>OY720644.1:105144541-105746219 GCA_963169105.1 Ceriagrion tenellum | reverse complement strand
GATTAAATTAATACAATACGATAGACCAACTCTCTAAAGGAGGAGAAAATTAAAACTGCTTATGATTTGTGAATAGCAGTTCCAAACACGGACAGCCTACTTAACACACGAAAAAAATACCAAGCAAAGGCAATTCGCGGCCTGAGTGAAATGAGTTTTGTTTGTTTACATGTTTGCAAGACCCTATTACACTTTTAACAACAGGTATAACGCTATGATCGATCAGCAGATGTCTACAATATACCATTATAAATGAGTACTCATGTATTTGCGTACAAAAAGTAACAATGGTCAGAGGAGGGTCGCTCCATCTCAAGGTAATTGTATTAATTAGTTG
Organism: Ceriagrion tenellum; assembly: GCA_963169105.1. Taxonomy (NCBI): domain Eukaryota; kingdom Metazoa; phylum Arthropoda; class Insecta; order Odonata; family Coenagrionidae; genus Ceriagrion; species Ceriagrion tenellum. The sequence goes on along the minus strand of OY720644.1, from coordinate 105,745,882 downwards.
TTATGATAGTAAATTTTATTTTCTGCTAAGCGTAAATCACACAATAAGAAAAACGATGCGATGATGGAGAAAATATTATTTTTTATAAAATTATTCATGTGCTATAAAATTTTTATCGACTTAAACAGTTTAATAGTTTAGCGGATACATAACACAGTGAAGTACAACATTTGGTCGAAAGTAACAGAGTATTTTTCTTTACTGTGGAAACGTACATACATGATACATTTCTACGAAGCGAAGGCTGACTCTGTCATTTTTATTGAATGATTGTTTTTATCTGGCTGAACAAATGTGAGGGTAAATTTACTTTGTCATATTTTACTCGAGTCTCGGTTGAATTTAGCTACTGAGCTAGCAGTTTACCGCGATCAGAGTGCGGAAATCGCAAATTTGAAATTTTTTTCCCGAATGTTCCCGCGGACCGTACATTATGCACCCCTGCTCTAAGTAATTTAAAAAAATTATATAAATTCTCTCTTTTTAAATTCACACTATTTTATTTTTTACCAATCGTGGTTTCGACGTTCAAATCTTAACAATGATATTGGTAGTCGAAACCATGGTTGGTAAAATAAGACGGAGTGGAATGTGTGAAGCAAGAATTGATTTCGTGGGTCACGTTTCCACAAAGTCAAGCGTAAAACTTCAACTTAAAAAAAAGTTAGTTTGTTATATAAAAAATAAGTTGGTATCAGAAAAGCATTATATGTGCAAATTCATACCCGTCGCACGTTTATTAACACAAAAACAGTAAAATTTTGAGAGAATGAAATTAAAATATAAACATTTATGTCTCTGCGAGAAAAGTGCGAGGTCGTGGTGCGAATGCAGGGTCGTTAAATTCGATATAACCGTGACCGAATCGAAATGGATCTTCGCAAACATTTTCACCTCACGGCTGCCATTAATGTACTTTGGAGCAGTTACTGCCAAAGCACATCAAAAGAAACCAGCGAATATGCGTCGCAAGTAGTCATTTCGAATAGAAATACACTGTCAAATAAAAAAAAAAAACAATATATGCCTATGGAGAATACACAAAAAAAAGATATTGAGGTAGTTTAAGCGTAATGCAATTAAACCTCAATCAATATACTTGGTCTCATTGTAAAGGCAAATATCCCCCCCTTACGAATATACCAAAATATCATCCTTTTATCGATCTACTTTCCGATATATTTGTCAAAAAATACCAGCCCTTTTACAAGGGAAACGGTACGTGTATGCACTCCAGGGAGACCTTCTTTCAAAATAGAGAGTTTCAAACACCTAGATCTCGTCAAAATATTAGCAGCGGGTACTTGGTACGTTTCCTCGACTATTTTTTACAATAAATCATACTGTAGCCGCAGTGATTTTTTTTTCAGAAACGCTTAAAACCGTCCGTAGCGGAGTACGTAGGAGAACGCACCGCGTGAATGATACGAGTCAAATGAAATACTTGCGTTGAAACTTTTATTTAATTACTTTTATCAATCTTAGTTGTTTAAATTTTAGTTCAATACAAGTTTAAATCTTGTTGATGCATATTTCTGCACAATTATTTATACAATATTTAATTCATGCTTCCTACGGCTGCAGGAATTAAAGCGTATATTTCGAATATGGTCACCACTGTGACTCGGGAACTACCTCGCTCAAACTACCTTAAGGTAGTATGAGCGAAATATCATTTTACCTAGAAATCAATGAATTTGATCTCATTTAAAAGTGAAATATATATCGACCTTCCATTGACTCTAATAATTCAACCCCTTACCACAATACTTTCCGGGACATTTTCTTGAAAATACCATCCCTTTTACATGGGAAATGGTACGTGTACGCACACCAGTGCGACCTTATTTAAGAAATGAGGAATTTCTAACACCTAGATCTCGTGAAAAAATCAGCAGTGTGTAGTTTGTGTGTTTTCTCAACTATTTTTGAAAATTAATCATATTCTCACCGCAGTAAATTCTTCGGGATCATAATAAACCTACCGTTTTGACGGAGTTTCAAACGCACCGCGCGAAAAAAAAGTCAAGTTAAAGATTTATTTAGGTATTTTTATTTAATTGCTTATAATTTCTCTCACGTAAAACTATAAAATTGCACCATTAATAATGCAATATTTAATTCGTGTGTGTCACATCTGGTGAAATCAAAACGTATATTTCGAATATGGTATCCATTATGATTAGGGAACTATCTCGCTCAAACTACCTTAATTGCAGACTTGTTTACGTTGCGAAGACCTCTATAAAGGGAAGAACAGGATCGTTATAGAACGACCTTGTCGTGAACGAGTCACGAAATTAGAGTGGCCACACACGGCGCTGCCCGCAGAAAAAAAATGAGCATCGCCGCCTTTGCATACGCCGCGCGGTGCTCAGATATGAATAACAAAACGCCGAAAGCTGCGTACTTCCCGCTGACTCAATGCAATGTGTAGAGTAGGGAGTGGCGACGGGGGCCATTGGGGCGGAGGCAAAGGGGGCGGGTCGCCCTTTAAGTTGGATGGAGGGGCGAATTTGATGAATGAAACGGAGACTGAGAGGGTGATACGACGAGACGCGAAAGAGGAGTACAAGGACGAACGCCGCCCACCTCCTTTATCAAGCAGTAGAGACTTTGTTCCTGTCAAAATGAAGTATAGGATTTTGTGTCTGTGCTTTTTTTTATAATTCCAGGTATTCTGAGCGAGATTTTTCCGCGCTCATGACAGAGAACATAGCTGCACCATGAAAAATTGAGCAACATCCAATGTGATATTTATTACAACCGGGGTCGCTTTTTACAGTATCTTCAGGTACCTGAAGATGCTGTAAAAAGCGATACCAGTCGTATTAAATATTATCTAAGTGGAAGTTTCTCCTTTTTAATATCTAGTACGACCGGTAATAATATTTAATACGACCGGTTTCGCTTTTCACGGTATCTTCAGACACCTGAAGATGCTGTAAAAAGCGAAACCGGTCGTATTAAATATTATCTACGTGAAAGTTGCTCATTTTTTCATAGTGAAGCTATGTTCTAGTTTCCACTCAATCAGGCCTGAAACTACATATTATGCAGAAAACATATTCTAATTTTAACATTTAAAGCAAGATCCTGATAGAAGCATAAAGTAAATATGTACTAAAGTGTTATTTATATAAAACAATTATTTATGAGTATATTTAGCCTCTAATGTCATTACATTCTTGTTATTAATGCTGCAGGGTCGTTGGAGAATATTCTCTTTAGTTTTAAAACATGTTAACAGTTAGTAGAAATGTAGACGACATTGTGCTTGGCGACGCATTTCACGGGAACAACTTTCTCGTTAAATATGGGGTCTAGGTCACCTTATGCGAAGGACCATTATTATGGAAATTATGGCGCCTATATTACCACCTTAAAGTGACTTCTCTCTTAAAGGTGACATTAAAGCGCTAGTGCAGACCCGACAACAGGCCCTCAATCGTTCTTTTCCGGTGGAACGCGGGGTCACATTTCAAATGTTTTTTCGTGGCCGCTATCCACGTCCTTCATCCCACGAGATTTCGACTTCGCATACTCATGCGAAACGCTATCGAAAGCATTGGCGCCTTGACCCCGCCTTTTTTCTGTATTATTGCCCCCTCACACTGAGTTTCCTTCAACTAAACTTTTCTCAGCCTCAGGATTCGGGCGCCAAAACAGCATACATCTTTATTCCCTCAAATCTTCAGGCTTTTGATGATCCAGCCTTGCTGTAAATCTCCATGAGTTTTTATTACGCTAATGTTGATGCTGGGTTTTTATTATCCCAATATCAACTAATGTCACACTCAAAGCACAAGGTCACAAGTATTCAACTTCCAAACTCTCGAGCGGGATAGACATGCGATCTAACGTTCACTCGACTTTCGAAGCATACAATTCCATAATTAGACGTCAGACGCAATACTCGGTCGGAATCTTAAACAGTCAAAAGGGATCCCTCAATGTCTGGCGTTGCAACAGAAGGTGTAATGAGAACTGAACGCCAGCTTGCCAATAGCCATTCAAGATGTCCCCATTGTAACAGTCGTCAGTTCCAAAATGCCTTCAGCCATGCTTAAATCTGATCGGTTGCACTGTGTAACTCTATTGGGAGGAAATAAAGCGCCGAGCCAAGCCATTTGAACGTTCGAGCCCTTGCATAAGGGCCTGTCCATAATCCACATACATCTACAACTACATTATACCCTCCGAGCCGCCGCATGGGCGTGTGGCAGGGGGTGTTAGATCTCCAGCCGTGTAAATGTATAAGTTTTTGGAGATAAATTGGTGACATTTAATATGGGAGTGTATTTAGTGAATCTCAATTTTTATTGTGGTCGCTTATTGCTCACGGAAAGAGCGATTTCTTGCATCTATCTGTTCGGCAGTGTATCTCTCTTATTTTGTCGCATCTGTCAGACCTAGAGATGTAGTGAGGAGTCATGATAATATTCTCTGTGTAGCTCTGAAAAATATCACTTCTGAATATATCAAGCAACCTAAGCCTGGCGTGTGGCCTCCTAATCCCTATTATAACCCCAATCCCTCTTATAGTTGTGAGACACTATATGTACGCTCGCAGCAGTTTTTAACGAAGCGCGCTGCTTTCCTTTGTATTTTATTAATTTTTTTTGTTAAATCTATTTGACCAGGGTCCCAAATGCTCTCGGCGTATTCGAGGTGTGGCCTTACCAGAGCGACGTAGCATGTCTCTTTCACTTTTTCATCCGAGGACCTTCCTATAATACGTTTAACAAAACTTCGTTTCTTTAATACTGGGCCACATATGTTCTGTGCGTGTAATCCCCACGATATATCCATATATAGTCCATGACAGTCAATTAATAACCCGTTTCACAGCTTTTTTCGCGAATATAGAAAAGTCTACGTGGACAACGAGGGAGGATGGGGGGGTTCCGGATGAAGTCTACGAGTGTCCAAGATGGACGGTGGGGAGGGGGTCCAAAAGTTGTTTCTTTGTTGTTTTGTTGTCTTCTTGGATTATGGACAGCCCCTAATATTCTCAGGTAGTTTCAATTCAAGGACACATGCGAGTCATCTCGCGGCAGTATGCTCTAAATCTGCTATCTCTAATTCACATTTCTTCAAATTGTTACGGAAAAATTCGGGCCTCAAGTTTTCAACCAGGATATCTCAATGCCTCGTTTGACAGACTTAAATCAGGATGAAATTAGCACTGCTGTGCGGATAAAGTTTGTTTATACATTGAGTGTACATTTTGTCCCGGCAACAGTTAATAAATATTTCTTTGTTACAAATTCTTCTCAGTGGAATCTGTCTTCTGACAGGTTTCAACTGGATGCCCTCCATCGCAGTGGGTCCTGAGCATCTTCTTTCATTTGCCTGCCATTTTTCAACTTCGGTCATTTTTCATGTCATCGAGCATTCCCATTCTTCTTCTTCCCCTTCCTCGCTTTCCTTATATTTTCCCTTCAATAATTCTTCTAAAGAGACAATTTTGGCGTAATATATGTCCCATCCAAGCCGTCCTCCTTTTTTTGATTTCCCTCAGCGGAATAAACAAATTTCCTAAAAAATACATTTCTGAACTAATGTACATAACATAAGTTAATGTTGAATAAAGGTGATCAGGATAATTATGTTGGAAACGCAGAGTTGTAAAAGAATGAAGTCAAGATGGACGGAGTAATTCAACAATAAATATTCTCACGATGTGGTGTGGATAAAATAAGATCTTGAAAAGCGCTGCAAATTCAAACGGACAAACTTATAATTCCGACCCACTCAGTCTCGTTTGAGTAATAATTGATCGAGAAATGAGAGGGAAGAATTATCGACGAAACCAAGGACGGAATACATTAAGGTAGTCCGAGCGAAATATCATTTTACTTAGAAATCAATTAATTTGGTCTCCATTTAAAGAAAAATATCTCACCTACTCAATGACACCAAAAATTCCAGCCCTTTTACATGGAAAATGGTACGTGTATGCACTCCAGAGAGACATTATTTACAAAATGAGGAATTTCTAACACTTCGATGTCGTAAAAAAACTAACAGCGTGTAGTTTGTATGTTCAACTATTTTTGAAAATTAAAAATACCTATTGTCACCGCAGTAACTTCTTCGGGATCACAATAAACATTCATTTTTGATGGAGTTTCAAACGTACCACGTGAAAAAAATGAGTCGTTAAAGACTTATTTAGATATTTTCATTTAATTGCTGAAAATTTCTACCATATAAAACTATATTATTGCACCATTAATAATGGAATATTTAATTTATGAGTCCTACAGCTGGTGAAATTAAAATGTATAATTCGAATATGGTCTTTATTATGACTAGGGAACTATGTCGCTCGCACTATCTTAAGGGCATCATAAATGATGTAGCAGAGAAGACTACTGCAGGTACGAGACGATTGGCGGCAGGCCGAAGACGTGCAGTGGACAGCCACTTTCTTTACCAATTTTAGGATTGATGACTGCTCGTGATGAATAGGGAAGGTGTAAATATGCATAAATTCCTCACTCCTGCTGTGCAAACGGCGAATGTTGCCATTGCGATAGGCACGTTTTTTTTATTCATCGATTCCAAGTCCCCACCGTTGCCATTTTCCTCCCCATTTCCTACGCCTCGTCTTTGCGCCGTTGACTGCGCCCAACGGTCGATTCGGATGAAAACAAGACCTTCGGTGCGACGCGATCGATATACGTGGCAATGCACTGTCACGTCAGAAGTAGAAAAAAAGCTATTTTCTCAAGAAATTTCCAAATACTCGAAGAAACCTTCGTGAATATTCATTTCATGAAAGTGGGTTTCCACACGCACAGCTCCCCTTCGCTCAACTGCTCATCTTTAAGCGAAAACTGTTGTCTTTAAAAACAACAACGCGGGGAAAAACCCCAGAAGAATGCTGCCCTTATCATCTTCAAGGTGGTTTGATCGAGGTAGATCCCCAGTCATAGTGGAGATCATATTCGAAGTTAACGTTTTAATGTCAGCATCTGTATGTAGCATGACTTAAATATTCCATCGTCCATGGAGAAATAAGACAATTTTAAAAGACTGAAATTCAGCGCACGAAGGTCTTCCAGTAAGTGACCTCCGTTCTCGCCTACCATGAGAAGTATTGGGGGGAGTGCCGCCAAGTTACTCTGCGTGGCTAAACTTCAGCGAGATCGTCGCCATCTGGCGACTTACGCTCTTTGTCGTTGTTTCGAGGTAACCACCTCACTTTTTTAGGGCATAAAATGTTTCAATCTACACATATATGTTTAATACATCCTCCGGTCTTTTATATTTGTCCCGGGTTATGTCCTGATGTAAAATCAAATCTGTTAGAAGAGTATTTTCGCTCTCCCCAAGTTTGCTGAAATAATTTTCTGCATTGGTTTTAATTTTCTCCCTCGTCGAGCGATCGATATACGTGGCAATGCACTGTCACGTCTGCAGTAGAAAAAAGCTATTTTCTCAAGAAAATTCAAAATACTCGAACAAACCTTCATGACTATTCATTTCATGAAAGTGGCGCCACACATATACAGGGTGTCGATCGTCTGGGAAAACCGGGAAAACCTTGCATTGTCCGGAAATTTTGAATTTCTGGAAAAGTCAGGGAATTCTCGTAACAGACAGGGAGAAACTGGGATATGAATCCTCATAATTTTTCCACGATTACGTTTATCGGCCAGTCTTTCGCGCCATTTATTTCACCAAATGAAACTAACGTCCGTCGCTGACGTGCATGTGATAAGCACCATCAATTCGTGGAGTATTCAGTAGTGAATCTTGTTACTCGGGAATATTAGTTATTTAGTTGTGAATCAGACGTACAATGTATCCATTTTATATATCCTCATTGCGATATTTGCCTATTTGTGATACAATTCATGATCTCAATATATTACGCTCAACACAAGGAATCCGAGGCTATGCTGTTCGGAAATATTTACCTCGCGTTTTTTTTTTTAACTTTCCAAACTCAGAACGAGAGATAGCTGGAGCACACTAGCTTACAGAAAATACATGCTGGCAGTTTTAAAAATATGAGACGATGATTAGAAAATTTAAGGCTGCTGTAGAGGATTTAATTCCGCAGAAAAAAATATGCTAATAACCTTTTGGCCTTTGGTGATTTGGTGACCTTTTGGCGATTGGTCAAGGAAATTGGTAAATCCATCAGGGAAAAATCAGGGAATTTGAAAATTGGATATCAGTAGTCACCTTGGTAAAGCTCCTCTTCGCTCAACTGCTCATATTTAAGGTGGTTTTATCGAGGTGGATCCCCAGTCAGTCATAGTAGAGATTATATTCAAAGTTAACGTTTTAATTTCAGCATCTGTATGAAGCATGACTTAAATATTCCATTATCCATGGAGAAATGACATAATTTTAAGACTGAAATTCAACGCACAAGGATCGTCCAGAAAGTACAAAGGAAAGCAGCACGCTTCGTTAAAAACTGCTGCGAACGAACGTATAGTGTTACACAACTGGTAGAGGGATTAAGGTGGGAGCCCCTAGAGACTCGGAGGCTACACGCTAGGCTTAGGTTGCTTGATAAATTTAGAACTGATATTTTTCAGAGCGACACGGAGGATATTATCATGACGCCTCACTGCATCTCTAGGTCTGACAGAAGCGATATATACGAGAGGTACATTGATGAACAGATAGGTATAAAAACTCGTTTTTGCCGCGTACAATAAGCGACCACAATAAAAACTGATGCCCTCTAAATACACTCCAATGGTATACGTCACCATTGCACGTCCAACAATTTTACATCTTTACACGGCTGGTGACCTACCATACGCCCATGCGGCGGCCCGCCGGGTAATATGTAGATGTAGATGAAAGTAACCCCCGTTCTCGCCTACCATGAGAAGTATTGGGGGGAGTGTCACCATTCTTACATCAGCGTGCGCTGGGGTTCAGAGCGCTTTTGATTGTGCCAGTACGAGCATCATACCGTGCCGTGCGGCTGCAACTTATAACCTCAAAACTTGAGCGCCGCAATAGAAAATTCCGCCGAGTGTGAAGTGCGTGGCGTTATAAGATTTCTTTGGGCGAAAAGTCATTCTGCAGCCGAAAATCATCGTGAATTGAAAAAATTGTAAGATTAAGAAGAGCAATCCAAACCAAGCGTCTAGGACTTCTGACATCTGGAGTTCTGTTTGCGCATGACAACGCTCGCCCTCACACAGCCCGAAAAAAAATGAACTTTAGGCCAAGTTCAAATGGGAAGTTTTTAACCATCACCCATACAGCCCGGACTTGGCTCCTGGTGACTTTTATCTCTTCGCTTACATGAAAAAGAGGCTGGCGTTCCAGCGCTTTGCCGACGATGAAGATCTTCAAAACGCCGTGACATGTTGGTTACATTCTCAGGCGGCAGATTTTTACAGAGAGGGTATTTCAAATATGTTGAAACGTTACGACAAGTGCATGATTTTATTTGAAAGCTATGTGAAAAAGTAATGAAAATGTGTAGTTTTACATACATACATACCAATCACGCCGTTCCCTTCCGGGGTAGGCACAGTCATTAAGTTTCACTCATAAATACATATTTGTACACCTAACTCTGCTTCAATAATTTCCTCCATGCTGACCTAACCTTGCAAACCTCTTTTGCTTCATTTATCTCCATACACTGCTTCATACACGCCCTCCTGTTTCTAATACTCCTAACACAAACACAACGGAAGGTTATTCATGAATCTTTAAAAAAAATTCTCTTGTAACTACATGATTTACTTTCAAAATAGTGGAGAAAATATACAAACTATACACTGTTTATTTATTGACGAGATCTAGGTGTTAGAAGTTCCTCATTTTTTTTTTAAATAAGGTTCTCTTGAGATCATACACATAGTAATTCCCAGGTAAAAGGGCTGGCATTATTTGTCGAAAATCTCGATATTCGGTATTTCGGTAAGGTGCTGATACTTTTGGAAGAGTGAGATCGTTTTCCTGGAAATGAGATACATTTTAATGATATCTCGGTGAAATGATATTTCACTCAAACTGCCATTGGGCGTTTCCAAAGAAAAACGGAACTATCAGCACTATCAGCAGCAAAATCCGTGGTTCTTTGAAAATGTCCAAAGTAAACATCTTAGTGTCAAAAATTTGGACTTTACCCCGTGGACTTTGGCGCTTAGCGCTCGCATACCGGGTACATCTGGCATCATAAGCACGGTACCTGTGAGGACAACTTGCTATTTAAAGCCCCCCCATGAGATTCACAGTGGAAGAGGACGCCTGGGTAGCTTAATTGGTTTAGAGCACTCGGCGCGAAATCGAGGGATCTGGGTTCGATTCCCAATCCAGCGGATGATTTTTCCACAGTTAACTTCACATAATTGTACCATTGGGCGGTTGAAGCGTTTTTTCCTGCTCAATTTGAAGTGAAATTTTGCATACGTATAGCAATTAGCATTATGCATTGATGAAAGTAAAAAAAATGCACGTTGCCGATTTGGTTTATTGACAATTTATTCCTGTATTAACATGTAGCCTTGTGGTAAGTAGCATATATTTTGAAAAAAATGCGATTTATATTAACAGATTTCCTTCTAAACGTTTTTATCATTATAATGATGAATACCAAATATTAAGGTATCATGCCGAGTGGAAATTTCGTATGAACCTATGATTTTCGCTAACATTTATGCTTCCGCTTATATATGAACATATGATTTTGAATTATGCGGCGTAAGACCAATTGAAAACGATACTTTCACTACGGCGGAATTTTTAAAATATTATTATTGCCTTATTTATGCTACATGTAACAATTATTTCCAGCGTAAAAATATACTTAAGTGAAGGATGGGCCAAGAATTTTTTCCGACTTACTTAAAAACATATGATTTTCGCTAACATTTACGCTTTCGCTTGTATATGTACAGTCACTTCAAAAAGTATCGTGACACTACGCTTGCGGTTCGTATAGGTCGGTTGTTGAAGCCCGAAGTACGTTGGCTATCCTGGGTCGTCATGGGTGACTATGAGAAACGTCTGGTACACTGCGACATATATTCTAAGTCAAGTGGGAAGAAACTCCGACAGCGCTATGGACTTCGTTCGCGTTGGAAGGCTAACACTGAAATGAATTCACAGCGGGGAGCGAGGGTAGTCGCAACTCAGAGGCATCTTAATCATACTCGGCAGTTCTCTTACGAAGAGGAAAGTGAAAAGGGCGTGGAAGAGTCAGTATTTGCCTCGATGATGGATTCTCCTTTGACGGTTGGTTGCATACCAACTCTTAAAAGGAATTTAAGACTCGAGTGTAGTTAAAAAAAAACAGTGCTTAATATATTTCACGAAGCAGGCCTGCGACACCATCGTCCGGCCTGGAAGCCAAAATTGACCGAGGACCAGAGGGTCGCCCGTTTGGATTCTATCACAAAAAATATCACCAATGATTAATCCTTTCGGGACCTCGTCAGCGATGAAAAGTTTTTCCAGAATAATGGAGACGGAAAATTTAGCCTGTGGCGTCCAAGAGGAACTCGATAACTAAAATCACTGATAATTTTAATCGCCTTTTTACTTGTGGTTGTTTGACATATGCATTGTCGCGTTTTTTTAAATTACGCTAATACTTATTTGTGACTTAATAGCGATATATGTTCAACGGGTGAGCTGCTGGTAATTAAAGGAGTAAAAACGGTACTTTATCCTTTTCAATTCTACCTCTACCTCAAAATTGTTATTATATTGCATTTTTAAAATAAATAATCACGAAAATGGTTTCACAACTTTAGGATACTATACACTGAAATAATAATACTGTCCAATGGCTTTAGTCAATATATCTCAAAATTGTCCATTAGGCGGTTAACTTAAAATATCAGCCTTTGATGCCCGAAAGGCTCTCTGGTTCGCAGAGCTTAGACGATAGCAGTCCCCACTCTCCTTCATACATAGGTTGGAGGTTGTTTTCCCATGCATTCGTCTCTTCTTTGTTTTACCTCCGTGCGACTTCACTCGTATAATCACTCAATCGTTAACTCCATTCAATATTGCCTTTTCACCACATTTCCCTTCTTACTTCTTTCACCGAATACGTCCTCAAGGCCGAGTCAAGGAGGAACTCTGTCCTCGCCTCTGAACGAGAGCACTCCCATAATGCAGTCCCACTTAACCAGGCGCTTTGTCTGATGGAAAATGTAAAGTGTACCTGCAAATTCTCATTGCTACCAGAGACGACCCAGGATAGCAAACGTACTTCGAGCATCGGCAGCCGACATATACTAGCCGCTAGTCTAGCGTGTCGCGGTACTTTTTGAAGTGACTGTACGTACGATTTTGAATTATGCAGCGTAAAACCAAGTGAAAACGATACTTTCACTACGGCGGAAATTTTTCAATATTATTATTGCCTTATTTACGCTAGATGTAACAATTATTTCCAGCGTAAAACTTACTCAAGTGAACGATGGGCCAAGAATTTCTTTCCGACTCAAAAAGTTGCTAGGTAGACGGGTAGATTACTCAATAGTCGAGGGCAAATTTTTGTATTAAATAATTAACGATACATTTGGAAACGCATGCTTAAAAAAGTAATCTTTTTACCGCAAAACAATCGAAAACTTAACATAATCCACGATGGACTCACCAAAACGTCCAGTCTAAGCAGGCAATCAGTGAGCAAACAATTGCGGATGTGATGATCGAAGTTTTTTCCAAGCAAACTCAAGCGCACATGAACGATATTTCTTTCTGTTTCGATGCACCCTGTACCCCTAATCGTACGAATCAGGGTCAGTTTCACGTAAGACTAGGGGGCTGTTGTATCGCAACATCACGAGCAGCGCACTAGATGAGGCAATGCAAAACATCAAAAATGTATAGCTCCTCGCATTTCATCGATATAAGATGTAAACTGAATATACTGAGGATGCACTTGCTGTAACTACACAACTAATGGAATGGAAAAACACCTCCTAAAGTCAGATTTTGAGATTTGATCCTGGCCCAGTTATGAACTGTTTCCCTGAAAAATGACAAAACAGTCGAAACCTTTATCGGATTTAATTCTTAATTGTAAAATGTACGTAAAGCTATTCATTCCATTAAGCATTAATTCCATTCCAAAGGCAGTTTCCTAATCATTTTTGCTCAATTCCCGCCTTTCAATGAAGTTCAAAATACCGTTCTCCGTTCCCAGCACAAACAATGAAATCATGCAACTGAAAATAATGCCCATACTTGAAAATCTAAGAGTGAATTTAAAAAAATCTATAATCTTACGGATTTTTAATACTCTGCAGGACAAAAATGCCATAGCTTCACCGTGGGTGGAGTAAACATAAAATCTTCAGATCCAGTCAAATATCTTGGAATTACCTTAAATTATGATATACTTATCATAGGGATTACACATACAGAACATATGTGGCGCAGCATTGAAGAAACTAGGTTTTGTTAAACATATAATAGGAAGGTCCTCGGATGAAAAAGTGAAAGAGACATGCTACTTCGCTCTGGTTAGGCCACACCTCGAATACACCGCAAGCATTTGGTACCCTGGTCAAATAGATTTAACCAAAAAAATTAATAAAATACAAATAAAAGCAGCGTGGTTCGTTAAAAACTGCTACAAACGAACATATAGTGTCTCATAACTTTTAGAGGGATCAAGGTGGGAGCCCCTGGAGACTCGTAGGCTACACGCTAGGCTTAGGTGGTTTGATAAATCCAGAATTGATATTTTTCAGAGCGACATAGAGAATATTATCATGACTCCTCACTACATCTCTAGGTCTGACAGATGCGATAAAATAAGAGAGATACATTGCCGAACAGATAGGTACAAAAACTCGTTCTTTCAGCGAAAAATAAGCGATCACAATAAAAATTGAGCTCCACTAAATACACTCCTATAATACATGTCGGCATTTTATCTCTGAAAAACTTACACCTTTACACAGCTGAGGACCTAACACCCCCTGCCACACGCCCATGCGGCGGCTCGCGGGGTATTATGTAATGTATCATGGAGCTGAAAATTAGCCTACCTCTCCCTCTCGCTCCATTCATTTCACTCATATATCTGTTTCGTTATTCGACTCTCATCCATTCTCTCAACATAGCTAAACCAACGAAGCACACTCCTTTCATATATGTCCATTACTGTAGAATCTAACCCACATTCATTTATTACCCACTCATTCCTGATCCTATCCATCCTACTTTTGCCGCAAACACTCCTGGTTACATTCTGGACGACTCTCGTAATTAAATAAAAGTAAGTATCTCTTTTAAGTCTATAACTCGACCCATTTCCTTCACGCGGTAATTTTAAAACACCAACACAACGGAAGGTTTTTCACAATTCTTTTAAAGATTTATCCTGTAACTACATGATTTACTTTCAAAATAGTTGAGAAAATATTCAAACTACACGCTGTTTATTTATTGACGAGATCTAGGTGTTGGAAATCCCTCATTTTTTTTAAAATAAGGTCTCTCTAGAGTGCACACACCTATCATTTCCCAGGTATAAGGGCTGGTATTACTTGTGGAAAATCTCGAAAATTATTTCGGTAAGGTGCTGATATTTTTGGTATTTTTGGAAGAGTGAGATAGTTTTCCTTGAAATAAGACAGATTCAATGGTATCTAGGTGAAATGATATGGGTATACCCAGAAAATGACAGGAGTGAATACATTAAGGAGATGCACTGCCCAACTGACACGCACAACACTTTCATTCCCATCATTATTAGGGATTATAACAAAAACAGCGAGGTTCAGCAGGCATCTTAAGACATATCGTTAGCATACAATTCGCATATTTCCTCTCTCCCTCCTCTCCTTCCATGGTTGGTGTCCTAACACCTTGAAATCCGCCTGTGCGGTGGCTCGCAGTTAAGCACAAATATGTTTTCATATCCGATTGGTTTTAGACCCGATTCAGCGTACATTGGCGTATGCCCAAGACGAATTTAAAGTGAAGCAGATACGTAGGTCCTAATACGGGGCGAAAACTCAAAAGAATGAATTTTCTACACCCGTTCTTTAGAGTGAATCATTGTGCCTGAACATACTTTATGCGGAAACAACAGTTGGGAGTTGATTTGTCTGAGTCTATCGAAGGAAAAAGCACGAATTTAAGTCAAAAATATCGATGAAAATCATTTAACAGTTGCTTGAAGCCCGCGGTCTGCACCGCAAAGCGTACGATAGGCGGAAATATCTGCTTAGAATCGCAGAAATGCATTGAAAAAAGTTACGCATAAGAGAAAAAATTGGCGTCAAACGCAGTGTTAAATAAATGTATGCCAAAAAAAGCGTGTTCACGCGCAATGTTTCCTTTTTTCCATGTTTTAACCTTTTCCTCACATCAATCTTACTTCTCCACTTTTACCCCCTCTCTAGGTAGGTCATTGTAACCATTTTTTAATATTTCACTTTTCTCAAAACGTGACTCTGCTAGGGTTACTGCGGCAGATAGCGATGCGGTGTTATGACTGCGGCTCGAGCCAGCTGAATTCCGAATCAATAAAATTATTGATATCCCTCCGTATAAAGGAGAGGAATTCAAGGGTTCCAGAGACTAACGCATCGTCAACGGGTAAAATACTGCGTCATATCATCAAAAGAAGGGGCACGAAATTCCACAGAGAAAAAAATCATCCTCCTTCACCGGGATTCTAACCCGGATCCCTCGATTTCCGGCCGAGTGCTTTAGCCACTTAAGTTACGTTTCAATACATTTATTTTCTGTTAACTATTGGTTTACATCAAGTTCACAGTTTTTTAAAAAGTGTACTTTATCATAATTTCCCTTCTATATATTCGATAGGGTTTCAAGTAACCAATCTTTCGGCGTCTCCGGTGCACTTGTCAACCATCTTTTGTCGTGGTTAATCATATCATATTTTGCATTTATTTGTCTTTTTCTGCAATTCACAAATATTTCTATCAGGGAGGTTAGTACCTTGGTTTTAAAATTGGGGAAGAGTTTAAAGTTCAATTTCAGAAGGTCAGCGCTCTCGATCGTCCCTCCACCGAATGTGTCCAGTTTTTGGTATATCTTGTTACCGAGGCATCCACTTCTCCTGTGGATTTTAATGACCTTTACGGGACCAGATGTTCTCGACTGCCGGAGATACAATGTAACAACCAATCCCTACTGAGCGCTGAGCGCCACGGTGCCCACGGTGAAAGATCGTACAATGAACACAGAGGCGTTCACTCTATTTGACAGATTTAAAACAATCTGGTCCCGTAAAGGTCACTAAAATTCACAGAGGAAGAGGACGTCTCGGTAAACTGGCTAAAGCACTTCCCCGGGGAAGACCGCGGCAAAGATGGTGGAACCAAGTAAAGTTAGATTTGTAGAGGGTTGGAGCTGCAGAGGAGGGTGCAATGGACCGAAAGAAATGGAGGGGATGTATTGGTGCGGCTAAATGTCAACTTGGATGTAAATGGCCCTGGGAGTAAGAGTACCATGTTTCAAGACGGACAAAAATCTTGCGTTAACTGGTTCCAGACCCCCTGCCACCTCCCCCTAAATAAGACAAAGTAAGATGATCCCAACCCCTCCGACCCAAAAACGTCTTATGTAATACTTGAATGGCCCCGAGGAGAAATTAGCAGGGTGGGAAATTTCATCAACTAGGACTGCGACTTAAATCTCAGTTTTAACTAAACGTTTTTCCTCGGCGGGTGAGTAATCTTCAGATACCGTCGCGGAAGGTACCGCAGTCTTCGAGCATGAGTAAGATTAACACCGAGATGTGGTGCTAATTATCGGCTCGAACTTCGTAAGGTGCGGAGCCTTAGCGGAAGCGAGCTGATCGTAATAGAGAGATCCGGGCTGAAACACGAGTCCAGGTGGACGATCTAATTGTGAGATTCTTTCATCCGCGTTTACTCTCAGCGTGAGAAAGAGGCGATTATGGGTGCAGATGCGTGACGCTAAAGGTTGTCCGAGAGAGATAGTTCCGCAATCATAATAGAGATCATATTCGAATTGTACGTTTTAATTTCAACTGCTGTGGGACGCAGGAATTAAATATTGCATTATTAGTGGTACAATAATAGTTTTACATTACAGAAATTCTAACTAATCAAATGAAAATATCTAAGTAAATCTTTAGCTTGACTCATTTTTTTCACGCGGTGCAATTGAAACTCCGTCTAAACGGAAGGTTTATAGCGATCCCGAAGAATTTACTGCGGTGACAATATGATTAAATTTCAAAAATAGTTCAGAAAACACACAAACTACACATTGTTAGTTTTTTTTACAACGTCTAAGTGTTAAAAATACTTCATTTTGTAAATAATGTCTCTCTGAAGTGCATGCACGTACCATGCCCCATGTAAAAGGGCTGGTATTTTTTGGCAAATATCTCCGAGAGTAATGTGGCAAGGGGTTAAATTTTTGTTATCATTGGAAGGGTGATATATTTTTCTTTAAAATGCGACCAAATTCATTGATTTCTAGGTAAAATGATATTTCGTTCCAACTACCTTAAATGGCCGTCTCTTTCCATATAAAAGTTTATCGGATTGAAACTAAAAGACATCCAACAAGGAAGAGGAAACGTGCTAGTTCGAACGGATTCCACAAACGGATTGTTGACAAGTTCATTGCGATATAGTTCGCAATTCCTCCTACAGAGCGTCATACACTCGGCGCGTCACAGCGTAGCCAAATGGCTACGGTGAACAGAAACGGGTTAAGCAGTTTAATGAAGTTATGAGACAAAATGTTATTATGGAATAAAAAAATTAACGGACACTGTATCCACTTGAGCAACGTTTTACCAAACAGCGCATTTATGGGAAGCATGCGGTACTAGGGTATTCACAGGGGTATTTAATGGATAAATAAGACTTAGTTAGGCTGTAAGTTTCCACACTACTTATTTTCACGTAATTTATTGGTACCTCAACCGGTTCCAACGTGTGCCCGTCATTTTCAAGAGGCTTCTAAACAAATGAGCTTTCAGTCCCTTATTCGTCAATGAAGAGGAAAAAAAGCAGATTAGGGCCCTCAGGGGTAAGGAAAAAAAGAAGTAAGATGTAGGTGATTTAGAACTATAGGAGGGGCCAAGGTCGGGGTGTTGCAAAATTGATTTATCAGGGGAGGTAACTGGCACGGACACAAAAGGTGAGTTACTTACGGGGAAAAACTCATCTTCAATTTATTCACCATACGATTCAATATCGATCATAAAACCACATTTTTCATAAAATTTAATGCATCAACTTTGTCCCTAGTATGTACATCTACATACTACCCTGTGGCCGCCGCACGGGCGTGTGATAAAGGGTGTTATAGATGAGTCGATTCATCGACGATGATTTTAGTCATCGCGTTGCGATGAACCGCGTCGATGACAATGAATGTCATCGATCATCGACGTTGATGAGTCGATGAATGAACTGACGTCGATGAGTTGATAAATAAACTGGCGTCAATGAGTCGATGAATACACCGATGTAGATGATTCAATGAATCCATCCCCATTAGATGATAATGATTTGTGTTGAGTGGCCTATCCCTACCTTTCCGTCGGCGATGAATGAATTCATCGACTTATCGAGGTCGGTGAGTTCAGCGACTCATCGACGGCGATAAATTCATCGCCGTCGATGACAATCATCGAAACCGAATCATTTCGATGATTTTTTTTCATCGACCCTCGATGGGCCAAAATTCGTTCATTGCACAAGCAAAAACAAGTTCATTGCACAAACAAGTGTTAGGACACCATTCGTGTAAAGGATGAGGTTTTGGGATTTGAAATTGTGAAGTGTACTATGGGTGGATTTTTAGTGGAGCTACGGTTTTATTATGTCGCAGTACATTAAGTTAAAAGTCAGAAAAATGTTTGCACAAACAAGTGTTAGGATTAGTAAATCTTTGAGCGCTAACTGGCTATCCGTCGCAATGTTCTTAAACTCAGAAAAGGTGGCCACACCACTTCTGATTGCAAATTGGGACGTACGTTAGTTTCTGCGGCATTAAACTGGACGATGGCATGTACTATGAGGTCTTTCATTTAAGGTAGAACGAGCGAAACATCATTTTACATAGAAAATCAATTAATTTGGTCTCATTTTAAAGGAACATATATCACCCTTCCATTGGCACCCCTTGCCACATTACTTTCCGAGATATTTGCCAGAAAATTCCTGCCGTTCTGCATGGGAAATAGTACGTGTATGCACTTGAGAGAGACATTATTCAACAAATGAGGCATTCCCTACACTTAGATCTCGTCCAAAAATCAACAATTGTAGCAATAAAACAACAACAATAAAAAAAACACAAACAACAATGTGTAGTGTGTGTGTTTTCTCAACTATTTTTTAAAAATTAATCGTATTGTCACCGAAGTAAATTCTTCAGGATCACAATAAACCTTACGTTTTGATGGAGTTCACACGTACCCCATGAAAAAAATGAGTCAAGTTAAAGATTTAGATATTTTAATTAGGTTACTTACAATTTCCATCATGTAAAACTATATTATTGAACCATTAATAATGAAATATTTAATTCGTGTGTCCCTCAGCCGTTTAAATTAAAACGTATGATTCGAATATGCTCTCAATTATGATTAGGGAACTATCTCGCACGCACTACCTTAATATATTCCGATTGACAATACTGTTACCGGTCCAGCTATAATGCATCAGAAACTGTGACAGACTGATTGTCAACCGTTCAACAAGAAATTACTTATTGCGAATATGAATTCAAAGGAACTTTAATAACATTACGGCAAAAAAGTTTAGGCGTAACGAATTTCTCCTCTTTAAAATGACAGAGTAATCAAAGTGATAATAAGTACGGTCAGAGACAATCACGAGGAAATGATAAGAGATTCAATACAGAGTATTCAGGCGACATATTGGGTATAATGGAAACATTATGGATGGACAATTGATGCAATACTTTCGAGAAAAGGACATCTTCGATTGCAACCTGAGTTTTCATTCACGCAATACACCATCACCAGGACCTAATTATCATAAGACATAAGTAAACCTGATGATCATGTAGAACAACGTAATTCGGATCGTAATTAAAAATGTTCTTCTCTTAATGGAAAATTACGTATATTTTCATCCATCCATCAGGCGGAGAATAAGGTTCAAAAAATGAGAGATCGATCAGGATCGGTGAGGATTTGTATAAAGGCGAGGATTGGAATGTAGCAGTCGCCGGGCAAGATCCATCCCAAGGAAAACCAGGTGAAATACTTTATCCGTTCGTGCTCTAACCTGAATTCACAATGAACCGCAGCGGACATACCGTGACGTGTAGCAAGTGGAAAAACGTCTTAAAAACCAACGACTGCATCATAAATCTCGGGAACTGCACTCGAAATTTATCGAGAGAATGGCAGACCAGTTTCCTGAAAATATTTCAATGACGAGGGATGACTTATTCATTGGTTTCTGCGACCCAAACGGCTTGTTCCGCCAAACCACCATGGATCCCCGCGGCTTTCCTCAAGGCCAGCATGTTTCTGCATGCACCGATCCAGATGAACCTTCGCTTATGTAACAGTTCCTAGACAAAGAGACTCACAATGAGTCCTCCCTGTAGCTCGGCAAGTAAGGAGGCATTTTCACCCCCTAATTAATTCCTGGATTAATTAAGAGATCGGATTATCTCGAGGGAAGGAGCGATGACGCCTTGCAAGTTTCTATTGACTTCAATGAAAACGACAACGGGTGAAAGGGAAAAGGCCTAAGGCAGTTTGAGCGAAATATCATTTTCCTTAGAAATCAATGAATTTGGTCTCATTTCAATGAAAAACATATCACCCTTCTAATGACACCAAAAATTCTACCCTTTACCACATTACTTTTGGAGATATTTGCCAAAATATACCAGCCCTTTTTACATAGGAAACGGTACGTGCATGCACTCCAGAGAGATATTATTTACAAAATGAGGTATTTATAACATTTAGATGTCGTTAAAAAACTAACAGCGTGTAGTTTGTACGTTTTCTCAATAATATTTGAAAATTAATCATATTGCCACCGCAATAGGGTCTTGGGCATCACAAAGAAACCTTCCGTTTTGAAGGAGTTTCAAACGCACCGCGCGAAAAAAATGAGTTAAGTTAAAGACTTATTTAGATATTTTCATTTAATTACTTGCAATTTCTGTCATATAAAAATATATTATTGCACCAATACTAATGCAATATTTAACTGATGTGTCCTACAGCTGGTGTAATTAAAACGTGTAATTCTAATATGGTCTCTATTATGACTAGGGAACTATCTCGCTCGGACTACCTTAAGAAGCTATTTGGAAGACTCTAATGGTAAAGTGAAGGAGACCTACTTTTCTTTGGTCAAGTTACATCTCGAATACCCCACGAGCATTTGGGATCTTTCTTAGGAACATTTAATCCGCGAAATAAACAGAATACAAAGGTAAGTCGCACGCTTTGTTACAAATTGCTGCCTGCGAACACGGAAGTTTCACACAGCTGATTGATGACACGACTAGTAGATTTCGAGCCATTAGAGACACGTAGGATACACTGGATATAACTTATATGAAATACACGAGTCCCTCACATAGCTCGACGTTAGGTTCCATGATATCGTCGCGTCTTGTAAAATCAGGCAATGTGAAACAAATGCGCGGATGGGAATGCCGGGCTCCGTTCCTTCATCTGAACTTTTTATGTTTCATATTGCTTTATGATCAATCATTTAGTCGGTATTACGTGAAATAATTCCATTATTGTGCATACTTTAACACATTGTTTCGTATTTTCCTTAGAAACGCGTTCCGTTTTATCAAAGACCTCTTTTCAAACAAGAAGGTTGTTCTTCAATAAATCATTTAATTACTATAACTCGCATTGTTAAGGTGACCTCAAAGTTAAGAGCTTCATCGAAACTTAGAAAATAAACTTCTGCAAGACATTTTATGCACAGCTTTTGATTAGACCACGGAGGATGGAATCATTATCTATTGGTGCTGACTGGCTCCGCCACAGCTATCCCCTATCAATTATTTTGAATTTTAAGTATCAATATGAAAGTCCCTACAAAGTGACCCTTTTACTAAGATGAAACAAAAACTTAACCCATTCTGATTAAGCTTTCACCGAACATCTCTTTACTCATAATGAGAATGGGATACGGAAATTAAATGAATCGTAAACAAAGATTGCTCGCCCTCTGAATATGCAGAAATGAGTTTGGTTTAAAGCAGAAGATTCACGCTAGGGTTTTGCTTAACACTCGATGTAGTAACTAAAAGAAACTGGTGCGGTGAAAATTGTCATCCATTACCACAAACTTAAGCCTAATGATGCATATTTTAGATACCTAATTCCATTGCTGCTGACTGCCTCTTTTCCCCTGACTTTTGACTGATTGCTGTCGCTTAACAGAGAGCAGAATACAGAAGGCCGTTTAGCAGGGTGGCGAACGTCATGGAAAACCTGGAATTGTCAGGGAATTTAGAACTTCTGGAAAAGTCAGCGAAAAGTCAGGGAATTCTCGTAATGGTCAGAGAGAAACTGGAATAGGAATCCTCGTCATTTTTCTACCGTTACGTTTATCGGCCAGTCTGTCCCGCCCTTTATTTCACCAACTAAAACTAACGTCCTTCGCTGACGTGCATGTGATATGCCCCATCAATTCGTGGAGTATTCAGATGTGATTCATAGTTATGAATCAGACGTACGATGTATCCCTTTTGTATATCCTCATTGCGATATTTTTCTAGTGTTAAAATTCATGATCACAATGTATTACGTTCGAAACAAGGAATCCGAGGCTATGTTGTTCGGAAAATTTCACCTTTTTTATAACTTCCGGAACTCAGGTCGAGAAGAGAAGCTGGAGCACACTAGCTTATAATAAATACATGATCGCAGTTCTAAAAATACGAGGCGATGATTAGAACATTTATAAAATTTTAATCTGCCTTAGAAAATTCAATTCAGCAGAAAAAAATATTCCAATAATAGGTGACATTTTGGTGATCGGTCACGAAAATTGGTAAATCCATCAGGGAAAAGTCAGGGAAAGGTCATGGAATAGTAACATTAGATATCAGTAGCCACCCTGGTTTAGGGATGTCACTCATGTAAGATATAAAGGAGTAAAATAAAATAAATGTCGAAAAAAATAAAAAAAAGCTGAAAATTTGATTTTAGGCCATCTTTTTCCGGTCTGGGCCAACTGTGCGGCGATACAAAAGACCGGGAAAAAACGGAGTGATTGTTGAGAACGATAGTGACGTAAAACCGGAAAAATGTCAATTCAAGACTGATATAGATATTTCTATTTCATTTCTGAAATTATCACTCTCATTAAAGTATATCACTGCACTATTAACACCATCGAATTTACTTCAAGCTTCTCATAGCCGCTGCAATTAAAGCGTACAATTCGAATACGTTCTCCATGGAGTCAAGGGAAATGTATCTCGGTTGAACCACCCTGAGGTGGTTGGAGCGATTTTCGTTCATGTAAATATGTGCGTGAAACTTTGAATACGAGTATATACTTATTAGAGCCATGTATAGATAAAAGTCATAAAACATTATGGTAACGATTCGGTTTCCTGGCCACTTTTGCCATTTTAACACTTAGCGCCTTATGGTAATTGAAAAATATTTCTAAATAAATTCGATTACACATGTATTGATTTGTTATTGCCTGGATTTAAACAAATTGCATGTTATTCAATTGGTTTCTTGAAAATTTCATGATATTATAATCACATGCAGCATTGTGGCACTTGACGTCGTTTTCGAAAAAGAAACTATTACATTTGTACATATGTATATCTAAACGCGAAGTTATATTTTCCATATTTTTATAACGTTGACTGACAAATGTCGAAGTATCAAGCCGAGTTTAAAACGCGTACTTACATCCGATTTTGGTTTAAGGCAGCCCGAGCGAGATAGTTCCCTAGTCATAATAGAGACCATATTCGAATTATACCTTTTAATTTCACCAGCTGCAGGACATATGAATTATATATTGCATTATTAATAATTATATAGTTTTATATGACAGAAATGGTAAGTAATTAAATGAAAATATCTTAATAAGTATTTAACTTGACTCATTTTTTCGCGCGGTGCTTTTGAAATTCCTTCAAAACGGAACGTTTTTTGTGATACCCAAGAACCTATTGTGGTGACAATATGATTAATTTTCAAAAATATTTTATAAAACATACAAACTACACGCTGTTATGTACGATCTTGTCCTTTCTCGGCGAATTATATGAATAAATAATTCTCGGGCTTCTAGCCGAGTAACAATTTTTGTGGCTGACGTTTCGATGGATAACACTTCCATCGTCCTCAGAGCAGTAATGAGATGCAGGCCTTCCTTCCTGCGTTTATATAGCCGCTTAATCTCCAAGGGAGAAGAAACCCGTTGCAAGAGCTTGTCTGCCTTATGTTTCAACCGTCGCCGGGAAAATCTCTAGGATTCTCGCCAAACGGAATATAGAAACCATCCACAAACCACCGAAAAAACTGCGTGGGGATTTAGTGCATGTGAAGGACGAATTGGGACTCAGAACACCTGGAGCTTACCGTATCCCATGTCAATGCGGGAAAGTATATATTGGAGAGACCGGGCGCACGATAGAGACCCGAATAAAAGAGCACAGGAGGTGCATTAGGCTGTTCCACCCGGAGAAATCTGCCCTGGCTGAGCATAGCTTATCGGAAGATCATATCATCTCCTTTGATGAAGCTCAAGTGGTCTCTAAGACCCATATGTATTGGGATCGTCTCCTTAAAGAGGCCATTGAGATCAGGCTGGAGAAAAACAACTTAAATCGCGACTCTGGGTACATACTAAGCAGGGAATGGAGACCGTTATTTCAAAAAATAACGGAAAGAAGGAGACAACAATGCCCCCCAGATTAAGCGGCTATATAAACGCAGGAAGGAAGGCCTGCATCTCATTACTGCTCTGAGGACGATGGAAGTGTTATCCATCGAAAAGTCAGCAACAAAAATTCTTACTCGGCTTGAAGCCCGAGAATTATTTATTCATACACGCTGTTAGTTTTTTACGACACCTAATTGTTAGAAATTTCTCATTTTGTAAATAATGTATCTCTGGAGTACCGTACACGTACCATTTCCCATATAAAAGGGCTGGTATTTTCTGGCAAATATCTCCGAAAGTAATGTGGTAAGGGGTTGAATTTTTGGTATCATTGGAAGGGTGATATATTTTTCTTTTAAATGAGACCAAATTCATTGATTTTTAAGCTAAATGATATTTCGCTCAAACTACCTTAAATTGCGCAATCCGCGCCGTAAACCCAAATCATTACAATAATTTATTTAAAATAAAAATTTAAAATATAATCCTGGTACCGTTTATGTAAATATGTACGTGAAACTTAGAATAGGTGTATATACTTATTAGTAACATGCATACATAAAATAGAGAAACATGTCCTGTCAACGTATGCTTTTGTAACACGTAGCGCCTCATGATACTTGACATCACCGATGCATTGAAGAATATAAACGGTATGATGGCACGCATGATGTATTGTTCGCCGTCTACGTAGATGCACTCACATGAAATAATATCCAGGAATTTTTCCGACCAAGTTGATAATTTATTAAAATGAGCAATCGATGACTCCCAAAAACCGACACAGCCACCATAACTGTCAACTCGGCTTTAAATATTAACGCGACACATATCTCATTCTCTGACTGGTGCTGAGTAACAAAGTGAGTGACAAAGTGCCGGGTTGGACAAAAGGTGACGGTCTGGAGACGCCGTGGTTTGAGTCCGTGTCGGGCCGGTTTGATTGACGGAACTCCCGTGGGCCGTGCCGCAAAGTGGGCGGATGACGAAGAGGGCGTTGCGTATGTGGAACGACATTCGATAAGAAAGCGAGAGCGGGCAGGCGGGATTCCCCGCGCTCGTAACGGTCTTCGCTCTTCTTTTTTCTCCACACGCCGAAACTCAGCGCCTTTAAGGTAGTCCGAGCGAGATAGTCCCCTAATCATAACAGAGACCATATTTGAATTACACGTTTTATTTTCACCAACTGTAGGACGCATCAATTAAGTATTGCATCATTAATGGTGCAATAATATAGTTTTATATGACAGAAATTGTAGTAATTAAATAAAAATATCTATGTAAGTCTTTAACTTGACTCATTTTTTTCGCGCGGAGCGTTTGAAATTCCTTCAAATCGGAAGGTTTATCGTGATCCCGAAGAATTTACTGCGGTGACAATATGATTAATTTTAAGAAATGGTTGAGAAAACACACAAACTACACACTGTTAGTTTTCTGACGACATCTAAGTGTTAGAAGTACCTCATTTTGTAAATAATGTCCCTCTGGAGTGCATACACGTACCATTTTCCATGTAAAAGGACTGCTATTTTCTGGCAAACATCTCGGAAAGTAATGTGGGAAGGGGTAGAATTTTTGCTGTTATTGGACAGGTGAGATATTTCTCTTTAAAATGAGACAAAATTAATTGATTTCTAAGTAAAAAGGTTTTTCGCTTAAACTACCTTAAGCGGCACTTTTAACATGGCTCTGTCCTGTGTTAGTCAAATCAAATTCTAAAATGCACCACATCATCTTTGGTTGGTTGAATTGGTTTTTCAGCAACCCTCCACCCTCCCTATCTAATGCTAGTTCCCTCACTTCTTCTTATCTTTCTATATGTACTTTCCTCTTTATTTGGTCCATGAACTTATTCCTGCGTCTTCCTCTGTGGACTTTTTCCTCTATTTTGCCTTCAATTGTGTTCTTCACAATCCGATTGCGTCTCAGGGTGTGTCAAATTCATCTGGTTCTCCTTTTCTTTATGGTGTTCCAAATGGTCCTTTCCTCTTCTTCTCTACTGCGAACCTCTTCATTCCTTATTTCATCCGTCCATTTTATCTTCAGGATCCCCCTCCAGCACCAGGTGTCGAAGGCCTCTATTATATTCTACTCAGATTTTCCAACGTTCCATGTTTCCGATCCATAGAGCGCGAAGCTCCACACATCTTTATTTAAGTGGTCCAAAAATATAGATTTCAGCAATGAAATGGGTTACTGGCCAATTGAAAACCAATACGAAGATTCAAATTATGCGGTTTTTTCCCGCGGATGTATTTGTCCAGCCTAAGAAGCGGACAGAAGCGCTATCGGATAGGAACTACTGCGTGTTTACTCCAATTACAGCAGTTATGCACTAATAACTTGATTATCATATTTGATTTTCATAAAATATTCAGGACTTTTCACAGTTTTGACAGAAAGCTTAAATATTCTCTTCCGTTTCAATTTACGTTTTCTTGCGTTTATTTCCACCACTAAGCACTTTTCTCACGATGATGGATACCACACCTAATCAGCTATAGCTGATATTCTACCCGATACTTAATGAAGACAAGTTCCATTAGTATTAGAGTCGTCCTAGAAGATCGTTGTACCAGCACGGGCGTGGAAGTCGCGTCTTCATTCATATCTTAACGAATAAGTGCTAAAATTTAAAAATAACCAATCGCTAGTATTAGGCGATTAAAAAAGAAACTTTCGGGACACTTTAATTTATCCATGATATCATAGCCGGAAAATTACCAATTGCCAAATAGATGGCGCTCATCTCAGAAAGTGAATATTGCATTGCGGACGTGTAAGCTAACATCGTTGGTCGAAGGCTCCAAGGTACTACTGGAAGCTAGAACCATGTTGGTACTGCATCATTGATTAAATCAACTTCGTCAGGAAGTATGATAGCGATCGTACTTGTTAGCCATAATGCTAGTTCCGCATCTCACGATACTGAAATGCTATCATGGCAGTGAGTTTCCTTACACAAGTACTGGGTCAATTTTAGAGCGATGCGGGTTTCAATTCCAAATCTCCCCGTAATGAGAAATGATAGATGGAATATAAATGGAGAAATTTATACGAATGGGCACAAAAATGAATTTTAATGATAGTCACACATGTCAGTTGATCAATTTCATTGACGCGAGCTGTAATTTTCCAACTAAGGCTCCTACCTTCTTAGCAATATTTCTTCATTTTAGTAAGTTTTTCACGCCAAAGCTCGCGGAGCTGCGACCCGAGGGACAACCGCCACATCGAAGATTTTGTCGCCATTTCGAGAAATTAGTTTTTGAGATTATTTTCCTTTCTAGATAACTTAGATTTCAGAGAAATGTATCCACAGAGAAGAATTTCTTTGTGCCTAAATAATTGCTGGGATCGGGCATATTAGACTAATTGGGGGGCTCAAAAATCGGTTAATAATGGAAACGGAGAAATGTAGGATAACTGAGATATGATTGTGGTGTCGGAAAAGAAGGATGGCTTCCGAATGGACGGTTAAAATCTACACTGATGAAACTCTACGAATGGTTTTAAGAGAAAGGTATTCATGAGAAACTCGAGAAAAGATATACCTATTGAACCCAAGCTGAGAAATGACAGCGTACCGAAAATTACAATATGTGATAGGAGAAAAGATTTGGAAGAAGAACCATCTACGTCTTAAAGGTACCCTGCAAGGTACCGAATGATGTGGCAGGGGTAATTTTTTACCAGTCCTACACCTACCTTCAAACACTGTGTCACACTTAAGTGTTAGAAATATTACTAAATATACTTATTTGTTAAGACACGCACGTGGAAGGGCAAGGATGCAATACTCGAAGCATACCATGAAGGATACTAAAATAAGGAACTATGAATGTTCGAAACTATCTACAAAATGAAACGCTGAGTTATATATTTTAAATTTAGCGCTCAGGCCATATTTTGTGGAAATTGAGTGCAGATGCCATGATCTCACAATAAAAGTTGTGTTCACATTCCACAGAATTTTTTTCGCCAGGGTTGAATTGAAAATGACATAGCTCATGAGCATTGAGAAATGACAAGGTTCATGTCGAAACCTTGGTCGGTGAATAAAATTCTGTGGAAAGCGAACAAAAACTTTTGTTGTGAAATCATGGCACTTGAGTTAAATGCTTCACCATACCAATTTTCCGATTGGTACCTGAGGATGGTTGTGTCCAATTCCAGTTCCGAAGCTGGCCTTTGATGTAAAATTACAGCAAACCATTACTGGAGCATCCAACCCACAGTGTTTCCTGTGGCCCATACATTTTAAACCCATTAAACCCTATTTTTGCCTCAAAATCATATATGGTACCTCATTTTCACAACAATCAACCCTCTGTCACCCTCATCCTGGCACACCCAGGTTTCGCCACCAAATACTGTCTGAAAGAGACTTCATTTGTGAGTCATCTCAACCTTTGACTTCAATTGTGGGTCATCTCTTCAAAACGACCAGCCGACCTTAGCCTGCATTTGCCACATTGTCCTCCGATGCTCATTCTGGAGGTGAGTAACAGAAGACGCCCACAGTGAGGTCGAGACTGATACAGCCACAACCGGGACGATTTATGCGAGCCTCAACCTACCGCCCTATCGAAAATTATCAGCGCAAAATGTCAGGTGAAAGCTTATCGTGTCACGTGTGCGTTACTACTACTACATCTACATCTACGTCATACCCAGCAAGCCACCCAAAGAGTGTGTGGCAGTGGGTGCTTCCACACCAGGCATGCATGAACTATACGGCAGAACACCGAAATTCCATCGAAACCAGCGTAATACACATGCAACGCGCCAATTAAAAATCTACTGACCAAGAAACATTCCATCGTCAATCGTTCCAACATGCAAGGGACAAAAAGACTACTACTACATATTCAAAATATCATGCATAAATAAGAACATCAATATTTACATCATGCTTAAATAAGAACGTAGAGAATATAAAGAGAAAGATCTACTGTCTAGCTATTGTCACAATTCGCACTATTCATGACGACGATCACAGCTGTTATGATCCCGAATGATACGCGGAAAAAATGACATTTTATACCTATCGGTTCTACAATCTAGCTCTCTAATTTTATTGGCGCGATCACATCTGCCGTAGTACGAGGAGGTTTATAGTATGTTTTTCACGTCGTCAGAGAAATGTTTTTCCTGAAATTTAGTTAAGAGGTTCATCCTATGATTTAATCTACTCTGTGATAGCGATTCCCATCCCAATTCTTCTAACAATCCAGACACACTACTAAACTTATCGTAGCATCGTTTTACAAACCTAGCTCCTCTTCGCTGCGCGCGATCTAATTCCGATATCAACCCCGTTTCATAAGGATCCCATACACTGGCAGCATATTCCAGATAAGGCCTAACGATTGAAAAATAACAACGTTCTTTCACTTTCTCATCACATTTTCCGAGTATTCTCTTGATAAAGCCTATTACTAGCGAGAGTGAGGAACTAAAAAATTAAATAGTTCTTGTGGCAAGTTTAGGCAACTAAGAACTAAGGGAGATTACCGTAGGACTAAAATCTAGAAAGAATTATGACGATCAAAACTGTGGCTGTCTCATAAAGAAGCACACTAGGTGCGACGAACCAACAGAATAAACAAGATATCATTGGTCTCGCAACAGCCCATTGTTCTTTGTGCGTGTAAATCTTTATAATTTTATTTATTTCTTTAATCGATTCGTGACAGCCTAAAGGAGAACGCTTGACATTTAAGTCGGCCAATCCTTAAACGTTCCCAAAAGGAAAAGGATGTGAGAAAGAATGTGACTCCACCTGTGGACGACACGGAATCTCTGCGAAGCTCTATTTTCCTCTAAACCCCAGTCTCTCATTGGCTAATCGCTCTCTTATTTCTCTCTTTCTCTCTCTCTTCGTCCACCTTCCCTCTTTACTCTCACTCTCCCTTTCCACGACAGAATCCCCCACCCCGAGAGCGAAATAAAAACCAGTCCCTTCGTCCGCGCGGTAGAATCGGACTCCGTTCTTGGCCCTTTAGCTTCCATCCCATTGGTCCAAGTTACACGTCTCAAGGACGGCACGAGCGGGGAGGCTTCCGGAAAAACCCCCGTCGGTCATACCGGGAGCATCGGCTTGTAAAATGATCGGCGCACGCAATACTCACAAAAAACTCATTTATAAATTGCTTCATGAGGAGTTAATAAAAAAATAGTGAACTGGATAAGGGACTTTCTCAGTGTTCGAAAACAAAAAGTAGGTATTGACGGTTTTAGCTTTGATATGGTTGAAGTCACATCAGGTGTTCCTCAAGGAAGCGTGATTGGCCCTCTTTTATTCATTATTTATATTAATGACCTAAGTTTTCGAATTAGCAGTAAATTAAGATTATTTGCAGACGATACAGTAATCTACCGAGAAATGAGCGAAGACGCGGACTTGGGAGTTCTGTCATCTGACCTTATCGACGTTCATTCGTGGTGCCAGGAGTGGGATTAAGATCTAAATACTATTAAATGCACCACAGTTCACTTCCTGCGAAAGTCATCATACAAAAGCCATACCTACACCGTGGGGGGAGTAAACATAAAATCTTCAAATACGGTAAAGTGTCTTGGAATTACCATAACATCAGATATATCGTGGGGAACACACATACAAAAC
The DNA here is from genome assembly GCA_963169105.1 of Ceriagrion tenellum. NCBI lineage: Eukaryota > Metazoa > Arthropoda > Insecta > Odonata > Coenagrionidae > Ceriagrion > Ceriagrion tenellum. Next base: position 105,714,385 of record OY720644.1, on the reverse strand, counting down.
ATATGCGGCACAGCATTAAATAAACTAGGTTTTGTTAAGCGTATAATATGAAGATCCTCGGATGAATAAGTCAAAGAGAGATGATACTTTGCTCTGTTTAGGCCACACCTGGAATACGCCGCGAGCATTTGGGACCATGGTCCTAAAGATTTGACCAAAATATTAATAAAATACAAAGGAAAGCAGTGCGCTTTGTTCAAAACTGCTACGAGCGTACTTGCAGTGTCTCACAACTTCTAGAGGGATTGAGGTGGGAGCCCATAGAGACTCGAAGGCTACACGCTAGGCTTAGGTTGCTTGATAACTTCATCTGCCGAACAGATAGGTACAAAAACTCGTTTTTTCCGCGCACAATAAGCGACCACAATAAAAACCGAGATCCTCCAAGTACACTCTCATAGGACATGTCACCATTCCACCTCCAAAACTTTTCATCTTTACACGGCTGGAGATCTACCACCCCCCTGCCACACGACCATGCATCGGCTCGCGGGGTAGTATGTAGATGTAGATGAATACTCTTATGTATAAAATATCCCCTTCGAATCCCGATTTTTTTCCTTCTCTCTGGCTTTCTTTTCGCAGCGAACCGAAACATTTGAGTGAATCATCATCAAGATTATTCTGAGGGATCCTTTCCTCCCTGGCAAGGATCAATTACGTAAGTCGTTTGTTCTACAATTACATCTGCAATGTTCCGTGAAAGCCCACTAGGGTGAGTGGCATGTGGTGATTCCACATCAGGCGAACATGACTAACATATGCCATACTCTTTATGATAAAACCACTGGTTACTCTATTCGATGTTCTAATAAATAAAACTACAATATACTTTTTCTATGACTGCATCTGCAAAGTACCGCATGAGCCCACAGAGGTTTGCGGCACGAGGTGATTCCACGCCAGGCATACATTGCTAACATGCTGTACACTCGTTATGATAAAATTACTCGTTACTCAAATTAATGATTTCAATAAATAATACTACAATATACTGAAACATGCCGAAAAAATTATTTCGGGAATTTAAAGATGTTGTGACCCGGTGTGTCAGTACACCTCATATACCTCCTAGTGGTGGGTCGCGGGCAACAGTATGCTGGCTCTCAAGGTAGTCCGTTCAGAAGGGATCCTAGCTTGAGCAGAATAGGGAAAGCGGGCAAAGGGTATTACCACAGAGTATACAGAGAGGACATTTTCCATTTACCCCCTTTAAAGTTTGTAATGCGGAATGCCATGTTCCTAGCGCGTTATAAACGGCGGGAATTCAAAATGGTCTATGTAGAGTAAGTGTGGAAAAAACAACAATCATATCAATGATGTAGCCAATTTAAGAGAAGCAATGATGATTCATACAGTCTCAGAATGTTGTCTCTTCCCAGGCAGAACCAATGCGCATTAAAAGTGCATTTAATGCGCATTAATAGTAGCATTTAATGCGCATTTCAAATGTTCATTAAAAGCACATTTTTCTTCATGTCTTTAATGTGCATTTAATGCGCATTCTTAATGCATATTCATATTTTTTTGGGGGAAAAGTATTTTTAAAGCGAGTTACTATGATAAAAACAAAATGTTTACATTATTTAAGTGAAAAAACTATGAAAAAATAAGAATAAGATATTCCCCTACAGAGGACCGAACTTCATACCTTCTGTGTAGCAGTCCACTGCGTTTCCTCTCGTCTACCGCTCGTTTAGAAGTTAGTGTAGTGTACTTGGCTTAAATATGTTCTATGTCATGAATTATATTTATTTTCATATTATTATTTTGTGGTAGGTGTTCGCTAAGTGGAACTCAGCCTGATGTGTTGCAGCAAAGTACCTCACTTTCATGTTTTCCTGTTCACAAGAAGAACCTAGTCATGAGCCTTACATGGCATGAAGTTCTCTCCTTGTAAGACTCATATTATTTCTCATTAGGTTGATGTGACTTCTCATAGCAAATCTCGTAAGTTGTCGTAGAAAATGCGCGTATTACGCGCATTACTAATGCGAGACTAATGCAGATTGACGAACGAGGAGGCTTGACGCGCATTTAATGCGCATTCAACGCACATTGGCGCTGCTTGGGTCGGAATTTGTATTTCTGATACCTGATTACATTGAGCATATGGAGAATTCCACCTTTTCTCTCCTTTTCAGACATTTTGTGTTTCCAGGGAAACAAACTGTGGCCAAACTCTTAGGGAGATGGAGTAAATCACCAAGAAAGAGAAATACTCTGTGAAACTTTTACTTTGCACCACATTGACGTGCTCGCGTCTTTCGAAGTAAACGCGCTTACAACATGGCCGGAAGCGCATTTCGTTATTACAGGTTGACACGCCATATGTCCTCTCTGTATGCTCTGTCGTATTACTATACTTTGGTTTCGCTTGTGGCATACTGGCGAAAATGTGCCAAAACTGACCGGTAGAGCGCCGTAACCGTTAGCAGGGAAAGCTGCACGTGGTGCGGGAACTGCCAAGGCTGGTAACCTTGCATACTCTATTAATCCTTACTCCTAAGGGTTGAGAGTCACGAAGTAGCCTCGGACAGCCGAAGCCACGATTAAAGCTGTTCGAGTTGTTAATGATACTAAAGAAAAGTTCGAATCCCACCCTAATCTGGTAAGGTCGGATTTTCGTATGTTTGTTCATAGATACAGATTTATCGCAACAATTGTGTTCCTTTACTGTACTCGACGGGAAAATGGTATTGTACTTTTTGATGTTCTACAGTCTATTTCCGTTACTTTTTGCCAACAATCGTTTCTACCTTAATGTGTGTGCAATATCAAGTAACCTTGAACGCCTGGAAAAATTCAACACCTTCGAACTTGCGCAAAGGATCAAATCTATATTTTTACCTTCGGTCAGTTACAGATTCCCACCCTAATTCGTTTAATAATTTGTTTGGATGGTATCCGATATTCGGGTCTTATTTCCATTACATCTTGTCATTTTCTCCGCGTACCATTCGGGACCATAACAGCTGTGATTGTTGTCATGAATAGTGCGAATTGTGACAATAGCTAGACAGTAGATCTTTCTCTTTATATTCTCTACGTTCTTATTTATGCATGATGTAAATATTGATGTTCTTATTTATGCATGATATTTTGAATCTGTAGTAGTAGTCTTTGTATCCCTTGCATGTTGGAACGATTGACGATAGAATATTTCTTGGTCAGTAGATTTTTAATTGGCGCGTTGCATGTGTGTTACGCTGGTTTCGATGTAGTTTCGGTGTTCTGCCGTATAATTCATACATGACTGGTGTGGAAGCACCCCCTGCAACACACCCTTTGGGTGCCTTGCAAGGTATGACGTAGATGTAGATCTCTCCTACGTATTAACTCCAACATACTACGGTAGATCAGATTATGGGAATAAAATAAGGGAAATGGATTGTAGAACAGGAGGGTTTAAAATTTCGTTTCATCCGCGATCGACAAGAGACCATAATGGCTGTGTTAAGATTTTGAATTAGGCTAGTTGACAGGTAGTGTAGTTGATTACCGTATAAACGCGTGTAAGAGGCGCACCCCTCTTTTTAAGAGTCTAAGTTGAAGAAAATATTTTGGGCCTTCTTTTCCCTCCTATTTTGAGGTTTTGCGGACCTAACTTCGAACTTTCAGCCATTATCAAAGTCTTCCGGACATAATTTAAAGAAATGAGGAAATTCTAACACCTAGATCTCGTCAAAAAACTAACAGGGTGTAATTTTATGTTTTGTCAACCATTCCAGAAAAAAAATCATGCTGTCACTGCAGTAACTTTTTTCAGAATCACAAAAAAAACTTTCCGTTCTGACGGAGTTTTAAACGAGTCGTGCGAAAAAAATGAGTCAAGAAAAAGAAATGTAGAGATATTTATACATAATTTCACAGAATTTCAGTCATCTAAACGTATAATATTGCACCATTAACAATGCAATATTTATTTCACGGTACCAACAGCTGCTGAAATTAAAACGTATTATTCGGATATGGAATCCATTATGACCGGTGAACTATCTCGCTCAAAACGACCTTGAGGAGACGGACTGTACTTACTTCTCCTATCACTTTACTGTCCTCGAAATAAAACACTTCAAATCTTATTTATACTTTTCTAAACAGCGTTTTCGGTAACACAGCAGCAGGACAACCTGCGAACATCATTTCATACTGAAACTGATAAGCGAACATCATCCTTCCAAGAGTATCCTTCCACGACCGGCTTCAACAAACTCAAGGGCAAATTAAAGCTCGTTCGATTCATATTAGGCTCCCTCAAAAAGCGGATAAACGGGTTGGTGGCATTTGGAGCCTCCACATGCAAGAGGGCATAGCGATAATATTCAGCAGGAGCCAGACCTCGGTTGAAAGATCATCTTTCCAAGAAATGGGGTGCTTGCATCAAATATTTTTTCTCGAATAAACCTTACCATTTTGTAGAATATGAATGAGGATTACGAAAAATATGTACAAAAATATGTGCGTTAAATACAGAGTAATGATATTGATGGAACGTTTGAGAGAACCCAGCGTCGGAACGGGACTTCTTTGATAGCCAAGCTCCGAGCTGTACTTAGTTCACAGTTTCATGCATGAGTGCAATCCAAGTGTTTTCCACAATGCATCCAAGTCTAGATGGGATGATGTGTTTTACGGGAAAAAAATCTTCTTCTACCGGTATTCAGGTGTTTTTGTTTAATATTATTCCATCATGATAAACAAGTAAGCCCGCTTGGAATACCCGGCATGGTTTAGTATCCTGTAGTATTATTTCTCGGTGACATTTGTGATAGTAACCTGTACACGATCTTAGCCGGTGTATTTCATGTTAACATGTTCTTCTACATGGCTCTCCAAATAGTTTCTAGTCGGACCGCGTATCGTTCCCCTGATTGCTTTTTCGTCTGTGCCTGGCGGCCGGGCGAACGTGCGAGGTTCTAATTAGAACCGGGACGAAAGCTACACGCCTGTTGAGGATTAACCCCTGCCACACACCATAGTGGTGCCTTGCACGGTACTTCTTAAATGTAGATGAATTCGCGCCAGGGCAAACGGGATGAGAAAAATGTACTCGAGTCAAATCAGCAACGTTGCGAAGCATTGTGCCAGTTCACAGAGTGGAATATGGCCGAATAATTTATTCGAAATGAAGCGGGTGGCATTTTATTTCCTCCACAGAATTCATTGAGAGACCATCGGACATTGTTTATTTTGGATTTCCCAACAGCAGTGAACCGTATGCGGACTGCATCACAGGAAACGCTCCCTTCAATTGTCCGAAGCAAGAGTACAGTCATCGCCCGGTTTCCTGATTGATTGTGAATGGTCGACCTAATATTCAATAAAAAATAGGTGACATAGCTTCGGAAGGAGCTCTACTTCCTGCTTTCAAATTTAGCCAGCAACTTGTAACCTGGGACACATTTGGCTTCGAAAGCAGTCGGACGTTAATGCGGTGGGTAATGCCTGCCTGAACAGGGGCAAGTCCTGTAAATAGAGCATTAGGATACTGATGGGAAATCCCAGGTTTCAATCCTTAGTCTGCCTTCACGGTCTAACATACTCATGCTGCGGACTTTCTGTGGGCATTTATGGTGGTTGGAATGTGGAAATATTGTGCACGTAACCCATAATTCTTGTATCTTAATCTGTTGCCTAGTACTTAGAGCACGCCTTGCACGTTTGAGGTGTAAATCTTGTCTTGTGCCTCTGTGAATTTGAGTAGTCGTAAAAGCATTGACTGAAAGTGTCTAACATCAATAACATCTTTATCGTGTAGAGCACATGTGTGAAATTTCGTCTCCTGACAAGTTTTTGAAGCTTTTTGCTAATGTGATGAGTTTTAAGTGATGGTGGTATGTCGTAAAAAACAAGTCAAAAGTCGACTAAGGGTCGGAGTTTCGTAGAGTTGATCAATCGCAGTTATTAAAGTAGTTTGAGTGAAATATTATTTTATCTACAAATCAATGAATTTGGTCTCATTTTAAAGAAAAACATCTCATCCTTCCAATGACACTAAAAGTTCAACCCCTGACCACATTACTTTCCGAGATATTTGCCAAAAAATACCATCCCGTTTACACGGGAAATGGTACGTGTATGCACTCCAGAGAGACCCTATATTAAATATGAGGTATTTCCCACACTCAGATCTCGTCAAAAAATCAACAGTGTGTAGTTTGTGTGTTTTCTCGACTATTTTTGAAGATAAATCATACTGTCACCGCAGTAAATTCTTCGGGATTACAATAAACCTTCCGTTTTGATGGAGTTTCAAACATACCAAGTGAAAAAAATGAGTCAAGTTAAACACTTATTTAGATATTTTCATTTGATTGCTTACAATTTCTGTCATGTAAAACTATATTATTGCACCATTAATAAAGCAAAATTTAATTCGTGTCTCACAGCTGGTGAAATTAAAACGTATGTATCGAATATGGTCTCTATTATAATCAGGGAACTATCTCGCTCGCACTAACTTTAGGTATCAAATTGTTCGAGAAATAAGGTCGTTTTAACTCGATCAGTTCTGCAGTGTACTCCCTTATCTGTCGCTAGTGAACGTTTCTACCGTAATCGTTTGACTCCAGTTACATATGATGAACGTTCGGCAAATAATAGTCTGCTTCGAACTTGAACAAAAGATTTAACCTATAGTGTTTCGCTCGATCGGATAGAGGTACGCAACCTAATGCGTGGTTAATGGGAGGGCGGGTTGGGTTTTGTCGGAAAGTACAAAATGCGTTTCAATAATGGCGGCTCCAAAAGGTTTTCCCATTTTATTTTCTTCTTGAGCCCTTCCTCGTTTCTGATCTTGATCACTGAGGGGGGTAGGGGATGTTTGAAACAACTTGGAATTATAACCAAGGAGTCACGTGGTACAATCACGAAGGTTTCGAGAGTTTGGTATAATCAAACCTCTCGTAAAAATCACCAGCAGCCCTCACGATCGAAATTTTATCGCGGAAATATTGTTCATTATGTGCAATGTCGCGATTAGACAATAAATAATTTATCATACACTAAAGTTAGCCATAACTGAAGTTAAAATTCACCAAAATCTCCAACCGTTCGTCGTTGTAACATGTGGCCCCTTAGTTACGTCCTCGGAATCATTACGAGCGGCTTCAAACACAACCCCAGGAGGGCATCATGGGAATGAAAGAGTCAACGAGAAGCAGAGGGCGCGGCGGCGGTCACCTTTCAGTGGAATATTGCGACGTTGACGATCACCAAGGCCTCCTACCCATCCCTACTGACACAAACCACCCCCTCTCAACAGAAACCCCACTTCAATCAATACTCCCACGGTCGAACACGTCAGCGACGACGAAGGGCGAACTCATAATTTAAGAGACATTTCGAGGAACATGGACTTTTGAATAATTTGGATGTGACCATTCCAGAGATGCTACATCGCTCTGGTTATGCCACACCTCGAATACGCCGCGAGCACTTGGGACCCTGGTCAAATAGATTTAACCAAATCAAATTAATAAAATACAAAGGAAAGCTGGCGCTTCGTTAAAACTGCTACAAGCGTACATATAATGTCTCACAACTTCTAGAGAGATTAAGGTGGGAGACCCAAAAGACTCGGAGGCTACACGCTAGGCTTAGGTTACTTGATAAATTCAGAACTAATATTTGTCAGAGCTATATAGAGAATATTAACATGACTCCTCACTACATCTCTAGGTCTGAAAGATTGGATAAAATAAGAGAGATACACTGCCGAACAGATGTGTAAAAGAACTCGTTCTTTTCGCGAACAATAGGCGACTACAATAAAAATTAAGCTCCACTAAATTTACTCATGTAATTCATGTCACTATTTCATCTCCAAAAAAACTTATACCTTTACACGGCTGATGACCTAACACCCCATGCCACACGCACATGCGGCGGCTCGTGGGGTATTATGTAGGTGTAGATTTATCCACTCTTTCGATAGTTCTCCACCTGAGAAATTTGAGGTTGAAGAAAATATTTCATCGCTAAGGTTATCATCGTTAAAATCACCAGGTATAGTACACTCTCTCCGGTTCTACTCTGTTGACTCTCATTGACATACTTCGTATTGTAATGAGTGACTTGATACTACTTCACACTAAATTGCTGAAAGGGGCCGTTCAAGTATTACGTAAGACGATTTATGCCATTTCTGACCCCACCCACTCCCATATATAAGACAATGTAAACTTTTCCCAATCAACAACAATATACAACAACTTTGTTGTATGGTAGTGAAACATGGGTATGTCAGAATAGACATAAGAGTAGACTAAACGCCGTGGGTATGAGTTACCTGAGGAGTATTTGCGGCAAAATTAGGATGGATAGGGTCAGGAATGAGTGGGTAATAAATGAATGTGGGTTAGAGCTCCAGTAATGGACATATATGAAAGGAGTGTGCTTCGTTGGTTTAGCCATGTTGAGAGAATGGATGAGAGTCGAATAACAAAACAGATATAAGAGTGAAATGAATGGTGCGAGAGGGAGAGGTAGGCCGAGAATAGTTGTGGTTGAATGTGGAGGAAATTCTTAGGAGGAGGAATATTAGGAGTCTTAAAAACAGGAGGGCATGTATGAAGCATTGTGTGAGGGTAAACAAAGCCAAAGAGGTTTGCAAGGATATGTCAGCGTGGAGGAAATTATTGCAGCAGAGTTAGGTGTACACATATGTATTTATGAGTGAAACTTTGAGACTCTGCCTACCCCGGATGGGAACGGCGTGATTGGTATGTATGTATGTAGACTCTTTCTCGGTCTTACGTAAGGCGTTATATATTTGAATCTACTCTTCGTTAAATGCTCGCTTCGGTTGAGCATGGAGGTAATGTAGCTAGCCAGTCAGGCGACAGAATATGAGCATTGTTGTAGCGGTGAGATTACGAAAAATACGCCATTAACGAACGGATGCTCCATTTCACAGCTAATTTTCACTAGGAAACGGCAGAATGTTCAAATAAGGACAAAAATGGTACGTAAATTGGTTCCAGACCCCCGGCCCCCAGGCCCCACACCCCAACATAAGACAATGTAAGATGATCCCGACCCCCCTTACCCATAAAAACGTCTTACGTAATACTTGAATGGCGCCTAACAGACCCAGGTTTCGGCATATCGTGCCATTTATCAAGGTCCATCAATTTTTCTATCATCCTCCAATTAATATGAAGAAAATCGCTCAACTTCTTACCCCCCAGACTCGTTTTCTCCAGCTCTTTAACCTTCGCAATCCAATGCTTTTGTGCATCCCTCACTATTTGATGACACTCGACTGCGTAGAGTGTATAACGCCAATGAAGTGAAATCATAAGAAATAGGTGGGTCGATCCATTATTTCCCCTCTGAGGCCTGCCGCTTCACCATTTGGGACCCTGGTCATAAAGATGTAACCAAAAAAATCAATAAAATACACAAAATCTGCACTCTTTGGTAGAAACTGCTACGAGCTAACATATAGTGTTTTACAACTTTTACAGGGATTAAGGTGGGAGGCCCTAGAGACTCGGAGGCTGCACGCTAGGATTAGCTTGCTTGAGAAATTCAGGACTGGTGTGTTTCAGAGCGACACAGAGAACATTGTCATGACGCCTCACAACACCTCTAGATCTTACGGAAGCGATAAAATAAGAGAGATACATTGCCGAACAGATAGGTACAAGAATGCGTCTTTGAACACACAATACGCGATCTGAATAAAAACTGAGCTACACAATACACTCCCATTAAAACACGTCACCATTTCACCTCCCAAAACCTTATCCCTTACATCTTTACACGGATGGTGTCCTAACACCCCCTGCCACACGCCCACGCGGCTGCTCAAAGGGTAGTATGTAAATGTAAATGTAGATAATGGGGCGTTCCACACACAGTCGACATTCTGTTTAGGCTGATGGAGCGATGTTGCCAATTGCAGTACAAAGTTAATACACCACTTTTCAGTATTTTTCAGTAGAACTTATTGCAATATTCCAGTTGAAAAACATTTCCATTCAGTGTCTTACTTTAATTCATCGCGGTGTTAGAAACAGTTACCTTTATGGCATAGAGGTGATTACATGCAGCTTAAGTTGGCCAAAAGTGTTCCCCATCAATCCCACATAGTTAACTACATGTGTTAAGCTCTGTAGTTAATACAGGCTTGCCTCACACTCCTAAAGGCCGCTGTATACGGTACATTTTATTGTACAACAGAATGTACGAATTCCTTCATGAAGGAAATTGTACCGTGTACAGTGGCAAATTGTATGATTCTCTGAATGACTTAGCGGGAAATAGAACCTGCTCTAATTCCATTCAGTTTCTTGTACATTCAATGATACATTCGTTTGTACAATAAAATGTACCGTGTAAAGCAGCCTTAAGACCGCATTTCTCTGGCTAGGGAGACTCACCAAAATCTACGATGGCTGTTCTTTCCGAAGGTGAAACTTTTACCATAATCCTCCTTGTTTTCCATGGATACTGGTCCATTGGCTTCCCTCGACGGACTTATAATCCTAATTTCTCCTCCGATATGTTTCAAACGATTCAGTTCTGATTTAGGAATCTCGTTAGTGTTACTGACCTCTTGCCACAACTTCTATGGGCATCGCTTTCAGACCGTCGATTGAAAATTAGACTCAATCTTCAATGTAAATAAAAAACAGACTTATTTTCTGACGAATTTTTCAATATCTTACGAACTCCAACAAACTACGTCAGATCTGATCATGAGAATAAATAAGGTTATAGATTGTAGAACAGAAAGGTTTTAAAAGTCGTTCTTCCAGCGATCGACAAAAGACCACAATGGCTACGTTAAGATATTGATTTACGTTAGTTGACAGGTAGGGTAGTTGATTAATTCAGATAACTCCTTATACATGTTTCTAAATCTGCCACTAAGTGCTAACACAATGTTTTTCATGTTCCCTGCATGACTCTTTTGTCACTTACATATAGTCACATAACGGATTATTTTTGAAGTTTCTGTAGAATTAGTAGAATTCCCACTGAGTAGTACACGTTGTGAAGGTTAATTTCTTCACTCTAGTTCATTTTATGGATAAATCACCCCCTGCCAAACAACCTACAGTGGCTTGCAGGTTAATAAGTAGACGTAGATAAGACCAATGCATTTTATGCCGTGTATGCTCTTCTATTACGCCCCATCTTCTTCAATTTTTTTTCGAATTCTTCCTTAATCTAACTTTTCTCGCCCTTGTGACCCTGAGAATTATTCTCCAATATCAGGTTCTGAAGACTTCTACACTTTTCTTGTCCTATTCACCTGGACCTACGATAATGATTTACAGATGGTTTTTTTTTCGGCACACTGCATTCGCGTTTTCCTCAAGTGACGTTATTGTACGTACCAGACCTTGGGGATTTTATTAACCATACTCAAATTTTCATTTCCACTGCACCTTCTCTCAATAAATTGAATTTTTCCTGTAGGCCATGAAAAAAAATAATTAGGAGAGAGCTCTTGCGGTTTGACGACCTTCCACAGATTGCGTCATTTCGTGATACCCACCGATTTGGAACCTATGACAACTCTGGTACATTAAACGATTGTGGAATGGCCTCGTCGAACTGAGACCTAAAATAAAAAACGACACGCCGAAAAACCTTTAAAAAATAAAATTTTACGCATTAAAATTTTCGAAGCAAGAAATGACCGTGTAAGGAATGAAATGAAGAGGTTCCTTCCTTCGCGTCGGTGACTTCTCAATCCTTGGGGGAAAATACCTTTCTTAAACTACTCACGGTAACTTTTTAGATGCATAAATTTGTGTCTGCGTTAATAATTAGACTGCTAAATTTTTTTCAAAGCATCATTATCAACAAAAACATCACCATATGCGGCACAGAATTGAGGAAACTTGGTTTTGTTGAGCGTATAATACGAAGGCCCTCGGATGACAAAGTAAAAGAGAGATGCTACTACTACATGATACTTGTATATGACTGAAATTCTAGGTAATCAATTAAAAATATCCAAACAAGTGTTTGGTTTGAGTCATTTTTTCACGCGGTACGTTCAAAACTCCTTCACAACGGAAGGTTTACTGCGATTCTTAAAAATTAATGCGGTGACAAGATGATTTATTTTTAAAAATCGTCGAGAAAACATACGACCTATACACTTTTAATTTTTTTACAAGAGCAAGGTGTTATAAATGCCTCATTTGTTTAAATAAAGACTCTCTGGTGTGCATACAAGTACCATTTCCTATGTATATGGGTTGGTATTTCCTATGTGTATCGGGTCGTTCATTCATAGCCAGGAGTGGGGGTAAGAATTAAATATCAACAAATGCATAACAGTTCACTTCCAGCGAAAGTCATCAGAAAAATGCCATACCTATACTGTGGGTGGAGTAAACAGAAAGTCTTCAGATACAGTAAAATATATTGGAATTACCGTAACTTCTGATATATCGTGGGGATTACACATACAGAACATATGTGGTGCAGCATTAAAGAAACTAGGTTTTGTTAAACGTATAATAGGAAGGTCCTCGTATGAAAAAGTAACAGAGAGATGCTACTTCGTTCTGGTTAGGACCCAACTCGAATAAGCCGCGAGCATTTGGGACCCTATACATAAAGATTTACCACAAAAAATCAATAAAATACAAAGAAAAACAGCACGTTTCGTTAAAAAAACTGCTACGAGCGAACTTATAGTAGTTCACAACTTTTAGATGGATTAAGGTGGGAGCCCCTAGAGACTCGCTAGGCATAGCTTGCTGGAGAAGTTCAGAACTGCGTTTCAGAGCGACACAGAGAATACTATCATGATGTCAACCTACATCTATAGGTCTGACAGATGCGATAAAATATGACAGATAAATCGCCGAACAGATATGTACAAATCTCGTTCTTCCCGCGCACAATACTAGACAATAATAAATACTGAGTTGCACTAAATACACTACCATAATACACGTCACCATTTCCCCTCCCAAAACCTTACATTTTTTCACGGCTGGTGACCTAACACCCCCTGCCACACGTCCATACAGTGGCTTGCAGGGTAGTATGTAGATGCAGAAGCTTGTGCGTCCTTGATAGGTTGTACGTCCTATATAGAAAATGTTATAGTCTACAAAATGCGCCCAGATTGGGTTGCGTAGCTACAAAACTTCACGCACAATGTCTAATTGTTTATCAATACATGCCCGACTAATAAAACTCCTTATATACAGGGGGAGGAAAAATGGGTAGTTTGCAACACGGCTTTGGAAAATAGAAGATATTTATAAAGTCTCTCGGCAAAAAAATATCAATTCTCTGCAATGAATTCCCTTAAAAATGTTTAGAAAATGAAGGTGTGCGAAGAAATATCTAGCTTATACCGAATATATCCCGCAGAGCACAGGAGCACGTGGGAGAACTACGGAGAAGAAACCGGTTGGCATCTTTTACGTCTCGAAGCACATTCCTCAGGAACGAGGAAGTTGGTATCAAGAAAGCAAAATTAATATTCGGAGGGTTATCAAGCTAGAGAAAATGCGAAAACTCGTGAGGAAAGAACCATTCAACGGCTCAAACCCCCATGAACTAAATGCATGCTCAGAAGGGAGGCACTCAATTTTCAAAGTGAAGATAAGTAATTTTTCCCACCTCTAAAAATGATCGTTTTGGATTTTAAATTAACGTGTTAAAGTATCGTTACGCTTGGTTATGGGAAACCCGTGCCCCAAAGGGCCCTAAATACTTCGAAACGAAATTTAGTTTTTTTAGGCGGGAAAAGTCATTCCCTTCCCCTCCGTGATACTACCCCTCTATCCCCTACCTCTACCGGCGTATCGTGCTACGCCCCTCCCCCCCTCTGATGACATAACGAGAGTCTTAGCATTACCTGCTGAGGAGGATGTTTTTCAGAGGAAACCCGGTCCCAACTTGAATGCCTTGTGGAGGGAACTTCAAGTACAGTATTCCGTCTATCGGATGAGACGTCGGATGAGAATGTCGGCCCCGGTAGCGGCGGGGTAATGTCCTCGCCTGCTAACCCGAGGGTCGCGGGTTCGAGTCCCGCCTGGGTAGATTATTCACTGACCAGGACATGGATGATTGTGTACGTCATAGTTATATTAAAACACTTGTAATTGGGGAAAACCTGTAAGTGTTAAAGAAATAAAAAAGAAAAAGACGTAAGGCCGTGGTCCCTATCGTTAAGAGCAGGGTAATGCCGACGCCGGGTTTCTATCCACCCTTCCTTCCTTACCTATCCCCTACGGCGCAAATGACCTTAGCTGTCGGTCGCCTCCACCAAATCCAATGCAATCCAATCCAGCCTTTGCATTACCTTTTGAAATCCTATACGTCATATTCCGAGAAAATTTGAGTAATATCCAGATGTTCACAATCATTCAAAGGATACTTCGCACAGTATCACCCTTACTAGACTCGCCTTTAAATTTCAAGCTCAAGAGAGTTATTCTTGATGCACGATCGAGTTAAAAATATTGAATGTTTGTTGTATGCAAAACTCGGAGAAGATTCGCACAATAGCTTTGAGCTAATTGCCAACTTCGGGATCAAGATAGAAGTTGTGTGGGAGGGGGGTGTCTCAGAAAAATGGTCGAGGCCAATAGGAGAAATCTGCCAACTAGGATTCCCGATGGCCATTAGTAACGAAACTTTATTACTTAAGTTGAATCTCCACAAAAAACATTTTTAGAGGTAGAGAACATTAGTTTTTTCAACTCTGAAAAATAATTGCCACTCAAATGTACAGCCTCTCCGGATCTGAAGACACCAGTGGATTGGCTGGAAAAACTGGCGTCACCGATGGACATCGTAACTCGGGAGACGACCTAAAGCCGTCGTAGCAGCCTTTGTTGGCTTCAGAATAAGTTTCACTCGTCAAAGCTTCGAAAACATTGTCATGTTCAATGACAATGTTTTCGAAGGGACAAAATTTTTTTTCTTTTTTTAAATTTTTTTAAAAATTTAATTTAATTTAAATTTTAAATTTGTAAAAAATTAAAAAAAAATAAGGGACAAAAATTGTTTTTCAAATGTTCATCCGCAACTAAAAATATTAATTTCGTAACAACAGAATCATGAGACCTCTCTTAGCAAATATTTTTTTGTGGCAATTTTATCTCGCCAATTCCCTCAACATGGAAGGTCTTATTAACTGACCAATTCACAACAGTAATTCATTCTCAAAATAGCAAAAGCATTTACATTGAGCGTTTTATATTGCTGCATGCGTGGAATTGAATTAAGTCTCCGCGCTCCTTGCCATCCGTTTCCAGTTGTCATAAAATATGTAATCCCGTAGCTAAGAACGATTCAAGCCAAAGAGCCTGCCAAACAGTATACATACATGAATCCACTGTACACCTATATATCTTTTGACATGTATACTGTTCTGTGCTCTACATCAATTAGTCTTTTAATACACTTAATTTATCACATGTTATAATCATAAATAATAAAATACTTCACAAATTGATTTCGATTAAATAATCCAACATTAACAGACAACGAGGCCAAATAAAAAAGCTGGAATATGTTTTCCAAGAGAAACTACATTTCCATTAGCATCGGTGTTTTCTCCTCCGATAAATTATATCATGCGTCATTTGCACTGTCATATTTTTAACTATCATCCCGAGTTGGCTCAAAAAGGCTACACGGAATCATGATTCAGAATATGCGTCCTATCTCCGTAACCCAAACAAAGCTTAGTTTAAACGCTATCCTTAAGGTAGTCCGAGCGAGATAGTTCCCTAGTCATAGTAGAGACCATATTAGAATTAAACGTTTTAATTTCACCAGAGGTAGGACACATGAATTAAATATTGCATTATTAATGGTGCGATAATATAGATATATATGATAGAAATTGTAAGTAATTAAATGAAAATATCTAAGTAAGTTTTTAACTTGACTCATTTCTTTCGCGCGGTGCGGTTGAAACTCCTTCAAATCGGAAGGTTTTTCGTGATACCCAAGAACCAACTGCGGTGACAATATGATTAATTTTCAAATATAGTTGAGAAAACATACAAACTACACGCTGTTAGTTTTTTGACGTCATCTAAGTGTTAGAAATAACTCATTTAGCAAATAATGTCTCTCTGGAGTGCATACACGTACCATTTCCCATGTAAAAGGACTGATATTTTATGGCAAATATCTCGGAAAGTAATGTGGTAAGGGGTAGAATTTTTGCTGCCTTTGGATAGGTGAGATATTTCTCTTTAAAATGAGACAAAATTAATTGATTTCTAAGTGAAATTATATTTCGTTCAAACTACCTTAAGCAGTAAATCCTTATGAAAGAGCGGAAGTTCGCCTTCATTTGAGAGTTAATTTATGTGATTTAATGTTTTCCTTGACGTGACGTATTTCCTTTCCTAGATGGATAAATATCTTTGTGGCCGGTTCAGCAAAAGAAAAAACTCTGGAATGTTTTAAGCATCGTTTCCTCATTCTGCGGTTTTTTCAGACACACGGTGAAACGTGGTGATTGTATGCAAGTACAAATCCATTCCAATTGAAGTCCAATTAAGTTGTCGCGAGTCGAATTCCAATCACTCCCATTGGTCTCGCCCGACGACGGGGAATTCGAGTGTTTTCGAACCCCGAATCTCCGCGCTTAAGGCTAGCCGGCTTTCGAAAAGAGGAGGACTCGAAGTGGAAATTATAACGTCGAGGATAGGAAGGACCTTGCAAACGCTGCTTTCATCTCTGCGAACGAATGCGACGAATTTTATCGCTGGAGTTCTGAGTTGTGGGCAATTCACGACGGCCGTTGTATACATAAGAAATTCCTGTTGGCATTTGAAGCAGCGTCACTCAAACTCGACTTAGACTGGTTGGTTATTTGGGACAGATGGCCGGGTTACTGAAATTATTTGTGCCATTAAGTGGTTTGAGCGAAATATCATTTTGCCTAGAAATCAATGAATTTGGTCTCATTTTAAAGAAAATATCTCACCCGTCCAATGACGCCAAAAGTTCAACCCCTTACCACATTACTTTCGGAGATATTTGCCAAAAAATACTAGCCGTTTTACAGGGAAAATGGTACATGTATGCACTCCAGAGAGACATTATTTGCTAAATGAGTTATTTCTAACACTTAGATGACGTCAAAAAACTAACAGCGTGTAGTTTGTATGTTTTCTCAACTATATTTGAAAATCAATCATATTGTCACCGCAGTAGGTTCCTTGGCATCACAAAAAACCTTCCGTTTTGAATGAGTGTCAAACGCAGCCTGAAGATATAATCCGATCGAGTTAAAATTTTTTATGGGTTATAAAGACCACCAACCACAAACTTTAAGCACTAGCCGCAGACCGATTTCGAAAAAAAACTGTTTTTCGATCCCCCTAGTATGCACTCCAGAGAGATATTATTTACAAAATGAGGTGTTTCTAACACTTAGATGTCGTAAAAAAACTAACAGCGTGTAGTTTGAATGTTTTCTAAACTATTTTTGAAAATAAATCATATTGTCACCGCAATAGGCTCTTGGTTATCACAAAAAAACCTTCTGTTTTGAAGGAGTTTCAAACGCACCGCGCGAAAAAAATGAGTCAAGTTAAACACTTATTTAGATATTTTCATTCGATTACTTACCATTTTTGTCATGCAAAACTATATTATTGCACCATTAATAAAGCAATATTTAATTAATGTTTCCTACAGGTAGTGAAATTAAAACGTATATATCGAATATGGTCTCTATTTTGACTAAGGAACTATCTTGCTCGGACTACCTTAAGGATTGATTTTATGGCTCGAAAAGAAAGGTTTATTCGGGTAACAAAGAAATAGCAGAAGAGAAAACCGATGGAAAGCCCTAAATTTAGCGGCATGAGTCAAGGATTCTACATTTTTCGTCCCGTACATGTAAATTTACATATTACCCCGCAAGCCACCCCAAGGGTACTTGGCAGATGGTGACTTATCACCAACATGAACTACAGTGAAGTAATTAACCTTCACCAACATGCACAACACTATGGACATTCTAAAAATGCTACAGAAACTACTAAAATAATCCATTATGTAACTATATGAGCTTGACACACAAGTCATGCAGGAAGCATGCTAAACATGATGTTAGCACTACTCAGCAAACTTAGAAACTTGAACTAGGGGGCATCTGAAATAATCAGCTACACTTCCTGTCATGTCTTATCGCAGCCATTATGGTCTCTTATCGATCGCGGGAAAAACGACATTTTAAACCTTTCTGTTCTACAATCCATACAACGAACCATGTGCTCTGTTCGATTTTTTTTCTCCTAGCAGCAACACAGGTGGCATCAAACCTCCTCAGAAAAATCATTAAAATGATGACATCATAATCTGACAATCATTATAATCAGATAGAAAAACCCAAAAACATACGCGGATGCAACCCGGAAAAATGTTGACATCATCTCATCAACGTAAACGAAACCTGCGAACAAACAAACATTATTTTTTTCATTCATCCTTTCCAACATTTCCTCGTTTCTCACTGTATCGCTCCATTTTAACATTTACATCATTCTCCATAGCAACATTTAAAAACTCTCTTGATGTTTCTCCTCTTTTTTCCCGATTGTCCATGTTTCTGCTCCGTGAAGCACAATATTCCAAATAAAACATTTAGCAAACCTTTTCCTTAAGACGATGTTGACTGATTTGGCTGAAAGTAGTTGGCTTACTTTACTGAAGGCGCAAACACTCCCGGGAAAGTGATAAAAAAATATAAGTGATTGAATCTGACCGCACTATTTTTTTCAGTTACACTCTCATTTCTGCAAAAATATGAGGTAAAAATGTGGTAATTCTTTAAAAAAAGGCTCTTCATTCGGCGATTATGTTTTTAAAACTGTCCATTCTTCTTGTTAGGTTAATCTCTTCTGAGATATCTGACTTACTCAATCCATTTTATTCTTTCCATTCTCTCCCTATTTTAAATACCAGGCATTATCATGCATCAAAAAGTGGACTCTAAAAACGCATTCTCAGAGTGGCGAAAAATCCACCCAAGCCGTACTCGTACCTACCACCTTATTGTTAACAGGCAGGATATTTACCCCGCCGCCACCGCTAGACCAGAGATTGTAAATGGTGGAAATCAAATCTATTATTAATGGCGGAAGGCAACGAATATTGTCATTGGCGAGGCAGATTCGACATCCAGTTAATATGGCGGTCGAAATTTAAGATTACATTTCGCTTTAATCTTATCAGTAATTGACAGTTTATTTTGGAACGAGTCCAGTGATAGTATGTCCTCTTGTGTATCGCTCGTGCGATTATACGGTACATAGTCTTCACGAGTGTGACTCTCTCGCCTCCGCTAATGATAGCCGGTTGGGGAGTTTTGTGACATACGCATGAGTTGGACTGGCAAATATTACCAAGATAACCACAGGTAATTGCATTTAATGAAAGGAGGACTATATGAGTAAGGTTAAAATTCTAATTAGTAATTTCGTGGCTGAGTTAAGTTAGTGATAAGTTTTCGAGCTTCCCTCGCGTAATTGCCGATCGTATTATTGGTTCAGATTTTGCCATAGACATGGCAAAATTTGAACCAATACACCATATACCAATTTTTCCATAGACCAAAGAAATGAGTGCAAGAGCCTATGTCAAGACACTCTTGCATTCATTTCTTTGTTAAGGTCGTTCAATTTTGCGATATTTCGATATTCTTCCTGCGATATTTGCGAATTTGCGATATTCGTCCTTTATCGATGGAACTACGGACATATTAAATCGAACGACCACGTTTCATAGTGAGGCAAATTTTGGGCCAATATTACTTTGTGATTTCTCGATGGATGTTGGAAAACTTATCACAAACTGAACACTTTCGTAAAATAACCAACCTGTTGTATTCAAGTGATGACATTCTGTAAAAAGAACAGAAACTGATAACGGAGTGATAGCAGCGCATGGTAGGGTCATTAACATTTGTTAGGATATATTTTTACATAAGAAGTGGTAATACTGGCATATCTGATAATAAATCATGTTTGAATTCAAAAATTCTAAACACAACGATGAAAAATATACGATCTTGTTTATTTAATAAAGTCTAGAGAATGTTTTATCATAACTGTGTTATTATTTGACACAAGTACTGTAACTTCAAAATGCTGTATTTCCTTCATGTATGGGTGCATAACCCATTCTGTAAACGATGGCAGCCATAATTCAGGTTTACCTTCAAGGCTACATAACGTTACTCTGCGTTTTAACCAAAGATATTATGTTATACGGATTCTCTGTCGGAGTAATAAAAATATAATCATTACAATAAATTATTCGTTGAAGACCAGGCGTTGATTAGTCGATCAACCTCTGGATTTCAGGCATTGGTACGTGCAGTAAGTCAGAGCGAAAAAACTGAATGAAGATAGTCATAGTTGAGTAACGAGATATACTTGGATAAAGAAAGCGAAGCTATATTAAAATAAGAAGGATGGCATTTCCTGGAGCAGCTATAGCAATTTAAATTGACCTTTTTGGGTTAATGGTAGCTCAATTATAGATAAACAAATCCATTTCAAAGCGCTTCTGGCCAGCCATAACAGAAAATGAGGGGAGACACCACCCCCACAGGAGTTAAAATAATATTTTTAAGATTAATCGCGAAAAGAATCATCCAGAAATCCGAATACCTTGGCACTGTGTTCAAACCCTAGGCTGAAGATTTTTCTTTATCATGTCTTCCCAAAATCTGTCTTCCTTTGAGGGCGACTCCGTAAAATTAACCTGCTGTCTCGCGTAATCCCTCATTTACTCCGAATTGTAGACAGATTGTAGCTGGCCTGTTAGCACCTAAAAGCGCTAACTATTATTACATAGAGATAATACCTATTTACAAATAATATCGACCCATCGATATTATCTTCAGTGCTTTAGCACCTCAGTAGTGATACTCAGGTTGAAGTGTCCACCAAAGCGATAACGATGTTTTTATCAAATGTGATGGGAAAATGCCACACAATGTGAGGATTTTCCCGTACGCTAAAAAGTCAATTATGCCCTGTGTACGTTTTTGTCATCACCGCCTGCTATAAGGATAAGGTAAAGAGAAATTATCAAACCCACGCTAAACCATGTCTCTCTAACCTATGAATATCGGTATTTTCTCGATAACTACCGCACGAAGTCTCCTGAGATTCGGTATCTAAGGCATGTGCGGCTGCATAATTTGTTGATTTGAATTTTTACCTTAACTTGTTAACCCCGGCATAATATTAAGAATAAGAAATTGAACCCACTTGTTGGATAAAATTTTAAAACAGAGCAAGGCTAAAATTCTTATCTTGTAGAATATGGAGAAAAAATAATGACAACTTTACCTATAGTTTGTTACCTATTGTTTGTGGTTTGCATACCTGTTGTTTCATTTACCCTTCAAATCAGCACATTATGCTGCCGCACCCTGTACGCACTGTCCGAGGAATCCATTAGGCCCGCAACGGCACGTATTTTACTCCCATGATAAAAGTATTGCAATCAGTGCAAAAGTTTCTTTTTTGTTTTTTTTTAATTGCTTGCAATCAAAGTAAAGGGTTCAAATTTTCCAAACCGGATGAAGTATTTAATCCTTGCAGTCGATTTTGCTATACTTTATTTTAAAAATCACGTTTCCAGTGACGAAATGAACGAAAGAAATGGCATTAGAGACTGAACACTTGAAAAGAACGCGTCTAACGTTAAGGATACGGGAGTATAATCGAGTCGGAGGTTGGTTGGATAAGGTCGCGATTCATCGCAAAGGAAGAGCACTGTCATGCGTGGTATCGTTTTTGGAAACTCGACACAATGAGGTGTGAAAAATCGCATAGACGGAAGTGGTCGGGCGTTAAACAGCTGATTCAATGTTACGCAAGTACTTCTAAAACGCGCACCGCATCGTTTCAATGCTTTCAGGCACTGGTCGTAAAAACTAAGGGAAAGACAGTGAGCAATTCTAAGATTAATGGATGATGAGAAGTTTTTATTGGCCGTTACAGGCCTTTGGCAGCGGAGAACGGGTTTTCCTCCCAAGGACCCATCGCTTCAAAACTGCGCAAATTGAAAATGATAAAATTTTTATGCATGTCCGAAATTAGGACAAGTATGGCCAACTATAATGACGATTTTTAATAGAGACCCCTAAACCAGTTTTTCCTTTCAAAGTTGATAGCGACCTTTAAAACTGAATGAGCCTTAATTGTGGAGTTACAGCCCAATTGTGTACGCATGGATTGGAGAATTTATGGCCGATACATCGTGGCTATGCTGATGTCTACTTTTCAAGGACACGACAATCATAAAAGAGGCAAAAAAATTAAGCGGAATATGAACTGAAATTAATATTCAAGCTATAAATAACGCATCGATAGTCATATTTCCTAGGGACCGTATTGTTTTCCATGGCTTTATTACTGGAACATAAATAATTAAATTTACAAGACGCGAAGAGTGTACATAAGAAACTAGAGCTTTTACATAGCACTCTATAATTTCTTAAAAACTTATCTACTGACCCTCGCAAAGTAGACTATGTGCACTGTTTAGTAAAGTAAAACTATTTGATATAAAAATTCCATTCTTTTGACTTCATTGATGTGTTTTAGTCAACACGTGGCGTGCTAATACGAGTACGAATGAATAACAAAATAAGTAAAATGGTCTCCGATGCCTTAGTGCTCGTCGAGTTGCTTGATGTTAAATAAATCGTTCTGAGATCTAAAACAGCTGAGAGAAAGCTAGGACCGATGCTTAAATGGGTACTGAAGAATATAATTAAATAGTTTATCTAATCAACGCTCAAAGTAATCAAGGCCGCGCAATTGCATGACAACATTAATAGAAACAGAAAATTTGCGCCGGGTAAAATTGAAGAGCCATTATATAAGCGTTATTGATATCTTAATTTTAATATTTTTAAACAGACCAAATATTAATACCTATGATTTTATCACAATTTTGAAATGATTATATGATGCACTTCTTGCTATGATGGTCGCTTTATCGGCGAAATACTCATCCTGGTAAACTTCGCGAATGAATTTTACGAGTGAATGCAGTGTACAGGGTGACAAAAAGCTATTTCTAATAGTTATGCCGTGGAATTTTGTGAGCTCAACAGTAGCCTGAGATGATAAAGTAACGTCTTGCACGGTCATTGACGCTTTGAGTCACAGCGATGAAAAAAAAGATGAATTAGCAAAAAAAAACTCATGCCCTCGGACAACAATGGGACGCAAAGGGATGACGCCAACAACGTGATAAATCCTGTTAACGAAGCACGTCACCGTGGACGCCCGAAGTGCCGGAGCTCAATCTTTCGTTGACATTAAGGTAGTCCGTACACGTCCCCAAAGTTACGTCATCCATTCTCAGTGAAGAAAAAAAAATCATAGTGAACTGGGAAGCATTAGTCAGCACTTCACTTACACTACAAGAAAAAGTCTTTAATTTTGACTTGCAAATAGCTAATTTAAATTCAAATCAATTTTTAACGGATACTTATCCCTAAAGTTTCCTTTAAAGGACCGAATACGACAAATGTGGTACCCTTTCTTCAGGCTACCGATCGCCATCAAGCAAAGCCGCCACGTCCTATTCGCACAAGTGAGGCATAATTAGCAATGATTCCAAGCAAATATTCAGTACCTTATTTTGTGGACGAATACAATTAGCAGCGGACTTGGTAGAATCGCCTGGATGAGGTTGCTGTAGTAGGATAGGTCGTCGTTAAAGGATACATGAATGATGTTGTAACAAGTCAGAAAGACTTAAATCAAAATTTGACAGAAGAATGGCTTCAAGACCAAAGGCTAACAGCAATGACTGCATCTACTCCATGTGAAATAAATAACATACGAGCGTGATGCGCCCGCTCCCAGCGGGCTTCCCCCGCTCTTTTCAATGCAGGTCCACAGAGGGATAGGCGCGTTTCTAATTTTAAATTGTAGAAAAAAAAGGCAGGGTCTTATGTACAAATTTAATTGGAATGTTCATGTACAAATTGAGGTCAGAGGACCTCTTTAAACTCAACATTGGAAGTAATTACACTATCCTCTGTTAATACTTGTAAACACCAAGGTTAGACGCACATGATGACTCATACTTACGTATCAACAGGAGACTTGAATGTGGAATCAGCCGCATTTTGATAAAAGTTATTTAAAGAATGCGAGATATTGTTGCAAATGAACAAATGTATCAGTTTGTGCGCCGTTAACGTCAGGAATATTTACCGGTTTACCTCTCGAACATTCCACCATAACCAAGACACGAAAACAAAGAAAAGAGGGTGCCAGAGAAAGAGAGACAGAAAATGGTTCGCCATAGACTGAGTACGTGTTGAGTCCAAGACCTTTCTGTGTTAACTTGAAATAATATGTTGAAAGCGCGTTATATTGCAAAAAATATAATGTTGAAAGCGCGTTATATTGCAAAAAATATAATAATATGTATCTGAAACTAAATTGGTATCAATTAAATATCCTGAAATAAAGGTTTGCTCTGCACCATGGAGCAAGTGCGTGACGTCAAGATGGCGGATCGCCTCATCCCCTAAGAGAAATATCAAGAGCCATTTTTTAAAACCAATTTTAGGAAACAATAGCAATATTTAGGAAGTAAGATATGCCGTCGCATGTTCTCTGATAAATTCTGTGCATTTTGGTACCTCATTTGTAGAGTTTGGTTGCGTATAAGTTGAGAAAAAGGTATATATACAGTAGAAATAATATAGGAGATTGAAGAAACCCTGAGCGTATTCACGGCCTACCAATCTAGGAGTTAAATGAATGGTGATCTTTACTCATGCATCTATCTCGACAAGGTCTTTTCGGAGGGGGACCGAAAAAAATGATTATCGTGAGTGAATTGCAATTTAAAAAATCGAGCTAACATCTACATAACAATCTACATACCCTCCTGAACTAAAATAAGAGAGAAATATTAATTCATGCAAATGACGTTATGCTTGAATGATTTCTGCTGATCAACACATAACGAGGAGGTTTAAGTCACGCTTAAAAATACCCATGCACAGTTTATATGAAAATAAACAATAATTATGGAGGTATTTGAGACTACTGTAATACGAAAAAAGTGAATATCCTGTTCTACTGTACTTAATGCGTAATCGCTTCAGTCACAGCACTTCTTTGCCGAAATATTTCTCTGCCAACATTTTCCATGCGGCTTTTACGCAATTTATCAACCGAGAAAAAATACCGTGTATCTGTTTTCTCTATAAGGCTCAACTTAGGTCACGGGGTTTCCCACGCATTTGATACCCATTTACAATAGGGAAAGTCATTAGTCTACTCTTAAGGACCTAGTTTACTTAGTCATGCATTTCATATCATCAGGCTTATCATTTGCTGCTTATTTTGCACTTAGGAGGTTTAACAAGTTTCCGTCTTAAGTGTTTAACTTTTCTAGAAGATTTCTATTGTCTAATAGTCCGAAAAACATTTTTGTAAATGTAAAAGACGTACTTAATTAGTCGCAAGTGGAAATAGTGTTAATTTAAATAGTTTTTCAGTCTTTAAAAAGGAAAATTGAGGATATCAATACAACCCGGTCGACAAATAATGAGCATTTTTTTATAGCCTTGTTTCCACATCGAATTCTCCATTTTGTAATCGATGATTTCCTAAGAGGGAATCTCATTCTGGTTCCGCAAAAGTACAAGAGCTGCATGATAAGTTGTTGAACATGGAAATCCACACCTTGTACGAGGATACATTTTTATTTTTTTGAAGAAAAGTTGTTCAGTTTATCCTGATGACTGCGTAATCATTAGAATCCAGGTACGCCACAGAGTCAATAATCAAGTCAAAAGAAAACTCCCAGCGTAAAAAGCAGAAATAACAATTTTATAGCTTCAGATACGTTTACCTGTCACATCGTGCAATTTTTACTCCTCGAGTCTCACTTCAAAGCCAATAACTCGCGTGACAAGTTATCTCTGGAACGAGCTAATGGCGTTTATCGAGGAGAGCTCGTGCTCACAAAGCGCCCTTAAGAAGGAATAAAAATCTCACTTCGAGTCGCAATATTAGTTTTTCTTCCACATGATCGCCAACGCACCCGACTGCGCTGTCTCTCGCACACACGCGGCCCATGCAAGACACCGCAATGGATATGTTCGGTATCTATTTTCATCAGGCACAGAAATTTAATTATTTGGCAAACTATGAAATAGAAAAATTAATGCAGGATTCAATGGGAATGTTTCAATACTGGTCAAAATACAAAAATACTCAGCACCTACACCTAAATAAAAGACATGTACTTTGTTTTATTCCACACTATTTAATATAATTCAACTCGGCCATGGTTGCGACTAGGGATTGGAAATTTGAATCCAGAATCGATTTTCGATTAATCGACTTTCGATTTCGGTTTTTAAAATCGATTTACTAAAAATTCGATTTTTTTGTCCATAATAATCGAAAAATCGAAATCTTTAAATAGTAAAGTAATTGTCTGCTGAAATACGGATGTGCTGTTCTAACAAAATGCGAAATATGGGTTAATGGAAGCACTAGGGATAAGAACTGAATACGGTTAA
This sequence comes from Ceriagrion tenellum, assembly GCA_963169105.1. Lineage (NCBI taxonomy): Eukaryota > Metazoa > Arthropoda > Insecta > Odonata > Coenagrionidae > Ceriagrion > Ceriagrion tenellum. The sequence goes on along the minus strand of OY720644.1, from coordinate 105,687,831 downwards.
ATTTATTAATACAATTTATTATTTTAAAGATATTAATAAGGTATGCAGGAAAGTAATAATCCATACCAGATACTTATATACATGTAGGTAATATAACAAGCAAATTATATATAATTTAGTAGTCCATGCGCAGAAGACGATATTCGAACTGGGCGAATCTATTTTGAAGACGAGTTCCCTGAAGCGATTTATTGAGAAAACGTTTACAAAAAAGGCACAATGTCAACACGTATTATCATTTCGAATCTTCGTCTCGCGGTCTACATTGTATTACTTCCGAGCGTGAGTCCCCGCCTAGACTAGAATTATTGTAATAGTAAATCCGCAGCCCCACAGTTGGCAACACCAACCTGCCGGTGTCCGAAGCACTTTGCCTTCCCACCGAGGTTCCCCCACCAGCGATGCAGAGTGAAATAGCGCGCAGCGGTGTAAAGCGAGGCGGCAAAATTCAAATGCTGTAGCAAGCTAAAAATCGAAAATCGATCGGCTAGAATCGATTTTGAACGATTTTTCAAAACAAAAAGTCGACTACGATTAAATCGAAAATCGGAGTGTGATTATCGATTTTCGATTAAAATCGAAATCGATTTTCCAATCCCTAGTTACGACACCGCGTGTCATCCTCAGGTAAATCTTTTGGGTCGCGTTCCTCTTATATGTATAAAAAACACACCCACAAAGTATGGAGGGGGAAGGAGGACCTGGGGGGAGATGGGGGGGGGAACGAATTGTTAACGGTCACATTTGAGGTATAAAGGGGGGGGGGCAAGGTCAGAGGGTTGTTCTGTGAAGCCGTCGAGACGGTAGGTGGATTCGGAGGAGGGTCGAGGGAGAGAGGAACATTTGGTCATAACGTAAGGTATCAGGGCTATTTACGATTTCAAAATGTTCCATTAAATCAAGCTTCCGCCCTTTGTTAATACAATGTAAAATTCTTGGGTCGAAATTACAACAGTGTTTTTCTTCGCTTAAGTGTTTTACCATCCCAGTGGTTTCAAACAAAGTACATATCATATATAAATAAATATATATCTACGTATATAAATAAAACAGAGTACATATCTTTTATTATGAGTGAAATCATTACTTTTCACCAGGTGAAGCCGGAAACTATGTCTTATACCTACATCTACATAATACCCTGCGAGCTGCCGAATGGGCGTGTGGTAGGGGGTGTAAGGTCACCAACCGTGTAAAGGTGTAAGTTTTTGGGGGATGGAATGGTGACATGTACTATGAGAGTGTATTTAGAGGAGCTCAACTTTTATTGTGGTCGCTTATTGCTCGTGGAAAGAAAGAGTTGTTGTACCTATCCGTTCGGCAGTGTATCTCTTATTTTATCGCATCTGTCAGACCTAGAGATGTAGTGAGGAGTCATGTAAATATTCTCTAAGTCGATCTGAAAAATATCAGTTCTGAATTTATCAAGCAACCTAAGCCTAGCGTATAGCCTCCGAGTATCTAGGGGCTCCCACCTTAATCCCTCTGAAAGTTTTGGGACACTATACGTACGCTCGTAGCAGATTTTAACGAAGTGCATTGCTTTCCTTTGTATTTTATTAATTTTTTTGGTTAAATCTATTTTACCAGGGTCCCAAATGCTCGCGGCGTATTCGAGTTGTGGCCTAACCAGAGTGAAGTAGCATCTCTCGTTGACTTTTTCATCCGAGGACCTTCCTATTATACGCATAACAAAGCCTAGTTTCTTTAATGCAGCGCCACATATGTTCTGTACGTGTAATCCCCACGATATATCAGAGGTTTAAATGATGCCAAGATCATCAAATCAAAAACAAACAATCTTATTTATGTTACTGGCCTTTCTAAACAACTGGGATGGGAATCGATTTCAGATCGTCGTCTAAAAGTGTGACGTACTCCAAAACGAATTTAGATATTCCGTCTCTCAGTAACTTGAATTTGTAATAGTAGAATGACGCGTAATAATTACGATAGGATTCCCGTCCCATCGCGTGTTAGCTTACGTCACTACATTCCTTGGGGATTAAAGTTTTGCATCATTTCATCAGGGTCAGTCAACTACCACTTTTTTATTATAAGAGCAAAAAATATTTCAGTCAAATTGAGGGATTTTTTTATTGCTGCCAGAGACTTTTTTATTTACGTCATCAAGGTGTCAAATGAGGAGCCCATTGCTGCGATCTTCGGAAGATGTGTAAGAGGAAAAAAAACGCTTATGACTTAATTGCGATCGTCTGAAACAATAACGTCTCGGAAGAAATTGAGGAGCACCGAAAAAGTGACAAAGGCGAGGAGGGGAGTTTCTTACGATAATATAATGCAAATATTTGGCTAGAGCCAAACTCTTATGGTAGGAACGATCCCAGGAATTAGATTAAGGAAATGGACAGTAGAATCGATAGATTTAAAATGTCATTTTTCCCACGTATATACAATAAGGGACCATAATAGTAGCGATAGATCAGTTTTAGGATACTGAATAGGTTTTTTCATTAGTGCTAAATATCTTAATATGATTATTAGCCACTAACCTCGCATGCAATCTCCGGCATGATATACTCTAGCATGATTTAGTACCTTGTAGTGATATTTATCTGTCGCATTAATAAAACTAACCAGTAGTTTATCCTGAGTAGTGTAGTGCATGGTAGCATATTCTTCTACGTATCACTCTCCTGGTTTGTGGTCTGACTGCGCACTGTTGTCCTGACTGCTTTTGGCCTGCGCCTGGCATTTCGGGGGAACGTGCGCGTTTCTGATTTTAACTGGGATGAGAGCTGCATGCCTGGTGTGGAATCACCTCGTGCCACACACCCAAGTGGTGGCTTGCACGGTATTTCGTAGATGTAGGTGAGTACAAAAGACAATCGCAATTCACACCAACATTACTGATCTTGTCGGAAAGGAGATAATGTATGTTGTAGCTGTTCGCGAAAGAAACTTTCGCTCACTTATCGATGTTCACAGGGGAGAATGAAGGAACTCAGGCACTTTCGAAACAGCACTCAATCATTTTCCGATATCCTCTTCGGCCGATGAAATTCTCCCGTGATCTGCAGTCGACTAAAATCGAGTCCAAGGTGAAATGACTGCAGTTGAACTAGACAATATTGTGTAGTTGGAGCGAGATATCATTTCGCCAATAATCAACGAATTTTGTCTCGTTTACAGAGAATCGCCACACCTTTCCAAAAATACCAAAGTATTAGCCACATACCTTTTAATACTTTTCGAAATAATTGTGAAGAAACATATGCCGTTTTCCATGGGATATTGCACTCGCGAGCACTTCAGAGAGACTTCAGATATTTCCAAAAATCCATATTATCCTGTCCCCTAAATCTGAAACCCACTGCTTAGCTGTATGGATTTTCAAAAGCCAAGTACTGGAATTAGACACCTTAAGCCTGAATCACACGATCATTTATTCCGTCCCTTTTATGGGATCGTCCAATTGATAAATGATAGCTCAAATGATAGCTCGAAAATGATCGTGTGACGCGAACAAAGTGAGGGATGGCTCCAGCCATTGGGATCCCTATCACTTTTTCCGTCATATCACTGGGCATGTCCCTTTTTCCGTCCCTGAAGGCATCGCTGACTCCACCATTTAGCCAATCAGAGCGCTCGGCCGCAAAGAGTGACTCTAACGCCACGTTCGGCTTTCAATGGAATAAGAGTGTAAACAAAGAGACCCGCGTAAAGTGAGCAGTGGAAACGCCGAAATGATGCGAAAAGGGATGGAAAATATGATGAATAAAGGGACGGCCAAAATGACCGTGTGATTCAGAAAATGATAGCTCGAGCTATGATTGTGACGGTCCCTGAAAAGCTATCATTGGAGCTCTATCCCTTTAAAGGGACGGAAAGAATGATCGTGTGAATCAGGCTTTAAACTCTTGTCCGGGACAAAACTTAAACCATCGAACTTTGGATTAGCGATTGCCTGTTAACTAATTCCGAGGCCAAAAGGCCGTTTTACACAAGACACTTAATTTCGTTATCTGATGCATGTTTGGATGTAGATTGAAAACTGTAACTGAATGTAGGGGAATGGATGGAAATCTGTTTAAATGTATAGGCGAGAGATGGGGAAATATCCTCTTCTTCTGTTTCTGAGCTCGCATTCTTACAATTTCAACATATAAAATGTTCCAATTGAGTGCCTCGTGTAAAACGGTCATTGCACCGCTCACATAAACGGTTCTGAGTAGGCAACCTCAGGGTGTCCAGCACTCTGGAAAACCGGGAAATCTCAGAGAATTTTATTTTCACTGGAATTGTCAGGGAAATCTCAGGGAAATATCGAATTGACTACGGAATTTTCTGTGGTGTCAATATATATGAAACAGCAACGGAAGCAATGTCCCTTTTTCGGCAAGTTTGTTAAGTCAAATTTCCCTTGCGTTGCCGCATTTTGCATTCCTGTAATCACCGAAAGTAGGTACAATGTTTTCTTTATAGGTACATTGTGCTCTTATTGGTCATAGACTGTAAATCAGTGGCGTAAAGAACGTGCCTTTATCGGCAAGTTGCGAAGTCAAATTTCCCTTGCGTTGTCGCATTTAGCAAAATAAGGAAAAATTAATTTCCTAGTTTATTTTAGTTGTTGATCATTTTATATCAATGCCATTCATAGAAAAGTCTGGCTGTAATATAACCTTGTTTCTTGAGCACCAGCATGACAATGTTTAAATCTAAGAAAGGGTGGTGATGTGATTTTCAATCAAACTATTTTAAAGTTTTGTGTTCATTTTCCTCCAAATGTGCAAGTTTAAAAATAATCCTTACGTTTAACCACCCAAAAAACATATCGAAAATTCTATTATAATTAACGAGAAAAAAATCAATATTTGCTCTGGAAAAACAAAAATTATGTCTGGAAAACCTGGAAATCTCAGGGAATTTTCAAATGCCCAGCTGCTGGTAACCCTGTAGTAGGAAATAATCCGTCTTGACCGGGACTCGAACCCAGTTTCCTCGAATTGGCGCCGAGTGCAACATATGCGGAACAGCATTAAAGAAACTAGATTTTGTCGAGCGTATAATAGGAAGGTCCTCGAATGAAAAAGTACAAGAGAGGTGCCCCTTCACTTTGGTGAGGTCACACCTTGAATACGCCGCGAGAATTTGGGACTCTGGTCATAAAGATTTAACCAAAAAAGTTAATAAAATACAAATAAAAGCTGCGCACTTCGTTGAAAACTGCTACGAGCAAACATATAATGTTTCTCAACCTTTAGAGAGATTACCTTGGGAGTCTCTACGATCTCGGAGGCTACACGCTAGGCTTAACTTGGTTGAGAAAACAGGGGCGACGCGGTGAATATCATTTTGACGCCAGAAAACATTTATGACAGCAGCCATCAAATGAGAGAGATCCATCGCCTAACAGATTGCTACAAAAATGCGATCTTTCCTCGCACAATAAGCGATTATCATCAACACTGAGCATCATCAAGTCATACCCTCAGTAGGCGCGTAGGCCACAGGAATGGCCCACAGTGTTTCGTTTGTGTGCCGTTTCTCATAGGATTGCACAATATACTTGCAAGTTAGAGTAGCTGCATATTATTATGTCCTCAAAAGTCTCACATAGTCAATCTCCTTCATTTTTCGGGATCTACCGCGTATTTTTGTTGTGAGCGTAGTGTCAGCGAAACTGTTTTGACAACAGTTTCGCTGACACTACGGTCAGCGTCTTCAGGTCGAAGATGCCGGTTCGTGTCAAGTCAAAATGTTTATTGCTATTGCATAATTTCATATTTACATGCATTCGTAATATTCAAAACATAAATATATGCATCACAATAACCCCCGCTATAGAAAATAATTCCTCTTCAGGGTTAGTCATATGAAATTTATACATATTTAATTACTATTGAGTTTGGCCCTCCTTAAATAGGACCTATTTCCCGCCAATTTAGGGTGCTGCTCTCGCATTGATCCTTTTCAGGATTTTTCTCCATGTATCGTCCAGGTGGTATCCTCTGCCTCTGTTGAAGTTGTCCGTCCGTACCTACAGGTCCTGTATCTCGATGGGTTTTTTAATTAGCCTAGGGTTATGTCTGCTCTCTCTCTCTCTCTCTCTCTCACTATTACCTTGGCCTCGTCAAATTTTATGCCATGTCCCGGGGTCCAGGCGTGCTCGGATACAGCTGACAGGAGAAATTGTCCATTTTTTGTTGCTCTCCGGTGTTCCTGCATTCGTAACTTTAATGACCGGCTAGTCTCACCGATGCATGATTTCCCACAGGAACAAGGCACCTGGTAAACTCCATGTAGATCCTGTTGGATTTTGTCTTTAGCCGAGGGTAGAATGTCACCGTTTTTTGTGGCACCGTTGAATATAGTGGTGACGCCGTGCTTTTTTTAATGCTCTGACGATCCCTTCCGTGGTCCCCACAATATTTATAACAAATTAATGCAGGGTTAGTATTAAATAGCGTGCGAAAGGTAGCCAGGGTGACTGGGCCACAAATGTGACCCACGAGATTCTGTAACCTTTTTCTGTCGGCATTTTTATATTAAACATTATTTATATAGTATTTATACATAATTATATTATAATCAGTTATATTAAAATTGTCGGATATTTTATATAAGTTTTGTCACAGTGGATGTTCGATGCTCAAAATATTTCACGATTTTTCAACGACTGTGTTTTCTTCCACTAATAAATATGTTCCATAGTGAAAAGAACGTAAATAAACGATAGATATTAGTTTAAATTTATTGCTTGTAAAAATATTTTACAAAAAATATTAATAATTTTAGGCAATTAAAAAAATTAATTTGGACCACGCGCATAATCGTGTAACAAAATTTTACGCGCCCTCTGAAGGGTTAATACACTTCCCTATTCCGCCCCCCAAAACCATATCCACAACACGGCTAGTGTCACAACTCCCCCTGCCACACGCCCATGCGGCGGCTCGCAGGATTGTATGTAGATGTAGAGTACGTGTATGTTGCAGGATAGTGCTTTAGCCGGTTGTGCTACCGAGGTGTCCCATATCCACAGGACGAGTGGATGACGCCTTGGTAGCCAAACTGGATGAAGAACGGGTCGCAAAATAAAAAAGAGTCAGGGATCGAAGCTCGGTCAAGGATTTTTTTTCCTCGGGGAACATTTCGCACAACTATCCCTTAATGAATACCTAAGCCATGCGGTCGTAGACAGACGTACAAGTTGGCCGATATAAACGGTGGGGAATTGATTCTAGACTTCGACTTCTCTCGGCTCAATTTTATTCCATTCACCATTTTCCTCATGTCCTCAATAGCTACTCATTATTTCCGACCTTCACTTGTCTTTCATCACTCGAGCGCTTTTTATCCCCTCTTTTCCTCTAAGATATTATAATTCCTCCAAGAAACTGCATACACTCCGCCTTCATCCGTGTGGTTTTGACGAGTATATAATGGTAAGGGATAAATAAATAAAATTGCTTCCTTATTGACCAAAACATTGAACAAAACCGTGGGATATCACGTGGATAGCCATAGTGAAATATCGCGTTTCAATATCCAAAATTTGTTTTCAATATTAAAACTCGATATTCGCTGATGGGGAATAAATAATAAGGCAGAATCAATCATTTCTGGAAGAACTTAAGCAAGCGCTTCTTCATCAAAGTGTTCTGGTGTTGCGGCATAAGGACTGCGCTTCCTAATTAGAAATTAAGATATGCGACATTTTCCGTCTCACAAAAAAGAAACGCGTAGGGAGCGCATTTAAATGCTGATACTGTGCCACCGTCAGCGGACAAGAGGCATTAACAGCTGTCAATGAGAACTAAATGATGGTTGGCGGATTTTTGGTTATGTACAGATCGGCATTGTGTGTGTGGCAGAGGGTGTGGAAGAGAGTATTCACGCCAAAAACGACCCAACGTATCAATAAAGGACGGACCCTTCGATTGCTTGTTTGGTTACGTTTGGTGGCCTGACGGTGGTTTTACGTGTCTTCCACCGTACTAGGGCAAATGCTGGGCCAGTGTTTTCCCGTACCAGTGAAAGTAATTCCAGTGAATACCCTGAAGAGGCGACAGCCTAAAGCGGGGTCCACACCGTTGTTGTTTTTTGTTATACTTGTATTTGTTTGGTGTGGAAATAAACATATTCTGACTGGATCTGAAGACGCCAGCAGGATGGCTGGAGAAGCAGTCGTCAATAAAAGATAACACGCGGAGGGAAACCCTAAAGCTGATCTTCAGTACTAACATATGCTAAGTTCATCGATATAATTAGACTTTGTGCGTTGGAGTATTTTAATTTTCCACAATTTCTTATATACAGGGTGATTCAGAAGTCTTGTGATGATTACGGAAAATAAGAACTTTTTTATTTTTCAACATAGACACATGAAACAAAGTAGACATATTTCATTCGTAGTAACATTTGTAACGATAACAAATAAAACTTTATGTATTTAGTAACATTTTCATCTTTGTTTCACGTATCTATGTTGAAATATTAAAAAAGTTCTGATTTTCCGTGATCATAACAAGACTTTTGAATCATCCTGTATTTCACGTCAGAGTTTTTTTTTGCCACAAGGAGTACATCTGTAATCAATGGAGGAAAAATAAAATTACTATTATCCTCCAACCGAAGGTTGGTTCACTGTGGTTAGGGTGGCGAAACATGGTGCATTGTCCTGACGAAAGCAATATGTTGAAGAGTGAAGGGCTCTCGTTTAAGGGACCGGCAACGAATTGGATTGCAGAGCGTATGGAGACTGGATGGCGGGAAATGCTGCTAACATAATTGGACTAACTCTGAGGGGAAGGGAAGGAGTAAGCTGCACTAAATATGACGATATAAGCAACTAAAAACAACGTTTGTGATTCACACGAGATCACGCATATTTGGTTATCCTGTCACTTACTATGAGCCCTCTATGCTTTACTTCTAATTACATTAACGGAGTATAGATACTAGGGAATTATAGAACAAAATGTTTCCAACAGTGAAAGTGAGTGCGGCGAGGAACAAGTCGCTCCAAACGCCACAATTACAGGGAATCTCTCCGCTTGCTGTCTTTATGGACACTTGTGCAATCAATATCCTTTCTTCTCGCTCCCACCAGCAGCAGGCCTTGCCACTTCTCCCGTTGTCAACAGGCTCAATCACGTGTCCGGCCACACTTGCCCTTCCGGTCGAGTTACGTGTTACTGCCGGTGACTGCGTGTGCCTTCCACCCGTGACCAAAGAATTATATAATTGCCGGCAAAAGAAAAAACCCTTGCAGTACGGATTTCGGTGTTTTAAAAGGATGACCGAATTTTCAATGTTTGGCAACATTCTTCGCTGGAGTACTCAGAGCTTGTTTAATCACGCGAATCACCCACCAAGCTGCCGAGGTAGCCATTCTGATATCACAAAATACTATGTCAACCCCTTTTAGCCAGGCAGGTGATGAGTTGACGTTGCGATCCAAAAGTTTCGGGTGTGGATGACATATTTATAAACTTGAACCTTTTACTGACCACGGAATATTTCAAAATTCAACACGACCCAGATTTCGATGGCCAAGCATCACCATCAGGTGCTTATACAATTGTCTCATTCCCCTCATCTACATATACGTCAAACCCTGCAAGCCACCCAGATAGTGTGGCAGTGGGTGCCTCCACACCAGACATGCATTAATTATACCGCAGAACACCGAAACTACATTGAAACCAGCGTACCACACATGCAACGCGTCAATTAAAAATCTACTAACCAAGAAGCATTCCATCGCCAGTCGTTCCAACATATAAAGGATACAAAGGGTGTGCGGCAGGGGGTGCTTCCACACCAGGCTTACATGAATTAAACGGCAGAACACCGAAGCTACATTGAAACCACCGTACCACACATTCAACGCGCCAATTAAAAATCTACTAACCAAGAAACGTTCTATCGTCAATCGTTCCAACATGCAAGGGATACTAAGACTACTACTACAGATTCAAAATATCATGCATAAATAAGAACGTAGAGATTATATAGAAAAAGATCTACAGTCTAGCTAATGTCACTATGCGCACTATTCATGAGGACGATCACAGCCGTTATGATCCCGAATGGTACGCGGAAAAAATGACGTTTTATACCCATCGGTTCTACAATCTATCTCTCTAATTTTATTGGCGCAATCTCATCTGCCGTAGTACGAGAGGGTTAATAGTATGTTTTTTACGTCGTCATAGAAATGTTTTTCCTGAAATTTAGATAAGAGGTTCAGCCTCTAATTTAATCTGCTCTGTGATAGAGATTCCCATCCCAATTCTTCTAACAATCCAGACTTACTACTAAATTTATCTTATCGTATGGTATCCCTTTGATAATACCAGCTGAGGGAACGGGAAGAAGAGAACATTTGTGTGAGAGGAAAAATTTGTGAGATGGGGAAGTTGTGAGATGCAATGGCTGACAGGATAGGGATATCGTGAGGAAGCAAACATTCATTAGCAAATTGCTTCCTCACAATCCAGCATTCGTAAATGAATGTTTGCTTCCTCGCAATTCCCATATCCTATCATCCATTGTATTATACTGCCACCGAGTTACCTGCGCTACACGACTGATTTTCAAACTTGCCGTTATAGTCGTAATTTGTTTAAAAAATTCTTAAATAACACTCCGACATCATACCGAGCTGCCGTGTGGCCCATTCATTGTAACATATTCCGTGGTTCCACGAATATCACAATCAGTCAGTAAGTTCGTAGTTTACGCCGGAAAATGTGAACAGTTTAAAATTCCACAATGAGCTTTGCGGCCGTGTACCAGCGCCCTAAGCCAGCGGTGGACAACCCCGTGCCAAACGTGCCACAGCGATAACTTCTTTCTGCCGCTCGAAACAATTCCTCGCCAAATTTATCGTCAATTTTAAGGGGATACGCGTTAGCAATGGGGACAGTCGAATCCTGGGATGAGCAATCCAGCCTAATTCCGGCAAATAAATTCAAAATAAAAAATATGAGTGGCTGTGCACACCAAGAACGCGCACTAAAAACAATGTCTCCATTTTTTGTGAATTGCAATGGCAGTGTCAATTATACTTACGGACTACTAATAATATCCACACGAAAACTTTTTCGTAAAGACTTGTCTTAAGTTTTTTCGAAAGAAGTCAATCGTCTCCGGCGAGATGTGGTTTAAGAGAATTTCTCCAGGAATATCAAAAAATAGATATGGTATCGTCCACTTTATTCACAAAAATGACACGTATTACGGCGTTTTTCATAGCCACTATCCGTAACAAATTTTCAGCTTTATTTTAAACATTTAAAGTATTCAGATACAATAAAATACATAACCTTAACTTCTAATACATCGTGGGGAACATGCATACAAAACAGATGCGGCACAACATTAAAGAAACTAGGTTTTGTTAAGTGTATATTAGGAAGGTCCACGGATGAAAAATTAAAAAAAGAGATGCTATTTCGCTCTGGTTAGGCCACACCTCGAATACGCCGCGAGAATTTGGGACCCTTACCATAAAGATTTAACAAAAAAATTTAAAAAATACAAAGAAAAGCAGCTCTTTTCGTTAATAACTGCTGCATGCGAACATATAGTGTTTCACAACTTGTAGAGGGATTATGGTGGGAGTAGCTAAAGACTAGGAGGCTGCACGCTAGGCGTAGGTTGCTTAATTAATTCAGAACTGGTGTGTTTCGGAACGACACAGAAAATATTATCATGACGCCTCACCACACCTGTAGGTCTGACAGATACGATAAAATTTGTCAAAAAAAAAAAAAAAAAAAACACGAGAGAGATACTTGCCAAACAGATAGGCACAGAAACTCGTTCTTTCCGCGTACAAAAAGCGACCACAATAAAAACTGAGCTCCACTAATTACTCTCCCATAATACACGTCACCATTTGACCTCCCATAACCTTTTCCCTTACATCTTTACATGGCTGGTGCCCTAACTCCCCCTGCCACACGCACATGCGGCGGCTCGCAGGGTAGTACGTAGATGTAGAAACAATAACTGTATTGCACCTGAAGAAGGCTAAGTGGGCAATACGGCAAAACACGAATCGATAATACATATGAAGTGGGCAATACCATATCTATTGATTTTTAATCTTGAATAATTTTCACATTCGGTCAGTTTAACATGATTCACGTAATCTATTGCAAATGAAATGTCAAAAAATATGTTCATTATAAATTTACGGTGGAAAAATTTCGTGTCAGAGATTATGTAATGCACTTTCAAAAAGGTAGGTCACCACTGCCCTGAAGTGTAATCTTCAAATACAGTAAAGAATATAATCTTCAAATATCTTGGAATTACCTTAACTCCAGATATATCGTGGGGAACACACATACAAAACATACGCCGCACTGCATTAAGGAAACTAGGCTTTGTTAAGCGTATAATAGGAAGGTCCTCGGATGAAATATTAAAAGAGAGATGCTACTTCGCTCTGATTAGGCCACACCTCGAATGCGCAGCGAGCATTTGGGACCCTGGTTAAATAGATTTAACCAAAAATGAATTGACATAATACAAAGGAAAGCAGCGCGCTTCGTTAAAAACTGCTATGAACGACCATATAGTGTTACACAACTGTTAGAGGGATTAAGATGGGAGCCCCTAGAGACTTAAGAGACTGCACGCTAGGCTTAGGCTGCTTGAGATAATCAGAACTGGTGCTTTTCAGAGCGACGCAGAGAATATTATCATGACTACTCACTACATCTCTAGGTCTGACAGATGCGATAAAATAAGAGAGATACGCTGCCGAACAGATAGGTACAAAAACTCGTTCTTTCCGCGAACAATAAGCGATCACAATAAAAATTAAGCTCCTCTAAACACGCTCCCATAGTATATACATGTCACCATTTCACCTCCAAAAATGTTGCATCTTTACACGGCTGGTGACCTAACACCCTCTGCCACACATCCAAGCGGAGTACTATGGGGTACAGAGGTAGCACTCACTTTCAAAATCGTAGAACTTTGGAATGAATTGAGGTATTAAGATAAAATATTTTTTATTTGAAATCTAAAACCCTAAAGAATGGAAAAAATTATGCCTCAAATGAAATATAGCAATATAAGTCTGCAAAAAGTGTGCGACACCCGTAATTTTTTCCAATTATTTCTTTACACCAAAATAAATCATCGAATAATAAATATTTAAAAACGAAAATATACATATTATTATTGATAATAATATAATATACAATATTATGTTATTATCAATGAGTATATGAAAATATTATAATATGTATATTTTTGTTTTTAAACAATTATTTTTCGCTGAATTATTTTGGCCTATAAAAATAATTGGAAAGAAAAATATGGGTTCGCACTTTTTTTTGCAGAATTATATTGCAATTTTTCATAAAATGCATATTTTTTCTCTATTCCTTTATTGTTTTAGCTTTCAAATAAAAAAAATTTATCTTAATATCTCAATTCATTCAAAAGTTCTACGATTTTGAAAGTGAGTGCTACCTCTTTGCCCCACAGTGCGGCTCTCGCAGGGTATTACGTAGATGTAGATTTTTGACTTGGGGTAAAAGCTCTCTGATCAGCACCGTGTGACTCCCCCTCCGGACCAAGTGGGATGAGAAGGGGGAAACCCCAGACGCCGCGCCTCGCCTGACATTGACCTCATGGAAAGAATTCACGATCGCAGACCTCACAGGACTAACTTTCACTCGGCAGTTGAACGGGGGGGAGGGTACTGGGACGGGAATGGGGGGGGGGAGTGAAAGAGTAGGAGTGGAAACTTCGCGACGTCACGTGATCTCCAGCCGGCGCGGAGAAGGCATTTGCTGACAAGTGACGACCGTCGGTGGAGGAGGAGAACAGTTCTCCCCGAGAGGCAGCGGGGAACAGAGATACCGAGGCCGTTGGGTGCACTCGTTGGAAGACAGGGTAAATTCTCCAAGCGTCGAGTATAATGAAGATTGAACACAGGAATTTCGGAAAAAACAAGTACATTTATGGTAGTTTAAGCGAAATATCATTTTACCTAGAAATCTAAGGCCGGCTTCATTGGTCGGCGGCGGCGGCGGAAGTGGTGGTACTCGGTCAATGAGGACACATATTGAGAAATCATGACGTCAGACCGATGATAGCTAGCGGGGCCCGCGAATGTTCACAATGACTGAATCTGGACAGAATTCTGTGGCGGCGGAAGCTGGCCGAGTAGAGGGGAAAACCCACTGCCTTTCAAAAATGAATCCTCTTTGGATAATTAGCGAGCCCTTCTGTTTCAGTAAAAGATTCTTTAAGCGATGCGCATAATGTGTACGATATACGAGGTGTGTTCAAAAAATACCCGGAATGTTTAAATTTAGCGCGTTTGGAGAGTCCGATTGTCATAATTTTTTTTTATTGTGTTGGTATACATGCCCCTGAAGTATGACACAATTTTCAGCTGTATTCATTGTTTACTTTATCTGTGGCAACCGCTAAGGTTAGACGTGTTTTCATGAGCTCGGCGATTTTCGATTGTTAAAAAAAATGGATCAAAGAATTTGTATTAAGTTTTGCGTAAAAAATGAAATAAAGTGTAACAAAGTTTCGTCACCTGTTATAACTCTTTTGAGCAAATCTGAGTCGACGTTGACTTCATTTAGTGATTCCTGAGCAACTTCCATTCGCCGCTGTTTTTGTTCAAAATTCAACAATTTTGGGACAAATTTTGCTGCCACGCGTTTCATACCCAAAATGTTCGCAAAAATGTCATGGCATGAGACAATCGATATGCCAACATCATCAGCGACTTCTCTGATTGTGATTCGGCGATCATTCATAACCACTGCTTTCACTTTTTCCACGTTTTCATCGGTTGTTGATGTGCTGGGGCGTCCGGGGCGTTCGTCATCTTCAACGTCTTCACGGTCATCTTGGAAACGCTTATACCACTCGTAAACACTTGTTTTTTTCATAGCAGACTCGCCATAGGCCTTTGTTAACATTTCGCACACTTTGTTACACTTTATTTCATTTTTTACGCAAAACTTAATACAAATTCTTTGATCTATTTTTTTTAACAATCGAAAATCGCCGAGCTCATGAAAACACGTCTAACCTTAGCGGTTGCCACAGATAAAGTAAACAATGAATACAGCTGAAAATTGTGTCATACTTCAGGGGCATGTATACCAACACAATAAAAAAAAATTTGACAATCGGACTCTCCAAACGCGCGAAATTTAAACATTCCGGGTATTTTTTGAACACACCTCGTATTTAAGATGTTAAGAGTATAATTTATAATGGCTTTAGAAAATATGGTCTGGTATCAAACGAAAATAGCCTTCCTAAAGGTTACATAGCATCATTAATCCACTAACGTAAACCAGAGAGTGGCTTATGTCAGCCAATTGAAAAATATCAATGCAAAACATTTTTTATCCATTCTTGATGCTGCAACCACGGGGAGAAAATTTTCAGGTTGTGGCTATTGTATGCTCGGAAAGTGGAGCTGATCACGCATAAATGCTGATATGACATTGCCTAACGAGTTAAACAACAACCGAATTATTTCACTCGCTCGAATTTAAGGATCAATGCACAATATGATTCTTCCATTGAGTGGCAAGGCTTTTTTTCGACTATTCGATTTTTTCTTTTGAAATTTTTGACTTTTGACTTTCGATTTTTTGCAATAAACATGTGATTCAGATTGAGGCGTTGCACGTTAGCTTGACGGATATGGTTACAGTGAAACATCTACCATCAAATAAGCATTAATAAATAATTACTTATCTTTAACCAATTCATTCATTAAATCGCACGAATCATACTCAATAGTCAAAACATGTTGCTTTTTCCGATGACATGTGAATACTGCAGCGTCAGTGTCATTGTGCGCCCACCACCTTTCATTTGTTTTCTCGCCGCCGACCTATGAAGGCTCCAGAGCTACCGTCCGCGGCGAAATCCATCGCGATCCCCGCCACCGCCGACCTATGAAGCCGGCCTAACGTCCTTAATTTTCATTCTGAAAGCGTCATTACGTCATTGAATGTTTTGGAGCCATTATGACTTATTTTTTCATTCTAAGACTTCCGGCTTAACTTAGCGGAAGAATGTACTTAATATCCATGGCAATTACTATATCACTGGTTCCTTTCCTCAATTTTCTTGTTTTTGTTTCGACCCGTTTCGCCACCTCAATGTGCCTCGGGCCTCACGTCCACTAATTCAAGAAATTCTGAGAACTCCATATAGCATCTTTGAGGTGCGTTCGATAAACAGAGACAAAAAAAATTTGATTTTCAAGACAGTTTTACAGCAGTTCAGTCTTGAAAGTGAAGGTTTTATTACAGGCCCTCGTGAGTATTTCTCAGTTATAGCAGAAAGCCGTCTTTTTTAACGAGAGAGAATGCATAAGCTTTTAATTAATACTGACTTAACGATGCAAACAGTCCCCTAAAACGGTATAAAAATTAAATATACGATTCTTACCACCTATTTCTGTAAGTAATTAACGAAGTAGTTCCTTAATTTACTCACAATACAAGTCGGTGGTCGGTTACTATGGCTCCCGCGGCAAATGTGGTAATTAAAAACTCATTCGGGGAGTAATTTGAATTTTTTGCATCTCAAATTTCGGTTTTCAATGGCTAAAAAACTTACATCAGCAAGATCAGGTATTTTTAAACTAAATTTATAAAATTGTGTATTTCGTATTTCTTTTGTCCATGAATATATATAGATTTAAATGTTTGGAATCGTTGTCTGGGCTACGTGTTGCCTAAATTTCCACTTATAGTTCACCAAGTCCTTGGAGCCACTTCGATTAGTCTTTTCAGTTGTTATTGTAAATAGGCGTGGTTAATTGTTGTTAACGTGAGACTGTGGTGAATATTCAATAACGATCGAGGAGATATGAATTACTTGATGATTTGAATAATATCTTGCTATATTTGTGACCTAAAGGTTAATTTGTAAATGCTAGAGGAGGAAATATCTATTACAGGAAATGTGTAAGAGGTTTATGAAGCGTCCATCGTGTGCCGACGACGATGTTTGCCAGATTCTCATTCCAATTTGAATGCATTAAGCCCTTTCGGCTTAAATAAAGAATTTAGAGCGCCTTGTTTAATCAGAGCTTGCCTCGTACGAGGTTGCAAAACAGGGTAAGCGTCTACGAGGACCCAAAATAGGAGACGTGGATTGAAAAATAAGAATCTGCTCAAGGCGGCGATAAGTCCTTATCCATAGATGATATTTTCGGTTCTTGGTTTTGAAATATTGTATCCGTCTTCTGATTCATTCCACCATTTTCATCTCGCATTATTCTTAAATTTCCGTAAAGCGATATTCACGAAGTACTAATAAGTTAATTGTAAATTTATTTAATTAAATTTTGGAGAGGAATTAAATATATTTGTAGACCGGACGACATTAAATAAGTGTATAATTAGGTCCCGCGTGTAGTACTACATTGTTTGTCCACTGCATTACGATTACTCGTAAGTAAAACCAGTAAGACGCGTTTATTTACATACTATCGACTGTGTTTACATTTGAACTTCCGTCTTTCATCACTAGGCGTCACCAAATTTAAAAAAGTTGTTTATTTACGGAACTCTAGACAAAAGTTTTTGGCGAAGTGATAACAATCCATAATATGTGGACCCCAGAAGTCAAGGGGTCTAAGTAACAAAACCATTGTTTATAGAAAACTTAAGTCAAAGTTGAAAATGTTTCATACAACCCACTAAGTAGTTAAGAGGCATTACCCTAGATAGCAGCACCTGTCAAGAAAATCACTTGGATCCCTTTACCACCTAAAAGATTAATATTTTCACATCCCATTTCAGTACCTAACTTATTTTTCTCAAAAATGTCACTTAGACCCCTTTACTTCTGGGATCAACATATATATTAACTAGCTGACCTGTACGAACATTCCCCACAGTATGCGGCTTCTTCCTGTTTCTTCTTTCTTTCTTCCTGTTCTTCTACCTGTCGAATATTTCGCACAGTATGCAGCTTCTTCCTGTTCTTCCACCTGTCTCTTCCCATGGACAATTATATGTTATTTATGTTTGTGTTAGAGATACATAATGTAAACGTAAACAGTCACACTGATTGTACATGTAAAATGTAAACAATATTAACTAAACGATGAGTTAATAGATGGCGCCTCCTACAGTCTTTTAAGCACGGAACCATTGCCAACATATTAGTTGATTATATTGTCAGCAAATGGCGTTGTATCATTTTTTTAACAAAAAGTTTAATTTTTAACTATTTGTCTATTTTTCATCAATATCGGGGAACATGAGCTTTCGAACGATGTTTGAATCATTGATTTTGATGAATAATTATGAGAGTTATGGCGTTGCGACAAAAAAACACCTTTGAGAAATAATGTATGTATACGGATTCTGGGGGAACGACTCCCCTTGCTCTCACGCAACCCGCATATCCGTACAGATGCATTAGTTACCGAACCTCCAGGATCTAAATAATATTTATGATTATCAATTTTTTATACAAATACATTAATTATAAACTTTTTTATTTTTCGTCAAAAGCGGAAAATATAAGCTTTAAAAAGATGTTTGAATCATTAATTTTGATCAAGAATTATGGGAGTTATGGCCTATCCACAAAACAAACACCTTTGAGAAATAATATATACGGATGGTTTTGACTCTCATAGGCCGCAGATCCAGATGGCATCATTGTTGCACCTCGATTCAAACAGCCATTGAGTCTTGTCATTGCCAATTGTTGCAATTTGGTCTCGCGTACGAATCTCATTCATGCCTAGAGACGCCTTTGCCAAATTGCCTTTGCCACCCCTGTCTCCCTTGTCTCACCTCAGCGCCTATTTCTCATCACTCGCCCTTTCATTTAATTTCATTCGACCGCTATTTATAGCCAAGTGTCGTTCCCCTTTCCTCTCGTAGATTCGCCTCTCCTCGACCAACCCAACCCATTGTCGACTCTCTTCTCCCCGCCATGGCAACACCAGACTCCGCCACGTTAACTCAACCTCCCAAGCGGGGGGCTATTATTATACCAGAGAAAGTCTTACTGCAAAAAGTATACTTTGATTGACATGCCATTAGTTCCAACCGCTCATTTGCAAGGCCATGCATGTTTGCAGAGTGATTCTTGTGTCTCTGTGCACTGGTGTGGTTGTACAATATATATTATTTTACGGACAGGCGGACTTCAGGCCGAGTATCGCCAAATCTAAGAAAGTGTTGATGCGAAAAAGACAACAGCTGTGCTCAAAGAAGATAGGACTAAAAACCAGGGAACAGTCTGTGAAAATATTCGTGTGGAGCGTAGCACTCTTATGGATCGGAGGCATGGACCACTGGAAAAGTTGACCAGAACAGACTAAAAGCCTTCGAAACCTGGTGCTGGAGGAGGATGCTGAAGATAAAATGGACGGACAAAATAAGTTTTGATGAAGTGTACAGAAGAGTGGAAGAGGAAAGGACCATATGGAACACGATACAGAGAAGAAGAACCAGATGGATTGGACACACCCTGAGACAATGGGTTTTTAAAAACATAATTGAAGGTAAAATATAGGGTAAAGCCTCCTGAGGAAGACCCAGATATCAGTTCATGGACCAAATAAAGAGGAAAGTACATAAGAAGAGATACGAGTAATGGGAACTGACAGTTGATAGAGAAGGGTGGAGGGCTGCAGTCAACCAATCTTAGGATTGAACAACCAATGAATATTAAGCATCAACCCAATTTCTTTGCTGACAACGCTAATGACATCTTACCAACTCCGACATACTACGGCAGCTTACACTGTCTGGGCAAGACTTTTCACTGCAAGTGACCCATTACCATCATAGTCATCAATTCTCAACGCAACCTTCAAAGCTTGAGGCAGTATCAGCGCTTTGAACAAATTTTTCAACTCAGTATCAGCAGCCTATGTAAGTCATTAAAAGTGAATGTAGTCCTTATATCCCAAAGGCACCACCGCAGTATTTTTTCCGCGTATTTTAACAAGAATAAGGGTATTCTAAGTTTTCTCTAGGCCGTTCTCGAGTTTTTTCTATTTTTACCATGGACGATATAAGGAAGATAGGAATGAATTTCGTTATTCTTTGGAAGGAGAGAATATCCGAGAAATTAAAAGGGAAGTCTGAAGATTTACTGGAACCCTTGTAAAAAATTTACGAAGGATTTGTATAAAAAATGTATGCACAACTTTCAATTATAACATGCAAAAAAACGTACCATCAAAAAATGGATTACGGAGCTCACATGATTTGATGTAGTGATACGGAAGCAATGCCTACGTCTTTTGTGCTCCGTTAATTTATCTGTTGTGTCTTCGAAGGAAGAGATTTCAAGTATTTTTGTCCAAAGAACATCGGGTCGCTACTTCTTAGCTACACCTTGCTTTTGCATCGCGGACATTTCTTCAAAAGCATTTCGCAGTTACCATTGCAGAACGCCAAAAGGCAGTGGATTGCACTTATAATTAAGTTTAATTAAGTCTCAGTTTATGTTCAGGTTAATAAACAATTAAGTGATGTTAAATCCGTCTAAATTGTACCTATGATAAAAATCATACTTTTATTTTCGTAAATTATGCTTCTCATGCCTAATTTTTCAAGATGGCTACGAAATTCGGCAAAATATTTTCTACTTCCAACATTAATTTTTAGGATTAAGAACTTTTTCTGCGATACGATATTTGAAAGCAACAAGCTGTTGTATAATAAAGGTAAAACTCCAATAAAAACAAAATGGCCGTAAACACAAAACCTTTCAACGATAGTAATTAGGGGAAAATGGATTAGCGATTTAGATATGGATGGCTGAACGCCAAACGGTCAAAAGGGAAAGAAAAAGATGGAGGGAAAGGCGGAAGGTAGTTACGAACACGCGTATTTCGGCCACAAAGTGGCCCTCTCTTCAGAGGACTGAAGGGAGATCGCCACAGTCTCCATGCACAGTCCTTCAGTATGCTGAAGAGGGCCACTTTGTGGCCGAAATACGCGTATTCGTAATGCTGTTACTCTTCCGAGAATGAAAAATTAGCCCATTTTTTGAGCGCCAAGCAGAAATGCCGAACATTACCGGATTACTGCAATAGAAATTACACGTTCAATAGCCATCAGATTATAATAAAACATTAAAAGCCAGCCAGGGAGAAACCAGCGAATTGAAAAAATAGATTCTGTAGAAACTCTAAGTATTCATTACTAAAATCTTATGGAACTCAATACTTCATACATCGTCTTGAGGTATTGAGGAACTGATATGCATCAAAGCTTATTGAGTGTCACTTCATGAATGTTTTCGTCATTCTTGGGCAGAACAGGATAACTTCAGGCTTGGCTACAATCAACAAACACTACCATGGCAAGATGGCAAGATAGCATTAAGGTAGTCCGAGCGAGATAGCTCCCTAGTCATAATTAAGACCATATTCGAATTATACATTTTAATTTCACCAGCTGTAGGACTCATAAATTAAATATTACATTATTAATGGTGCAATAATATAGTTTTATATGAAATAAATTATAAGTAATTAAATGAAAAAATCTAAATAAGTCTTTAACTTGACTCATTTTTTTCGCGCGGTGCGTTTGAAACTCCCTCAAAACCGAAGGTTTTTTGTGATATCCAAGAACCTACTGCGGTGACAATATGATTAATTTTCAAATATAGTTCAGAAAACATACAAACTACGAACTTCGTTTTTTTACATCTAAGTGTTAGAAATTCCTCATTTTGTAAATAACATCTCTCTGGAGTGCATACACGTCCCGTTTCCCATGTTAAAGGGCTGGTATATTTTGGCAAATACCTCCGAAATTATGTGGTAAGGGGCTGAATTTTTGTTGCCATTAGAAGGGTGAGATATTCTTCTCTAAAAAGAGACCAAATTCATTGATTACCAGGTAAATTTATTTTTCCCTCAAACTACCTTAAAGACGATGAATTGGGGGCTTTATCCCTGACTCCATACGTCACCGAGGAGACCCAGAGGAACTCCCGTCACCCAGACAACGAAGAAGGCGATGCGGAAGACGAGAGAATCGCGCGTGCTTCGAGTCTGCAATTGCGAACCGGGCGACTTGCCAGCCTCCGGCCGCGGCAGGACAAAAGGAGTCACGGGATCATCCCCTTTTTTAAACAGGATCGGCGCTGTTAAACTGGCCAATCACCCAACTTCCGCTCCAATTGGCGATTCCCTCTCCGCGTGATGACCCTTCGTACTTGTTTGACACGGTGGTAACCTGCAACGCAGCGACCAATGGGAAGCGTCGAAATAGTGTGACGGGGACACATGAACGTGACCATTCACCGGTAAAGAGGAACAACATGGAGAAGAATAGATGGACTAATAAATAGATGAATAGAGAGATGAGGCATCCCTATTGTTAGCTACGGCTAGATAAGTGCGCATTCAACGTGGTCAGTACTGCCAACGCGTAACCTCTGCCCGTTGGACAGGCACAGTGAAAGGTTAGATTATTGGCCGGTTTTATAATATCTAGTTAAACTTCACGTAAGCGTTAACGTCCGGTTAAGCATGCTAGAGAAATTTCGAACTCGTGTGTTTCAGAGCGACATAGAGAATATTATCATGACTCCTCACTACGTCTCTAGGTCTGACAGATGCGATAAAATAAGAGAGATACACTGCCGAACAGATGGGTACAAAAACTCGTTCTTTCCCCGAATACTAAGCGACCACAATAAAAATTGAGCTCCACTAAATACACTCCTATTGTACATGTCACCATTTCATCTAAAAAAAAACTTTCACCTTTACACGGCTGAGGACCTAACACCCTCTGCCACACGCCCATGCGGCGGCTCGCGGGGTATTATGTAGAAGTAGATATCTTGCCGGATATTTCATGCGGGATTAGTGGCTAATAATGATGTTCAGACATATTGCACAAATGCAAAGCCTATTTTAACCAGTGAGGGTCAAAGTTTCCCAGAACTCAACTATCGCAAATATTATGGTCCCTCATTGTACACGGAAAAAATGATATTTTAAATATATTGGTTCTACAGTCTATTTCCTTGATTTTATGCCTGTGATGTTTACCATAATAGTTTGGCTCTAGCAGAATATGTTGAACAACTGGTAAAAAATAGCCTACATCATCAGGGGAAATAAAAGAATATAAGTAGGTAACCAGGTACTTGACTTTTACGAGAATTTCGTTCGCTTGCAGGCAGGAGTAATTGTTGAAAATTATACATAAAAAATGTTACGACCTCTGAGCGCGTTCAGCCACAGCTAATTATCTAGGCAACAGAAATTTTTCCGGGAGACCACAAGTGGGTGGAACTTGGAAAGGAACTGGCCTTTCAACGAATCGAAGGTAGTAAATTGCAAGAGGCTGGCATAAATACGAGGCATAATCAGTTTCCCCCATCTATACCACATTCAAAATCAAGACCGATTTGAGTGGTACTTAAAATTCGGCATCTTTCCATCGAATATCACATTTCGTAACTAGAGGAGGAGGTAATACTTCGCGACCCGCGTGATTTTGTCGAGACGGGGGTCGCAAAAGATCGGGTTTCAAAGTCTTTCCCGTTTCAAAGCATTTCCCCGTTTTATACGATTTTTTGCCACATCCGAAAGGAATGATCATAAAAATATTCTTCGTTTATAATAGGGATAAGTCGATTCCACTATTTTTCGATTCCGATTCTTTCAAATCGATTCCCAATTCTCAATTCCGATTCCATCGATTCTTATTCCTAATAACAGGTGACATATTGATATACCAGTAGCGTAAGACTATTATTTAAATTCAATTATTGGCTGAAATAAAATAACAAAGACAATCAAGTCGCTCAAAAAGTATACTTATTAACAAATGGCAAATACATATATCCTCAGCTTATTGAGGTAGATGAAACGTACAAATTGATAGCCTACACCCAAAATTACTGAGACAAATATGATGTTATAAACGAAATTTGATTTGAATGTTTATCCATCTGGAATCGATGGAACCGGAATCGACTTTAGGCGATCGATTCTCGATACCGATTCTAATCCTGAGAATCGGTGGAATCGAGAATCGACCTGTGGATTCGAGTCATCCTTAGTTTATAACTATGAAGTCATTACTCTCTCCGTCAATACTTCACTTAGGATGGAAGCGAAATACGGTTGTTTTTTTAAGAAACAGGATTTACTCTTTCAATTAACATTTACTGGTTAGGACATAAATAGTTCTCTTTCATAAATTTCTCGTCGATGACTATTTATAAGATTTCACTAAGCGTATTGCATCGAACAACTGATTTTCCAGGGAACACAAAATCTGAAATATTTCGAGCTTTCAAAGCAAAATCTCAGGATTCTCCATTCTTCATCGCCATTACTAGAATCTTGAGAAGAACTCTTCTACATATATATATTACCCTACAAGCCACCTCAAGGGTGTTTGGCAGGGGATGAATTATGACTAATAATCACCACAGTGTACAAGTTAACATTCAACTGAATGAACCACACTCTGGGTACGCTACAACTGCAACAGAAACTACCAAACCATTCGACAATGCAACTATGTCAACGTGATGCAAGTCAATTCCACTTTCTCAAGCGAGATTGTTGTAGAACAGCATTTTCAATGATACACAAAAGATATCGTACTGTATACCTTTAATTTCACAGTCATCATCAAGTACGATTAAATTTTTTTAGTACCTGATCGTTCGAATTTTAGTCATACCTGATGACGACTGTAAGACAGTCGAAACATGTGTAGTACCATTTTGTAATAAAAGGTAGACAGTGCGATATCTTTCGTGTATAATTGTGATGCAAGTCATTTATTTTATTTATTTACTGTTATTTATTTGAAACTGTCCACATACAGCTGAATTGCCAATATATAGTGGCCCAAATAAAAGAACATATATAAGAAACCGAGGGGTATGCAACTCTAAGAAATGGTGCACGCTTATGTATGATTTAACACTTTCCCGGCGAATTAAATTAGTGTGCATTTCTCGGGCTCGCCACCGGGTAAGATAGTCATAGGCAGCCCACGTTTCGGGTTCCGACTCGTTACCCATTCTCAAGGCTACTCCTTGCCTTGAGAATGGGTAACGAGTCGGAACCCGAAACGTCGGCTGCCTATGACTATCTTACCCGGTGGCCAGCCCGAGAAATGGTGCACGCTTGTTGAGTAATGGTCGCGAAATGGACAGAAATGGCTAGAAATGGACAAAAATGGATAGAAATGAATAGAAATGGATAGAAATTGACAGAAATGAATAGAAATTGACAGAAAAGGATAGAAATGAATAGAAATGGATAGAAATGGATATAAAAATGGATAGAAATTGACAGAAATGGACAGAAATGGATAGAGATTGACAGAAATGGACAGAAATGGATGGAAATAGATAGAAATGGATAGAAATTGACATAAATGGACAGAAATGAATAGAAATGAATAGAAATTGACATAAATGGACAGAAATTGACAGAAATGAATAGAAATGGATAGAAATTGACAGAAATGGATAGAAATAGATAGAAATGAATAGAAATTGACAGAAATTGACAGAAATTGACAGAAATGGCTAGAAATGGACAGAAATGAATAGAAATGGATAGAAATTGACATAAATAGACAGAAATTGACAGAAATGGATAGAAATGGATAGAAATTGACGGACATTGACAGTAATGAATAGAAATGGATAGAAATTGACAGAAATGGCTAGAAATGGACAGAAATTGACAGACATTGACAGACATTGACAGAAATGAATAGAAAGGGATAGAAATTGACAGAAATGGATAGAAATGCGGTGTACACTTGGCTTTTGAAGTTGCGTACCCCTCGTAGGAAACGAATAATCAAAAACATTACAAAGAAAGTAAAACAATATCGGACAGTAACTGAATACGGAGGCAGTGTTAATTATTTTCAGAGAGTTGAGAGATAGAGCCACGTTTGTGAATGCGTTATGGGATGGAGAAAAACGGATCACCGCTGTCGGGAAGGAAGAATGAAGAAAAGAGTTGATGCAGAAAAAAGTGAGCTTTGAGCGAGCGATTGTCTGGGAACTGGTACATCTACATCTACGAAATACCGTACAAGCCACCACTAGGGTGTGTGGCTCGGGGTGATTCCACACCAGCCATGCAGCACTCATCCCAGTCCAAATCGGAACCGCGCGCGTTCCCCCGAATGTCAGGTGCAGCCCACAAGCAGTCACGACAACGGTTCGCAGTCAGACCACAAGTCAGGAGAGTGATACGAAGAACAACACACTACCATGCAGTACATTACTCAAGATATAACTACTGGTTAGTATTATTAATGCGACAAATAAATAGCACTACAAGGTACTACGACATGCAGGAGTCTATCATGCCGGAGATTGCATGCGGAGTTAGTATCTACAATTCATGTTAAGATACTGAGCACTGCTGAAAACACCTATTTGACCTGGTCAGTATCCTAGAACTGAACTACCACAACTATTATTGGTAAATGGAACAGAGAGTGGGTGCAAGTACACCATGAGGTTACTCGGAAATTTATAAAATAAAGCAGTTCAGGACAGTCTGTGATGGAATTAAAGATGAGGTAAATAAATTTTAGGTCAGCTCTAAGGAGGAGAAATGGAAGATTTAGAATGGAGAGAGAAGACAGAATGACATTGGTGGACAAATCGCGCTTATGGGGGACTCTGTACTTCACTATTCCTGTGAAAAAATGGGTTACAGTGTCGTGCAGGTAACACGCAAAACATGGTGTTGGCATCACTCGGCTGATATAGAAGCATGCATTGGGGAGCACATCAATTAAGGTAGTTTGAGCGGAAGATTATTTTATCAAGAAATCAATGAATTTGATCTCATTTTACAGATAAATATCTCACCCTTCTAATGACATCAAACATTCAACCCCTCACCACATTACCTTCGGAGATATATGACAAAAACTACCAGCCCTTTTATATGGGAAATGGTACGTGCGTGCACTCCAGAGAGACCTTATATTAAAAATGAGGCATTTCCTACACGTCGTAAAAAAACTAACAGCGTGTGGTTTGTATGTTTTCTCAACTATTTTTGAAAATTAATCATATTTTCACCGCAGTAAATTTTTCGGGATCACAATAAACCTTCCGTTTTGAAGAAGTTTCAAACGCACCGCGCGAGAAAAATGAGTCAAGCTAAAGAATTATTTAGATATTTTCATTGAATTACTTACCATTTATGTCGTCTAAAACTATATTATTGCACCCTCAATAATGCAATACTTAATTCGTGGGTCCCACAGTTGGTGAAATTAAAAAGTTTAGTTCGAATATGGTCTTTATTATGACTAGGGAACTATCTCGCTCGGACTACCTTAAACAACTACACTACCTTTCAAATAACCTAATTCAAAGACTTTAACCTACCTTCAACCTTTAAACTACTTAAAAGTCATTATATCATAATTGTAAGAGTTAAAATAGCATCAGCACAGTTATTGACTGTGGAAAATTACAAAACTTATTTTCAATACGGATTCGAATTTAAAGTATTTTAACGAAGTGACATCTGAAGGCGTAAAGTTTAGTTTAAATATGTCGATGTGAGGGTTACCAAGCACAATGGATATGTCAGGGAGCGAAATTGCCAATTTCCTCTTGCAAAACAGGGCATAAAAAACGTACTTTCCGCTCAGGCGTGGAAAAAATATATTCTTAGTAAGCTCATATGTTATTGGCCAACAATGGCCGTGGTAATCAGCGCTGATTTCTCAGAACGAATTACTCGCTGTTTCGGAACTAAAAAAAAAAACGTTTAAATACTTTTTGTTTACGCCGGTATTTTGAAAAATGCATGGGCGTTAACGTCGACATGGCCTCACTGTGGAGTGCGTTTTCGGGCGTGATTTGCTTTCACCGTCACCGCAGAAAGATCATCAAATGGTAATCAATGGCTTCCAGGGCTCTTTTGTCTTCGCATGAACTCGAAAGTGGTTTGGATGTATTTTTTTGCCCATTTTCAAGATTATTCTTCGCAATAAAATTGGTGT
This sequence comes from Ceriagrion tenellum, assembly GCA_963169105.1. Lineage (NCBI taxonomy): Eukaryota > Metazoa > Arthropoda > Insecta > Odonata > Coenagrionidae > Ceriagrion > Ceriagrion tenellum. The sequence continues at coordinate 105,659,815 of OY720644.1, read as the reverse complement.
TTCGGCATTTTCAAGGAAGAAGTGTCAATTTTTAAGTCGAAAGAAAATGTTAAGGTCGACATCGCGAGAGACGTCGCTGACCTCCAATCATCATCGTAATTTCCCCCCCCCCATTGCGGTGAAGAAAAACGATGAAAAACAGCCCAAAGCGACAAGTAACACGTGCCATTTTCGGCGCGGTCGGACGTGGCTCCCAAGGCCATTCTCAAGGACGGAAAGGGCACGTCTTGCCCTCACTCGACTCATAGTGTAGTAAGTTCCACGAATGGATGTTTAATAGATTGTTATTATCACAATTAAACAGTTATAAGTAGGCCATTGGCCTGGTAGTAACATTAAAAACAGCCGAGTAAAAGAATAAACCTTGAAACCTTCTACTTCTTTATCGTATTTTTAAAAATACTTAAATTTTTCTGGTAAGGACTCAAATATTTTTGCTGGTAGGTCGTTCCAGTCCCGTATGGTCGTGTTCAAGAAGGAGAACTGCTTTACATTTGTCCCCTTCTTGCTAAAACAAATCTGTACAGTTTCCTTATAAATACTTCTACAGAATTTCTTAAACAGTTCTGTAGATATTCCTTTAAGTTTGAAACGCCATTTTACGGAATTCTCTACGACGTTCTGCGGAATACCTTAGGACGTTCTGCGGAATTCCTTAGGACGTTCTGCAGGATTCCTTAGGACGTTCTGCAGGATTCCTTAGGACGTTCAGTTGGATTCCTCACGACTCTTCATATAGGTCCTTAGAAAAGGAATTGGGTCAACGGAAACCTCACATATTTCCGTAGAGTTGCGGAAGTTCTACAGAACAGCTTGTAATGAGTTATTTTGCTCTGCAGAAAATGTCTCTACAGAACACATGTTCTGTAGAGTCAGGCTCTCATGTTCCGTACAGATCCTTAGAAAAGGAACTAGTTCTGAAGAAATATAATAAATTTCTGTAGAATTCCTTACGTTATACAGACCAGCTTCTAAGGATTTTTTAGCAGGGTTGTGATCGGCACTTTATCTTGAACTGGTGATCATTTTTTTCCCACAAAGTTTGGCTTCATTATGTCCTTCCCAAATTCATCCCATGATTTTTCCTCACTCAGTATTTTGTGCATCCCACATAGCCTGCTCCTTTTCCTCCTCACCTGTAAACTCTCCCATTCCAGTGCTCGAAGCATTTCTGTTACGCTCTCTGTTTCATTGTGTTTCCCTAGCACATGCCTAGCCGCTTTTCTTTGCACCTTGTCCAAGTTCATCGCTTCTCCTTTCTTGTGTGATCGCCGTTTTTGTTCGGAACGGCAAACACGACTCACATGATGTTTCAGGAGGAAGGGCATATATTTGAGGTGCAGAATGGGACATTTGAGAAAAAAAAAGTTCCTGTTAACATGTGTTCACTTTTCAACAGGTGTAGCCGAGCAAAGGCCGTTCGAAGGTTGAGGAGATTCCACCGAATGTCTGTGAGTCGAAACAAACATCTAAGTCCAACTCTTATCAAATGGCTTTAAAAATTCTGCTTTCGCTGATGGAATGCGTTAGCTATTGAAAATCAACAATCAAGGCACGAAAAATAACAATTATCCCACTAATATATTTTTGATCAACACTTTTTTTAATTTCCGTGACGCCGATTGCAGCGTCATTTACACGGAATAACTACATTTTTACTTAATTATCCAAAGTAATTACCTGATAAATAAAAAAAATCATGCGGTAAGATACATTTATTACATTTTTAATCGATTAACCAGCAGCTTTCGCTCCCTAAAAACATTTGCTATGTTATGGACATTTTAATTAGATTTCATGTTCAAGTCACGTAAAAATAGCACTGGAAGGTAATATTTTGTTGTGTACAACAAACGGAGAACATAATTTTTCTCTAAGTATCCAGAATATGAATGAAATAAATTAATGTCCTTTCTCAGTGGAGCCACCTTGAGAATCAACGAAATCCGCCAACATTGAAAAACAGCGTGTAAATGAAGGATTGATGCAAAAAAACTAGAAATAACTGATGAAAAGCACATGGGAAACTTACTGATGAAAATGCCAGATACAGTCATGAAACAGCCAGCGATATCCTTCTCCAAGGGCATAGGTAGTAGAGGTGGGTCGTTCGCGAAGGAACGGGTCCGAAGGAACGGGTCCATGAATTGAACTGAAGGTCCGAGAACCGACTTCTATGGAACGACCGTTTCTTTCGGTCCATCGGTCCTTCGTTCTTTCCGGTCCTTCTTTCTTTTCGGTCCAACGTTCCTCTCAGTCGGTATTAATTTAGCTCCTTCGCTCCTGTCTTTAAGAGAAAGGATGTTCTTTATAGCACCCCTAAAAATTCATCCGCTGATGCTAGCGGTGAAATTAGCTTTACTTCTGTTGTTTATATAAATGAAACATGTTTACGAAACCATGTAAAAAGCTGGTGGTATTACCTACCATCTTTCATCTCATCCAACATTTTTAAACGCCGTCATTACGGTATGCTATGTATTTCTAGGATTTTTCAATTCATTAAACACAAAAACATATTTAAAATAAAAATACATGACCACCAATATGACAGGAATGGTGAACGAGTGAAAAGGAACGGGTCTCAAAAAGGAACGATACAGAGTGAACGATTTCCCAAAAATGAACGAGTTTGCCATTCTCTAATGGGCACTAAAAACCGTGCGAAAAGCGTACACAGGTACCATCAAGGCGTTATTCATCATGAGAAAAGATCTGCGGCATTGGATGAAACATGTAAATAAGGGGAGCTTTCAACTTGAGTCCCATTAAGTTCGCTACACCATACTCACGATTTCTCGTCAGCTGCGCCTATTTTGCTCGTGCACCGCCACTGTGCGTGGCTCACTGACATGTCAAATAGCTCAATTCGTCACCTATCGAAAATTGGGCACATTGTTAACATGAAATTTTTACTCAAAATGCTCAACACCAATACCTCGCCAAATAAAAGCCTTTCCTACTGAAACACCCGGTACCTATTGTTGTCCTCTTTCCGCCCGGCTTAAACGAGATTCGAACATTTTGACAATCCGTAAATAATTTACTGATGAATTAAACTTTTGCCTTCAATTCAATTAGAAACACAATACTTCAAATTATCTACTAAAATATGTCATTGAATTAAAAAAAAAAAACGTGCTTTTTCAAAGGGAGATGGAAAGTATCCAAGTATCAATCGTCATTTCAGAAATGTAGGGAAAATTTCCTGTCGCAGAAACGGTTAATGCCATGTCAAACGAGGCTAGTTTCCAAACAACTCTTCGAGCAAGGACGACACTGACAAGAACTTCCATCTATAATGCAAGGTATTCGAGCGAGAACTTGAACGAGAACTTTTTCGAGGAGCAGTGCGAGAACTCGAACGAGAAGAAGATTATGGCCCTCTCTTTTCTTATGAAATTTGAATAAAATCATAATCAAGCAGGGCGCTGAATGACGGGCTTAGATCAGGTATAGGCTAAATGTGCCCTCATCATAGGAAGCATTTCTCTGCGCCAACTTCGGGACTGGCGCTGACTAACGAACAGAATGTCCAGGGAATTTTATCCTGAAGCCTGAATCACACGATACTTGACCTTGTACAAGTCCGGGGATGCTAGCGAGTATTGGATTTATAGTGCGAAACCTAGCATTTTTGAAATCTTCCTAGGAGCTATCACACGATACTTGCACTTGCACAAGGTCTGTTTGGTAGATCTTTGATCTAGTACAGTCGCGGAAGGAGTTTGACGAACGAAATGGATGATTTCGAACGAAGACGACGGCTTTTAGCCGCTGCAGCTGCCGTAATAGCAGGAGTAGGGGCGAGAATGCTTCAATAATGTTGAAGACGCCATTGAATATTGTTGTGAGGTATGAGTTGTTCATGTGATCGCGGGAAATTGTAATTGTCACGAGGGCCTATGGAGGCGCGGACATAAAAAATTGACGACCGCATTGCAAAGAGCAAAGGTGATTGGTCGGCGGCTACTAGGTCCTACTAGGAGCAAGTATCAAACTAGTACCGCACCAATTACGAAAACAAGGATACCAGCTAGTATGCTAGCGATCACGCCGGATTTCCAGTATGCTTGGTTTGTATCACACGATGCTTGACCTTGCACAAGTCCTAGTATGCTCGCTAGCATACTCGGACTTGTACAAGGTCAACCATCAAGTGATTCAGGCTTCAATTGTCATCTTCCTGGCGACTGGCGTCCACGGAATTTTTTCTTTAAAATGGAACTGCGGCTCGAAAGACAAAAAATACATTCTTCTTGCGCACGGCGTCCCATGACCGTCAACCACTATCCTTTCTGCATTTCGCCTTTAAAATGCTGCGGAGTAAAGCCGAAACTTTAGAATAGTTTCACAAATACTATTCGTGGAAACATATGCTATTTTATTCTTAAAGGATACTTCCATGGGGTAGTTAACTTTGAAAACGTTATACCTCTCCACCAGTTTGACGCCACAACAATCGACTTACTCCAACCCCGAAAGCGGTGTGATGCTGGGATACGTCGACTAATCTTTAGATCCTGAAGTTTAGGGTTTGCACACGCGATCAAAGAATAAGGTTAATTAAAATAGGTTAGGTACTGATGAGCGGGTGAACTTTCCCTGAAAGGGAAAGAGTTTGGGACTAGGGTTTCGCTCGTACTCGTGGCGGTAGATTCGCACGATGCATTTTGGCTGTTCCATAGCTTTAGTTTATTGCTTAATCCTTTGAGTAGTGAGTTTTTTTTTCGTTTTCCCCGACCCCAGGAGTGAGTTTAAAAAAATGAATTGTCTTTCGGTTACAATTAAATTGCAATGAACTCAAGTTTGTTTGATAAACAAACAAAGAAAACAAGAACAGGGTGGAGATTGTCATGGAAAACCGGGAAAACCTGGAATTGTCAGGGAATTTTGAATTTCTGGAAAAGTCAGGGAATTCTCGTAACAGTCAGGGAGAAACTGGAATGGGAATCCTCGCTATTTTTCTACCATTACGTTTATCGGCCTGTCTTTCCCGCCCTTTATTTCACCGACTAAAACTAACGTCCATCGCTGATGTACATGGATAAAGAACTATAAATTTGTGGAGTATTCAGTTGTGAATCTTAGTTATTTAGGGGTAAATCAGACGTACAATGAATCCCTTTTGTATATATCCTTGTTGCGATATTAACCAAGTTGTGTTAAAAATCATGATCAAAATGTATTACGCCCATCATAAGGAATCCGAGGCTACGTTGTTCGGAAAATTTTACTTCGCGTTTTATTTTAACTTCCGAAACTCAGGTCGAGAAGTAGCTGGAGCAAGCTAGTTTATAGTAAATACATGCTTGCAGTTCTAAAAATACGAGACGATGATTAGAAAATTCAAAGCTGCCGTAGAAATTTAATTCAACAGAAAAAAATATTCCGATAATAGGTGGCCTTTTGGCGATCGGTCAGGGAAATTGGTAAATTCATCAGGGAAATGTCAGGGAAAGGTCAGGGAATTTGAAAATTGGATATCATTACCCACCCAGAAGAAGATCATGCATTACGCAAGCAAAACAAAATACATTCAACAATTTTACTGAGTAAGACCCTAAATATTGGGATATAAAAACAAAAATATTAACGTAGAACAGGACTAAAACCAGCTTTGAATGCAATAACTTCCGTCAAAGGAATCAACTTCACGTGGTATGCACGAACTCAATGCTAAACGTAGTTAGTAGATTAATGGAATAGGTGGCAGGACTCTTCAGGGACACTTTACAGTGATAACTGGGCTCTCCAGCCACCAAGAGAGATGGAACAACATGTTACAATGAATGTGAATGGGAGACGAGAACGTACGTCTTTACTACTCCAGCGCAAATTCGAAAGACGTGCATGTACGATCATACTCTGGATGGCCAGGAGGCACGAGGACGTAAATGAACGTTCGTACTGCTTAAAGGGCGAAATATATGTTTCGTTTTATTTTGTTCAATTATACATTTTTATATCTACATTAATCGAACGTATTCATTCTAATCTGAATAAGCAAAGTGGAAGTAATTTTAGATTAAATTGGGAAAGTTCCCGTGAAATAGATAAATAAATAAGGAAGCATGTTTCTCACCGCAAGAAGCAGTGAAGCTTCCAAACAAGCATCAACGAATCCATTTTATTTCCGTTTCAAATTGCTATGGCTGGAGTTTGCCCGAGTTTTTCATGACATAGAGAATTTTTGTCTTTTTTGGAGTTTTTACGACTTTTTCTTTTTCTGAGGACGCAAAACTTAAAACCCTTTCAGTGCTTTTCTGGGGGCTAATTGCAGGGTAATGCCAACGCCGGTTGTTTTTTTTGCGCCCTTTCCAACTTACTCCACGGAACGAACCTTCCCTTTTTACTGGTCTACGCTCCCGTTCTTAATGGCCCAAATGGCCTCCGCTGTCCAGCAACTCTCAATTTACCAACTAGCCGACTAAATTCTCGACGCCTACCCTCCGCACACCTTCTCCGAAACGATTAGAGGCGGCGGACACAGATTTTTTTCACTCTTAATGTTCTCACACGCTGACGGCGGAGAATGGGTACGAGCCATAGGGTTATGATTTAGGTGCAACAGGTGGCGCTGCCTATACTCGGCCGTAGGCGAACGTGAAGCCGGGTGGACCTAACCGTCCGCCATATTGAGTGTCCCTGATATACTGTTGGCGTAAGAGGCGTAAACCTAGCTATTTACCCCTTTTTTGTTCATAAAATGTTGAATTATGAGAAATGGGTATAGTATCGGTTAGGCAGATAATACAGAATATTTGGTCAACTCCTCCGACGTATCTCATGGAGAAACAGGCAGGTAGGAGCAATGAAAAGCATGTCGTCTGCTCTTGATGGTAGTATGTGTTTAGTGTCTCCCAAATAAAAAAGAATTAAACACCGGAAGAGGTAAGGAAATATATCTAAAATAATAATTAATGCAAATGGTTTTTAATATAAATTTTACTGGCCGTTAAGGAAATACGCGTAAATTACGGATTTTTAGTGAGCCATACCTATAAATTGGCAAAAGAGGCAGACTTACGGAAGATTTTCGTCATTTTGGATGGCTAAAAAGTAAATAATAGCAATAAACGTTAATGAGTGATAATTAAAAATTCATAATAGGGTCACTGAAGCATCGTCATGCGCATAGAACTTCCATTTCAACAGCTATTCCGTTTGTCGTTCTGTATTAGAAATCAAAGGTTCATTGTACAGTGGACTTTTGGCTTGATGAAAGGAAATTGAAAATGGCTAAACAGTCGAAACTTGTCGTGTATTTATAATATTGTGGGAAAATCGTCATCAGAATAATCAGACGGTCACTCAATATGGCGGAAAATTTTCACCGTGGCTTCACCTGAAATTCGTCTCGCCACCAGTATTGAACTATATACTCTTGGGTACGAGCTACAGGTATACGGGCTGTAGGCACGGCCAACAGAAAGCGAGAGCGAATCCCGAAAGAGGGCGCTCTTGCAGCGAAAATATATCAGAGCCATCTACCGTCTACCTAACCCATCATAAAGCGTTTCATGATTGTCGTGGAGATATATGGCTCTGAAAAAGCTCTCAACCATGACGTGTGCCTTTCATTCGAGGTGCTGAAGTTATCGCAGACCGGAGGAACACGTTTAAGGTAGTTTGAACGAAATAGTATCATTTTACCTAGAAATCAGTGAATTTGGTCTCGTTTTAAAGAAAAATATCTCACCCTTTTAATGACACCAAAAATTAAACCCCTTACCACATTACTTTTGGAGATATTTGACAAAAAATACCAGCGCTTTTACAAGGGAAATGGTACGTATTTGCACTCCAGAGAGACCTTATATTAAAAATGAGGAATTTATAACAGTTTTTGTCGTAAAAAAAACCAACAGCGTGTAGTTCGTATGTTTTCTCAACAATTTTTGAAAATTAATCATATTGTCACCGCAGTAAATTCTTCGGGATCACAATAAACATTCCGTTTTCATGGAGTTTCAAACGAACCGCGTGAAAAAAAATGAGTCAAGTTAAAGGTTTATTTAGATATTTTCATTTGATTACTTACAATTTCTGTCATGTAAAACTTTTTTATCGCACCATAAATGATGCAAAATTTAATTCGTGTGCCTCACTGTTAGTGAAATTTAAACGTATAATTCGAATATGGTCTCTATTGTGATTAGGGAGCTATCTCGCTCGGACTACCTTAAGCGCCCTTCAGTGCACGCGATTCACGAATAATGGAACAATGTGCGCTGCTGAAACGTTCAATAATCCGCCAGTTGGCAACATTGTGCGGGTACACAATGGTCGAGGCCAACTATTTTGATAATGGGAGCTTTCAATAAAGGGTTATGAAGTTAGCTCAATCGTAAATCATCATCGCTTACGAACGACGTAGAATGGAACGATGCGCACAGGCGAAACGTTTTGTATTCTGCCGGTAGGCGGCATTTTGTGGGTGAACAACAGTCACGGCCGGGTGTTTTAAGTCGTTGAATTATTACAGAATAATTTGAAAATGTAAGCTTTTTACCTCAGATTCATTTAAAAAAACTCACAATCGGTATATTCGACGACTTTTTCAGACAAGCAAACTTAACGAGAATCACTGATGCCCCTGCCAATATTCTTCTGTTGTTAAGTGCATATCGACTTAGCTTCCCATCTGTTTTGAAATTAGCTACCTAATGCGTAGGGTTTGTTTGACGAATAGAAGGCAAGTGCACTGTTACGCTGTGAAGTGATCAGCATACTAGAGGAAAAGAAAGGCAACCCAATAGCGCAGGAATTCGTTCGAGGAAATGTTTTCAAAGTCTTATGATAAAAATTGTATTCAATTCGTTTTTCTCCTTTACTGAAAATTAACATTAAAAACAACAACTCTGCGATCATTGAAGTTCTAACACACTCCTCCGCATCTACTAGATCGCGCCAGTAAAATTAGAGAGATAGATTGTAGAATCGATAGGTAGATAGTCATCTAATGCATTTCCCAACTTCTAAAAAGACCTCTTTTTCAGGGTGTCCAGCAGCTGGGCATTTGAAAATTCACTGAGATTTCCTGGTTTTCCAGACTTAGTTTTTATTTTTCCAGAGGAAATATTGATTATTTTATCTTTAATCATAAGGGAATGTTTGGTATGTTTTTTGGGTGATAAAACGTAAGGATAATTTTTAAACTTGTATATTTGGAGGAAAATAAACACAAAATTTAAAAAATAGTTTGAGAGAAAATCACATCACAACACTTTCTTAGATTTAAACATTGCCATGCTGGTGCTCAAGGAACAAGGTTACATTACAGCCAGACTTTGCTATGAATAGTATTAATAAAAAATGATCAACAACTTAAAAAACTGAAGGAATTGACTTTTTTCCTCATTTTGCTAAATGCGACGACGCAGGGGAAATTGGAATTCGCAACTTGCCGATAAAAGCACGTTCTTTACGCCACTGATTTACAGACTATGACCAATAAGAACACAATGTATCTATATAGAAAACATTTTACTTACTTTCGGTGATGCAGGAATGCAAAATGCGACAACTCAAGGGAAATTTGACTTAATGCAACTTGCCGGAAAAGGCACATCGCTTCCGTTGCTGTTTTATATATTGAAACCACAGAAAATTCCAGAGTCAATTCGATTTTTCCCTGAGATTTCCCTGATATTTCCAGTGAAAATAATATTCCCTGAGATTTCCGGTCCTCCCGGTTTTCCAGAGTGCTGGACATCCAACATCGGACCTCCGCAGTAAATGCATTTAGGCACTTAAAAATTCTCTTCGCCCATAAATATTTTTGAAGCTCACACAGCAAATTGCATATTGTATTTCTTTAGATTCGGAATTCTAAATGAACAAGACGATTCTAGCGGATAAACACTTCAGAACTTTAAAATCGACGAGATAAACCCTAAATTTTTAACATCCTTGAAGATCCAGCGCGGCAGTCTTTGTTCTGGCTCATCGAGAACAGTACCGGACTGGAAACAAGGGATACACGTCTGGTCTACATCCACCTCACGAGCAGCCATCGGTCCCAGAAAGGGCAAGGCCGCCCGCCCGTTGCCCGCGCAGGGTCAGCGGGCATGCCGGACTTGAAAAACGAGATGGGAGCGAAAAAAAACGAAGTGCCAACGTATCAGAGACGTAGCATCACATCGCCGTGTTCCCTTGTCTGAACCGCCGCTGACTAGCCATTTCTTACTTTTTCTGCTTTTTGAGATTTTATCATTTCACTCGACGTCTTACGTCTTTATCGAGATTTTTCCCATGTCATTCCGTCAAAAAAAATATGCGGGTGAAGCCAAGGACGACGGAAATGAAGATGAAAGCCAAGATCCGCTTGCCTTCAGGGAATCGGGATGTTTTTCAGCAAAACGTTCACGCCGGCTTGCAAGGATTCAACTTTTTTTTTAGACGACAGATCCAGCCCAACATTTCTTCATCCAAACACGTCACTTTCGCATGAAGGGATCGCTTGGATACAAGTGTATGAGTCGGGATAGTTGGGCCATTTGGGCAATCCTAGTCTGAGGAAGAGAGAAGATCAATGCATTAGTCACACTGAGAGGAGAGAAATTAGAGCAAGTGGATTTCCTTACCCATCTCGCAAGTACCATCACGCGGGACGGAAGAAGTACAACATATCTCAAGCGAAAAATAGCCCAAGCTAAGGAGGCGTTCATGGTAAAAAGACAACTATTATGCTCAAAGAGGATAGGGCTACACAATAGAAAACAGTATGTGAAAACATTCGTGTGGAGCGTGGCACTCTATGGATCGGAAGCATGGACCAATGGAAAAGCTGACCAGAAGACTAGACACCTTCAAAACCTGGTGCTGGAGGAGGATGCTGAATATAAAATGGATGGACAAAATAAGAAATGATGAAGTGTACGGAAGAGTACAAGAGGAAAGGACCATATGGAACACCATACAGAAAAGAAGAACGAGATTGGACACACCCTGAGACGCAATGGGTTTGTGAAGAACATAATTGAAGGCAAAATAGAGCGAAAAGTACCCAGAGGAAGACCCAGGAATACGTTTATGGACCAAATAAAGATGAAAGTACATACATTGGAAGAGATGCCGGGAGGTAAGGGAACTGGCATTAGACAGGGAAGGATAGAGGGCTACAGTCAGCCATTCTTAGGATTGCACGACCAATGATGACCATTTAGCCCTAAAAAATTGGTGAGGTGGCTTCATTGCTCGGCCCAAGATCCGTGGGGCTCAGTAGTTCTAGCAGCGACGAAGGTTTTTGAGGGAAATATCGTTCCCTATTAGATCGCTGCGCGGAGAGTGAATCAAATGCAGTTCTCCGTACTTATTCTCATTATTCTCTCGTGGAATAATTTCAGTTTAGCAACTGGGAACACAGCGTCAATGCCATCATTCAAACGGAAGAAAAACAAGACACTTCTCACAGCACAACAATCTGTGTGATACACATGACTCTCAGCAGTCCTAATTAATATGTACTAGCTGACCCGTGCGAATATTTCGCACAGTATGCAGCTTCTTCCTGTATCTTCCTTCTTTCTTCCTGTTCTTCTACCTGTCGAATATTTCGCACAGTATGCAGCTTTTTCCTGTATCTTCCTTCTTTCCTCCTGTTCTTCTACCTGTCGAATATTTCGAACAGTGTGCAGCTTCTTCCTGTTTCTTCCTTCTTTCTTTCTGTTCTTCTACCTGCCGAATATTTCGCACAGTATGCAGCTTCTTCCTGTTTCATCCTTCTTTCTTCCTGTTCTTCTACCTGTCGAATATTTCGAACAGTGTGAAGCTTCTTCCTGTTTCTTCCTTCTTTCTTCTTGTTCTTCTACCTGTCGAATATTTCGCACAGTATGCAGCTTCTTCCTGTTTCTTCCCAAGGACAATTATATTTTATTTATGTTTGTGTTAGAGATACATAACTTAAACGGTCACCTTGATTGTATGTAGAAAGTAAACAATCTAACTAAACGATGTGTTAATAGATGGCGCCTCCTACAGTCTTTTAAGCACGTAACCACAGCCAACATATTAGTTGATAATATTGTCAACAGGTGGCACTGTATCATTTTATAACAAAAACCTTAATTTTAAATTTTTTGAAAAACTTTAATTTTATACCATTTGTCTGTTTTTCGTCAATAGCGGAAAACATAAACTTTAAAATGAGGTTTGTATCAATAATTTTTGATGAAGAATTATGGGAGTTATGGTGTTGCGACAAAAAACACCTTTGAGAAATAATATATATGATTTTTACATGTTATATCTGTGGTACCTAAATTCTTGTATTCTGGAATAACATATCTCTGACCTTAGTATTATGATGTCTACGAGGGGCTACGTGAAAGAAAGGACAATTTATTCCAATATCGGCTCATTATTGCCTCAATATCGGCTCAAATATGCATATTATTAAAATTGTTCTAATTCACAATTTAACCCTTCCCTTCCCTACGTGCCCACAAATTCACTAGTGGCCTAGTTGTCGGCGGTCCCCCAAAATACAGAGAATAGCGATAAGCATTAATTGTTTGAAAATCATGCCACTGTCATTTATGCATACATTACGCCGTTGAAAAAGCATTTTAAAACTAAACTAATATTTTCCCTAGTTAGATCTCAATTTGGTACGCCTGTTTGGAGCGTCAACGGTGGAGCGGCCTAATATCCCGCACCTTAAGCCTCCTTTGTTGGATGCTCTTTTAAATGAACAGTGGATGTGGATGTTCTTTTAAATGAACAAGTGTTTGTAACCCGTTCTACTCTCCTCAAGAACCCCCTCCCCTTGAGGGTTTTTTTCCCATCCACCCACCCAGGCCCTCAACCCTTGACCTCGCGGTGCCCACCTTTCGCCTTATCCCTTCCTAAAACCCTCTCCTATTCATACCCCCTTTCCCGATTAAAATCGTGTGCATTCTTCCCTCTCCTTTCCCTGGCGCCGCTTCCCTCCGTTCCGATGACATGCCTATTCCCTGCTATCAACCCCCCTGACCCTTCGATTCCTCCCCTTTGCCGTTTCTTGGTCTTCCACGATCCCTTCCCTCACGGTTTATAGTGCTCCCACGATCCCTTCCCTCACGGTTTATAGTGCTCGCAGAGTTTCTGTGCACTGGAGAATTTCTCCAAGCCTAGCTTCCCATGGTAGATGAGCAGCGATTGGCTGCCGGCGTCCAATCCCGTAAACCGGTTCTTAGCTCAGTGCGCGCCGCATACGAATACCGTAAGTGGCGACCCAAAGGAGTCTAGTCTTAGCTCACTTTTAAATTATCCCGCAGCGGGTGCCAGGCTTTCTTAACTGAATTAAATATGGTTCGATAAATTCTGATATCTTTCCCAGCGATAAAAATATTGGTTGTTATGATAATTAGTCGCAATTTTCGTATTTGTATTTTTCGAAATGTTGGTGAAGAGGAATTAAGTTTTGTTTATTTATCGTGTAACCACGGTGACCTGCGCCGATGGGGATTACTTTCTTACCTCACTGCGATGACTATTGCAATCACTGCAAGTTTTGACTCGATATCTATAGTAGTTTCTCGTCCAGAGTATTTCTATTCTAAAGGCCCTTGCGTCGGCGAGGCATAGAGTTCGTTTTCGCCGATTCTTTTGGGTCGCCTCTTACAGTATTCGTACGCGGCGCGCACTGAGCTAAGAGCCGGTTTTACGGGATTGGACGCCGGCAGCCAATCGCTGCTCATCTACCATGGGCAGCTAGGCTTGGAGGAACTCTCCAGTGCACAGAAACTCTGCGAGCACTATAGTCCTTTCCCTTTTCCTCCCTTGGTTTTTTCCTGATTTCTCTCAGGTTTTTTTCGTTACTACCTCCTTCTCCTCCCCTCCTCTGAAAATGTATACATTTGATGTACACTCATGTAAATTTGTCTTGTACCTGATTATGGCTCTTTGAGCCGCAACGCGTTTTACGCATTATAACAATTAGTGGAAAATTGCAATTGTTTCTCTTATAATATGAAGAACTTCCACGATATCTCGCCTGAATCTGTTGAATTTATTTAGCCTCCTTTCTTCGAATTGCATGTAGTACTGATAGTGTAAACTCTTTACTCCAGCATGCTGTGTCGCTGCAGTCATTGAATGTTTACATTGACCATCTCCTCTTGTTTCCTTCGCAGGCATCCTGATCATGTTCTGCATGTCATGCATTGTCTTAGTGGGCGCCGTACTCCTGTGGACCACGGACGTGGTCACCCACTTGCTGCAAAACGTAAGAAAGAAGTGTTCTGTCTCTCCTTATTTTCTTGTGGACAAGAGAATCCCTTAATGAGGTGCATGGGCGTTGTTTTACATTTATTTCATTTAATTCAAATGCATGAGAATCTTGGCCATTCGAAAATCCCGTGTGTCCTTGCCCAAAACAAACCTGACGTTATTTAAACGATGTTTTTTGCATGTCGGACCTAAAGTGTACTATCTATTGCCTCCTTCATGTGTTAAATCCAAATCTGTTAATGCAGTATTGAAAAATTTACAATCTTAGTTATCTACTCAAGAAAGAATAGAGGATACCTTGTTATAGTTGTATGTGATAACCTTGATAATTCCGCTTAAAGTACTGAAAACCTCATGTAATGTTGTGCATCTATTTTCATGTTCAATTATGTAAAAGACTAACGCATAACTATTGACCAAATGATGGTAGTCTTAATACAGGTCCTCCTTTTAGGCTACCTAATATTTCTCATGTTGTAAAGATTAATGTGTGTCTAATTCGTGTTGAGTGATAAATATTATATAAATAATGCCCTACTGAAAGGGTGGTCCATATCGGACATATATTTCGTATTAATAAATATTATTGGTGAAAGTTTCTCGGGTTTCACACCGGATAAGATTATTTAATACTCTCAATGTTTCGATGTCTGACTCGGCCATCGTCATCAGGATCGTGAAACCCGAGAAACTTTCACCAATGAAATTCGCCGGGAAAATCTAAAATCCTTTATAAAAAATAATAGTTTGTCTTTTTTTCAATACTTGCCATGCCTGAGCCTTAAGGCTTGTTACATTTATTCCCCATAGTCAACTGACATGCAATTAATGGTTCAAAGGTTCATGAATCTTTAGGACAATTCTGAATCCATTCGACTGAATCAAATCAGCATGATATTACATCAACGTTTACGGTCCGTTTTTTGGATGAAAATTTGCCTGAGTCGACATTTCAGTCTACCAGTAAACCAATGTGAAGAGCGACATAATTGGGTGCTTAGGAATAAACAGGCATAAATTCAAGATGTGGTTAAGAAAGCAATTCTTAATTTTTGTTTAGTGTATATACCTAGGGTCCGATTCAATAAAAATGTAGCTATGACGACAAATATTCGTGACAATAAGCCTCATGAACTCAAGTGAACCAAATCTTACACGACTACCATCCTAGTTCGCAGCCTGTACTGTCACTTTGATTATTTCCGATTATCCAACTAAAGAATTGCCAATCCTTTTTTGACGGCATAGTAATCTTTCTTCGAAAATGCAAAGGTTTCATTAAGCTAAGTAAATTGTAATTTTCGAGGATATAATCACTAAATCCAGTTATGATAGTATGAGCGAAGTGAGCATTTTACCTAGAAATCAATGAATTTGGTCTCATTTTAAAGAGGAATATCTCACCCTTATAATGACACCAAAAATTAAACCCCTTACCACATTACTTTTGGAGATATTTGAAAAAAAATACCAGCCCATTCACAAGGGAAATGGTACGTATCTGCACTCCAAAGAGACCTTATATTAAAAATGAGGCATTTATAACTCTTAGATGTCATAAAAAAACTAACAGCGTGTAGTACGTATGTTTTCTCAACTATTTTTGAAAATTAATCATATTGTCACCGCAGTAAATTCTTCGAAATCATAAAAAACCTTCCGTTATGATGGAGTTAAAACTTACCGCGTGAAAAAAATGAGTCAGGTTAAAGACTTATTTAGATATTTTCATTTAATTACCTACCTTTTCTGTCATATAAAACTATATTATTGCACCATCAATAATTCAATATTTAATGTGTCCTATATCTGGTGAAATCAAAAGATATAATTCGAATATGGTCTCTATTGATTATTAGGGAACTATCTCGCTCGGACTACCTTAAGGTGCAGAAATAGTATTTATATTGTTGTGATAATGGCTGAAAATAACTTCACCTATCTCTATGATAATGCGGTGATTGAGAATAGAGGAAAAAGTCCCCAAAGGAAGAGACAGGGAGAAGTTCATGGACCAAATAAAGAGGACAGTACATAGGAAGAGATACCAGGAGTTAAGGGAACTAGCATTAGATAGGGAAGGGCGGAGGGCCGCAGTCATCCAATCTTTGGATTGGACGACCATTGACAAGTGAAATTACTTGCTAATTCAGAGGAATATACGAAAACAATAGCATTAAATAAGAAAGATCTACTACTTTCCTAAAAACTAGCAATGGAAATATATATTAATAACATACATACACACATACATACACATCACGCCGTTCCCTTCCGGGATAGACACTGTCAAAATGTTTCACTCATTGATACACATTTGTACACCTAACTCTGCTTCAATAATTTCCTCCATACTGACCTATCCTTTCAAACCTCTTTTACCTCATTTACCCCCATACACTGCTTCATACACGCCCTCCTGTTTTTAAAACTCCTAATATTACTCCTCCAAAGAACTTCCTCAACCACAACTTTCTCGGCCTACCTCTACCTCTCGCACCATTCATTTCACTCTTATATATCTGTTTCGTTATTCGACTCGCATTCATTCTCTCAACAGGGCCAAACCAACGAAGCTCACTCCTTACATACACGTCCATTACTGGAGCATTTAACCCACATTCAATCATGACCCTATAACATCCTGTAGAAATTACCATAGGTCGAGATTTTCACAACTAGGGTATAAGGTAGTCAATAAAGTTTTTGAGCTTTTTCGCTCTCTATAGAATACGCAATGCTAACTGGACAATATCAATTTTAATAATAGTCTGCAACACGAAACTACACAGGTTCATCTAAAAATACTAACTCATGGTGGCTCTGATGTATATATCACTATTTTAATTTTTAGTAGGTATTATACTGTACCAATAAAATTAATCGTCGACGGGCTTACTTCGTAGAATTTTTCCATGGTTTGGAATGAAATAACTTCGTACTTTTCCACACGGTTCATTATCCTCAACCCGTTTCAACGCAATAGTGTCATTTCCAAGAGGTTACTAAACGCCGAGGCCATCAATCTCACACATTTATACCCTGAGCCAGAGGAATGGGGGGAGGAATTAGGAAAAGAGGTCGGGGAGGGAAGTAAGGTGAATATGTGCAAGCTTACTGGGAGGAAGCAAGGTCAGTGTTTTGAAAACATAATTCGGTAGAAGGAGGAGGGGGAACTCTTAGAGACAAAAGAGGTGAGCTCATAGGAACAACTTCGTTTACCATCTTCTCCTTGTACAACCTGTGATAAGCCCTCATTTCAAAGTTTTCCATAAAATCTAATTTGGAACCTTTGTCCCCAAAATGTAACACATTCAGATTAAAATTAGAAACATTACGGTATTCTACCAGCTGATTGGTAGGTTTTGAACAGCGCTTATCCTAGCGTTCTAAATTCTGGCACATCATTCCGTTTTTGGCTCCTACGCATGCCCTGTTAATAGTTCCCTCTTGAATTCCTCATATCGTCTCCCTCTTCTTACTTCTTCCAGAATTCCCAACCATCTCCTTCCTTTTCCACGCGTCTTTTCTGTTGCCCCCTCAGTTACCCACTTCGTCATTCACTCTCCTTTCAATACGTCCTCCATCCATGTCTTCTGACCCTTCTGAACCTCTAACGCCAGCTTCCTCTCCCGCTACAACCACGTCCAATACCTCCTCATTCGTCCTTCTCGCCACCCAGCCCACTTTCTTCATCCTTCTCCACACCCACTTCTCAAACGTCTCCTGTATACGTACATCCTTCCTTCACAATTACCAAGTCTCCGAGCCATACAGCGCCACGCCCCACTGGGTCCAATTATTGTGAGACTCGGGCATTTGTGAGAGATGAATGCACTAAAATTCACGCATTTTATGCAATTGATGGATTATATTTTGCCACGCCGATTTTTTAGGAGTCCAAGTCGGCGACTAGAGATCTTTTCTTAAGCGATTTCCCCCAAGGTTCGTAAAAACGAAAGCAGTTTCTCTGTGGGGACTGGGTCCAAGGTTCGTAATTTCAAAAATTTCGTATTTTCGAAACTTCGTATTTTCGAACATCGCCATGTATTTAGCATAGGCGTTTCGTCGGGACCGACATTTTTGCTTCGTAAAATTGAAACTTCTTATTTTCGTGCTTTGTATTATCGAGTTTCTACTATTAGTATTCCAGTGAAAAAGTAAAACCTCTGTGACTGGCGAGCTTGACATTCCAACTTAACGCAAACTCAATAACACAAGAGAGGTCCAGAGAAATTACTAATTCCAACACAAAAAAACTCTAATCAGTGAAGCATTCTCTGCCTCAACTCATCAAGAAAACTTATGTTCAAAGATAAAACCTGTTCCATCCTCCTTGATCCATACACTAGTCATTCACCAGCCTTTCATTTATATGTCTACCATGAATATACACAATGGAATCAAATGTTTGGAATCGTTGCCTAGGCTACGTGTTGCCTAAATTTCCACGTTTAGTTCTCCCAGTTCTTGGCGCTACCTAGAAACTAGTCTTTTCAGTCGACTCGTAAATGGCCGTTGTTGATTGTTGTTAACGTGAGACTGTTGTGAATATTCAATAACGATTGAAGAGATATGAACTGAATAGCTGGCTATTTTTGAGACCTAACAGTCACTTTGTACATACCTGCTAGGGAGGAAATATGTACTACAGGAGGTGTGTCAGAGGCATATGAAACTTCCACCGTGAGCCTTTTCTCTGTTGTGTGGATTTTTTACTGTTAATTTACAGCTGCATTTTTTTGGGTTGTTACCTGTTGAGAGCCTTGGGAATCAGGAGGTATGATCTAGATAGATTGATGTGGATGTAAATGTGTAACCTACTATTCATGGGTGGCCTCGGAGTAGGCTCAACAATACCCCCTTCATTTGTTATTAAAATGATAGTTATTGGCGCAATTTCTCATCCATAGATGATATTGTCGGATCTTGGTTTTGAAATCCTTATAGTAATTATGTATCCGTCTTCTAATTCATTCCACTTTTTTTACCTCGCGTTATTATTAAATTGCCGTAGAACGATATTCACGAAGTGCTAAGAAGTTAACTGCGCATTTGTGTAATTAAATTTGAAGAGGAATTAAATATATCTGTAGACCGGACAATATTAAAAAGGGTGTAATTACGTCCCGCGTGTAGCACTACATTTCATATCCACAACATTATGGCTACTGGTAAGTAAAACCGGTAAGACGTGAATATTTACGATCTCTAGACTGTATTTACATTTGAACTGCCGTCTTTCACCACTAGACGGCGACTCAATCGAAAAAGCTGTTTGTTTACTGAATTCAAGGCAACAGTTTTCGGCGACGAGTCGAGAATCCATAATTTATATCCTTGATTCCCTCCCTATCTTCAATTTTTGTAGCCCTAAGCGAAGTGCGGGTAATACGATCGTCGTGGTCTTCCAAAGGCCAAGTTCGAATGGTAACATATCATCTGCATTTCGGCCTTCATCCTTTTTTAATATGTCTGTACTATCTTTCAAAAGTACCCTACTATAAGTTTACCTGATGTTCATGCTATGTAGCTTTTTTCTGTGGAATTGACTGGTATATCTAGACGTGTCAAAACATCTACAGTAGGAACATAACTCAACCAGAGACATCTTAAATTCAATTTATAGACTAATTGGAACCAAACTCTGGAAACATTTTGGCCGTATTTTAGTATGCATCTAACATTATCGCTCCCAGTGGAGACTAATATTTATCTTTTTCGCGTAATATTAAGCGATTAAGTGTTCGAAGTTATGAAATTAGGCTGCATTACAAGGTAAAAGTTCTTTTCCTAGGCATTTATTTCAAACAGGGCGAGGGAAACGAGACTATGAGAAATTATCAGTCCTTGTATATCCCTCATTTATTTCATCTTCCTGCGATGGTGATCATTGGCGATGAGTCGAGAATCCATCGTGTGTATATTCATGATCTCTACTCAGACCCCGCCCCCTCGATTTCCTCCTCTTTGAAAAGGCTTCCTTCGCCATGACAGTCCTACACTGCATCTCACGCCCTCACCACTGAACCCATTCTCCACCAAAATACTACCCAAATACGTAAACAGCTCGACTTGCACTATTTCGAGCCCTCGCAACATTATTTTCCTGTCCGCCAACATTACTTCTAGAGAATCTCATCCCTTTCGTCTACTTAAGGTTTATCTTCATCTACACGAAAACAATATATGTCACTATGGCAAGCAATATATAATATCTAAGTGTCACAGATTTTTAATGGAAGTTTTCTACATCTACAGTACACGCCACCCCGCGAGCCGCCGCATGGGCGTGTGGCAGGGGGTGGTAAGTTTCCAGCCGTGAAAAGATGTAAAATTTTTGGAGGTGAAATGGTGACGTGTACTATGGGAGTGTATTTAGAGGAGCTCAGTTTTTATAGTGGTCGCTTATTGTGCGCGGAAAGAACGAGTTTTTGAACCTATCTATTCGGCAGAGTATCACTCTTATTTTATCGCATCTGTCAGACCTAGAAATGTAGTGAGGCGTCATGATAAGATTCTCTGTGTCGCTCTGAAATACACCAGTTCTGAATATCTCAAGCAGCCTAAGCCTAGCGTGCAGCCTCCGAGTCTCTAGGGGCTCCCACCTTAATCCCTCTAACAGTTGTTTAACACTATATGGTTTTGGTGATGCAGGAGGAACTTTTACGAGACAGTTTCCCATCTCATACGCGCATTTTGAAAAATGCTTAGTCAATTAGTGAGGAATGTTAACTGCGAGGTCATTCAATATCGATTGTATTCTTCCTTCGATACAGGTCTTCACAACGTAAATAAGTCCGCCAGTAATGTGCTTATTTTCACCGTATTCTCCAACAGGTCATTCAACGGTTTTGTTGATTTTGCAGAGCATTTGTAACCGAAATGACGACTCTCCCCGCATAGTTACAGAATTCCCTCGGAGTATTCTGGCGATGAATGCTCAGTAAGCTCAAAAATGGCGGCCGTTTTGTGGAAATGGTTGCGAAGACCCATATCGATGGAGATATGGATATATCGAATCGAACGACCCCGATGTTAATGGGAGTTCGATTTCCATCTAATGGCGCACATCTTAATTTGTTACTCCTTACAACTGAGTCACACTTACGTACGTGAAGACTTCATATAGTAGATGAGCGTAAAATGTTTTCGGAATGGATCACGGGTTAAAAGATGTTATCTAGGCATTAAAAACGCCCATATTTGCAAAAAATTTGATATGCCTGCTCTACACGGATAAAATCATCCTGCAAAAACAGTTATCAGTTATACACTCCATCAATAGTACATATGTTCCTTCATCAAATTATCAGACGATCAATATTTCTTGTGCTTGACTTTACCTTCATTTTGTTATATAAGTGAAGGCCGCTTTACACGGTACATTTTATTGTACAAACGAATGTATGAATTCCTTCATGAAGGAAATTGTACCGTGTAAAGCGGCAAATTGTATGATTCTCTGAATGTCTTAGCGGGAAATAGAACCTGCTCTAATTCCATTCAGTTTCTTGTACATTCTATAATACATTCGTTTGTACAATAAAATGTACCGTGTAAAGCGGCCTTAATACTTATCTGGCTACATTCACTGCTTGGGTCTTTCGGCGAGTCGACAGACAGAGAAGTGATATCCTATTGATTATGCTTCCGTTGAGGCAAAGATGGCAACATATGGCAATGGTTTCTCTCTCCAACTGCGCTAAAAAAGATCAAATTTTACCATTTCCGGTTCTGTAACTCTTTCCAACACGGAAGTTTTGAAAAATTATCGAGAAAAAAGGACATTAACTTATCCTCAGGACTTCAACGCAGTGCGCGGACAATTAACGTTGACCTTGTCTCTCTTTCCTGTCAACATTACTGCAGTTTAAATCGCCAATATATAAGCTTTTGGAAGCAAGTTAGTTTTTTTTGCCACAGTTAATTTATCTGCGCTGAGTCATGACTCAAAAACGGTTATAGCCTTCGCCGTCTTCAGTGTTTTTTCACAAAAAGTAGCACTGAGGGTTTCATCTTTTTTTTTATCCCATTTTAAGCCCCATTTTCCAAAAGGTGACAGTTTTAACTAACGCCATTCTTTCTCCTAACGGCTGTCATGATGGGAGCAGTTTCCTTCAACATCCTCGGAGCAAGTGAAGCCATGTAATTTCGCTTGATCGCTTTAAATACGTCTTGATACATCTTGCGATTCATCCTCGTAGATTGTAGCTTATTGTTCGACAAATCTGCCGGATCTACCTTCCTAGATTGACCGTATTAGCACCCAAGTAGTTGTTCTCGTATTCTCCAAGCGTTGTCTTCGGAGTTTGGTCGTCGTCGTAGTCCGCTCACTATTCCCGAATGCAAATTATGTTAACTTTATTGCAGCTAACGGAAACTACGTGCCACCAGCCTAATGAAGATTTAGGCAGGGCATGAATACCTGCATACCAATCACGCCTATTTCTTTCGGGGAAGGCTATGTCAAATGATTAAAACATTCCCGTTAGCCCTAGAAAACTGTCACCCTCCTTATGATTTCCTCCATGACGCCATATCCTTATAAACCACTTTCGCTTCCCTCGCAATCATGGATTACACCATATAAGCTCTCCTGTTCTTAAGATGGCTCTTGCCTCATCGTGTGAGCCAAAACAAATACTAAATTACACATTTTTACCTATTTGGTTTAAAAAACCCTGAACACTCGGATGAAATGGGTTATTTATTGAAAACCATCATTAGGGTACAAAATATACAGATTATTCCACGAAGATCTTTTTATTTACCACATTTGTCATGCCATAGGAGCCGACTGCATTGCTATTAGCGGGGAACTACGGAATTTTGACTTCAGGTACGGCAGTAATTCGCTAGCACTTAAAGAAATTGGCGGTCAAATTTATAAATTTTCTTTAAATTCACTTTCCAGAGAATTTTCGCTTCTTATAAACTGTTTCAATCAAAATCTTGAATAGGCTTTCTTGCACAAAGTGACGTTTTTCTGAAGTTATCTGAGCGACCTTATAATTCTATATAACTAGCTGACGCGTGCGAATATTTCGCACAGTATGCTGCTTCTTCCTGGTTCTTCCTTCTTCCTTCCTGTTCTTCTACCAGTCGAATATTTCGCACAGTACTACAGTCGTCCTATAGTCTTTTAAGCATGTAACCATAGCCAACATATTAGTTGATTATATTGTCAACAGATGGCACTGAATCATTTTTTAACAAAAACTTTTATTTTAAATGTTTTAACAAAAACTTTCATTTTAAACCATTTGTCTATTTTCCGTCAATAGCGGGGAACATAAGCTTTGAAACAATGTTTGAATCATTAATTTTGATGAAAAGTTATGTGAGTATTGGCGTTGCGACAAAAAAACTCCTTTGAGAAATAATAGATATATATGATAATAATATAATATATAATTATATAATATATATAATAATTATAGCCCAGGCTAAAATTTCCTATCTCAAGGCTGAATTTCAGTACAAATAGCCTGTCAACCCTGTTATATTTTCACCTCGGTTTATAAAAAACGGACTCCCAATATGGTATACATTCAAGTTTTCAGATTTATGGGAATAAGTGACTTGAGTGACCGAGGACCGAGATTAAGTGACCGAGGCTTGAGCCACCATAACCTCTTCCTTCCTCATGCGGGGACATCCGGTTCAAGGGCTCTTGAGAGCGTAGCTATTTATAGTCTAAAATCAACGTGGACACGAAAAAAGCTATGAATATTGAGAAATCGATAATGCGCGTAAGTATCACTTATTTCAGCGGTAAGTTTTCCTGTGGACTACGGAAAATGTCCACTTTATTTACCACCTACCATATTCAGCGTGTGATTCGGAGCTTAAGCCTGAATCACACGATACTTGACCTTGCACAAGTCCGGTGATGCTAGCTGGTATTGGATTTCTAGCACGAAACCGAGCATGTTTGAAATCTTCCTAGGAGCTATCACACGATACTTGAACTTGCACAAGGTCTGTTTAGTAGATATTTGATCTAGTACAGTTGCGGAAGGAGTTTGACGATCGAAATGGACGATTTAGAACGAAGACGACGGCTTTTAGGCGCGGCAGCTCCTAAACCTCAATTGCCTCAGGTACCCAAGCCATTGCGTCTTGTTGTGAGGTTTGAGATGTTTCTCTGATCGCGGGAAATTGTAATTGTCACGAGGGACTATGGAGGCGCTGACATCAAAAATTGACGACCGCATTGCAAAGAGCAGAGATGATTGGTCGGCGGCTACTAGGTCTTAATAGGAGCTAGTATCAAACAAGTAGTGCCGCACCAATTACGAAAACAAGGATACCAGCCAGTATACTAGCGATCATGCAGGATCTCCAGTATGCTTGGTCTGTATCACGCGATACTTTACCTTGCACAAATTCCAGTATGCTAACCTGCACCCTGGGACTTGTTCAAGGTCAATTATCGTGTGATTCCGGCTTTAATTTTTGTATTTCAATGAATCAGTACAGTCATATGTATGCATCAGGTTTTCCTTTGGAGCTGAATTCTGATGCTGTGGTCTTCTATTAACAGTTTTAATAAAAAGCGAAAAAATACTTTTCCGTTCAAATGGAGTCGTTTCTAAAAATCTAGGAAAGTTGAGCTCTGCGGCCTCTTCAATTAACAAATAAAAGAAAAATCTCCTATACCCGTATTTAAATGAAATGGCACCACTAGTCGAAGGCACAATTCGGGAGAAATTATACCAGGAAAACATTGCTGTGGTGGTTTACGGGAACAAAAGCCGATTCCTCGCCAGTGACCAAACACGACCACTCAACCAGAAAACCCTAGCAGTGGTGAATGGCGGAAATTTTACTCCCTCGTCAACGGACATCCACAGGACGCTTACACTCAATCCAACAATGGTGGATTTGCAGGGCTCAAGGGGCCCAGTTTAGGTAGTCCGAGCGAGATAGTTCCCTAGTCATAATAGAGACCACATTCGAACTATATGTTTCAATTTAACCAGCTGTAGGACACATCAATTAATATTGCATTAATAATGGCGCAATAATATAGTTTTATATGACAGAAATTGTAAGTAATTAAATGAAAATATCTAACAAAGTCTTTAACATGACTCATTTTTTCGCGCGGTGCATTTGAAACTCCTTCAAAACGGAAGGTTTTCAGCGATACCCAAGAACCTATTGCGGTGAAAATATGATTAATTTTCAAATATAATGGAGAAAACATACAAACTACACGATGTTAGTTTTTTTACATCTAAGTGTTAGAAATTCCTCATTTTGTAAATAAGGTCTCCCTGAAGTGCGTACACGTACCGTTTCCCATGTAAAACCGCTGCGCTGGTATCTTTTGGCAAATAACTCCGTAATTAATGTGGTAAGGGGTTGAATTTTTGGTGTCATTAGAAGGGTGAGATATTTTTCTTTAAAATGAGATCATATTCATTGATTTCCAGGTAAATTGATATTCCGCTCAAACTACCTTCAGGATTTCTGGGTTATGATTACCGAACGCACTATCTGTGAATGTTTACGGGAATAAATTCCGCGCCAGGGACTAACACGAAGCAAACATACTCACAAGCACTCATAAAAACACTCATTCAGCCACTCAAACGGTCACAACCTCCGGCGAGAATTTGGCTCAAAATGAGCAAAGTCGAAGATGGACGACGCAAAGACAGGGATAGCTGAGAAACTGCGCCGAAATACACGTGTCTAAAAACAAATCCAGGGTGGCCACCGATATCCAGTTTTCCTATTCCCTAATCTTTCCCTGATGGATTTACCAATTTCCCTGACCAAAATGTCACCTATTATCGGAATATTTTTTTTCTGTTGAATTAAATTTCTACGGCAGCTTTGAATTTTCTAATCATCGTCCCGTATTTTTAGAACTGCAAACATGTATTTACTATAAGCTAGTGTGCTTCCGCTACTTCTCGCCCTGAGTTTCGGAAGTTAAAAAAAAACGCGAGGTAATACTTTCCGAACAAACAGCCTCGGATTACTTGTGATGAGCGTAATACAAAGTGATCGTGATTTGTAATACAACTAGGCAAATATCGCCAAAAGGATATACAAAGGGGATTCATTGTACGTCTGATTCACAACTAAATAACTAAGATTCACAACTGAATACTCAACGAATTGATGGTGCTTATTCCATGCACGTCAGCGACGGACATCAGTTTTAGTTGGCAAAAATAAAGGGAGGGAAAGACTGGCCGACAAATGTAACGGTAGAAAAATAACGAGGATTCCTCTTCCATTTTCTCTCTGACTGTTACGAGAATTCCTCGACTTTTTCAGAAATTCAAAATTCCCTGACAAATCCAGATTTTTCCCGGTTTTTCCTGACGATCGCTACCCTGAAACCTAACTTCAGTTATGTATTTTACTATCATCATCATCGTCTACTACAGCTTCCAGCCACTGGCCGGGTCTGCTTTTTACACAAGCCTTTCCACTTTAGTTCCGTC
Source organism: Ceriagrion tenellum (assembly GCA_963169105.1). Taxonomy (NCBI): domain Eukaryota; kingdom Metazoa; phylum Arthropoda; class Insecta; order Odonata; family Coenagrionidae; genus Ceriagrion; species Ceriagrion tenellum. The sequence goes on along the minus strand of OY720644.1, from coordinate 105,633,128 downwards.
CTCCCACAGTCTCTTTTCTCTCACTCCTCGTCCCGTTTCTCCACGCTCCCTTCTATTCCCTATGCCCATCTATCCTGTGGTCTTCCTCTGGGCCATTTCCCTTGGATTTCCATTCCATGGTTGATGTGTTTTATCAACCTAACAGATGTATAGGTAGAGATTTTCATATCAGTCCTGCATTTTTTTCATATTTTGATCACCTTTTCGGGATTCTGCCCCACTGTGCGACAGGGCGATCTCTATTTTTGATCCCGTGCTTTCTCTTCATTCTAAGCAAAAACCCACCTTGAAATGAACTCATAAACTCTGTTTCACACAAGGTGATTAAGACCTATTATCAGTTTAAAAAACACCTTATTTCAGACTCCCTTCCCAGCAAACTAGTTGATATTGAAGTTTTCCCAAACACAAGACTGTTGCAGCGTGCTATACTCCGACCTTACGAAGGAACTTAGTTTAAAACTTCAGAGGATTCAGAATTCCTCTATGAGATATATCTTTGACATAAAATGTGATGAATACGTGACACTATATTTTTAAAAAAATGGAACTCTTAAAGTACAAAACAGGCGTGAGGCAATTCCTATAAACAGGGTAATAACAACAGTAGTTCCTACATATTTACACCGGAATGTACAGTACAATGCTTAAACGAACCAACTTCCTAAACGCCGCGAGAAAGTACTCCTTGTTCCACCTTATAGAACATCTGCGTGCGGTAGGTCACTTCATGTCGCCTCTTGTGAAGTATGGAATCACTTGCCATAAAACATAAAAGAAATCTGAAAACATAAACAAATTTAAACGGAAATATCTTGAAATATAACTTCAAGTAAATGAAATATTTATTGGCATTTTTCGAGTTCTCCCCGCGTTGTAGCATTTTTTTTATGGACGATCGTTTCGCCGGCATTCCATCGGCATCATCAGGTCAACAGAAATTCTGCAACGGACGGAGAACCCGAAAAATTCCTATATGCACACGAAAACCGCGGAAGCCTTCGGAATTATTTAAAAATTCAATATTGTGTTTCTTTCTGCAACACTTGATACATTTTCCAACGATGCTGTTTTCGATACCAGATGCCTGCCTTTTTTACTTGTAAGATTAAGATAGTTCTATCATTTAACGTTACCACATGTGAATTCAATATGCATATACTTTCTGCGATATTTAATTAATGTTATGAATTACTGCTGCTTTTCTACTTGATGTGCATGTTTTGCAACAATGTTTATCGCCTTCTTTTGAAATCATACTTGAAGTACATATATTAAACATTCTGTAGCATTCAGCAACACTTTTATATTTTTGTTATCTTTCTTATTTACAATCTGACTCTAGTTGATGAATAACCAGTTGTATTCCTAATGGAAATTTTGTTCCGGAATAATGAACATAATTCTTTTGGTATATCTATATCTCATAGAGCCTGGTGATCCAGAACGACACGCAACTGTACGAGTGGTGGCGCGACCCCCCAGTGGAATCCACATTTACCCTCAGGGTCTTCAACTACACCAACACCGAGGCGTACTTAAACGGGACGGACAAGAAGCTGCGCCTCCAGGAACTCGGGCCATACGTCTACAGGTATGGGCTCAAATGCTAAGAGGAAAGACAACAGAGGAGGTGGTGTCATTTTGGCTAAGATAGACAAGAATTTTCCCTTTCTTCCTTGTTATTTGACCACCTTAAAACTTATGGTAGTTTGAGCGAAATATCATTTCACCTAGAAGTCAATGAATTTGGTCTCATTTTAAAGAAAAATATCTCACCCTTCTAAAGACACCAAAAATGTAACCCCTTATCACATTATTTTTCGAGATATTTGCCAAAATATACCAGCCCTTTTACATGGGAAATGGTACGTGTATGCACTCTAGAGAAACCTTATCTTAAAAATAAGGTATTTCTAACACTTAGATGTCGTAAAAAAACTATGTGTAGTTTGTATCTTTTTTGGACTATTTTTGAAAAATAATCATATTGTCACCGCGATAGGTTCTTGGGTATCACAAAAAACCTTCCGTTTTGATGGAGTTTCAAACGCATCGCGCGAAAAAAAATGAGTCAGGCTAAAGACTTATTTAGGTATTTTAATTTAATTACTAATTTAATTAATTTAATTTCTGTCATAGAAAAACTATATTTTTGCACTTTTAATAACGCAATATTTAATTCATGTCCCCTTCAGCTGATGAAATTAAAACGTATAATTCGAATATGGTCTATATTATCACTAGGGAACTATCTCGCTCGGACTACCTTAAAACGAATGAATAGAATTCATTTCTAGTACCCTAAAGTTCCGAGATGTCTATCATTATTTTGCATTTTTTTCTTTTTACATCCAAATTTTGTCTATTAATCTATGTTCTGCTTTTTATTGAGGGACAACGCTTCCTGTTAACGAGAAAAATAATGAAGATTTAAGAAAAACGTCCAAGATGATAGCGACGTTGAAACATACTGATTTGTCTCAAAGAGGGACGAAAACAATTTTAACGATCGAGTGCATTAAACAAATTCCACAATTACGGATTCTTTGGCCACGCAATTTCCTTACCAAAACGGCATTGGGCGTGTTTAAAAATTGGCTACATTTCCAACTGAGTACTGCGCTATTATCTTGGACGCACTCTTTATATATCAATGTATTTGGTATGTCGAATCATTATACTTGATAATATCCTGTCCCGCAAATCACAATAAAATTCCGTCGTAAGCTCTTCGATCAAAGTTAGCTAGCAGCGATACAAACATTCAGGACAATAAAAGGGCTAACTTATTCTTGTGCGCTGGCAATAATGCGGGTCTAGCCGCGACAGTACATTCAAGGGTTAGTTACCCGCTGACTGGAGCAAAAATGCCCCTCACCCCTAAAAAAGTTTAAGTATGATCACCCACCACTTGTGGGGGAGTGAGTGATATCTCATGCCTCTGAAAGTAGTAACTCACACCCCTTTAGATAATTATTTGTATAAATAAAACTCTGTATTGAGTCCCGAGGTGGTATTCTATGTTTAACAAATCTATTCACCAAACTTTTACATTACCACAGGTAATTAAAGAGACACGACCCGGGTTTCGATGAACAGGGTGTCAAGCAGCTGGGCATTTGAAAATTCCCTGAGATTTCCAGACATAATTTTTATTTTTCCAGAGGAAATATTGATTTTTTTTCTCGTTAATTATAAAAGAATGTTCGGTACGTTTTTTGGGTGATTAAACGTAAGGATTATTTTGAAAATTTGCATATTCAGTGGAAAATAAACACAAAACTTAAAAATGGTTTGAGAAAACAGCACTCTGGACAACCGGGAAATCTCAGGGAATTTTATTTTCACTGGAAATATCGAATTGACTCTGGAATTTTCTGTGGTGTCAATACATAAAACAGCAACGGAAGCAATGTGCCTTTTCCGGCAAGTTGCTAAGTCAAATTTCCCTTGCGTTGTCGCATTTTGCATTCCTGTAATCACCGAACGATATATAGGTACATTGTGTTCTTGTTGTACATTGTTCATAGTCTGTAAATCAGTGGCGTAGAGAACGTGCCTTTATCGGCAATTGGCGAAGTCAAATTTTCCTTGCGTTGTCGCATTTAGCAAAATAAGAAAAAAAGTCAATTCCTTCAGTTTTTTAAGTTGTTGATCAATTTACATCAATGCTATTCATAGCAAAGTCTGGCTGTAATATAACCTTGTTCCTTGAGCACCAGCATGGCAATGTTTAAATCTAAGGTGATGAGATTTTATCTCAAACTATTTTAAAGTTTTGTGTTTATTTTCCTCTAAATGTGAAGGTTTAAATATAATCCTCACGTTTAATCACCCAAAAAACATACCGAGTTTTCTCTTATAATTTCCGAGAAAAACTCGATAATTATTCTGGAAAAATAAAAATTATGTCTGGAAAACCAGGAAATCTCAGGGAATTTTCAAATGTGCGACTGTTGGACACCCTGTCAAAGCGGAAACCTTGAACAGAATATAAAAAATATATTAAAACACATTAAAAGTTGCATGAACCCAAAAACAAGTTCCCTCAATAAAAACAAAAAAAAATGAAATGATATCTCGCTCCCCTGGAATGCTATCTCGTACCTACAAGGGGTACGAGCACCCCAAATTGCCCAAGGTCGGTTAACCCTACCACAAATTATTCTGATTCACCCCAGTGTTATCTATTTTAACCGATGGCGACCTGTTGTAATGCAATGTTTCATTCCTTCCGTTGATTAAGGTTGTGGAGACAGAAGGCCTACGTGGAGTTCGACGAAGACGAGGACGGGGAGATCGTCACCTTCCAGGACAACAGAACTTACAAATTTCTCCCGGAGAGGTCACCAGGGGTCAGCGAGGACGACATCGTGATCGTGCCTAACTTACCCCTCCTGGTGAGAGACAAAGCCTCCTATTCTACACTAATGCCTGGGGAAATCCTCAACTGAAGAATAGGCCTAGTTGCAGCAACCAAGTCGTCCTAATTTCTGCCTCTATCCCTCTCTCTTTACTTGTTTACAGTTCTCAAACATTAAGCCGGCTCTGGTCTCATTTTCACTCATTCCAGATATTGTGAAACTTGAACCGCGTATTTTTAAAGAGCGTTTTATAAACTAACTAAGATTAAGATAATTTAGGGTCTCCGAGGTAGCTTTACCGCAATTAGGCATTGAAAGTGGAGATTTTAACATGTGTTCTTAGAGAGATTGCTCTGAAAACAGCATAAAAACGTCAATTTGAACGAGAAAGTAAATTCAAGCTCTTCATTAGAACTCTTCACCAGCAGCGAAAAGCCCTGGGAATTCGTAGAAAAGTAATATGCGGGTGGTGTCCGATTTAGACCAGTGGTAGCGTGTTCGACTCCTGCTCTTCGACTGTCGAAGGTTCGAGACCAAGCAACGGAAAATATATTCCTGGCCAACCAACTTTTACACGATACCCAAATTTGACCCCACTACTGAGAGGCAGCAGTCTAATCAGAAGGCATTGATGGTGCAGATCAAGGTGATCGAACCGGTATCAACAGCCACAGCTTCGGGCGAGAGAACGGACTTAGAATAGACGGCGAGAGTGAAGTTCACGAAATCGGCCGGGGTACTGCGGTGTGGAAGTCAACGGGGAAACCTCCACTTCAATCTCCACAGAAGATGCAGCCCAGTATCATTACTCTATATGACAAGATGGCATTCCTCCCAGTAACACATTCCGGAGGTAAAATACGAGTAGTCCCCCAATCGGATCTCCGGATGGGGTTTAGACCACCCTCGTGGAAGGACAAGATGTAGGCATTAATAAGGACTAAGATGTAGACCACCCAGGCAGGAAGGACAAGATGTAGGCATTTTACAGCCTAATTTTTTTCAAACATGTATTTGTCATTCTCCTTCTTTTCAACCTAATCCATACGAATAGCGCTGCTGCCTTCGGCTCCTAAGGCTGGACGAAAGTGGCAATTAAAAATATATTCCTGGAAAAATCTGCGTATATAGTCACCTTAATTTTGGTTTTTCAATAGGCAATCCATTTTATCAGAGAAAGCAGAATTTTTTACGCTAAATAAATAAAAATGTGTAACTTAGTATTTTTCTTGACTGACTATGTCAATCCAGAGTCACCTTAATTAGTGCCTGAGCACGGTTTACAATCTCTGGCCTTGGCATCTCCTTATATTTCCTTCCGTCTTTTTCTCCGAAAAATTCATGACAAATGTATCTACTGAACAAATTCACCAAAGGATAAAGAATACTCTTGGAAACATTTACTGTGGAAACGGTGGAAAAATATTCGTGAAAAAAATTTTTGGAAAACTCCTACAGTTTTGTTTCGATAAACTGTAGAAAAAACTTAAGCCCAAAAACTGGAGGGTAACTGCCGAGTCTAACTGTAGGATTAATATTCGGATACAATTTTATCAATAATAGACAATGTTATTTTAAAGTTTTTCCTACATTACCGGATTTTTTAAATAAAATGTAAATATCCCACCAGCTGCCGTAGTGACGTTTGAAATTTTGACATAATCTTTAACAACCTCCCTTGATTGAAGCCATCCGCTGATTTTCGACCGAGAACAATCGCGGCAAAGCTCAGATTCTTTTTGTGTGAGACATGTGTATTGAACTAATTTTTGATGATAATTATTTTTCCGTATATTGAACTAATGAATGCACTTTTCTTCCTCTGACTGTCTGCTCCGCCCCTTCGCCGGAAAGGGTTCGGCGTCCGTGATGCACGACTCTCACTACATCGTGAGGATGGGCCTGGCGACCATCTTGAGGACGCTGAAGGTTGAGCCGTTCCTGAAGCTGCGGACGGGCGATTTCTTCTGGGGTTACGACGATCCGCTCTTCAATCTCGCCAAGAACATCGTGCCATCGCTCAGCGACGTGCCATTCGAAAAATTCGGGATGATGGCAGCGGTGAGTCAAACAACTTATATAGCACTAGGGTGGTACATAAGTAGGCAATGTTTTCAAGTTTTTCACGCCGCCCCCCAATTTGATGAAAAATGACTAGAAAACTATTTTTGCAAAATATCAGCTCAATACGACCAGTAGAAGCCGTGGCCCACGCATTTTAAGTTCGGTATTAACGACCTTAAAATCCCATAGGGTAAGTGATATAGAAGAGAAAATTTTCTTTCTTCTTCCTCGTAGGCACGCGTTATGGGTTGGGAATCGGTGGTATACTTACCAAGATTTTTTGTTATGTTTACATGACTGACAAATAAAAACAATGTCCATTATGGATGCACAATCTTTTCTTTTTTGGCATTTACAAGTTCGAGTTCCTCTTTTTCACATTCTTTTGTATAAACTTCGGTTCACTTCTGCTGTTTTGCGAAACCTTAGCCCCATTACTAAAAGAAATGTCTTCTTATTACCACTACCCGGGTATGGAGTGAATGATATAAATACAATAGTTTTATTCCATGAAAAAGACCTTCTTTGACTAGTAGCAGTCATAGCTGAACAACACGCACAGCTTTAAGTGATTCCGCAACGAGTGTGAAAAAGCCTCAGGTCGCGTTTTCTCTACGTGTTCCGATTCTACCCATTGGTTTTCATTCAGAACAGATTTTGGGGAATAAACTTCCATTGAAACGGCAGGTGCTGAAAAGCGGAACCGAAAAAAAAGTGAAATGAAGTTTATACAAAATGAGTGTGAAAATGAGAAACTCGTCCTTGTAAATGCCAAAAAAATAAGAAAGTAAGCATCTATAATAGGCAATGTTTTTATTTGTCAGTCAAGTAAACATAACAAACTATCTTAGTAAATATATACCGTCGATTCCCAGCCCATAACGCGTTCCTACGAGGAAGAGGAAAAACAATTTCTCATCTGAGGTGCCTACTCTATGGGATTTGAAGGGCGTTAATGCCCAAACTTAAAATGCGTGGGGCACGGCCTCTACCGGTCGTATTGAGCTGAAATTTTGCCAAAATAGTTTTCTAGTCACTTATCGTCGAATTGGGGGGCGGCGTGAAAAATTTGAAAACACTGCCTACTTTTGGACCACCCTAATAGAACACCTTGGGTCCTGTAAATTACCTGGCTCTAACTCAATACTCTCTCGTATGTTTCATATGGGTATAATGAACTAATAAATTGATTATGCATAAGATTATTCAATATATCTATCCTTAGAGAATACAATTTCGTACTTTTCCAAAGATTTTTATTTTGGGTGTTACAACGCGTACCTGATGATGCCGCAAGTTGGTGGAACGCGTTGTACCACAAAAAATGAAATTCTGTGGAAAAGTACGAAATTGTATTCTCTAAGGATGGATACTATTAACTTCCACGAAGTGAAGCCTGAAACTGTAGACTGTATTATTCAATGTTATTGTTGAAATATTGCATGCCCACGTAAGTGGACATCAGAAGTCTTTAGATTAGTCACGATGGATTCTTTGGCTACCCTATAAGTGAAAAAGATTTCTTTTTTCGGTGATTAAATAAGTGGAAAGCCATCACAAAGATGGGGTGAGCTTCTTACGGCTGGACAATGAAATAAAATAAGACAGAAAATCTCCAAAAGCCGTAAAGCCGTTTACGGCTTTTGGAGATTTTCTGTCTTTTATTTTATTTCATTAAATAAGTGATTCGTGAAGGCTTCCGCGGAGTCTTTGTGATGAGGAGATTGGTTTTTACCGATGTTCTTTCACGTTTATCCAAAGGCCTGGTTACACGATACATTAACTTGTACGTGTTAATGTACAAGTTCATGAACGAACGCATGAACCAAATAGCACAGGTCCTGTTTCCCTGTTCACGCGTTCATACATTCGTACAAGTCGGTGTGGTTACACGATGAATTTTCGCGTTCATTCACGCGTTCATGCATTCGCACATTAACGATCGTACGAGTTAATGTATCCTGTAACCAGGGCTTAAGGAATTCGCCAGCGTTCCAGCTGGCTTCTTCAGGTCCGCTGAAGTGTCGAGGAAAGGTTTGATCCGTCCCTTTAAGTCACTCCGTTTTCGGTCTTCGTTCGCGTCTTCGGGTAGAGGTGTGTCGTGATTGGTCCATTCTGCCGAAGAGCCGTTTCCACGCCGTGGCGACAGAGTAGCCGTCCTCTTGGTTGAAATATTTCAGCATTTTTGCCATTCCAATCGCTTCACAATAGCGGGCTTCTTTTGTCAATAAAGTGGTGTTTTCGAAATCAATGTTATGTCTGGGCTCACTCCACTGATGCTCTGCGACCGCCGACTATCGGAGTTGTCTATTTTTCACGGCCCTCTTATGCTCTCGGAGTCGGCATTTTACAGCTCATGAGGTCTGGCCGAAGTATGAGAGGCCGCAGCTTAAGGTAGTTTGAGCGAAATATCATTTTACCTAAAAATTAATGAATGCAGTCTCATTTTAAGGGAAAATATCTCACCCTTCCATTGACAGCAAAAATTCAACCCCTTACCACATTACTTTCGGAGATATTTGCCAGAAAATACTAGACCTTTTACATGTGAAATGATACGTGTGTGCATTCCAGAGTGACATTATTTACAAAATTTGGTATTCCTGACACTTAGATCTCGTAAAAAAAATCAAGTGTGTGTAGTTTTTATGTTTTCCCAAATATTTTTGAAAATTAACCATATTGTCACCGCAGTAAATTCTTCGGGATCGCAATAAACCTTCCGTTTTGATGGAGTTACAAACGTACCGCGTGAAAAAAATGAGTCGAGTTAAAGATTTATTTGGATATTGTCATTTGATTTATTACAGTTTTTGTGACGTAAAACTATATTATTGCACCATTAATAATACAATATTTAATTCGTGTGTCCTACAGCTGGAGAAATTAAAACGTATTATTCGAATATAGCCTCTATTATGACTAGGGAACTATCTCGCTCGCACTGCCTTAATTTCGTACATTCCTCCGAATATATCTTTCGGGAGGCGACGGAACTCAAGGGGTCTAAGTGACATTTTTGAGAAAAATAAGTTAGGTACAGGAATGGGATGTGAAAATATAAATCTTTTAGGTGGTAAAGGGATCCAAGTGGTTTTCTTGACAGGTGCTGCTATCTAGGGTAATGCCTCTTAACTACTTAGTGGGTTGTACCAAACATTTTCAACTTAGGCTTAAGTTTTCTCAAAACAACGATTTTGTTACTTAGACCCCTTGACTTCTGGGGTCCTCATATGTACCCGGCCACCAGTAAAATTTGTTACCTGATGATGGCACGAAGTTGCTGAAACCCGGGTCGTATTTATAATAAATTGTGCGGATTGAAACAAAGTTGTTTTTATCATGGCAATTACATCTATAGTGCTCGCAGAGTTTCTGTGCACTGGAGAATTTCTCCAAGCCTAGCTGCCCATGGTAGATGAGCAGCGATTGGCTGCCGGCGTCCAATCCCGTAAACCGGTTCTTAGCTCAGTGTGCGCCGCATACGAATACTCTTAAGTGGCGACCCATAAGTCTAGTCTTAGCTCACTTTTAAATTATCCCGCAGCGGGTGCCAGGCTTTCTTAACTGAATTAAATATGGTTCGATAAATTCTGATATCTTTCCCAGCGATAAAAATATTGGTTGTTATGATAATTAGTCGCAATTTTCGTATTTGTATTTTTCGAAATGTTGGTGAAGAGGAATTAAGTTTTGTTTATTTATCGTGTAACCACGGTGACCTGCGCCGATGGGGATTACTTTCTTACCTCACTGCGATGACTATTGCAATCACTGCAAGTTTTGACTCGATATCTATAGTAGTTTCTCGTCCAGAGTATTTCTATTCTAAAGGCCCTTGCGTCGGCGAGGCATAGAGTTCGTTTTCGCCGATTCTTTTGGGTCGCCTCTTACAGTATTCGTACGCGGCGCGCACTGAGCTAAGAACCGGTTTACGGGATTGGACGCCGGCAGCCAATCGCTGCTCATCTACCATGGGCAGCTAGGCTTGGAGGAACTCTCCAGTGCACAGAAACTCAGCGAACACTATAGTAGAACATAGTAGAATACTCAAATGAATGAGCACGTCGTCATGGCAGTGGCGTAGTCCGCGATGTGAGCCGCCCTCTCTTTTTTTACCGCAGATCAGTGGCGTGTCGAAGGACCGCGTGAGCATCCACACGGGCAAGCTGGACAGGAGCAAGCTGGGAGTGATTTCCAGTTTCAACGGCGAAGATTCGCTGCCCTACTGGAACGACTACGAGTGCAATCGAGTGGACGGCAGCGAGGGAAGCATTTTCCCGCTCATCTCACTCCCAAAGATACGCTTCCCGAAAAAAGGTGAACAAAAGGACGAGGAGCAAATCGAGGAACGCGGAGCAAACAACTCCTCCATTACGACTCAAGGGTATGTATCCAATACGCCGGTCATGAATATATGTATATTACGGATTGTTATCTCGCCGCCAAAAACTGTTGTCTTGAATTCGGTAAACAAACAACTTTTTGGAAAGTGGTGCCGCCTAGTGATGAAAGACGTAAGTTCAAATGTAAACACAGTCGATAGTTTGTAAATAAACACGTCGTACTGGTTTTACCATGAATACATATATGCACATGGGTTTTACTTACAGTTAGTCATAATTCAGGGGATAAAAAATGTAGCACTATACACGCGGGACGTAATTATACACTTTTTTAATATCATCCAGTCTACAGATTATTTAATTCCTCTTCAAATTTAATTACACAAATGCACAATTAACTTCTCAGCACTTCGTGAATATAGCTACACGGAAATTCAATAATAATGCGAGGTGACTTCATGAATATTCCCAATGGCCATCATTGTAGTGTAGGTAACAATGAATGCACTTACCACCACCTTAAACAGATTCTTATTTTTCAATCCATGTCTCCTATTTTGGGTCCTGGTACACGCATCCCCTGTTTTGCAGCCTGGTACGAAGCAAGTTCTGTTTAAACGAAGCATTCTGAATTCTTTATTTAAGCCGAACGGGCTTTATGCATTCAAATTATAATCAGAGTCTGGAAAACATCGTCGTCGGCACGCGATGGATGTTTCATAAACCTCTTACACATTTTCTGTAATAGATATTTCCCCTCTAGCATTTACGCAGTAACTTTGAGATCACAAAAATAGCAAGATATTATTCAAAGCATCAAGTAATTCATATCTCCTCGATTGTTATTGAATATTCACCACAGTCTCACGTTAACAACAATTAACAACGTATCGATATGGACTTGTACCGTTCTCAACATTCCAACTCGGATCGCCTGGTTCGATCGATCGCCCGGATCGATTGAAATATTGATTGGAGACGGCTCATATCGATTTGAAATCTCAGACTGGCAGAGAAACTGGGATTTTCTGATTTTAACACAATCATTTGTTAATTAACTCGCTGCTATTTCATTGTATCTTATTTTTGCTCTAGGGGACCTGTCCCAGAGTATTATACACCACGTTTGCCAATAAAGCTCAGGTCGATATGAACTTGTACCGATCTGAACATTCTGACTCGGATCGTCTTATTGATCAATTCGAAATCGAATGAAATATTGATTGGAAACGGTTCGATATATCGATTTGAAATGTCAGACTGGCAGAGAAAGCGGGCCTAGGTAGCCCGCTTCTCATATCGGTCCCGCTGGCCAGTTGAGTTTACCATACCGAGCTGAACCGGCTAAATCGATATGAGTTCGATTGGTACACGTAGTGATAAAGGTTTATTCTATTCTATAAATTCCCTAGCGTTCGTCTCAAGGAGAAGAGCCCTAATCGCCTCACGGTGTTCAACTACGAGCTGTGCCGAAGGTTCCCGATCGAGCCGTCGGAAGAGGTGACTGCTTTCGGCTTCCCGGCGATCCGCTACCGGCCGCCAGATGGCGTCTTCGACGACGCCAACAAGAACCCCGAGCACAAGTGCTTCTGCGACCCAGCGCAGTCCACTTGCCCGCCTTCCGGGGTCTTCAACGCCACGCCCTGCGCATACGGTGAGGAAATGTGTACTTAATATACTCTTGAGGGGGATGGAGAGGGCGCTTGCAACGGTGGCCGATACCCGAGTCTCCGACGAGGCGTCATCTGCGTTCCCCTGGATTTTCATGAGCGCTGCCGTGATCATTTTGTAATTTTGCGATGTTTTCCATCTCTTGAAATGAGCATGAATTTACTAATTGAAAATGCATTTTTCATGTTTATTTTTTACTAGCCGTGCCCGGAATGCGATACAATGCCTCTTTTTCTTTTTAAGTAGGCACAAATATACAAAACTGACACAAACGGATTTGAGACCTAGTCGAATGAATTCCTCGTGCCTTTACAGGAATTCGTAACGCACAGAAGATGGCGTGACTTACCATTCCATGCCTATGCTCCGGTTTCCAAGTAAATAAAATATTCTATTGTTGAAGAAGTGCAAACATTTAAGATTTTCGAGCTTAAAAATTCAATTTAGGAAAAAGCGAAGCGTGTACGAAAATCGAATGCAGGAATTCAAAAAAAACAAACAATGAGACCACTGCACCAAATCTTATTCTACGTACAAATAAATTAAATATCTTTTAACAAAAATTATGTCTCACTGATCTGATTCTGATGTACGCGATATGATGTCTCACTGATACGATTCTGATGCACACGATTGAGCAACTCATTAAACGATCTGCTTCGTTGTTTGCTTGTTGTTCCTCGCTTGTTGTTGGAGAAGCTCGCGTACCAACACTCATTTGTCGAGACGACCGGTAATAAAATAGAGTAGGGCCCATAATTCAACATAACCTATACGTTACAAGAGTTTCTTATCCTAAATTAGCAATAGAAGGTGGACATTCTAGGTTTGTATTCTCTAATGCGTCTCCTCCGTGCTATCCGAATGCAAGTGAAAAAAGAACAGGGGGAAGCAATGTGGCGGATATTTCGGTCGTAAGGCTACCGTTTCATGACGCCATGCACTCTCCATCTACCTCAATTGTAGGGACGGACTGTTGTGCACATGTGCAGAATAATCCTGAATATCACGATCACCCAACTATCACACGTTGGACTTAAATTTCCCAGAGTCGATGATTTTATTTAACCTTCACTTGAACAACGTGAGGGAACACATTGAAATGCTATGTGCAATGCAGAACTTGATGGTAGTGTTTCATTATCGAAGCATTTTGGTCCCATTTTGAGCTGCAAGAATATTCCGTTGTTTTTCGCGTGTTGTTCGGTGTCAGCACAACGATTCGTTACCCATTCTGGTCACTTTTCCTCAGAGAATTAATCCCGTTATTTCTTCACCCTTCCTACATTTCTTTTATTCCCTCATTTTCTTTTTTAAGCGGAATGACCTCCTCTTCCTCCCCAAGGATCATAGCAATTAGTTAGGTCTCAGTGAACCATTTCCTCAGTTTTTCTTTTCTGCCACTTCTAAATGTAGACTTCGCCGAAAGTCACCGAACACGGCTACGATTTTAAACTTACCTCCGCTGCGAAGGATTTATTGACTTTCAGTGACATGACGGATGATGAAAGCATTTGTTTGGAGTGTGGCCCTATACGGGAGCGAAACATGGGTAATAAGAAAGCAAGAGAGAAGGCGGCTAGAAGCCCCAGAGATGTGGCTCTACGGAAAGATAATGAAGCTCAGTTGGAAAGATAGTCACGAATGAAGAGGTACTGAAAAGAGTTCAAGAAACCAGATCCCTGTGGAGGCATATCCAAACAAGAAGAGACAAACTCGTAGGGCACATTCTAAGACACGACAACATCGTTTTAACAATAGCAGTAGGAGCTATAGAGGGAAGGAATCGCCGGGGACGACCAAGGATGTCATTCATGCAGCAGATTGTGAATGATATGGGTTGCACCACATACACAGAAATGAAGAGAAAAGCAGACAGAAGAGAGGAATGGCGTACTGCTGCAAACCAACCCCAGGGTTGAACACTGAAGAGAGGGAGTGACATGACGTCACAACTCCATCCTGACGGAGTTATAGCAACGTAAATATTTCATCCGGCACGTTTTACAGTCCCTTTGAAAACGCCGAATAATACTGACCATTACCTGTTGAAGAGATCTGGAAATTGTATCATTGACGGATAACATATGTTTCGTTTATTTCTAATGTTGTCACTCGCGCTTATGGCAGCTTATTCTCAAGCCGTTACTTTCCCGCAGCGAATTGTTGACCAAATCAATTCTCCACGCATCCTACCAGTACATGCAATCTGCACAACTCTGATGTGTTTTCACTTGCATATAAACGTGAGAGCGTTTTCATTTTGTTTTTATTTTATCATCGGTGGGAAGCTGTCGCAAGGTTACAATTGATTTCGGCCTCGTGCCGCAAGATCTACGAAGTGTGTAGTTATGCGTGAACATGGCACCCCTTCCCTTGGATGAAGCATAAAATATTAGACTGACATTATATAGCAAACAAAATCACTTTTTTCTCATAGGTGGATTTAGCAGCGGGCGCACCGGGCTCGCGTCCTGGTCCCTGACCTTTGAAGGGCCTCATAAAACCCCAACTTCACGCTTTTCTTAAGCCTGAATCACACGATCATTTTTTCTGTCCCTTTTAAGGGATAGCTCCAATGATAGCTTTTCAGGGACCGTGACAATGATAGCTCGAGCTATCATTTTCTGAATCACACGGTCATTTTGGCCGTCCCTTTTTCCATCATTTTTTCCGTCCCTTTTCGCATCATTTCTATGTTAACTACTCTCATTCAACTGAAAGCCGAGCGTGGCGTTAGAGTCGCTCTTTGCGGCCGAGCACTCTGATTGGCTAAATGGTGGAGTCAGCGATGCTTCCAGGGACGGAAAAAGGGACGTGCCCAGGGATGGAAAAAGCTATAGGGATCCCTATCGCTGGAGCCATCCCTGACTTTGTTCGAGTCACACGACCATTTTCGAGCGATCATTTGAGCTATCATTGGAGCTATCCCTTAAAAGGGACGGAAAAAATGATCGTGTGATTCAGGCATTACACAACGGGCGGCAAAACTCGATAGTGCGTTCATATTAGCCTACCATCATTATTTCATGCTGTTTCATTACTACGCTGCAGAATATACAACTACTTCGCTGCATGGGCGCTATGTGACTGCACTAACATTCGTCAGAGCAATGTACTGAGCAAAATAAAGAAAAATATGGCCAGCAAGTATTTATATTTTCCCTGTCACTCTTGATTTTTCAAAGGGCCCAACACTTTCTTCAGCACTGAGGGCCTCCAGCGACCTTAATCCGCCTCTGCTTTTATCACCATTTTTCAATGCTTGGGTGACGATTGAGATGTTGAACTAATTAGCTATGGTGTCAGACACCCCTCTTCAGTCTCATATTTTTTGAAATGCAAAAGGCATACATTTTTGTCACTTCAAAAACAGTTTTTTTGTACGCCAATTTTTTGTGCATCAGGGTGCATTACCATCCTTATAACTAACATCCTTATGTTACTACCATTTTCCCTGGTTTACCACACTTCCAAAAACACTTCCTCTGCTAATTTGTGTTCTTTAATATATTCGTAGCACACTTTTTGGCAAATGATCTGATCTTAAAAATATTCTCTTCTATGGTATTGTTGAAGCACATAATGTGAAGCAATAATATAAATTGCTGTGAAAAGCTGTTATGCCACTGTGAATCAAAATATCATTTTAGTAACTTCTATGTATTTATACCATTATATGCTAGCATGGAGAGAACAGAGCTAATTTTCCATGTTAATTGTTAGCATCCACAGTAAAGACTGTAGGTAAAATGAAAATTATCCAAGTTTATGAATCTCTCAACAAACATCCCTATTTACAACATTGTCTTTTTTTAAATTTAAAATGTGATATGATTATGACAACAGACTTTTTTTTAATATGGGTTGGAATTTTTTGGAAGAAATTGCCATGGGAATTAGGAAGCCTGGATAGCGAGATGGTCTGCACATTGGTCCGGCAAACCAAAGGTTTGATTTCCGGTCCAGGCCTAATTTTTCTCATGGCAATTTCTTCAAAAAATTCACCCGCCAAGTTTGAATATTTTCAAATGGGTTGTAAATGACTCATTTTTCATTGAGAAGTAATATGTACATATTGTTACAATATTTATTTCTTTATTCCAGGAGGACCAATAATGGGGTCATTTCCACACTTTTACTCGGCAGAGAAATCTCTTTTGGAGCCTTTTGAAGGCTTAAATCCTGTCAAAGAGCTGCACGAGTTTTCCTTGGACATCCATCCGGTAAATTCCCTATTTATCATCACACAGAAATTGATCATTACGAAGGAGCATAATTATATGAGTACACTCTAATCTGTTATGAACTCAAGTATTGTGCAAAAATATTTGACTTGGAAAAAATGCAGTATTTGCTACAGGATCATTTAGAAGAAGAGAGGATTGAGAATTTTACGAGCCTCTCAAAATTTTGGCAGCTTCATGTCGTAGTATTTATACTCATAAAATATTCATGAACTCTAAATAATTCTCCATTGAAGTGGGAATTTGCCAATAATAGTCTTTTCTAATGGGCCAAAGACCTGTTACATCATTGGTGCCATGAAAGAACTATTCAAAGTAATATTAGAAGATGCTTTATAAACAAGGCAATATGTTTTAAATTTTTAAAATATATTCTGTTGTACTTTAAATTCCTCCTTCATAATCAATGAGCTTGTCAATGGTTACACTAGCTATCCTCTGCATTAAACAGCCCTAATTCAGGTGCATAATTGGCTATAGTTGAACCAGAGAAGGTTGATTGATGATCAAGTTGAATTCATTGAATTCTACTCAATATACAGATTTTACCGATTTTTTTATGGAGACATGTGAATTCTTTACTTCATTTTTGTAGAATAACTTATGCTCTCACCCCTTAGGTTCTTGGAATTCCGATCGGTGGAACGTCTCGACTGCAGTTGAATGCAATGGTCCGCAAAGGAATCTGGCAGCTGAATGGATTTCCTAAAGATATTATTCTACCGATAGCATGGTTTCAAGTAGTAAGGATGAATAAATTTTTATGGCCCTTCATTACTTTTAGTTTAGTCTAGCTTTAGCGTAATCTTTAGTGAAAAATTCTATACTTACTTATAATAACTACCTAACGGTATCAATCATACATTTAGAACTTCTTACTATGTTTATGATGTGGCTCCCAAGTGTTGCTACATTGGGATCACATTTATCTAAAAGTCTCTCTCAAGTTGCATTGAGCATCTTCAGTTGCTTGGTTCCCTGAAGATGCTGGTCGCAATGCGAGAGTAATATTGACCAGAATACAATCCCAAATAAGGAATTCTCATAGCAACTCTGGGCAGTTATGAAAGCCTAATCTCCTGATAATGCATTGATTGGACATTTAAGAAATAAGAACCGAAATTTCAAGCATCTTTTGAGGAAAGGGTGCACCTGTACTGTAGCATCACCAACCATGAGGGGTGAGTGTGACCAGGTCTTTCTGGTTCCACATCACTGAGCAACCTGGTAATGAAAATGTTTTACAGCCATTCCATTCGGTTTACGTCAGCCCAAAGTGACTTTAAGACTCAGTGAAGCAGATTGCAATGTCTGTGGAATGTGTTGTTCACCGGGATGACCCGTAGTAGAAGAGAACTCGGCAGCCATTATTCAAGAGAGACCAATGGACAAATTAAATTAATGAGAAATTCAAACTTTAAACAAAAGCAAAGGAAAGTAGAATCCTATTCATACATTTTCCATCATCCAGGTGACCATCAACCTCATCCATCAAGATGCTTCTGATTAGAAATGGGCCATTTTGTAAATTACGGTGGTATTTTACGTAGTTTACCACAGCTCCTGAAAATTACCATAATTTTCAGTAATAAATACTTCCATCTGATATTTTTCATACTGATATATTACAAACATATTTATTTAAGGTAGTCCGAGCGAGATAGTTCCTTAGTCATAATAAAGACCATATTTGAACTATACGTTTTCTCTCACGAGATGTAGGACACATGAATTACATATTGCATTATTAATGGTTCAATAATACAGTTTTATACGACAGAAATGTTAAGTATTTCAATGAAAATATCTAAATAAGTATTTAACTTGACTAATTTTTTTCAAGCTGTACGTTTGAATCTCCATCAAAACCAAAGGCTATTGTGATCCCGAGGAATTTACCACAGTAACAATATGATTAATTTTCAAAAATAGTTGATAAAACGCACAAACTACACACTGTTAGTTTTTTTATGAAATCTAAGTGTTAGAAATTCCTCATTTTGTAAGTATTGTCTCTCTGGAGTGCATACGTACCATTTCCCATGTAATAGGGATGTATTTTTTTGGCAAATATCTCCGAAAGTAATGGGATAAGGGGTTGAATTTTCGGTGTCATTTGAAGGGTGTCATATTTTTCTTTAAAATGAGACCAAATGCATTGATTTCAGAGTAAAATGATATTTCGCTCAAACTACCTTAAATTTATCCACATTTAATAAAATCTAAATTATTCATAGAGGCACGTCCAACTCATTTATGGAATATTGTTACCTATATGGAATAATTGTGGGCATAACATTTTCAATGGTTTGAAAGAAAATTTCTCACGCCAAAAAAAGAATGCCGAATTGCATGTCGGGAGCTGTGGTTGTTTTTAAATTTTCTTTACATTAATGCATTAACGTAGAAATAACAATGATTAGAATGCCTTAAACCCTTTCGTGCTTAGCATCGGCTATAGCCGACGTGAATTTTCCTATTCAAACAAACAAATGTCGGCCATATCCGACAGAGAAAAGCCAACGCAAAAGACCTAATGTCAGCTACAGCCGACGCAGAGTCGTCCAAAGTCCCCAAAACCTGGCCAAGGTAAGAAAAATAAAGTATCTACATAGAGGATTTTGATTGGTGGATCAGTTAGAGGAAAGGTTACAAAGTCGAAAGTCACAGCAGTTGGGTAAACATTTACCCACTTGCGCACACTATTCACATGGACAACGAGCGCCCTACCTACCTACCTACGAGCGCCCTACCTACAAGTGCATCGAGCGTGCGTCCATAAGAGCAAACTTATTTTTGAAGTGCTGCCAATTCGTTCTTGGCGAAGAGAATTAATTTCTGGCAGATGGAGTCTCCAGTAGAAAGTTAGTACTACAAGTTGATATTATTTAACTTTTCATTTTTAAAATATATTTTTTAAACAAGGCCGTTTAAAATAATGGTGTTTTTGAGCGAAAATCCGCACTTCAACTAACCAAAAGTTAATGAATTCCGGATAATTCTGATATAAGCGATACATCACATTGTTAAGAATTTAATAAACTTAACAGTAGCTCGAAGAATAGCATCTACAATCCTTTAATTCGATAGTTATTAATAAAATAAAGTTCCATTTTTGTCCCGAAAAACGAGCTTGGCTTGGAGCATGCTGCACTCGACTGTGTGAATGATTTTGTGAACTTCCCATAACATTCATTTGTTATATATTATTGAACACATGCACCATTTTATATTGCAGCTCAATTACAATTGCAGATAATAATTAAAGGATATGCGAATAATTTGCCCAAAATTTTTTGGCGTACTCCGACTACAATGGTTTTACGTATATAACCTCAAAAGCACAACTAATTGCATCAAGGCCATTCTTTTTTCAATTAAGAAAAATTTTGCGAAAAGTTTGCAAAAATATATTTTTTGCAATACTGACTGCGGATTTGGTTTTAGCACTCAAATACGTAAGAATGCAAACTTTTATCAAAATTGGAATACTATTTCTCATGGTGACCAACTTTGGGGGTTTATTGACCACTGTGCGACGCGAGGGAAGGGAAGTGACCGATATGGGAGCAATAATCCCAGGTATGCAGTAAACCCTTGCGACCCAGCTTAGGGACACCCCAAACCCTTTCCTTGGCAAGTGAGCTCTACCCTCTGCATCATTAGTAGCCCTCCTTGCTGCATGAATCGGTGGTTAATTTATTGTATTTGCAATGGTTTTTCGAGGCAATTATTTTTTCACTCCATAAAATTTTTAACTTCATGAAGTGAATTATTTGTTTTTTTGTTGAGTCTTAGCAAATTTCAAACGAAATTCTAGCGTTGATAGTAATGGAGTTCTTGCGTGGAACTCTGAATAGTTTGAGCTATAAACAGAAGTCTAAATTTGTTAATATCAATGCTAGAATTTCGTTAAAAATTGTAAAACGGTCAGAATAACATTAGAAATTCATTTAAAAGTATAAATTATTGAAGCATACATCATAGGATTATTTCAAACACCACCGCTAATGCAACAAATTTACAGCGGCTTCCGGCTGAGATAGGTGTTGCTAAGGGTTGGGGGGGGTCGAGCCGAGTGCCCGGGAGAAAGGCACGGTGGTGTCCCGCTGAGTGGGGTTCCAAAACGGGCAAAAGGCATACCTGAGTGATTCGTCACCATGAGAGAGCTCCGTAGAGAGGAGTACATAAAATTCTCATGCCACTCGTAGCAGGGAAAACATTTCCCTTCGAGAGGCTTCGGCACAAAAGGGTTAAACCCTTGCAATTGCTATTGGATTTCCTATTAAATCCTCTAATAGCTATTAATTACTGAAAATTTAAAATGCCAGAATATTATGGTAATTTACCCATCTTGACTTCTGATCCAATTAGAATGCAAGTTTTGCCCAAGACTAAAACTCGGTAAGCTTAGTTGAACTAAAAACTAAGAATGTTTAGGGTGGGGTGGTTTTTAGTTTGAGGTACAGCAATACACACACTCAGATGGTCGAAAGTGCATCAAGAGCTGTGTCCATATACCATGTCCTTGATTTGAGCAGAGCAATTTTACTCATAATGGAAGGTGTGAAACAACTCATGATTGAAAGTTTTTATTAGTTTCTAACACCATCATTCCTCTGTTGATCTCTTTATTGGAGTTTCAAGGAATTTACCAGGAGGATGTGTTGGATGTTTGCCACAGTGAATCAATTGTTTTTTTCACCCCTTCTTATTTCAGATTATAAATGCTACAAAAGAGTGGCTGTACATTGTTGTTATATTCCTGCGTCTTCGCAATGGATATTGACGACAATTTATAGTTACCCAGTGAGTCAAGCTGATGCCTCACAAGTAACCGGAGCTTGATTAAGGTTGAACTTACAAGGAGTCGGTAATGAGTCCAATGGCACTCTGATTTCAAATCCCAGACTTTAATATATATGAAGAAAAAATTTGGAAAAACACTCAACCCTTGCAATTGGCCCCACCAACAGAAGAGCCAGCCTATCTGTTTTGCACAATTGCGAGTCCTCGACTGCCTTTATCATGCATTGAGACTTCAGTGATTCATCAATCATAATCGCTTATCATGTGTGTCATAGTATGGTCGATGACCCTGCCATTAGTGTCTGGTCCACAGCAGTCACTATACCCTCAGTCCTCACTATCATGGGACAACCACTCTCGTCACTTGCACTATACCACAATACAACAGTTGTCCAAACACAACATTTTGCATGAATCTTACAGAGTATTGTTCCCTATAAACCACAGTTTCATTTTGCTTAAGTGAGGCAGTCAAAGTATCACAGACATGAATCATGCTAAGGACATTTAAATTATGTCTGCATCAGGATTAAGGTGATATGTTTGACAGCCAATAAGTCCACTTTAGCTGTTGGAGCATTAACAAGCCCAAATCTGCAATCACATTCTAAAACAACTAAATCAATCTAAAACAACTGCAATCATATTCAACTATAACCAAAACTATCCATTAACATAAAATGTATGTACTGCCAACATGCACCCACCTATGTAACATAACATGTGAAAATTGAAAGTTAGTTTGCTATCTTTCTTTGGAGTCCGTACATAAGGAAGATAGGCATTTCAAACAAGATTGTAGCCACTGAGCTATAGAATGTCATGTCACATCGAAGGTAACTTTTTGCTGATATTTGATTTAGCATGAGCATTTACCGATGCATTAGGAATCTTAATTTCATTATCGGTAAAAAATATTTAGTTGGAATTCTCTTTATAAGCCAAGCAAAAGATATGCTTTGATGAAAATATTGGCTTTATTATGTCTCAGCATGAGATAAGGTAATTCAACGTCTAAGTCTCAATGAGTATCGATCATTTATTGGAAAAAATCAACTCATATCTTCAAATGGTACTTTATGGGTTTATTTTCTACTTTGGCTAAAAAGCTCATTTATAAAAATTAATGTCTTTCCCAGGTGTGTTTTTACTGTACTAGCTGAGGACATGAGGACTTTTTCTCTTGGTAGATGAAGAATCATTAGTTGCTATATAGGGAATTGTTATCTCACAAAGTGATTAAACTTATAAAAAATAGTGATGTTGCAAAGGCTAGAGTCTGGAATAGGGATATTCATTCCACTGACAGCAAAGGATGGACCTTCACCCATGCATCGGTCAACAGTTATTATTAAGTCTTCCAAATTTATGCAACAGCAAGGAAAATTTCTCAAGCCCACACTGATTTCTGTGTGCATGATCTGAGGAAGAATTGTGAGTGAGGATGTTGTTGATGTAGCCTGTAGTCAGTGAAACACAACTACTGTCCCCCTTGACTTCAAAACCCTTTTGTTTTTGTGCAGCATTAAAGTGGGCTCACAGCATATGGTGGGCAAGGTGGCTCAGAATTATAGAACCACAATCTGATGAGCTGACATTTTGGGGGCGTAGAATGGACAGAATCTGTCCTTGGACCTAAATATACTGATAGGACACATTTGTAGATGATGTTAGCATATACTGAACATGATCTTTATCTACATACTTCCCTGCAAGCTGCTGCAGAGGCATGTGGCAAGAGGTTTTTCGACAACAGCTATGGAGGAAAGAATAGGGAGAGGGAGGGGCAGAGATGAAATAAGATTCCATTTAACTTTGTGGAATTCCATTTTACATAACAAAACTAAAAATTTGTAATACGTAATTAGAGCGAGCAGAGGACAAATTGTATTGAAAAATTTTGTCCTGTGTTAGTGCCAAGCTGTCTTTATAATAATCACTTATGGTGCACAGGAGGATGGAAATCTTTCACCCATCACTTTGGCACTGTAACTTTCTTGTTTTATTTCTCGCGACAGTTTTTGAAGGAAAAATAGAGGGATAAGTCCCAAGACGGCCAATGGATGAATACTAAGGGCAATTAAAGAAGAGTGTGCATCAGAATAACTACTAGGAAGTATGAGCAATAGGATTAGATAGGGGAGGATGGAGGGCTGCTATCAACCAATCTGAGGATTGAACAACCAATGAGCAATTTTTTCAGACATCATCCAATTTGAAAATAACAACCTTCCAGTAGTACTGAAACTCACCTGATCAGGGGTTTTCAAGTATTATTTGACTGGTGCTTTGGCTCCAAGTCCCTAATGTCTCCCAATGTAGTACTTACATCAGCTGTGAGGCACTTACTGTTAACCCATAGCTGGTTTAATGAATTGTTTTTCAAGCAAATGAATATTTCATGAGCTTGTATGGTATATTATTGGCCATCCTGATGCAAGTGGGGACCGTAAGGCCTACATTTCCCAGTTGACACCGTTGTTACACTCACGGCATGGAAAGGGTCCACAAAAACTAACAAATTTCATTTTTCACTTACAGGGAGTGGAGGAATTACCAGATGAAGTGACGGCAGCAATAAGATTGGTCACGGAAACATTACAGCTCATACAGGAAGTGATTAGGTGGTCACTGCTGGTGTTAAGCATTGCACTGATGGTCACTGTAATTGCATTGATAATTAAGAGGACTTGCACAGAGAGTAACAAGAGAGAGTGTAAAAAAATTATGTTGGACAGCGACCTTGGAAAACACGAGGAAATGGCTTTCCTTGACCGGAATGGTTGATCTCATGTCAAAGCAATGACTAGCTCATTTAAAAAATTGGAATCCCATGTTATTCACAGCATTTTTACAATGACTGTGATCATAATTGATTTAAATTAAATCAAGTTTTATACTGAAGTTATGTGGCACAAAATAATTACTAGTTGATCATGAAACATTTCAGTTTGAAGTTCCACCAATGGTGTTACATACATATCCTTCAAAGAAAGTGATATGTAACACTGGTTTCAATATCTGGTGTTCAAAATGGACTGCTAAATATTTATGAATTGTTGGCATAAGATATTTCTACCTCAAATCTAGCAAAACTGTGAAAATTATAAGTAAGCTCAACACGATCATATAAGTATTAAAAAGGGCAAAATGTAAATGCACAATTTATCATTTTCCTGCACTGAACTGTATTAAGATTGTATTTTCCTAATTTTTACTTTTTAATAAAATTCAAAATATCTCATGCATATACTAATTTAATTACTAAAAAATAATACATCTCATGGTGGTGAGAAAAAAATAAATTCCATAAATACTCAGACACTATTTCAAACCCTGAAATTTAACACCCATAAAAAGAGATGTTTCAGGCTTGATGTGGTGGAAGGATTCCATCATGAAGAATGAAAGTAATGCAAATTTCCACTTAAATAAATTTTAATCGACCTAGGTTTCGATGTTTATACTACATCATCATCAGGCATCAGAGTTAACACCCATAAGATATAATGAATAAAAATGTAGCTGCATAACACTGTAACCTTCACTCTGCCAATTTTTGTGAAGTGTATGTCTCTTTTTACCTCAAAGCAAACTCTCATAATGAATGAACACTCATCAAAAGATAACTTAATTTATAAAATGAAAAGATCACCCAGATTAAAACTTTGTGTGTTCACTACATTATTTCATCACTGAATTGACGTGGAAGTTTTCAGAGAACTCTCACGTAGCCTGGAAGCCACAAATTACAAATGGAAAACAAAATAAATTAATTTAAATAAAGATGCAGATGATGCATAACAAAACAAAAGAAAAAATATTCTACTTCTTCACTAGTTCAAGGCAAAAAGAAGAATCCCCAAGAATAAAAGAAGCCAAAGCCTTCCCAATATAATGTATTTGTAATTTTGCACAGCTGTCCACTATACTGTGTGTCACATTTCTATTAGGGATGAGTCGATTCCACTATATTCCGATTCTTTCAAATCGATTCCCGATTCTTGATTCCATTGATTCTTATTCCCAATAACAGGTGTGATATTAATATACTTGTAGCGTACGACTATTCTTTAAATTCAAGTATTGGCTGAAATACAATAACAAAGACAATTAAGTCGCTCAAAAAGTATATTTATTGACAAATAGCAAATATATCCTCAGATTATTGAGGTAGATAAAAAGTACAAATTGATAGCCTACACCCAAAATTACTGAGACAAATATGATGTGACAAATGAAATTTGGTTTGAATATTTATCTATCTGGAATCGATAGAATCGGAATCGACTTTAGGCGATCGATTCTCGATACCGATTCTAATCCTGAGAATCGGTGGAATCGAGAATCGACATTTGGATTCGACTGATCCTTAATTTCTATTGCTTTGCTTACTGTGATGATGACTAGTTATGAAATGATAGACTAGTTATCCCAGGTATCCCCTCTTTTTGTATGGCCCACCAATAAGCGATAGACATATTATGTAATGTAGCCTTTGTTGGGAAGATTGATGGGTAAGTAGAGGGATATTTATTTGACTGAGGGCTAGAATTGGTACAAAAACAACAGAACAAATCCAGACAGTCATAAAATGACCCAGACAGAAAACTCAAGCAGTGTCTGTATAGTTGATTCGTGTTAAAATGTTGAAACCCATTAAACATCAGCTTAGGTGGCGCTGGACAATGTGAGAAAATGAGGAGGTTACATTATTTTCTTAAGGGAAACTGCCAAAATCCTTTGCTAGCACATATTGGGAGAGGTAAACAATTTCACTTCCTCCCTCATCTCGTTATCAGGAGTTGACAATTTCGACTTGATTATGACTTACTAAGTCAAGAAATAAGTGAGTAAGTTAAATAAATTATAAAGTGAACTATGATAAGTTTACTCCATTTTTCAGTTGAAAATACCATGCAATTATTTTGCCTGCAATCAAACTAATGCATTTAACAGTTAATACCTCCATCGCTAGGTACAGGGATACCTACCATATGAAGGTGGTTAAAGCCTGAATCGTGCATCGTTGACTGCTCATTTTAAATAACTGTTCAATTAGGTAAGTTGAAAATAAATACTCAGACCAACTTAACTTACATACATCAACTTATATTATGGATCTAACAATGCCTATTGTAGCATAAAAAATGCAAGAAGTATATACTAAAATTTTTATCTCAATTAAATGATTGCTATGACTAAGATTTATGACACAGAATTTGAAATCTAAGCCTAAACCATACATAAATATGAGCTTTTATTTGGCATGATGCCTTGATATTTATAAAGCAACTTTACAAAAACATGAAAGTATGTGTTTGCCCATAGAAGAAAATCTGCTCACATGTAATTGAATTATTTTGAAACATCAAGTACTATCAGATAACGTGGTAAAATAGCATTATATTTCCAAAAATTTAAATCACTGAAATGCAACTTTTTCCCTTTTATCTATTCATATTTATCGTCACTATGCATGCTAAAGTTTTATGCAAATCTGTGCGTAGACAGAAATAGCTCCAACCACATTTAGAAGCAATGCATTTTTGTGGTAAGTTTTGTACAGTGATTCCACTTAAACAAGAGCCGACTGGATGCAATGGCATTGGTGTGGAGTTCATCATATTCAGTGAGTGTGCCACCTCAGGGGGTGAGCAGGGAGAATTGGGAAAAGAACTCTTCTACGGTCTAACATTTGATGGCGTGGAGGGTGAAATTTTTGTCTTTCTTGACTTCTACTTGACACCCACAAACGCATGTCCATGAGGGGGACCTCATACGCCCATTTGAGATGGGAAATTCAGAATAACAATACCTCACCTATATGAGGAGAAAAGGTAAGAAATGATGATTGTGTTTGCATTGAGATCTTGGGTAAGTAGGTCGCATTCACGGACTTGAATATAAAATGAGTAGTGCTGTGGTGGAAGCGAGGAAAGATGTCAGTTAAACTTTTTTTTTTAGATTTGTGATGGTTCCGACAGTTTCTCAGTATTTTTCACGAGGGTTTGAGTGATGTGAACAAGATAGCGGTCGAGCATGGAACAATTTCCAGTCCCAACTTGCACGTTTAACAAAAATCTTGTTTGTGTGCGTTTGATATATTTTGAAGGGTAAATGGAAAATTCTAGTCAACCTGTCCAATGGAAAAAAGGATATGGTCCAAAAGAGAACTAAAAACACAAGGCATCTCCAATAATATATATAAAATACTTGCATAAAACATTTATCAATGTAAAAAGTGCTATTAAAACATTTTAAAATTTCACAACCAAACAGCATCCACACAATTACTTAAACGTCAATAACTTTAATGTCAATAGATTTGAGGTTTGGTACCCCATGGAGGAATCAAGATGCTGCTGTACTATACAAGCTAGACCATAGGTCTCTATAAACTGTGCTCTTCAACAATGACTAATATCTCAGCAAGATAAGTTAAATCTAAACTAAGTTCAGGGATAGGGGGTTGCACCACAATACAAAATACCAATCTCTGAATCCATCAAAATGACCCATATAACACAGGAAGAGTGAATGGCAAACAAGCAATGGGTTCATAATATTGTCATTAGTTTATATTCCTAACTCTTATTAAATGATTTACAAGTAGTGTGGGCCTGTTTTTTGCATTTTGTCATTAGTTTCAAAGTGGCTGACATATGGTGCCAATCTTCAGAAATGAGGTTCAAAACAAAACATAAGGATTGGATGTCCCAGTAGACTTTCATCTTCATGTTTATGATGAGTCAATTCTTCGTTGGATGGCTGTGAACATATTTTCCAGTGAATTAGCTCAACCAGCCACATTAATGAGCCTTTCCTAAGGGAGATATTTATTTTGCGAGTTACCTCAAGGAGATTTTTTTAATCCAATGAAATGTTCCCAAATTAATCTTCTTCCCTCTGAATTTCAATGGGCACCCTTCACTAATCATTACTTAAAATAGTATACAGAGTGACTTTTTCAACCCCTATGCATATACTCAGTTCCTTTAAAATTCAGCCTTAGAGCACATCAATTTTTAAATCCAGACAGCAAAATAAATTTTTGTGCCTGCTTCATTTACATATCGTATCAGTCAATGTGTCATCTATCCTTGAAGTAGCATCATGTGTGACGGAAAAAGTACAGTGGACATCAAGCAGAGAATAGCCTGAGCTAAGAAGATGTTAATGCAAAAAAGACAACTGCTGTGCTCAAAGAAGATAGGAAAATGAACCAGAAAACAGTATGTGAAAACATTCTGGTGGAGCGTGGCAATCTATGAGTCGGAAGCAAGAACCAATGGAAAGCTGACCTTAAAAGGCTAGAAGCCTTTGAAACCTTTTTGAAACCAGAGGAAAAAGATTACCAACAATTGGAGTCTGGAGAATAGAATCTGGGGGAAAATCTGCTTCTTTTACAATGGTATATTATTCTCAAGTATGTATAGGCTACAATGAAGGCCATAAATGATAGCTGCAAAATCTGAGGAGAAACAAATATTCCATCGCCCTCAGCATGAGATGAAAGAATTGGACATGATATTTATTTTAGGAGCACAATAAGCTACTAATTACCAAATAAGAGCTCCACTCCTCATTCAGGAAAGGATGGTAAGAACCAAGTTAAATTTATGGTTAAAACCATGTCTGCTGAAACGATGCTTTATGGCTTTCATGAATGAGCTTTCCACCAAACTGCAGATTAAGCTGTGGTTCAACGGCCACTTATTCCAAAACCAGTATCTGGGTAAGTTTTGAACTGTGGTCACTATAGCTGAAAGTAACAAACATGTCTGGAAGGCATGAAGCAGACGTTTGTAGTCTTCATTCAAGTCATTACGTACATGTAATGAAGGCCTTGCATAGGATCTGCTTTATGAGTATTTTAATAATAGGACTGATTCCTTTTTAAATTTCCACAAATAGGAGATCATGCATAGATTTAGGCTATGGGAGGTTAGGAGCTATCACTTCACACAAAATGATTTACAAGAGCCACAATTCGGAATACTACTAATAGCAGTAAGGTTTTAAGTCAAGAGAGGATTTTAGGAAGTTTTAACTGATAATGTGGTTGTCCGTAAATCTCATCTCATCATAAATGACCACAGTGTAAGACATCAGTTCCCTCTAGCATATCAATGGCATGTAAGCCTTTTTTTATGTACCTATGCAGATGGTTAGTTTGGCCTTAGGGATTATTTTGTATATGCTGAGCTCCTGAAAGTGCCTAGTAGAAAGGGAGAATGCTACTAGAGAAATAAAACAGAGAGTGCTCGGTTAGAGAGCCGTATCTTGAGCAGTAGTGTAGAGGAAAATTCATCCGATAAACTGGATGCCAGTGATGACACTGATGACAGTGTTTGAAGGGATACAAATACCGAAGATGGTAGCGAAGATGAAGTGGCATATCAACTGCTAAACAATGGGAAAAAGTTGACAGCTGGGAGTGGAGTACTAGTAATGACAATGTAAAAAACTTGATTTTTGTGGTGCACCAGGCATAAATGCAAGTGCTTCGAAGTTTACTTGATAATGCTAATGAGCGTGATTCTTTTTATGCTTTTGTGAAACATTATTTTTGGGAATCGATCATCAAGACAACCAATCACTGAATGAAGGTGAAGCAATGGTGATGTCCAGCTACAGGATAGCAGCATTGAAGTGGAGGGAAAAGAAGGAAGACCGCAACTAACCCTAAGGTAATTGAAATCACCAAAACCAGCAAGTTTTCTGCAAAACAAGGTAACCAGTTGTCAAGCCATAAGTACTCATAGGTAATAACAGGCAAATGACTGCTGTATACAGACAAGATCAGCAATTACCTTCTTTTGCAATAATGCACTGCAGTACCGTAGGCTGCTGAAAAGTTTTATTTTTACATTATGGGCATGGTGCTTGATAATAATAATAATAATCCTTTATAAATCCGTGCTTGATAAATCATATATGTTGTATAAAAATCCAATGCCAAAATACCTTCATTCGATGACTTTAGGGAGAATCTGGTGGAAAAAATTCTGAAGAAACTAACCCTACCTGAGTAAGAGACCCGAGGGCCTCCAACATCAGGCCCATAACCTACAAGATTTATATCTGCCAA
This sequence comes from Ceriagrion tenellum, assembly GCA_963169105.1. Classification (NCBI taxonomy): domain Eukaryota; kingdom Metazoa; phylum Arthropoda; class Insecta; order Odonata; family Coenagrionidae; genus Ceriagrion; species Ceriagrion tenellum. The sequence goes on along the minus strand of OY720644.1, from coordinate 105,602,530 downwards.
CTGAGCTCACTTTGCTTATTGTCTGCCAGCAAATATGGCGAAAAAGAATCTATTCTGTGTTTTATTATACCAAATAAACTATTAAAGCTGAGATTTTGTATAAATAAATTACTATTTATTGTTTTTATCGATACTACTGGAACTCACCTAACAGAACACTATGTAATTCATCAATGGAAAAATGACGACATCAATGGAAAAATAACGACAGGTGATGGTTGTCTTCAATTGAAGCACTAACGTGAGACATTCTGATTACAGATTTAGACACATTAATGCAACAATAATCAACTAAAACTCACCAAACGCCAAGTCAGACTTCTTCCGAGATACTTTGCATATGCCAACAAGCAAAGTAGACGACGTCACGTAGAGGTTCATCCTAGGGCAATAGGTACTGTCCACCTTCAATCGCATACTTCAAAATGTCTTTAGGTAACCACCGTAACTGAAAGAGGTAACCACGGTAAAATAATTTTTCCATCCGGCTATCACATAACCTTACTTTAACTGAGACTTGAACACAATCGTGATAGTATTGCAGACATTATTAAATAATCATCACCCACCAGCAAATTCCAATATCGTGTGTTGTAGGTACATTACTGTATATTACAACGGACGAACGGCTGAAACGCTGAAACATCCGAAAGTACCCTCTCCCGGAAGTAAAGATGTGTGCGCCAATATTATCACCAGTCGCGTATTGCCGCCGGCGCCAAGCGTTAATTGGACTTAATTAATCAAGTAAGTAATTTTTTCGATATTTTGTCTGATTTTTGTCACCATGACGGTTTCTGCACAAAAATATATGGTAAATTAAATATGATCATGTATTTTTCGGTGACACTGAAATTACTATTTTTTATTGAATCATATCTCTGCACCTTATCTATGATTCAAATTTCTAATGTGCTCAGCCAACGGACCACAGACCGTGCACTCCCATTCCCGAATGTAAACAGTGGCCCTTTAAATTTGTGAGCCTTCACGGTGAAGTAAGTTGCAATTTGGAACAGTAATAAATAAACTTATGTATTTGATAGGACTCAAAAAAATAATTGATGATTTTTAAGGTAATTAACTTTCTTAGTTAATAACATTTAATTGTCATATATCTGTCTCTCTCTAACAACTATTTCACTATCTCTCTCTCAGTGAAAGGGACCAATCACAGCGCGCCGTCATGGGCCAATGAAAGCACGCAGTATTGCTTTGAATTATTCGAATACAAACTGATATCAACGAAAACATTGCTCTGAACGTGCAACGTAACTTTTTATGTAAGTTTTTTGTCTATGTGTTGTGAAGGAATCTCTTTTTTTATGATATCGCTGTGAAAGTGTTCCACATTCCGGTGTTAAACTCGCCTCAAAAGTCTTCAAGATGACCCCCGATATCAATTGGAATCTTCAACATAAAAGTTTGGATGCGTGGTGCCCGTCTTGATTTTGTGTATGCATGTGAATGTCAGAGAACGTTCGCCAAAAATGTTTTCTGAATTAAAATTAATGGAAATACCATTCGCGACTGAGTGTGTACGTAATTTGGTCACCTTATCCAGTAAGTGGTGATGCTTTGGAAGAAATGTATGTTCCGCGATGGCTGTGAATGGACGATGAGCCGAAAGCCAGCTATTCTGCTGCACCTGGGACAGGTCAGTGAGCATTGTTACTTCAATACCAAGATATTTCTACTTATCTGGTCGGGAACCAGGAAACTTAATGTATCACTAGTTAAATCTTAGCCTCAATTAAATTATCGTGCTTGTTGTCTTGCAGGCATTGAAAATATGTCGGAAGTGAGATCTATGTCCGGTACTTCTTGGATGGCAACTCCAGAGGGGAGGCGTGCAGTACTTCTGGTGGGTAAATCTGTCAGTCTCCTGTTATTTCCATCGATTACCAATGGATTTTCACCAGTAGCCAAGATGTCTTGAATGAATGAATGAAGATGAAAGTTACTCTTGGTGAATATCATGATTACGTTTTACTTTTGATTAGTATAGGAGAATTCTGAAGATCACAGTTTATGATGTCTAATTCCGACAGCAAGGTTGTTTTTAATCTTATCACTTTTCAAGTGAATAACCATGATCATGTGTAAAGTTAGTTCCACAGCATTTGTTCTTCACTAATGTTAAATGCTCATGTTAAAACATAATGTTCGTGACCAAATAAATCAGGAGTACATTCATCGATTTTTTCTGACCTACATCTGGGTACTCCATATAATCCATATCACAATAACTATTGATTTGGCTTAGTATAGGTAGAATAATAGTCATTAAAGTACCTAGTTGATATTTTAACATTATCTTTTTTGTGCTCTGACTTCTGTTATTCAAACTCTTCCATATGTGTGCTACTACAGGTAGATTATGAAGAATGTCAAGATAAAGAATAATATATGAATGAATTACTTGGCTGTGGTTGAATATTTGAGTGTCAGCTGCTACAGACTGATCTTCTAATTCTCTGCAGGTGATGTGTGAATGAGCCACCTAATGCAGCTATGAAAAAGATAGCTTTTACAAGGTTGGTAGAATGTAATCTTTTATCATACTACTACTTATGTGCTACATTTTATGTAAGAAAAGTAATGAGTTTTTTTTGCAAATTTCTTCTTTTTTCTTTATTTCTTCGTCACTCAGAGTTGAGCAGATGGCTGACTGGTGAAGTCTCATTGGTGTTTGAGAGTTAACTCCTAAGACTGAGAACTTCTGTATGGAGGGAAAGGAAACTGAATTTCCTCTCACGGGTTTTCCATCAGCTAGACTATCACTCTATGCAATAGGTGGAGATATTAGTAAGTCTTTTTTTATCATTGTTTACTTCAACCTAAGTTATCCCCTAAGTTTTTATTTGTCATTATCTAACTCTTGGACTTGCTTAACTTTTTCCAGATGTCCCTGGCTTATAGGCAAAAGCTGTCAAGAGACCTGACTTGCTCAGCTTCAGCAGCATCGAGGGATAACTTCGACAGTCTTCAACGACAAGCCTCTGCACTGTTATATCTTCTTCATGAGACATGGATTTCTGTACTGAAGCTCTGGAGGTACTATAGTCATTGCTGCACACTGATGGGGTTAAGTCTTTGAGACACTTTCCTGCTCCTACTATCTGGAGACACAATATCTGGTGATGAGATTAGTTATGTGATTGTGCAGATCAGTATTCTGTTTCATGACTCTAGCCATTAAATGGTTGCAACTGCAGATTGTTTTAACAAATCTAAGTGCCTCAGTCCACTTTAGTTTATAGATAAATGCTTGTTTAAAGCATGAGTTGCCATGCATGGTGATCTTACTGACTTGATTTTTCATTTCATACAGCAACAAATGTCTGAATCTCACGTTCATCTTTTCTGTCCCTTTCAAGGGATAGCTTAAATGATCACATGACGCGAACAAATTTAAGGATGGATCCAGGGATAGGGATCCCTATCACTTTTTCTGTCACTGGGCATGTCCCTTTTTCCATCTCTGGAGGCATCGTTGACATTTAGTCAATCAGAGCGCATGGCTGCAAAGAGCGACTCTCATGCCGTTCGGCTTTCAATGAATTGAGAGTAGTAAACAGTAAGTAAGAGTAGAGGGATGGAGAAATGGATGGCCAAAATGACCGTGTGATTCAGAAAATGATAGCTGAAGCTATCATTGTCACTGTCCCTGAAAAGCTATCATTGGAGCTATCCCTCAGAGGGACAGAAAAAAAATGATTGTGTGATTCAGGCTTAAGGCTAAGAAATAGTGAAGTTGACACCATTTATTATGTAATATTCTTCATTCATTCATTCAAGTAATACATGAAAATTAAGTCAGCAAATGCTCGCCATAGGACATGACTCAGGAGCCTCCCTTTCTAGTATGAAACTCTGGGATAAGCTGTACTGCACTCTTAGAACAATGCCATTTGATTAGCTCTTGCATTCAAAGTGTGATAGATTAGGGGCTCTCTTGGATTTTTTGTGCACAAAAATCTCTTAGCGCAGTGTCCTTTTATGTTTTCATCCTTATGTACTTATATGCTGTTATTGTATTTTTGTAAGTTTTGATCTTGAGAGTATACTGTTTGGGGTTATGTCATCACATTGTTCTTTGCTTTAGTTTTAATTGTCACTGGGATTTGTTTTAATTTTTTAAGTTATCGTTCTTCTTTGTCATATTTTTACTTCCATCTTTGAAGCAAGTAAATTTGTTCATTGCAGGGTATTACATTGAAAATTTGCAGTTATGACTTGCTCGCTTATCCTTTTAGATTTTTGCAATTTTTCATCTTACATTATAAACTTCCTGGTTACATTGTTACATCTATGGCTCATTCTTAGATTTAATAAATTGTGTACTTTTTCAAGTTTTCACTGTACATTGTTCTTTTTTGTGATTTCTTTAGTCAAATTTTGTACTTTGCAGTGTATTATATGTTAGTCGTTGGCGTGACTTTTGAAAGTGCAACAATAAATTGGCATTTTTTATCTTCTGTATGTGTGAATTTCATTTCTATGATTCCCCTTATAACCCGTTAGAACGCAACCCGCATAGCAATAGTAGGTAGGGGGATGGGGAATGGAGGGGAAAGTGAAAGGATGGGGGAGGTAGGGGAAGGGAGAGAGGTTCAGGCACACGGACACCTGAAGCGCTGTCTCGGGCCGTCGTCCGTCGTCGTCTGCTTGGCTGTCTTCATTTTCTAACATTGAGTGTCGCCACTGTGCAACGGACAAACAAAGCAAGATGCGCGTCAGTACATTAGAGAGGGTCGCTCTCACTCTCAATAGAAGGAACTACGTGGGCATTTAAGTACCTAAAGTAGTGGAAATGTGATTCTTTTAGGAAGAATGGGCAAGATCACTTAAGGTCTTTCCCTTGAGTGACCGTATCTTAGGAGGCGAGAGAAGGGAGTGAGATAAGAAAATAGAAGTGATGCACTCGTGCACTTTACCTCGAACATATTAAGCCGCCATTAGAAATGCAATGCGGTACGCGTCAAACGGTCTACGAAACAAGTGAATTTGATCTTTGATCATCAAATAATCGGTACTGATCTTGTAGGAGTAGTACATCATTGGTGAAACATCTCGATGCCTTTCCCAATTTTTTACTTGAAATCAACCGTGCGCTTCACATTTGACTTTTAGCGCCATTTTTTAGTTAGATAACGCGTCCGACGCGCTCAATTTCAATTTGAAAACACAGTGCGCAATTTTCGTGCCAATTCTTCAAGAGGCACAGTTATCGACAGGTAATTTACGTAATCGTGACTTATTTTCCTTTTTGGTGGTAGTTTGATGATTTGATGGAGTTTGATTGGGTATGGTTGTCTATTTTATGTATGTAGGGAAAACGGTCACCACGTTATGTGGAAATATATATCTCCTTTTCATTTTAGTCTCGCAGATGGAGCGGATGGATGCACTGTTCCATGGCAATATTTTCCAAAATTCATGAAATGGAGTGCTCGGAAAACCAGGACAATGAAAGGTACAGAAATATATGCGTAATATTCATTCAAGGTGAACGAAACTTGGTGATAAGTTGGTTGACTTTTTTTTAGCTGTCGTAACGCAATACAGTTCCCGAAGTGCTTTAATGTTAACTTGTAATCCTCGCGATCCTTAGTTGATAGTGTTTACAGGAGGTAGAATTTGCTCTTTTGTCTGGATTTTTATCAATTTTTTACCCATAGACTAAAGCTTACACTCGCTTGAGGCTTTCTTGTTTAAGAGAGTGGAATGGCTTAAGGAGTGAAACCCGAGTGGTAGTTTGGTGAATATTTACCCACAGTCTGATGTGACAACAAGTGGTACTCGCTACCAAACATAGAAATGAAGTTATATTTTGTACCGGAATCCAATGATGATTCGACCATGGTTCATGCAATGTTTTTCTTCACTTCATAGCCCCCTTGCCGGTACGTTATCAGTGTGAAAGGAGGTGACCATAATACATGTTCATAATTTGAAAGTTAAACCTTTTATTTTTCAAGACCTTGCTAGTACCTTCCCGTTCTGTGTACTTCGTATGTATTTCCTCCAGAGGAGTATGTAAGGGAGGGAGTTCTTTTGATATATTCTCTCCTCATCTTTTACTCTCAGTGGCATTGAATTTGAGTATAATAAGAATCTTTATACTGTGGTTCGAAAACGGGACCACCAGTCTCCTCACTGTGTACCTGGTAATAGCTTCCCCAGCTAATGGTGGACCTCTGCTTGTGAAGCTTACCACCGTATAAGCTCTTTAATTGGTTCTGTAACATACCAGAAAAGTAACGTAAGACTGCCCCCTCTTGAGTTAGGTTCCTAAAAGTGTTGGAGTACATAGTTATACTCCAGATGAGGTCACTTTTGATTCGTTCTGCCTCATATATCCAAGTTGAAAGTCACTGTTAACTTCAAGTGAAGACAGGAATGGGTTTTTGACATTCAGTGAGGAGAGTGAATTTTTTCATTGGAAGGACTAACACTATAGTAATCTATTTGAAATCCTTATCATATAACCAACTTGTGAAAAGAGTGGATGAATTGCTAAAGAAGTGAAGAAAAATGTTATCTGTAAGTATACATTTGATGACATTGGTTTTTGTGTGAGACACTTGAATGCCCTCTCCATGTGAGGGCATTCAAGTGTGGAACATATAGATTTATACATATTTGGTTTTATATTGTTCTACAACGCTATCTTATGTCCAACTGCCATTGCTCTCTATTCATCCGAAGGCCTTATGGCAACTGCTTTTCTCTTTTTGCCTTTTCTATGCCTTCTCTCCAGCCAATTCTGGGCCTTCCTCTTTTTTTTCCTACCTTGTGAATTCCACGTCAAAATTTGCTTAGGTAATCTCTCGTTCATGATACGTTGTGTGTGACCATACCACGCAAGCTGTTTAAAAAAATTTTATTGACTATTGTGTGGGTGACTCCCATTATATTTCTTATTCTCTCATTCATGATTCTTTCCCTTCTGGTTGTACCCGCAGATCTTCTCCAGTTATCAGTCTCCGTAACATTTAGCATTTATTTTGTTTCTTCCTTCATCTGTCATATCTCACTCATTTGTGATAATGCTTCTTGCAATTGAATTGTATATTCTTTTTTATTAGCTTTGGATGTATGTTGGTCCCATAAAATGCTATCCAACATGGATATAGGCCTTTTTTCGTCAAATTTCTTTCTTTAATTGCATCATCCACGGTTCCATGTTGAATTATTTTAACGCCCAAGTAGTTTTATTCTTGGCAGTATTGTATTTCCTGTCCATCTTCGAGCACTATTTTCTCTTGTGCTCCTCCAATCCACACATTTCAAGTCTTTCTGATATTAATTTCCACTCTTGTATTTTTGTATTCTTCAATTAGCTTTCGAGCCATGTAAGATAAGTCATTGTGGTCCTGGGCCTTCTGTATCTGATCATCTGCAAAGCACAAGGAATATAAAGTGCTAGTGCTATTCAAAAGGGATGCCCATTCCTTTACATTTCATTTTCCATTTTGTGTTAGATCCAAGTACGTCTTGAATAATGTGGGGGAGATGCAGCAAGCATATTAGCCCTTTGTAATAGTAAATTCCTCTGATGCTCTTTTGCCTATTTTGATTTTTTCAGTGGTATTATTGCATAGCATTTACAAAGCTTTGATAAGATTCATGTTCACTCTTACATTATCTATACTTTTCCATAGTCGACTGAAAGGAACACTGTCGTAACCTTTCTCTAAATCAACGTAAGGTATGTGGGTTTCCTGGTTGACTGCCATCCTTTCCTCAATTGTCTGAGTGATACAAAATAAATGGTCAATGGTGGGTCTTCCAGTTCTATTACCTGCCTGTTCTTCTACCTCGAAATCTTTGTAATTGTCTTCAATTTTGTTTTTTTTTTAATCTTTCCAAATCTTCTGCTGGTTGTGCTGGTGACTGATATTCCCCTTTAATTTTCACATTTGTCTTTCCTACCATTTTTGTGTGAGACTGAAATGAAAGATGATCTCCATTCCTTTCGGACCTCTGTCAATACACTTTAGAAATAGTTTTGTCAGGTGGCGGTATATCTGTGCTGTGCCATATTTAATTAATTCAGCATTGATGCCACCTGGGCCAGGAGACTTTCCATTCTTAAGTGTATAACAAAATTCATCAACTTCAGTTTCAGTTATTATTAGAGGCTAGACTATTGTATTTGTTTGATTTGCATTCACATTGTAATTGGTAATGTCTGTTCCGTTTTCTGAAATTCTCTTTCCACTGATGTATTTGGTGATATTAAGTCCTTATTTCTACTTTTATGCATGTTGCTTAAGAATTCCGGCTTTCTTCACTTTGTCGTCCACCCAGATACAAGTTTATTTTACTGCAGTTCTTTTCCTAAGATTCGTTTTTCTTTTGAATTCTCTTCTTTCTCACTCTAGCCTGTGCTTCTTAGTATATTATTTTATCTACATCACAATTCATTGTTAAAAATCGTTGATAATTCTGTCTTTGACCTCGTATAACTTATTCTATATCGTCATGCCACCTACGTGGTTCATTTTTCCTTTTGTTTTCTTCAATTATTCCTAAGCCTTCCTGTGCAGCTGAGTGAATACATTCTGATAATATATGCTGATACTTAGTTTCAGTGTTGTTGTCATATTATTCACTTTTTCTGGCCCAGTCAATTCCTGTATAGCAGTCTTGTTCTTTCATGTTCTAGTGCATCTAAATTGTATCTATTCTATTGTCATTTCCCATTTGTTTGTTCAAGTATATGGATATCTTTAGTTTTGAAAGGGAATTTGATTTTTGTTTTTAAAAGATAATGATCACTACCACACAACGATCCCCTCTATAAATTCAAATATCATAGATCTTTAATTTTGTTTGTTGCCTCATGATGGTGTAATCTTTGATGGATTTTTGGTCTCTTGTTCTTGGAAACCATGTATATTGATGTATATCTCTATGTTGGTGGAACCCGTTAAGTATTTTAGTTTAGATTGTTTTCTTCTCACACAGCAGGAAGTCGTAGAGCGTTATCTTTTGTAGTTTGTTTGTCTTATTGACCGTCTATTTTACTATTGTTCACTTTGCCTGTTCTTGAGTTCAAATCACCTAGGATAATAAGTTCTCTGGAGGTTCCTATTTTCCATATTTCTTCATTCAGAAGTTCAAAAAACCCTTATATGGTGTTAAGTAATGAGCTGTCGTTTACTTTGTAAACTCCCTACATGGTTATTTTATGACTTAATATTGTGAGGTACATTTTTATAAATCTTTGGTTATTATCTTCTTAACCAGTAATATATTTCCTAAGACTTCTCCATATTATAATTGATGCATCTTGTTGGCCCCTTGATCTTTGGGTATTATGCTGTAGAAGTGATTGTAATGTCCTAAGTTCTCTGCACCTTGTCCTTTCCTTTATGTTTCTGTGATCACAACCACATCTACATTTGAGTTCTTTAATTATGATCTTACTTTGTTTACCTTCCAAGAGATGCCTTGTACAGTACACGATCCAAAAATCATTGTCCTTTTTCTTTGCTTTGTTGATTGTCTGTTTTTCCATTCCATTCCGAGGTTATTGTTAGGCTTTTTAACATATGTTTTTTTCAGTTTATCCAGGAGTTAGCCCAACCCCAACCTGGAGGGCTAGGGTTTGATTTCAGAGTTGAAACTTTTTCTGCAAATTGGGAAAGCAGTCTTTGTTGAGTCCCAGTCATGATCAAATTCCATGAATTGATTTATTTTTTTGCTGGAATTTCATTGTAGTACACGAACTCCTTATCTCCTTTTCTATTTTTAACTGATTAATTATATTCCAATAAGTGACAATTCCATTCTTTTTAGGTTTAATCTTGTTTAAGCTAGTATAAAACACATTCTCTAAACTCATTCTGACATTATACAGAAATATGGTCCTGTATTCTATGGTAATTAAGGAGGGGCTCATGTTCTTTGAATGAATTTTAAGACTGTCTTCCATACTAACTCCTCTTAACCCTCTTAGTACTTGCAGGCAGGTATAACAGCTTTTGCATATCGGGCCCAAAGTGTGGTGGGCAGATGTATAGGCTCATTTGCATATTGGTTCAACTTCAGTATTTTAATGTAATTAAAATTAGTTTTTAGACCTAATTATAGTCTTTTATGATTATTACCTAATTCATTTCTTGCATAATAAAGTAAACTGAATATGGATATCTTAAACAATAACTTCATAATATTTTTTCCCTGATATGATATATTTTATTAAATTATCCTCTGCATTTCTTGCCATTACCATTGGTAGGAGTTGGCACTACGAGGGTTAATGTAAATAATAACATGCAGAATCTTCCTCAGACTCATTAGCTCAGTACTTTTAATCTATTCGTGAACACATTACAATTGAACTCTTAGTTATCATTTGTGAAATACATCTTATTTTTATTCTTCAATTTGTTTGTGTCAGAGGATAATATTTGTGTGGTTCTAACCTTCTTGTTAATAAGTATGGTGGTTATATCCTTAAATGGCTGAGTCATAAAATTAGGAGAGGGACTAGCATAAAATAAGGAGGCTGATAAATTTACAATGCTTTCCCAGCAATTGACGGTGCATGCCTTGATGTAAAAACATTTCCCTTGCCCTCCAAGGATGCATACATAAAAATTGTAAATTGACAAACAAGACAACAGGAAAAGTAAATAATGTAAATAGTAATTGGAATGGATTATTACATATAACTAGTTATATGTCTTCAAATGGTACAAATCCTCTCTTGAAACACATTAAGATTCATTCGTAATTCATTGAATTGTTCGCTAGGCAAATGTCCCAGTCACAAATAGTCCTCACCATAAAGGAGTTTCTTGCTCTGTTGGAGGCTGAGAAGATTGCTCTCACCCCGCACTGATAGTCATGACGACCGTAATAATATGGCTTCTGTAACTGGATACTTAGACTATAGTGTGCTTCAACACCATAAAACACTTTGTCAAAAGCAATCAATGTTGCCCTCTGTTACTGAGATCCTCCCATCCTAAGTCACTCAACATCAAACTCACACATTTAAACTGAAATGAACAGGATGTTGATGGAATCTTTGTTAGAGTTCTTTGGTTTGGAATTTGACCGTCACCTATCGATGTGTATGTATAACGACTACCGCATTCTTTACAATAGCCTATTTACTCATTTTTCGACCAACGATCATTCAGGATAAGATCAAGGCCATTTTCAGGTCATTTCTTCCTCTCTTCTCCGACATTCGCTGATTTCACGCCCATTTTATGCGAAAAATGTTCGTATTGAGGGTGCAATTCCATGCATCATATCTAATTTATGTCCAGTCTCTCTAACTTATGGCTTTCTGAGCCACAAAATAATTTGAACTCCCACAACAGCGATGAAATTATTTTCGCATTGCAATTCTGGTGCGTTGAGTATATTACTGCCTCACACCTGGTCTGGATCAGGGGAGGGAGGTCGAAGTTCGGTGAGTAGGATTGGAGAGAAGCGAGGTTCTGTTTCGGTAGGAATCCAGGACATACAGAGTAATTGGGTAAAAGCCCTCCCTGTTAATTTTCTCCCTCCACATTCCTCCAATTCTCTGTCCACACCTTTCTCCCTTAAGGTGGCTCTGGCTTGACCATGTGAGTCAAGACAAGTACTAAGATTCATATTTTTATTTTTCAGTTTAAAAAACCCAATTTTTGCGGATTGAAAGAGTTACCTATCGGAGACCAAAATTGAGGTACAAAATATGCAGATTGTTTCTCGAATATATTTTTTCTCATCACATTTCCCTAGCCAACGGGGCCGACGGGCCGTTACGCCATTTGCATGGAACTACAGCATTTTGACTTAAATTACGGCAGTAAATCGTTAATGACTTTAATAAATAGGTGGTAAGATGCCTATTGTTTATTTGTATTCAATTTCCCGGGACATTTTACCTCTTGTCAATAGTTTTAATTAAAAGCTTGAATATATAGAATGAATAGCTCTTGGGTTTTCAACTGGGTGATGGTGGTTTTTGGCACCGACGCACAGTGGGCTGAAATCGAAACCGAAGCTGGCCAAAACCTCTAGAACTTTTTTTTTTAGTCCGGAAGTTGAAACTTAGCAGTAACATTCTCAGATAGTTTGTGCATGACGTGACGTATTAATTTTTTTCTTGTACTCGCACATTAGCAATATATAAGGGGTCGTAGTTGAAAAAATTTCGCAAAAAACGCCCACCGGCGATTTTTTCTGTGAACTGCCAAAGTTACTCTCTGTACTTAAATTATGGAAATATCTTTAAAACCATTTTATAACCTACTTCTATTTCTTTCATGTAATGGTTTTTTTTTAAGATATAATTTTATTATTAACCATAGATACAACAAAATGCTGGAGCCTGTTTTCAGTCGAACTTTTACGTATTTGTTGAGAAAAATTAGTTTGTGGTTACGCTAAGTTACTCATACCACGTCGTTCTTCAAAGATTCCAGATTGCGAATCTAAAGAAAAACCTCGCGCATATCTGCGACCCCGAATATTACATCGTTTTTTCGAGCGCGCGGTCGGGTCCGGTTCCACCCGCCGGCGACGTGGAGTAGGATGGTGCGGCAAGTGTGTGGATACGATATGACCACATTCACTTTCCTGTAGTGATCATCGATATATAGAGATTGCAAAGAGCCGCCATGAAGATTTTTTTAAATAAACCACGGTACAAATGATACTCATAATCATATCGCGGGACACCGCAAGAGGTATCATGAAAGACTTCTTTCTTTGAGTGCACTCCTGAAACAATCACGGGGTTTTCACATATATCCTGCACATCGCCTACGGAAGGATATGTGCATCTCTGTTTGACAGACTCACTTTCGAAGGCACCAGGCGTCATCTGGTGTCGCACGGCTTCAACTCTCCAACCCCCTCTTAACTACTTCCAGGCCTGCAGTAATCCGAGCCATCTCCATGAGAGCCCATGTCAAAATCTTCACTTTCAAGGGATTATTGCTGTACAACTAACCGGGAAACACTATTTTCATCTCAGTGTATAAAACGCACTTCAGATTTGCTGAATTTAAGTTTGCAGATAATCTGGAGAGAGTCACGCTGAGGAGGACCACCTTACTTTTTTCTTACCATTGAGAATAATTGAGAGGGCGCTTGCTATGGTGACCAATGCTGCCTGCTGTTACGTATGAGTGGCTTGTCCGCCATCTTTGTTAACCCCAATTTCCTTTAGCGTTCGCGGGCCGACGCACTAATTTACCAATTTTACGATGTTTTACATCGATTATTCTCCAGAAATCAGAATGCATTTGCCTCTTTAACATGCATTCTCGTAATATTTTTATAAGTTTTTTCAAACTCGTTGACTGCGGCATGACGTGATGAGACGTCATGGTGAACTATACGCTGGTGCTGATGACGTGATATCACGTCATGAGTTTCAAGAGTGTTCAAGCTTAACAGTTAGGTCATTCTGAAAATTACCGCGGTAATTTTCGTAAATTACCGTGAAAATTTACGTAATTTCCCGCAGCCTCCGTAAATTACTGTAATTTTCGGTAATATTCACCGTGTCTCATATATCTTTCATACCGATACATTCCAAACATATTATTTTAAGTTTTCTCTATGTACCTATATTTAATACAATCTTAATAAAGGCAAGGTATAAAGGCAAGGACAACTCATTAGAGGAATATTTTAACTAGTGGAACGTCTTTTGAGCTACCGATTTTAACGGTGTGAACGAAAGTTTCTCATACCAAACAAAAGAGCGCCGTATTACGTGTGGGCCGCCGGATTTGTTTTTAAATTTTACTTCTTCTAATACATTAATGTAGCAATAGTAATGGATTAAGGTAGTCCGAGCGAGATAGTTTCCTAGTCATAACAGAGACCATATTCAAATTATACGTTTTAATTTCACCAGCTGTGTGACACGTCAATTAAATATTGCATTAATAGTGGTGCAATAATGTAGTTTTATATGGCATAAATTGTTAGTAATTAAAAGAAAATATCTAAATAGGTCTTTAACTTGACTCATTTTTTTTCGCGCGTTGCGTTTGAAACTAATCGAAAACGAAAGGTTTTTTGCGATACCAAAGAACCTATCGCGGTGTCAATATGATTATTTTTCATAAATAGTGTAGAAAACACACGAACTACACGCTGTTAGTTTTTTTATGACTTTTAATTGTTATAAATACATCAATTTCTAAATAATGTGTCTCTGGAGTGCATACACGTCCCATTTCCTATGTAAAAGGGCTGGAATTTTTTGGCAAATATCTCCGAAAGTAATGTGGTAAGGGGTTGAATTTTTGGTGTCATTAGACAGGTGTCATATTTTTCATTAATATGAGACCAAATTCATTGATTTTTAGGTAAAATGATATTTCGCTCAAAATACCTGAAATTCCGTTTACCCCTTATTATTGCTACTGGCATTTCTATCAAATCCTCTAATAGCTATTAATTTTATAAATTACCGGAGTATTACGGTAATTTTTAAAAATTACCCTAGTTTACCACGGTCATTCACTTCAGATAATAATTACTGTATTTTTTACCGATCTCTATTCAAGCTGGGCCCTGTATTCAATCCCTGGCCACATTTTACTTCCCGTCATCCTTGAATACTCCTCTGAGATAGAGAAGAGTTTGAGATACCCAGAAGTGATGACCTTTCTTAGCTGCTAGCTCTGGTTCCATCGGGGGAAATTTTTTTCTTCTGACATTCAGGTAAGCCATTTTTCATGTATTTTCCTAGCACTGTCATGCACGAGTTTATTTTTATTTGCCCATTAGTTTTAGTGATGACTGCATGAAAACGGCAAGATATTCACGAAACTATCGACTTTTGCTTTATTTGACTATGAAATGCCACTGGACGCGTATTTTATATAACACCAAGATGATTTCCATGAACTATTTCGACCGTGTAATCATTCTATTGAATTTTTGTTCATAATAAATGTCGTATTCTTGGTTAAGTTCTTAGTGTTTACATAATTTTCCATGACGACCGCCCATGAGAACTGCTTTTCTTTTAAAACCTCCTTCCAAAATTAACTTAATTTAACCAATTTAATGCCACAATTAGCTTCCAAGCGTTTTGTCATTCTCTCACTTATTTATAGTCCATTTTCGAGGCCTTTAATAGGCCTTAAATAACAGTACATCGTGAATAATATAATTTATTTTAATAGTTAATTCTTTTAACTCGGCGAAATTTAAAGGGAAAACCCTTGGCAAATGCGAGTTTTTTATTCAGCGTGATACCGTGATATTTATTAGGAACCATTATTGTAATATGAAACGTGAGTTTTCGTATTGAAATTTTTTTTTTTTTTTTTTTTTTTTTTTTTTCCGATGTCCCAACTCAATATACAAAAAGAGCTCAATATCATTAAACATATAGCTGTCAACAACGGCTACAAAACAGATATGATCGATAAACTATATCGGAAAAAACTACAGAAGATGGCTATCCAAACCATATACGGAACCCCTCCGCTAAGTGAAAGTGATAAATGGAGGAAATTCTTATACTTGGGGAATTTGTCCCTCCTAGCTACCAAGACCTTCCTAAAAAATAATCACATGAGAGCTGCCTATTATAATAACTCTAATTTAAGGAATTTTTTCTCCAAGTCCAAGGACGCCATCCCTAATTTGGAAAGAAGTGGTGTATACAGACTCAAGTGCGAATGTTCGGCAACCTATATTGGGCAGACTGGACGCAAATTCAAAGAGAGACAAAAAGAACACATTGCTTGTTTCAAACATCAAAATTCCAATTCTAACTTCGCAAAACACCTGCTGGACAATGATCACACAAGTGACTTCTCATTGGAAATTTTACATTTCGAGAAGAAAGGCCTCAGGCTTGACGCTCTTGAGCAAGTGGAAATTTTAAAATCGTTGAATGCAAATTGTGAAATTGTAAATGATATGTTGTATACTTCCCGCTCTCCACTCCTCAACCTCCCCCTCTTCCATTAACCCCTTACCTTCGCACACTTCGGTTTTTTCCCCTTTCCTCCCCTTCTCCCTAATCCTTAACCGTCACCCGCCTTCACCCCCGCTGACGCACTTGAGCACGCTAGTATTTCTATTATTGCCTTTCTCTCCTTCCCCAACCCCCTCCCTACACCCTCGGTTCTCCCTAATCCTTGCCCAACCGTCACTGCAGTTTGTCAGCGTGAGATGCGTCAGCCCTACCTTCCACCCCACATTCCTCGACTCCTACACCCTGGGGAAGACCCAACCTCCCAACTCCCACTCTCCTCTACCGCTTCCCCCTCCACTTCTCAGATTTGATTTTATGTCTATGTCACGTGTCATCTGAGTATTTAAGAAGGTGTATCAATGTATTCCTCACCAGAAGATGACGTTAACCGTCGAAACCATGGTCGTGTTCGAATAAAATATTCTGTGGAAATACAAAGTTCTAGTAAATTTTTTCAATATGTCTAGTAAATTCCACAAAGTTACGCCGGAAACCATCAATTTTATTGTGAGTTTTCGTGTTTGAAAGAAAAGTTTTGGATGTGTGCCCGGTTTATATCGAAATGCATGTGAAGTGTCATAAAAGGGCTGGATCGGTTATCGTAGGTCATTGAGTGCATATTTTAATAACTTTTCACGCAGTTGGAAAAACTCCTTGGTCCACTCTTGAATTCCGTCTGTTTTTTACGGTGGAAATAACCATACTTGTAGTGATACAAATGTTGCAAGAGTTATAATTTTTTAAATTTGTCTTAATTAAAGCTCTGGTTTACGGGATGAAATTCGTAACTCAAGCCAAAATCATATGTAACATGTAAGTGTATTTTTCTCGGCATGATACCCTGCAGACTAATATAGTAGTTTTTGATAAGGAGAATAGGAAGAAAAACTATATGATTTAGGCAAATGGTGAAGTAATTGAACAGTGGATCATTTTGTTTACTTAGGTAAAATGTTTGCGAAAGATGGACGGATAGATGAGGAGATGAAGAGACGTGCAAATGCTGGAAGGAAAGTGGTAGGTAGCATGTGGAGCATATCAAGGAATGAGTGCCTGTCTAAGGAAGCGAAAATCGCCGTGTATAAAAGTGTACTTCTCCCCACTTTGTTGCATGGCAGTGAAACATGGGTATGTCAAGGTAGACATAAGAGTAGACTAAACGCCATGGGTATGAGTTATCTGAGGAATGTTTGCGGCAAAAGTAGGATGGATAGGGTCAGGAATGAGTGGGTAATAAATATATGTGGGTTAGATGCTCCAGTAATGGACATATATGAAAGGAGTGTGTTTCGTTGGTTTGGCCATGTTGAGAGAATGGATGAGAGTCGAATAACGTAACAGATATAAAAGAGTGAAATGAATGGTGCGAGAGGGAGAGGTAGGCCGAGAAAGTTGTGGCTGAATGTGGTTGAGATGATTCTTAGGAGGAGGAATATTTGGAGTCTTAAAAACAGGAGGGCGTGTATGAAGCAGTGTATGGGGGTAAATGAGGCAGAAGCTGTTTGCAAGGATAGGTCAGTATGTAGGAAATTATCGAAGTGGAGTTAGGTGTACACATATGTATTTATAAGTGAAACATTGTGACTCTGCCTACCCCGGAAGGGAACGGCGTGATTGGTATGTATGTATGTAGAGTCATATGGTGACGAATGGTCAAATTAAAGGACAAGGCTAAGTTCCGAGGAAATGATCGTGTGGGATTTTCGGGAGAAGCTAATTCCAGTGCGGAAGAGTAGGTAAGAAATGGAGAAAATGAAAGGTGAATGCCTTACTCACATCAAGGCACCATTTGGGACGAAAATGTGCGTAATACGAGTGATTGATTTGCTGCCTTTACATCTACTTATTTTCTCAGGACATTATATTGACTTAGTCATAGAGACATAAATTAGATAAAATTGATATGAGAAATGTATTGGGGAATCTATTCAATATTTTACGATAAAATCATGGAAGGCAACTTTCACCGTTGAAAACAATCTTCATTCATATTTTCATTTTTTCTAATTATGTCGAAAAGTATTTATTATTACCAAATAAAATGAAAATGGGAACATTTTATCTGAGCACTCTGCAGTTCAGTCCTTGACTTACGTCGGAAATTCGCGAAGAATTGTGACGTAAATCGAAACGACGTGTAAAACGAAACTAGAGTTTCGTGACTACTTTGATTCGTCGTATGTATCGAAGCGTCAAGTTACCGTTTTTTTTTGCCTTAATTTTGGAGAAAATGACTTCAGAGGCTATCTCAGATAGGATTAAATTACTCTTAGACTATAAACAAAGTTAAAGATGGCCTTTTGTCTCAGTCCACTTATTGGAACTACTTGGCTTCACTTTTTTCTGCAGAGATTTTAATTTTTCTGAATTAGCAAAAATTCTTCCGTCTGTGGCAGGTGGTAAGTTTAACATGTGAGCCGTGTCGACGCCTTTTTCTCCGATTTCGAAGCGGCGAAGAATCACCGATTTCTCTATCGAAATTGATTGCTTTGCGGGGCACATTGTTCTACGTCTATTTACGTCTACTTAGTAAACTGCAAGCCGCCGCATGGGTAAATCAGGGCAACACTACTTATTTTATCTCTTCTGTCAGACCTAGAGATGTAGTTAGGTGTCGTGATAACATTCTCTATGTCGCTCTGAAAGATGCCAGTTATGAATTTCTCAAGCAAGCTAAGCCTAGCGAGTAGCCTCACGAGTCATTAGGTGCTCCCACCTTAATCCCTGTAAAAGTTGTGAAACATTGTTTTCCGTTACCTTTCGAGGTAGATGACCGAATCATCTGTAAATAATCTTAGTTTACATGCAACTCAAGGCCTTAGATCATTTTTATAAATAAGGAATAAGATAGGGTCGATCACGCTTCCTTGAGGAACATCGGATGTGACTTCAACCATATCGGAGCTAAAACCGTCAATAACTACTTTTTGTTTTCGATCACTGAGAAAGTCCCTCATCCAGTTCTCTATTTTTTCATTAACTCCGCATGAATACAATTTATAAATGAGTTTTTGTGAGCAACCTTGTTGAACGCCTTCTTGAAATCAAGGAATATCGTGTCGACTTGCCTGTTTGATTCGCCTGTTGTTAGGATATCATGAAGGAAGAGCGCAAGCTGTGTTTCGCAAGACCTGCCCTTTCGGAAGCCATGTTGACTGCTGTGTAAGAGGTTACGATCATCCAGGAATGCGATAATATTGCTAACGACAATGTGTTCGAGGATCTTGCATAAAAGTAATGTTAACGATATAGGCCTATAATTTCCTGGGTCATTTCCATTTCCTGTTTTGAATATCCGAGTGACGTTGGCTATTTTCCAGTTTTGGGGCACCCTGCCTTCGGATAATGATTTTCTAAATATAATTTCTAAGAATAGTGCAATCTGTGGCGCTAACTCCTTGAGCACGCGTGCAGGTATTCCTTCTGGACCTGGGGACTTCTTATAATCGAACGCAGTTGTTTAATTAATCCATCTAATTGAATTGTTATGTCAGCCATCGGCTCATTAAAGTCAGGAATGTCTGAATTGTGTATTGTGTCATCCTTAGTGAATAAACTTTTAAGTAGTGGTTTAATAAGTTGGCTTTGTCGATACTGTCGGTGACCATTTTGCCGTTTGTATCCAATTAGGACTCTACTGTCGAAGATTCACCCTGGAACTCTCTCGCGTAAGACCAGAATGACTTGGGGTTTTCATCTAGTAATTCATGTTGGATTTATTTCTTGAAGTTTCATGAATTTTTTGCATGATTTTCTACGTTTTTGAGCGTTGGTCAACGTAAATTTCTCTCGCCGCAAGTTCCATTGTTTCGGTACCAGACCTAATAAAAATTTTTATATAGATTGTGTTATTGCCTTTCTCTCCTGAGCTCCCACCTTATTTCGTGGTTATACCAACGAGGTTCTTTACCCTCCCGTTTGAATTTGTATGAATATATTCGTCGATTCCTTTACGTCGTACATCCAAAAAAATAACTCCATTTTACTACGGTGCTCTCGCCTCATTGTGGCTACGAAATTCGTGAATGAAGCTTCTATCGTCTCTCCAAATTGTATTTGATCGCATTTTTCAAATAAGTAGACTCTACTTTTAGGTTTTACTGTTGTTTTCAAAGTCGTAATAATTACTTTATGATCACGTATGCCTTCGATGATATAGACGTGTTTGATCATGGTAGGGTGACTAACAACTGAATGATCTAATATGTTATTACCTCTCGTAGGTTCGTTTACTATTTGAGCAAGAGAGAGGTGTGGAAGTGTATTATGTTGAGCCTTGCTTATATCACGCTTCCTTGAACTTGTTTCAACGCTATTGGTTTTCCAATTTATAGCCGGGAGGTTGAAATCTCCTCCGATAATTATCACGCTTTTGTTATCTCTCGAGGTAAATGATGATAATTGAGTTCCTAATTTGTACACAACGTGTTTTTGGAATCTGGTAATCTGTAAAATGAGCATATATGTATATTTCTATTGTTTTGTTGCTCAATAGTATACCAAACGCCCTCCATTGCATTGTCGTGTAAGTTCGGTACTATTCAAATACGATTTCACTGCTATGAATACTCCGCCGCCAATCCTATCGGGTCGATGACCTCTATAGATTTTTTTATCCAGTGTGAAAACCTTCGCTATCGCTAATATCCTCTGCAAGCCAGCTCTCTGTTCCAATGGCTATATCTGCGTTTTCAAATATATGTTCAAATTCGGCACGTTTGTTCTTTACGCTACGAAAGTTTACTATTACAATATTTATATCGCATTTAGCTTGATGAATGTAGGTTCGCTGTTTTCTGTGATTCTGTGTGTTATCTTTTTGATGTTCAATTAAACCATTGAGATAGAAGTTACGCAGTTATCTTGATAGCGCGTATTGGAAATATTTTCGCTGTGTAAGTAACATTTATTTATTAGTGCTCCCCCTAAGTTTTTCGGCGACGAAGGCCTACGTTACTCGGATTACCTCAGAGGCTGTTATAGGGTCTATACTTTTGAATCCCACTGATTGACTTACTCTTTAGCCTAAATAATACCTACAATGCTCGAAACTCCTATGAGCCCCGCCCTATTCCTCAAAACTCCTATGAGCCAGTATTCCTTGCATATTTTTATTTTTAAAAATAGAATATACTTTGAAGGAAAAATTATCTCCTCATCCAGTTAACACAAAAATACACTTTCGTTTTGCATCATAATTCGGCATATTTTGAAAAAACCGATTCAATTCATGATGCCAAGTTTCTGTGATAGAATCAATTCTATAATTTAATTCAATAATCATAGAAATGATTTGCCACTTCTAAAATTATTACCCATTCCTTTGGTGGCTAATATACTTGCTATTCTAAAGTAAGCTTCGAGAGCATAAGTAAAAACCATGACGAATTTTTTCAGTCCTATTGCTTTTCCTAATGCAATTGGGCGTTATCATTGTTATTGGATTGATTTTCAGTGCCAACCACCATCGACAAAAATGGACACAAGTGAAATTTTATCCAAAATAATACGTTTTCTGACGCCCGGGCGGAGTAGAGCACCACGGAATGGTTTAGGGGATCCCGGCACGAGCAGAGCCCCGGTCGAAGATCTACGAATTCTGTTCCTATGCTCACAAATGCAATGATTGTTGGGCTGTGGGCTATATCACCTTCTTAACTTTCCGCCAGTGGCCACCAGCATCTTAACTAGGGTTAAGGAATGCCGTGTAAACGCAAGTTAGTTAAGCCGCCGTATTAACTATCATTTTTAACCATTCGGCGCATTTAGCTTCATTATTTAGCATTTGTATTCATTATTTATGTAAATGGCCTAAGTTCTCGAGTTTGCAGTAAACGAAGATTATTTGCAGACGATGCAGTAATCTACCGTGAAATAAACGAAGACGCGGACTTTTAAGTTCTGTCATCTGACCTAAACAACGTTCATTCGTGGTGCCCAGAGTGGGGGTTAGAATTAAATATCAGCAAATGCACCACAGTTCACTTCCTGCGAAAGTCATCACAAAAATTCCATACCTATACTGTGGGTGGGGTAAACATAAAATCTTCAGATACAGCAGAATATCTTGGAATTACATTAACTGCAGATATATCGTGGGGAATACACATACAGAACATATGCGGCACAACATGAAAGAAATTTAGATTTGTTAAGCGTATAATAGGCAGGTCCTCGGATAAAAAAGTCAAAAAGAGATGCTACTTCGCTCTGGTTGGGCCACATCTTGAATACGTCGCGAGCATTTGGGTCCCTGTTCATTAAAATTTAACCAAAAAAATAACAAAATACAAAGAAAATCAGCACACTTAGTTAAATGCTGCTATGAACGAACATATAGTGTTACACAACTGTTAGAGGGATTAAGATGGGAGCCCCTAGAGACTCGGAGGCTGCACGCTAGGCTTAGGCTGCTTGAGATATTTAGAATTTGTGTTTCAGAGCGATATAGAGAATTTTATCATGACGCCTCACTACATCTCTAGGTCTGACAGGTGCGATAAAATAAGAAAGATACTCTGCCGAACAGATAGGTACAAAAATTCGTTCCTTCCGGGCACAATAAGCGACCACAAGGAAATCTGATCTCCTCTAAATACACTCCCATGCTACATGTCACCATTTCACCTCCAAACATTTTACATCTTTACACGGCTGGTGACCTACCATCCCCTGCCACACGCCTATGAGGCGGATCTTGGGGTAGTATGTAGATGTACCTTGCAACGATTTGAAAATGAGTGGAAGAAAACTGTAATAGAGCACCATGGAAGGGTGATTTATGCAGATAGTTGAAGTACACGCGAGTGTCCGGGTGACCGTAGGATGTTATTTTAAACCCGACTTATATCTATAAACTTCTCTGATATATTGTGAGAGTTAATAGAAATGACAAAATAATTTAAGGCTAAACCCTGAGAAACTCCATCAACATAAATTATCCTTTCGGTCTTTCTCTCTTCCATTTCCTTCATCTTGTTCCCATAAATCTTAAAGATCTGTCCCTTAGTCTCAAAACCACCTCCCAACGTGTCTAGATGTAATTGGTCGGGAGAACGGTAGTTAAAATTTCGCGTTCATTTTGTTTTCATCCTGCATATTTTTTCAATGAAACGTTGGTATCGGGGTATGGGGTACCTTTCGCTCTTTATTTTCAAATTTCAGCCAGGCTGTTACTATCTCTCGCCCTCAAGCAGTGTAGAAACTTGGTCAAACTTTCCAGAATATAATGGAGTCGAAGCCGTGGCCATATGACTTGAGTGTGCCAAGAGATGGTCGTGCCATAGTGACACGAGGCTACCTGAGCATATTCAAGGGCATTAGCTCATTCTAGATTCGCGCGAAGTTTGTCGCTGGATCAGAGTTCAGTAGTGCGATGACCTGGTGATGAGAAGAATGACATATGCTGAGGTTTTTGCGAAGTGTAGTGAGTGTTGCTTTCTGGTTTCCGAAGTTTCAAATTAACGTGCTCAGATTTAGTTTGTGCATGGTGAAGGATTGTGTAATGCGTATCGATGTCAGCAAAATATCCGTTTGATGCTTCGATCCACTTCCATAAAAGCGTGGCAGTCCTTTCATTCCAGAAAACGTTTATCCTGTTTCCCCACTCTCTACATTGCCTAGTATTGTGTATGTGCAACGGTGTGTGCGGTGGGAAGTGTCTTTATATTTAAATGTGTTCGTGTAATATTCTAAGTGCGCCCAACGGTTACGAATGATGTGCAATATCCCAATGGATCCGGCAACGTGTAGTGCCCGTGGGCTTCTTGCGCGACTCTTTCGGCTACATTATTCCCTGCAAGCCACCTCAAGGATGTGTGGCTGTGTAGTCTGGAGTAATATAAAATCAACAAATAAGGGATAACAGATCAAATAAATTTCAGGTATGATTACATGTTAACCAGTTATTGCTGTGCCTACTGGGAGTATCTTGTTTAATCCAGTACTTTTGTTGTTGGTCAGGTTGAAGTTAGTAATCGAAATATGTCAAAATTAAGCATATGATTACATCTCATTATGGAACTAGACGGATAGAAAGATTGATGGGATAATTTCTGCACCATTCGGGTGTTCACCACGTTGTTTTTTCCGCCATCAACACTTTTCACCCTCTTGTTGTTGTGTTGATCTGTAAAGTTGATCTGTAAAGTCCCGTAGGGAACACAAGGTTATCTCTTGTCCGCGGAAACAACCAACGTAGTGAATAACCAAAAAATGCTGTAAACATTCTGGAAGCCGCGGAAGCATACGATTGAAAAATTGAGAAAGTTTTGGTGGTTTAATGTATCGCTCAGAATTTTTCGTGCATCGTATCAAACCTAAATGAAGAATGAATTCTTGTACCTTTCTTCGCCCTCTAGTTTCAGTTATGATGTTCCTCAGCAATGATTTGTCATATCCGTTTGTTGAAATTGTGACCACTGACTGCTCAATGTGAAGGTTAATTTTAGTACCGACTTGATTTCGGATATTTCTCACTGAATTTCAGAGTACAACCGGTGTAGCGAGGGTGTAAAATAAAGGCATCCGGGAGAACCCCTAACTCGCGTGATCTGAAGGATTATGTTAATTTTAGTCCTGCACAAACCTCTTAGTTTCTAGCCCGTGCAAATTCAGTCCTGCTAATTGCATTTTCAACATTTCTTATTCGATCGATTTCATAAATGAGTGTGGCTTGCGTCTACATATGGTGCAAATCGCCATCTAAATCTTTCTGACTCCAAAATCCTTAACAAGTGCTCGAATATTAGCTTAAGAAAAATTGTTACATCTCTTTTACTTCTTGGCAGGTGATCTTAGTTCTAATGTGGAGTGATTCATGTTTATTTCTGTCCAATTGGTTGAAAACTTGTCGTACAGGCTTTTAATATTATAATTTTCCTAAATATGTCGGACTACAATCACCCTGACTTTACAACAGTAATAGTTACTCAAAAAGGTAATTACA
Organism: Ceriagrion tenellum; assembly: GCA_963169105.1. Lineage (NCBI taxonomy): Eukaryota > Metazoa > Arthropoda > Insecta > Odonata > Coenagrionidae > Ceriagrion > Ceriagrion tenellum. The sequence goes on along the minus strand of OY720644.1, from coordinate 105,577,610 downwards.
TGAGTCCAGCAACGAGGAAATATTATCTCGTAGCTTGCGTCTAAACGTCTTGTGTACCGGTTTTAGTGAAGGTTGCGCAGGCAGAAGAGATGAAATTAAGATTTTTTTTATATTATTGAAAGAGTAGTACAGTCTTATAGAACTACTTTCATAAAATATTTTGCATATTTGATCATCTTTCGGGGATTTTTCAAATTATATTTTGTGAGGTTTTCCCTTCTAATTATTTCTCAAGAGTTAATTTATCCTTACACCAAACAGCTGCCATTACATTTCTTTTGCTGTGTTTTCATTATTTTACACCAGTTTCGCTTAAATCGGCTTGGCATTTCTATTTTCTCCTGAAGGAACTTCATAAACGTTTGACACCGGTATTAAATGTCTTTTGCGAAGTGTATATGCTTTGGAATAAAATGCACTGGTCAAACTGTGGAAATCCCTCCATGATTATACCAAAAAAGCGCGATAGCCTAGGGTATCCGGAAAAGTTATGAGGCCCTCTGATAATACATTGCCTTTAGGAAAAGAGTTTCAAAGCTGCTGCGAGCAACAAGCAGTGATAAGAATGAGGACTACCGAGCGTTGTGTATTCAGTAGGCCTAGGACAAGCGCTAGTGGTGATCTTTTAATAACTCTGTTTGAAAAATTTGACTATTATTTCTAGTCGACTATCGTATAATAAGAATCACTTAACCTTAATTTTTTTCTAAATTTGCTTTTGAAAACGCATTGATGTTATTTTAGCGGGACTCTAAAGAGCATTATTGTGAAAACTGGGTTTAATTTTTTCAGCCTTCACATTCTTGACCGATGAACATGGTAAGAAACTAAAATACATAGAACGTTAAAATTATTCGACAATAACTAATGAAAGAGATGGCGATGACTTACAAAAGTTTGTTAAGTGATCTGATCCTAAGAAAGGATGCTTATGTTTTAGGTTCTAAACAATAGGAGTTACTTCAAGCGACAAATTTATTTTTTGTTTCGGAGTTCGTCCGTAAGTCATGACACGCACGGAGCTGTTTATTTGTTTGGATATCGTATGAATAGCAATTTAAAATCTTACATCACGTTTCCTAAGATTTCGTTTTCTTATATCACTATAAGAATTCATTCGAATCGATTCGGAATTACTGCCTTCATATTAACCCTCTAGGGAAGCTTCTTTTTCTTACTTTGTTAGAATATTGACGAGTTCGAGTCCTACCTCGGTGATTTTACACCAATCATGACTTGGGATTGTGTGGTGCTATGAATCGGCGTGTAAGATTGTATCCTATTTGTACAGTTATACCGTATTTGCAGGAAGTAAAATGATTCTTGTCTTGGACTCGAATCGGGACGAACTGGGGGACGATCATGCACCCTAGTTTGACGCCAACAGACATTCTAAACAAGTTGGACCTTCTTACACCTATTCATACCATTTTTATCCAAAGCAACCATAATGTCGTGGGTCTAATCCGTTATGACCTCTCATTCCGTAGGACTTCTCTTTCAATAATAGTTTGCCGTGTTGGAGACGTTGAAATATTTTCTTAAAGATCAAGGATAATTTGTATACTCGAATTTACAATCGGTAGAGAGGAATATAATGAAGTAGAATTGTCCCATATTTGGTATTTCTAACAACAGTTTTCCTACATTCTTAGAAGCAAAAAAAAACGGCTGTTTGCCATTTATAAGGTTGTATTTTATTTCATCTCCAAGTATTGACTAATACCGCGATTCTAGAAGCAGTGATATGCGAAGACATAGCTCGTTGAGCTGTTATCCCTTCCAGACCAGGGGATATGTTAATTTGCCTGAATTTGATTGCGTCACCATCCAACCGCTATCAAAAGTTTTTATTGTAACGGCGATTAATACAGTAATGCTTCATTTTGTAAATATTCTACGATACGGCAAAGCATACCAGGTCTGGTATTAACTTCATATCAGATGCACAAGCGATTTACCGTGGGCCTGCACGACGCTTAATCGTTCAAAACATTTTCACTTCCCCTTAAAAATGGTATCAATAAGCATCTGTCGACATTCAAGTACAACGCACAATGAGTGAGCGAAATTAGTCAGAGATTTTGCAGTACTTCCTTAAATAAAGTTTCTCTTAGTGTGGGCGCTACTGATGAGCATTTCGACTGCACTGTCCTCGTTCACAAATCCTTACACTGCGGTATTCCCATAAGGACACGCCATGAAAAAAGTGTTGTTCACCAAGTTATGTGGATCATCTTCTCTCTACTCTTCATTTTAGGGCTGAGCTATTAATTGAAGATCTAGCAACTTTGCTTTCAAATAGCAATTTAGCAACAAGACTTAATTAACCGTGCATATGGAATATATGGGACATTTTACACGAATCATAGATTTTAAGGCGCATCATATACAGTTCACAGAACAGAGGTATAGCAGTAATACGCTAGTTCCATTCACGCAAAGTACTTGTACAATTCAGAACGAGAATATATTTGGAAGAACGATGATAATCAATTGCAGGAAGTGCAGTAAGTAGTGGGACAATGCCACCTTTAATTAATAGGGTTATTATCGAGAAAACTTCTTGGATGGTATACTACGCCACCAACTAGAAAAGGAATTCAAACGGGTATTCATAATTTCGAGTTTAGAAAATAGAGCGTTATAGCTCTGTCAGGTAGTAGCAGTGCCCTACGTGTACGGATGGTGAATGTGAATGAACAGCTAGTAATAGTACATAAAGTAGTTAATACCAATTCTATCTGTAACCCGCTCTTGGGCAGTATAGACGTAAGAGTACCGTTTACTGGCCACTACAACACGAATAGAAAAGAACGTTATCGTCATACATAAATTATATTTTATTGCTATTCATCAATCGCATTAATTAATAACCATAAGTTTTATCTAGCCAGTAGTTGTAGATATCATACTGCATGGTAGCATGTTTGTTTATGTTGCTACTCCTAGTTTATGGTCTGACTGCGTACCGTTGCCCTGACTGCTTTTGGCCTGCTCCTGGCATCCGGGAGAGCGTGCGCGGTTCTAATTTCGGTTAGGATGAGTGTTGCATGCCTGGTGTGGAAGCACCCCGTGCCTCAAACCCCAGTGGTAGCTTGCACGGTAATTCGTAGGCGTAGATGTAGATAAATAACATCACGTCATTCCCTTCCGGGGTAGACGAAGTCAAAGAATTTAGTTATTGCAGTTTTTAGTCACAGAAAACAGGAGTTTTAGTGACACGAGTAGTAAATGGTACTCGTTACTTAAATAGCTCCCAGTACAAGGCTTGCCATTGCCCTCGCTTATCTCGGAGAATAAATTTACGTGTAGTAATAAGCCGCTTGATATATTAGTATCGTAATGTACTATTTTTTTCTTCCCTTACACACATGAAGTGCGTCGTACATGCTATCCTATCCTTCATTTGACCCTCTTCCACCATATGTACCCAAGACTTTCGTGGTGTTGCACTTCCTCTCATACGTTTCACTCTACGCCTAGGAAACACCGTTCAAGTTACTAGTAGTATAAGTGGCCCGGATTAATTCCACACCAGGCATACAGCAGTCATCCTAGCTGAAATCAGAACCGTGCCGAAGCGGAAAAAACAGTCAGGATAACAATGCGCAGTCAGACCAGAAACTAGGAGAGTGCTACGTGGACGAACATATACCCATGGAGTACAATATTTTAGATACAAGTACTGGTAAGTTCTATAAATGCGAGTGATGAATAGTAATACGAGTTACTAAATCATGCAAGAGTCACTTCTTGTCTGAAACATCATGACTGGGCTAAAATGATCGTATAAAAGAATTTCAGCCATTACTTGGTGGGAATGCATATTTCATATTCATGGCTGTTAGAATAAAATCCGTCAGTATTAGATTCCAGTCCTTTTAATGCGAACCGACCTTGTTTTCCTCACCTAAAATGGATTTCTTCCTTAAAAAAGGGCCTAAATTGTATTTCCGTGTGTGTGACAAGTTTGAAATTGTGAATTGCCCGGACAGTGTTCTTAATGGTGAAGTTTATGAAACAATCAACGCTTATAATTTTAAGCCTCCCTTTTCGTCCTGTGATCAAATAATTGTCCTTTTTTGACCCTCAACTCCACCTGTTCTTTTCTTTTTCTGGTTCTGTTCCCCCATTGTTTACTTATTGTTGCTTCACTTTGAATCCTTCCGCTGTATATCCCCTCCATTATCCTCTCCTCTATTATCCAATGTACAAACCACACCTCATTCGTTTCTTAATGGCTCATGGGTATTCATACAAAGGGATTGTGACTGAGTGTGCCTTGAAAATGACGCAATCTTAAAACCATGGTAGGTTTGCCTTAAAAATTGTGGAAAATGACAAGAGTTAATATATTATTTTTCCAATGTCTGTAATAATGATGTTAAAATATTGAAAGAGCACGAGTGAAAACCTGTCTTACCTAGTGAGGGTAAAGTATCAGAGAACTAATCTATCGCAAATAATAAAGCCCCTTATTGCATTTGGAAAAAAATACATCCTAAATATATCGGTTCTTCAGTCTATTTTATAAATGTTATTCCTGATGAAACCACACGTCATAAAAGTTTGGCTGTAGCTTAATGTGTTGAACGCCCGGCAAGAAAAGTTTTGTATCAAACTTTCGTAAAATATTTAATGTATTTTTCCTTTTAAAAAATATTGCCTAATGACTTACGATATTTTTTGCAAGCAATTTATTTCATAGGTAAGTCCACCTCGATATATGTTAATTGATTTCAAGATATGTGAAACACGTTCAAGAGAAATACTTTAAAATGCGTGGAACTAAGTTCTCAAATCGATTCGATTAAACCACCGAGAATTTATATCTGAGAGTTACTACATTAAAGAGTTTCGTAGTTGATGAAGCTAATACTGTACCATTAAGTACTTAGTTACACAATGTGCTTAAATGCAAATTCACAGTTCGGATGTATGCGAGTGTACCTACCTACCGACCTATCCCCACTCCCCCAACCTCGTGTACCTATTGGACCGCTTTCCCGCAGGAGAGCGGAGAACAACCCTCTCTGCCCCAGCGTGTGAGAATCTGGGTCTCAGTTAGCCAGACCACGCCTCTGTCTGTGTGGGACGGGGTTCTGATTTGGTCCCTGGCCTCGCCTTAGAGTGCTAAGGCGGTGCAATGGCCAGGGGTGTAAAGTGGGACCCAAAGCCAGGCCAACGAGTGCGTCGGGGGCGGCTAAGGGATCTTTCGTGTACCAGCCGAAGTCTTCTCGACCCCCGGTCCCCCGACCGGAAGCCATTCTCTCCAGGCCGGAACCGCGGACCTTGGTTCCCCGGGCGGGGAGGTCCCTTCGGGAAATTGGGTGCGTAAGATAGGCTACCGTTGGTCGGGCCGCTCAAACGTTCCAAATCCCTGTCCCTATCACGTCGCCGATCGACCTGAAAATGACGGTCATCACGTCGGTGTCCCATCTGCATCTGGCGATGGTGTCGGAATTGCCGCCCTTATATAGGGAGACAGGTGACGTCACTGAGCTGCGAGTGGGGGCGGGGGCGAGTTGATCTTGTATCGTCCAATCGCGGAGGGGCGTTTCCAACACTTCCAAATATGGCGATCTTCTCCATCGCTGGCTACCAAAGGTTTCTTCCCGCGTAACTAATTTTCAATGCGTTAATGTTTAATTAGAAATTATTATTACGTTTCCTAAATATTGAATTCTCATTGATCGCTAGCATACCAAGTACTTAGTTTCTTAAATTAATGCTCTCTTCTGCAGGTTGATTGGTGTACATACCTATGACTCTTGATTACGGCGTTTTCATAGGTCAACGGTGAATTAATTTGTTCGAATCCAAGCATGAATATTACTGCTTTCTATTCGGTTTTCTCCACATTACCTACAACCAAGATCTTTTTTGTATAAACAATTATATTTTACTCTTAACGTACATTTTTTATTATATTTCCTTCGTAATGACTACTCCTAGTTCGTTGCGAGACGTTCTTCACTGTTGAACTTTCAATTTTTACTGCTTTTTAGTTTGCTGCTTACAGCGAAACTTCAGTGCACAAAAATTGAACATTGAAAGGCTCTTACGTTTAGGGAGCGTTAGTTTTATCTATGATATTCAGATTATTAGTTAGTTGTTTTGTTTACAGCATCAAGTTTGGAACTTGATGAGTTTTCGCGCTAATATTTAATATTTTGGGCTTGGTGTTTCAGTAACATAGTTTTCAAATTTATAATATGGAATTGCAAAGTATTTTTATCTTACGACAGCATGAAACAATTCCGCAAATTAAATAATCAAAGGGTGTCTTAGGATAGTTCAGGGTAGTTCAGTAAAGTTTGGTATTTGAGAATATGTTGTATATAATAGGAATGGCCACACAAGGTTCATGTACATTTACATACTACCCAGCGAGCCGCCGCATGAGCGTGTGGCAGGGGGTGGTAGGTCACCAGCCGTGTAAAGATGAAGAGTTTTGGAGGTTAAATGGTGACATTTTCTATGAGAGTGTATTTGAGGAGCTCAGTTTTAATTGTGGTCGCTTATTGTGCCTGGAAAGAACGAGTTTGTGTACCTATATGTTCGGCAGTGTATCTCTCTTATTTAATCGCATCTTTCAGACCTAGAAATGTAGTGAGGCGTCGTGATAATATTCTGCGTGTCGCTCTGAAACACCAGTTCTGAATATCTCAAGCAGCCTAAGCCTATCGTGCTGCCTCAGAGTTTCTAGGGGCTCCCACCTTAATCCCTTTAACAGTTGTTTAACATTATATGTTTGTTCGTTGCAGTGTTTAACGAAGCGTGCTGCTTTCCTTTGTATTTTGTTATTTTTTTTTGTTAAATCTTTATGACCAGGATCCCAAATGCTCGAGGCGTATTCGAGGTGTGGCGTAACCAGAGTGAAGTAGCATCTCTCTTTTACTTTTTCATCAGAGGAACTTCCTGTTATACGCTTAACAAAACCTAGTTTCTTTAATGCTGTGCCGCATGTGTTTTGTATATGTGTTCCCCACGTAATATACGAAGTATAGGTAGTTCCAAGATATTTTTCGGTATTTGAAGATTTTATGTTTACTCCGCCCACGGTGTAGGTATGGCTTTTGTTTGATGAATTTCGCAGGAAGTGAACTGTGGTACATTTTTTAATATATAGTGTTAAACCCCACTCCTGGCACCTCGAATGAACGTTGTTAAGGTCAGATGACAGAACTTCAAAGTCCGCATCTTTGCTTATTTCACGGTAGATCACTGTATCTTGTTCAAATAATCTTAATTTACTGCTAATTTGATAACCTAGATCATTGCTATAAATAATGAATAAAAAAGGGCCAATCACGCTTCCTTGAGGAACACCGGATGTGACTCCAACCATATCAGAGCTAAAACTGTCAATAACTACTTTTTGTTTTCGATCACTGAGAAAGTCCCTTATCATTCTCTATTTTTTCATTAACTCCGCATGAATACAATTTATAAATGAGTTTTTTTTAGCAACCTTGTTCAATGCCTTCTTGAAATCAAGGAATATCGTGTCGACTTGCTTATTCGATTCGCCTTTTTTTAGGATATCATGAAGGAAGAGCGCAAGCTGTGTTTTGCCAGACCTGCTCTTTCGGAAGCCATGCTGACTGCTTTGTATGAGGTTACGATTATCCAGGAATAACATAATATTGCTGACGACAATGGGTTTGAGGATCATGCGTAAAAGTAATGTTAACGAATAGGCCTATAATTTCCTGGGTCACTTCTATTTCCTTATTTAAATATCGGTGTGACATTGGCTATTTTCCAGTTTTGGGGCACCTTGCCCACGGATAATGATATGCTATATATAATTTCTAAGAATGGTGCTATCTGTGGCGTTAACTCTTTTAGCACGCGTGCAGATATTCCTTCTGGACCTAGGGACTTGTTACGTTTAATCGAACGCAGTTTTTAAATTCATCCCTCACGCTGAATTTTTATGTCAGCCATCGAGCCGGTTAACGTTCGGAATGTCTATACGGTGTGTTGTGTCATCCTTAGTGAATTCACTTTCGAAGTAGTGGTTTAATGAAAGGTTCAAATGCCTCCATATAATTTTTTCTTTTTAGCTACCTCTTCTAATTATTATCACTGTTTATGTGGAGTCCTTAGAGGTTGTGTAGAATTTTAAGTATTATCAGTCAAATCAGTTTTAACTCTTGTTGGCATCTGCCGAAATTGGCTGTTAGATGTGAGACTAATCTTGGGAAACTCGGATTGAACGTTTGAGACTAAGAAACTGCGACAGCACATTAGATGTGAGTTTTTCCTCATTTAATTTGGATTTCGTTTAGCGCTCCTCAGAGTCGTATCCCCTCGTTTTGCCAGGGCCTGTAGACGTTTGTTGTAAACTATTTAACAATGATCTATTTTCCTGCTTTATGACACCTCTTTTGCTTTTCTTGATACCTGAATAGTAACTTTCAATCATGCATTACGTCTCAAATCGTATGCTTAGGCTATTGTGGTTTCGATAATAATGAACTTTGTCAGATGTGAGACTCTAGCACGAACTCCCATCTGATGACAGTTTCCACTTTCGGTATCGTCTGTCATGTTTCGATATTTTCAAGTTTTTATCTCCAAAGGCGAAATTATGTTCACGTCCAATTGGGCGATATGTGTAGTTATGTATATAAATTGAGTTCTCAGATACTCTACCACATTGTATTAACATCCTACCATAAGCTTTTTAACCTGACTTCATGTGGCTTTCTCGGAAATACTACTATATGATTAAGAAATTGGATATTTATTATTTTGAGATTTGGTTTTAATTCCGCTGCCCAATATCTCAGTCGTGTGGATAGGTATGTTTGCTGTTGTGACTGAGTATTTCGCCAATTCCCGTGGTAACCTGGAGTAGTTAATATCAGAGATTTCACATTTGTTAAAAACTCTGTTCTTTCGTCATTAAAACGTAGACTGTATTTACCGTCAATTCACCATGTTGTAGATGCAGCAAAACTGTAATGCTTCCGTTTTCATTGCACGCAAATTATCCGCAGTTGTAAATTAGTTTGCGGAATGCCTGTTTTTAATCGTAATCTTCGCGAGAAGCGAATCATATAACTGGTCTTGATATAGGTTCCTTGCAACTGTCTGAAATGGACATTTCCTTACAGCCTGCGAAACATAAAGTTGCCCCTCAAGTGTGCGAAATCCGTCTTCGTGTACACGTTTATTCATGTCTTTTTCGACAGAATATGAATGTTATTAACAAAATAAAGATTCTTTTCAATGAATGTAAAATTTGGGACCACTCGTCAAATAAACACTACAATTGCTGTTTTGGTTTGCGGGAATGGGAATTCCTCAGTAGTTTCCAACCACAACCCTCAACCAGAAATAAGTTTAAGTTAGAACAGCCTCGTGTTAAAAGTGCTTTCCCATCAGCTCGCTGACCTTGTGGCCAAAATAACGCGTATCCGACCCTCACCCTCGTTCGTTCCTGTGTTTGTATTTTGACTACGCTCTTTTTGAGCTAGTTTCTCCCAGAGGTTGGGCCCCATTGGGTTTTTAGTGAGTGATTTTGAGTGCTTGTGAGTGTGATTGTGTTCGTAACCAGGCATCCGTAGTGGGGTCTCATTAGCCCTGTGAAGGATCCCAGATTGTGACCCAGGCATCTTCAGCGGGGTCCCATTAGCCCTTGTAGAGGATCCCGATTGGGTTGAGTGTGTCTTTGGTGGTCACTGGCGAGGAAGTAACATTCGCGTAAACCACCACAGGAGAGTATTCGGATCGAAAGGTCGTGGTTGGTCACTGCTGTGGAATTTTCATTCCCGAAAAGCAACACAGCGATTGTTGTGTTTATTAGACGTGTGGTGCCAATTTTTACGGCCATTGGAGACTTTTTATTTTATTATTTAAAGATGCCGTAGAGCTCAAATTTCCCTTGATTTCGGAATTTTATTATCTCTCAGTGAAATCTTAAGTCTAGCTGAGGCGAAATCATGCGAGGTAGGCTTATTTGACCAGCCCGTGAGGTTTCGGAGGCCGATGGTGAATACGAAGCCGAAGGAATGACGCAATGGTGACGGGAGGATTTCAATCAATTTAGTTCAGTTTACTGAGGTCGTCCTCCACGTAACCTAGTTTTTAGCCTTCACGCTGGTGCTGAATATAATTTCTTCCTATTCAGCGAAATCTTCCCTCCTTGAAGTATTAACTCGGTGTCTTTACATTAAGTTTGAGGTTATACCTATTTGGTACTCGATATTCAGCAGGAGTGATGGAATGGTGGCCTAGTGAATATGAGAAGTGAATGGTTAATCTTCCAAATGTTTAATTAATCTTTTTCACACCATAAGAAGAGTTGAATCCGTCCGAAGGAGTTTGATCTTGCTGATGTTTTGTGTTTACTAGAGTGGAAAGTGTCACGCCCATAAGATAGCTAGGAATTTTGGGCTACATCATTTTCATCTTGTGGAGTGCTTGAAAGTGATAAATGTCCAGTTTGTGATAAGGAATAGAATTCTGGATTTGCATCAAAATAGCCATCATTAGGCACCAATGTGATGTATCATAGCAGTTCTAAATTGTTGTATAATGCCTTAATTGGTGATGTTTGTTTCTGACAATAACGTGCTGAAATTATTTTATATTCAACATTGGACTGTGGCTCATGGGAGCGATCACGTCAATCCCGTAGGAATTTGAGAGCTTCATATATCATGGACGGGATTGTATGCGTTAACTGGAAAACCACTTTGGGTGAGTAGCTTCAAACTTAGGTATATAATTACTCAAAGTATTTGCTGTCGAGTTGTTTGTGGAGGATTGTCGAGCTAGTGATACGTGTTTCGCGTTCGTCTCAGCAGTTAACTACCAGTGCTTCATTGTTCGTCGTTCAAATCAGCAAGAAAAATCCTTGCTTCGGGAATACAGTGCATATTGCATTTGGCCTTAATATCATGGACCTGAATTACCCGAGATTTACCGAAAATAATGGAATTATGAATAGCGTTTAGCTACTTTAATTATTATGTATTCGCCAAGAAGTAGGGCAAGTAATTGCGTGTTGATATGAACACCGAGTATGCGTATTTACTAGAGTTGCCATTGAACTTAAAATATACCTGTTTCCGTTTTAGTAATTTACTAGATATCTAAGCGACCGTAAACGTTCCGTTGTATATATATTTTTATGTCAAATGTACGAATTGAGGACGAGGTAAATTTATTATAAAGAAAACCTGAGTGGCATAATATGTGTATACGTTATGATTGACCAACGTTACGTATTAATTATTAAACCGAGGGAAGTAGTTACGACTCTTGGGGTGTGTTTTATTATAATTCCCGTATGTGGCTTTAGAACTTTAACAGGAGGTATCGTGACGTTTCTCGTTTAGCAGCTACTGCTGGAAACTAACTTGAGTGTCTTGAGGTGAAGAGAGCACTGATGTTTGTGTGAACGATCGTGAAGAGTATTTGGTACCAATTACTAGCTGTCACACTTTTTAGTTCTCGTTAGGTGTCACCACCAGTTAATTCTGTTATTCTCCTCATAAAATTAGGGATTTATGTCTACATTTTGTGCTCCCACTAGAAAGGTGCTCATGCCAAAACATATCTATACCGAACTCGTCCAAATCTTTCACGCTATTCTGGGTCCGATAGCACATTTTTCGATGCGAAGAAAATCATAACGGAAGATCTCTATAATTAAAGCCTGAGTGCAACGTGCCAGATGACTATTGTTAGTGTTTCTGAGATTTACTTACCAATTTTTCGAAATACTTGATCTTAATCGGCGATGCAGGTAATAAAGAATATTTCATTGTGGTGTCTGAGGAGGTATGGAGATGGCATTTTTGAGTTGTATAACCACATAAAAATGTTAAATTCTTTTTCAGCATCTCTTATTGTGTTTAGCCCTGATGACGGAATACATTGTGCCCCTAAACGTTCGTGAAAGGTAACGGCTTTATTGATTTTCTGAGAAACCCACAGATAGATCCACAAGCTTTTAAAATTATTCCGTAATATGGTTGTTAAAGATATCCCAAGTTATAAATAGGCTTGTGGTTCAAATAGCGTGTCGAAGTCGAAGAGCCGTTGTGGATAGAAGCAATGAGTTCCAAATAAAAACGGAGTAATTCTTGATACCGTCATTGTACTGAATAATTTGTAGTCATTAGCGAAGTGTGACATAGTGAATGTTTTTTTATTCGAGAAATTTTCTTAAAGTCGGTTGCCTCATCTACACCTACGTTATACCGTGCAAGGCAACACTAGGACGTATGGCACGGGTTGATTCCAAACCAGGCATGCAGCACTTATTCCAGCTGAAATCGTTATAATAATGTTGTGAGATATTTCGTTTCAATTGACTGTGAATTAAAGTAACATTTGGTTCATGAAAAAACAAATTCTGGGTGGTTATTTCTTTGGTAGTTTGTATTACGGGATAAAACCAGTTTAGGACGGCATACGCAGTCATGCCCTTCAATGCATTATAAAAATCCAATTTGTCATTGACCTATGAAAACGCCGTAATCAAGCTGCAATATTAAGATCGAACTATCTGAAATATTGCAGCATTACATTAAGAAGCTAAATATGTGGTATGCTAGCGATTAATAAGAATTCAATATTTATGAAACGTAATGATAATTTGTAATTAAACATTAACGCATTGAAAATTAGTTACGCGGGAAGAAACCTTTGGTAGTTAGCGATGGAGAAGATCGCCATATTTGGAAGTGTTGGAAACGCCCCTCCGTGATTGGACGATACAAGATCAACTCGCCCCCGCCCCCACTCGCAGCTCAGTGACGTCACCTGTCTCCCTATATAAGGGCGGCAATTCCGACACCGTCGCCAGATGCAGATGGGACACCGACGTGATGACCGTCATTTTCAGGTCGATCGGCGACGTGATAGGGACAGGGATTTGGAACGTTTGAGCGGCCCGACCAACGGTAGCCTATCTTACGCACCCAATTTCCCGAAGGGACCTCCCCGCCCGGGGAACCAAGGTCCGCGGTTCCGGCCTGGAGAGAATGGCTTCCGGTCGGGGGACCGGGGGTCGAGAAGACTTCGGCTGGTACACGAAAGATCCCTTAGCCGCCCCCGACGCACTCGTTGGCCTGGCTTTGGGTCCCACTTTACACCCCTGGCCATTGCACCGCCTTAGCACTCTAAGGCGAGGCCAGGGACCAAATCAGAACCCCGTCCCACACAGACAGAGGCGTGGTCTGGCTAACTGAGACCCAGATTCTCACACGCTGGGGCAGAGAGGGTTGTTCTCCGCTCTCCTGCGGGAAAGCGGTCCAATAGGTACACGAGGTTGGGGGAGTGGGGATAGGTCGGTAGGTAGGAACACTCGCATACATCCGTACTCGCTTAAGTTCGGTTGTGGTCATCGATCTAAAGAACTGCCCTTGTTCTCATCTTACTCGTTGTTTATCTCTCTTAACAGTTAAGTTATTTTCGAAACGGAGAATTTGCATTTTAGCGCATTGTGTAACTTAAGTACTTATTGGTACAGTATTAGCTTTATCAAATACGAAACTCCTTTATGTAGTAACTTTCAGATATAAATTCTCGGTGTTTTAATCGAATCGACTTCAGAACGTAGTTCCACTCCTTTTTCAGTATTTCTCTTGAACGTCTTTCATATATCTTGAAATCAATTACATTATATCGTGGTGGACTTAATTCTGAAAGAAATTGCTAGTAAAAAATACCGGAAGTCATTCACCAATATTTTCCTACACCTTTACATCGCTAGGGCTACAACACTGTTGCTGTTTTTTTCTGGAAATATTATCGAAACTAACCTTTTCTTTTAAGTTTTTAGTGCTCTACCGGCGCAGGAGATTCTCAATTTTCTCCTTGTCAGCTCATTTCTACGCAGTACTTCCCCTTTTACTCTTCCTTTCTCGTGTTTCTCATAGACAATGAGATAACTCACGGTTAATTTAAGGTAGTCTCATTTACCAGAGTTATCAGGAAAAAATATGGATAGTACGCATCCGTGTATCGGGGAAGTGTCGAGTTCGTGAATTTTGAAATAAGAAATTATCCTGCAGCTAAAATTCGTAGACCACATCTTAGTTACTGCTACAGTTTCGTGAATGCTTAAGAGACGCTTATTCTATATATCAGTAAATTTAAAATTTTTTGGCATTTCGCTATCTGTTCACAAATTGGAGTTGGCCAATCCAAAATATTTCCGCATGTGAGATTTAGAAGTATTTTAGATAAAAATTGCACAGCCTTTCATCGCAAAAGTATGTGTCTGTAGTCTTCCTCAAATTTGACCATTTCCCCGTCTTCAATTATCACTCCGAAATAATATTTTTTAATTTCGAAGGTAAGCACAGTCATTTATTCTTTGGCAAAATTGCTGTTATTTACATCGGCTAAAACCTTGCAATATTGTGTTTTACTTGCTGAAGGAGTTTTTGCGAAAATAGTCAAATGCGTTTTACTTAAAATCCTCCCCATTTTCCACTCTTCTACGGTATTTCTATTGGAAGTTTCGATGTTTTATCATCTTCATTCTTCACATCAAATACTGAGTAGTATAACATAAGTCACTTGCGGAGAAAATAAATGCTTATGCAATGGTCTCCTAAAATAAAGAAGGGAAGTTTCGTTTAAATTTGGCAAATGAAAACAGCATACATTTTAGCAAGTAATAGTGTAAGAGTGTTTGTAACCATAGTGAAGAAAATTTCTCGGTACATTTCTAAAACATTTTACTTGTACGACGCGTTTCTTGGCAGAGTCAAATACAGAAAAAATGGTTACACTCGTTTTTAGAATAACATTTTGAAGGGAAATATAATGTACTTGCCTTCATTATGGATACATTAGTCAAATATTTCCGCGCAGTGACGCCTACGACTGTCACATAAATAATTAGAGATACTTTTTGTGCAGCGAGTGAATCTTAGCACTTCATTTGGAACGAAAAATGCTTTCACATTCTCAACGCATGAATTGCACAACGAATAGCAACAATAAAAAGAATTGTTGGAAAAGCACGGCACTTGAAATTCGTAAATTAAGAGGACTTGTGTTTAACTTCTCTCTCACTTTATTGAATACACGACCTGAACGACATACTCGATGCAACATTGAACACCATTACTGTAACATCGCGTCGTGTCTAGCGTTCTTCACGTCAGTTTTATCAATAATTAATACATAATTTTTCTTTCTCGTCTACCAATATGTCAAATGGATATAAAAATGCTGAAGGGGCCGCCAAGTAGACTTTTGCGCAATGGACTTGCGCCGTTGTCATAAAACATGAGATTACAACTCTGTTCCCACATCATGAATTTATTACACGTAAACTTCGGACTGACGTATTTCTTAAAATTTCGAGGAAGTGTCCACAGCTATTGTGTTATATGTGCATCGAAAGCCCGCATTTCATTATCGATGTAAAGTAACTGGAATATAGGGGGTTTAAAATTCGTTGCAAAACGCTAGCAGGGCGTACAGGAGAGTATTTTTTCTTTCGCAGGAGGAGTAAGAGCAGATAAGAGAGCCTTTCTGAGTCGTTATCTTTCGTTCGGTTAGTGGACGAGGAAATTGATGAGGCACAGAAGTGTGTTGTGCGAATTTAATGAATTATAAATTCTTGTTTGAAAGATACACTGAACGTAAACACTGCGTTTATACTCGTACTTTTTAATGATATATGAGAAAATATAAAGCACTTGTAGGCCTACATTTTCATCCAGTGGAAACCAATTTTAAATTGAAGTATCCGTTACTAAGCCTCGGTCGAGAGATGAGTATCCCTCCCAACCGAAAAACAAACCGGAAAGGACACTATCATAATAAATAATGAATTACGACGGATATAATTTAACAAAATTTCAGGCCATTCCAAATTAGAGAGGGAGTTTAACTCGGAAGAAAGTGGCGGACTAACGAAACACATCCTCATCAAGTTGTTGCTCTCCTATACACGGAGACCTGGTCAACGTAGCTCAACTTAAAAGTAGTTTACTGTCGCGTAGTCTAAATAAGTTGTCTCTACGTGCCTACTATTATTTCTCAACGTTACTCTCGCGAGCTATAAAGCACTATATTAAGTGACGTTATTGTGTACCCCGTACAAATCAAATCCAAATCAAGGCTTATGCTGACACAAAACTGTACCTATGGTTAGTCTCGTTTTCCGAACTTGATTCTCGTGCTGTTAACCTCTGTTCAGTCTCTAAAAAATAATTCTGTAATAAATCAACCTACCAATGACATGTTAACTAGTTTTGGACATTGCCTTGAATGCCTATTTATTCCCTTCCAAGCCTAAAATGTGTCTCTACCGTGCAATCCACCCCTAGCGTATTTCGTAGAGGTACACACATACAAAATATTTGTGGCGCAGGATCAAAGATACTAGGTTTTTAAACGTATAATAGGAAGGTCCTCGGTTGAAAAAGTCAAAGAGAGATGCTACTTCGCTCTGGGTAGGCCACTCCTCGAATACGCCACGGGCACTTGGGACCCTGGTCAAACAGATTTAACCAAAAAAAGTAATAAAATACAAAGAAAAGCAGCGCGCTTCGTTAAAAACTGCTACGAGCGTACACATAGTCTCTCACTACTTTTAGAGGGATTATGGTGGGAGCCGCTAGAGACTCGATGGCTACACGCTAGGCTTAGGTTGCTTGAGAAATTCAGAACTGATATTTTTCAGAATGGCACAGAGAATATTGTTATGACTCCTCGCAACATCTCCATGCCTGTCAGATGCGATATAATAAGTGAGATACACTGCCGAACAGATAAATACAAAAAATAATTCTTTCCGCGAACAATAGGCGATCACAATAAAATTTGAGCTCCACTAAATACTCTCCTATTAAACATGTCACCATTTCAGCTCCAAAAACTTACACCTTTACACGGCTGGTGACCTAACACCCCCTGCCACACGCCCATGCGGTGGCTCTCAGGGTATTATGTAGATACCATTCAGTACACTACTTAAGATACAGATTGGTTAGTACTATTAATGCGAGTGATGATGGTAGTACAAGGAACTAAATCAAGCAAAGGCTAAATCATGCCAGAAACTTCATGCGGGTTTGTTGCTAATAATGATGTTAAGATATTTAGTAATACCAACTAACTACTATAAGTGCGTAATAGATGAAATGTGGGTTAGAAGCTCCAGTAATGGACGTATCTGAAAGGAGTGTGCTATGATGGTTTGGCCATGTTGAGAGAATGGAAGAGTCGAATTACGAAAGGTATATAAGAGTGAAATGAATGGTGCGAGAGGGAGAGGTAGGCCGAGAAAGTTTTGGTTGAATATGGTTGAGGAAATTCTTAGGAGGAGGAATATGAGGAGTTTTAAGAACAAGAAAGCGTGTATAAAGTGCAGTGTATGGGGGTAAATGAAGCAAAAGTGGTTTGCAAGGATAGGTCAGTATGGAGGAAATTATCGAAGCAGAGTTAGGTGTACAAATATGTATTTATGAGTGAAACGTAGTGACTGTGCCTTCCCCGGAAGGGAACGGCGTGATTGGTATGTAAGATATTTAGTACAAGTGCAAAACACATTTACTTTGTGAGGGTTCAAGTATACTAGTATAGTAGAACTGATATATCGCAGCTATTATGGTCCCTTATTGTCTAATTCTAAATCTATCGGTGCAGCAATCTGATTCATATATCCAATTCCTGTGAAATCAAATATGCCGTAATACTTTGGCTTTAGCAAAATATGTTGAACGTTTGGAAAATAAGTCTACAGGAACCTTTTGTAAATGATTTAATCTACGCCTTCCTTTTGATCAGGTAGAGGTTCCCAACCTATTGTCCTAAAAAAATCAGTAACACTGCTATGTGTATGTTAACATTTTTTTAAAAAGAAATCTTGCTGCTTTCCGCTGTATGCGATCTATATCTGAAACTAACCCCATGTAATCGCGGCGTATTCCACGTGAGGTCTCAAGATAGAGAAATTACATCGGTCCTTTACTTTCTCGTTACATATTCCCAGTAATATTCTAATAAATCTCTATATACGATCTGCCTGTACGCAGATTTCCCGTGTGTGCATCTCCCAGGACAAGTCCTGAGTGCGGATCAAACCGATTTATTTAGCCGACTCTAAATTTCATAATTTGGTTTGATTTAACATGTACGTATCGTTCAGCAAGTTCTTCTTTTCCAAAAATTCATCACCTTGCAATTTTGAAAAATTTATATCTGACTGTAATTTATTCTACCATTCGTTTGTAGCTTATATATTTTTTTCAACGCTATTCTGTCAGACTCTGTGTTAATACCCCTGTACAACATTGCGTCATCCGCGAAAAGGGGAATTTTGCTAGTAGCGGCGGTGGTGATGTCAATATTATACAAAAGGAATAATAAAGGACCAATGACACTTCCATGGGGTACACCCGATGTTACTTTCACTGTATCTGAACTAACGCCATCTCGAATTACCCTCTTTTCGCGGTTATTTACGAAATCTTTAATACAACATATTAAATCGTTATGTATTCCATAGGCTTTCAGATTAATAAGCAAAGTCGAATGTGGAACAATATCAAAAGCTTTTTTGAAATCTTTAATTATCGCGTATACTTGGACGAGCCTTTTTCTAGAGGAAAGATTCTCGTTAGAATAGAAGAAATGGGGCTATCTTGGTTTTGTAGGACCGTCCTTTTCGGAATCCATGCTAGTTTTGAATTAACAAGTTCGGAATATCTAATTACCTCGATTGAACTGACGATTATATGTTCCAATTTCAAGCCCGAGGTAGACGTGAGGGAGATAAGTCTTTATTTGCTAGGTCTTTCCTTATCACCACTCTTTAAGATAGGTTTTTCATTCTCTATTTTCCAATCGTCAGGGTCACGTTGACATTTTGCAAATGATTTTTCAAATATTATTTTCTGGTACGTTGCTATTTCTGGCGCTAATTCCGGAAAAACCCGGGCGGTAATTTCTCCGGGACCAGAATATTTCTTGGAGTTCATGGATTTCAGGAGACTTTCAATGACCCGGCAAGAAATATTTATACACTGCATTGGTTTTTTGTATGGGATAGGCAGTGTAGCGGTGTTTTCTTTTTTTGAGGGAATGTAGTATAGGTGCTTTGAAAAAAGGTATCAAGTGCATTCGCTTTTTTTTCTCAAATGGTTCTCCTTGACCGTTTTATGTGACGTCCCCGTAGATTTAAGGCCTCCACACACCTGAGCGGCCGCGGTGGCGACGTCCGCCGCGTGGCCGCCGCTGTGCCCACACCTAAGCGTCCGCGGCCACGAAAATTCTGTATTGTTGATGTGAGCGCCAAACCGACGAACCTTTGACTACTCATGCGGTAGATCTGCATTCATGAAGGCATGTGTGCCATGGAAGTTGATAATATTTCTGATCAAAAATCACGATTAAAATATTTCGACAATTTCGCATTCTCAATGCCCAGTTTCGTCTGCGCCACCCCTTGAGGAAGTTAAAAATTGCTTGGCGTAAACTAAGCCGCGGTCAAGTTTACCCGCAGGCGTGGATGTTTTTATGAGGAATAACCAAGTTTTTACGTTCTTAAGAAATTTTCCTACGTGTTTTTCTTCCTTAATGTGGTTCGGAAGGACGTTAAATCTTTTTCGAGATATATACGCAAAGCATCTTTGAAACAAAGTCAAATTAGGCTTGGATAAAGAAATAGTATTTCTTTCTCGCAAAGTCAGGACTTGAGTCCTGGGTAACCGATTTGCTTCGTCGCCACTTCTTAGATAGAAATTCTTTAGCACTTTATAAAAATACATACACCTGATAGGCAATATGTTCAGTTCTAAGAAGAGTGGGAATGCATGAGAGAAACGGTTTTTGTGCATTATCACACGTAACATCCTCTTTTGCAGAAATAGTACGGGGTTTATTGTATTTCTGTAAGCTCCTCCCCAGCAAATTAAACCATAACTTAATTTTGACTGAACCAGTGCCAAGTAGTTAATTTTAGAAAATTCAATGGACATTTGTTTCGTAAGAAGTATAAATTTGTGGTTCGGAAGGACGTTAAATCTTTTTCGAGATATATACGCAAAGCATCTTTGAAACAAAGTCAAATTAGGCTTGGATAAAGAAATAGTATTTCTTTCTCGCAAAGTCAGGACTTGAGTCCTGGGTAACCGATTTGCTTCGTCGCCACTTCTTAGATAGAAATTCTTTAGCACTTTATAAAAATACATACACCTGATAGGCAATATGTTCAGTTCTAAGAAGAGTGGGAATGCATGAGAGAAACGGTTTTTGTGCATTATCACACGTAACATCCTCTTTTGCAGAAATAGTACGGGGTTTATTGTATTTCTGTAAGCTCCTCCCCAGCAAATTAAACCATAACTTAATTTTGACTGAACCAGTGCCAAGTAGTTAATTTTAGAAAATTCAATGGACATTTGTTTCGTAAGAAGTATAAATTTGAGACACAATGCCGTAGTGTTAGTTAGGCAACTTACATGGTATTTCAATTTATTGTCCAGGATCACCCCCAAATATTTAAATTCAGTTACTTTTCCAATCGTGATGCAATTTAAACAGTTTCCTACTGAACAGTCCGGAGAATGATATATTACTTCCCAGTCAATTTTATACCTGTTACATAAATCATACACCATGTATTTGGTCTTGGAACTTGAAGATAGTTTGTTAAAGAGAAACCATTGCCTAAGAACTATTAAATCTTCTTCTATCTTTCTTTTAACAATGTCCCAGGGTGCATTTGCATAGTTTAGTGCAACGTCATCAGCGTAAGCTGTGACATGTCCATTAAAATTATGATAACAAAAGATCGTTTATATGAACCAGAAAAAGTATCAGTCCCAGTCCTGAGCCTTGTGGAACGCCAACCTTTATTTCTTTATAATTACTATAACAGTTATCCACTCGAACACACTGTGAGCGCATAGATATGTAGCTATTAAACCACTGAAGGACATTTCCTCTGACTCCGGCTTGATGAAATTTTATAAATAAAATGTCGTGGTCAAGGGTGTCAAAAGCCTTATGGATATCGATGAATAAGGTAGCTGTGCGTTTATTATGATTGAGTGCATTATAAACATTTTGCAAATGATGCATTAAGGCATCTTCGGTTCCCAATCTACTTCGAAAACCAAATTGCTTCGGGCTGAAAAAATTAGTTTTATCAAGGAAATGCAAAAACCTTTTCTTAACGAGTTTTTCAAAAATTTTTGAGAATGTCGAAAGGAGCGATATCGGTGTATAATTTTCCAATTTTTTTGGATCACCTTTTTAGAATAGCGGAATGACGACTGCCTTTTTTAAAGCCAAAGGAAATTCTCCGGTTGAAATTCCATCAAAGCCTGGTGATTTGTTTGAGGGGAAACTTTTCACCAGTGTAATGATTTCGTTTTGAAATACTGGCTCCAAATTAAACGACACAAGAATCGATCATGGAGCATGGATTTTTCAATGGGTAGATTGTAGTTCCGTTAATTGTAGATTGAAAGGCTGAGATAAAATATTGATTAAATTCAGATGCCAGTATCATAGGATCAGTAATGACTGTGTTCTCCCTTTCGATTCATAGATCAGGGGTTTTTGAACTAGTTTGTCCAGTTATTTCTTTAACTAAGGCCCATTGAGCTTTAGGATTACTGCAACAATTTTCAAACTTCCTCATGTAAAAATCATTGCAGGTCTTTCTCAGCTAAACCCTTAGATTGTTTCTAAATTTTAAAAATTCCTCCTTCAAGCTCTCGCTTTTGGGATTACGCCTATTCTTTTTTAAGATATCATTTTTTGATTTTATCTCTTTGAGCAGAGAAGTGGTCGTCCAAGGTTTTAATTTTATTGTCTTTTTATCCTGTAATATTGTTAGTTTTTCCCGGTCAATCACAGCTTGCATCAAATCCAACATAATGGAAAAAGCCCTCGAGGGGTTTGGCTCATTAGTTACTGGAGTCCAGTCTATTTTGCTCACTAAATCATGCAACATATCATAGTTTACATAAATTATATTTCGAGGTTTTTCACGTTCAACGTTAGAGTTAATTTTTATTTCTTTTGAAACGACGAGCGTAATCATTGAATGATCAGTAATCCCCAAGTGTCGGACGTTTGCCAACATTTCTAGTTTGAATGCATTATAGAACCTTACAAGGATGTGATCAATACAGGTTGAAGATTGCTGGCTAATCCTGGTGGCCTCATTTACTAGACATGAGAATCCGTACGTACACATCAAGTTATTTTAGTGATCAGAGTCATTATTTTCATTCATTAAGTTAATATGTAGGTCACCAACCACAACCATATTTTTTCCTGTGTTGTTCAGAGTGGGTTCCAACTCCTGTAAAAAATCAGTTACAGGAATATTTTGATCCATGTACATACTTAACAGATTAAATTCCACCACGTGAGAATATACCTTAAGATGTACACAGTCTGCTGTATAACATTCGAGTGACATTTCTTCGCACTGAATATTATCACTTACATAAACTATCACACCTCTGCTCGATTCTTTTCACAGCATTTAACAAATGTATTATAACCAGATATTTTATAAAAATTCACTTCATGTTTATTTATCCTTATCTCTGACAGAACAATAATATTAGGTTTATTTTTCATTTGACTCAGATGAAACAATAAGAGCTCAAAGTTGCTGCGTAAGCTGCGAATATTTTGATGAATTAAAAAAATAGAACCAATATGAGTAACTTCGCCCTTTCGCGTGATAATCATTTTTTCAGGTTGTCTATGTCTTCAAAACTATTTATGACAATAACATGTTCCTTTTCCGCTATTCTCATAAGGCTTTCCCCTCCCCTAATCCAGAGGAAGGCATACTTTTTTGCCTTTTTTCTTTCGCAGCGTTTAAAAGTCTACGTCTGCCAGGTCAAAGGGCCTCGTTTATGTAAATGGGATCTGACGGGGAATCAGGGTATAGATGACTTGTTGACAAATTTCTCTTGACCCGTCGCTTAGCTAACAAGTTTTCTTTCGTTGACTGGGTCGTAAATCTCACTAGTATCCCCCCCCCCCCCCGGGACCCATTTTACTTAGGCCTTGTGCGGTAACAATGATCAATGAATTTTTTGCTCAGGTCGACCCCAAGTTGGTGCCCTATCTGACTTATAACAGCAGGTACATTTTCATTATTTTGAAAGGGAACGCCGTGAATTTCTACGTTGTTTGGATTGAGAGCGCTGTTCTAAATCATCAGTACGATTTGACAAAGATATCAAATCTTTCCTTAGTTGTATATTTTCACTTTTTAATACAAATATTTGTTCACTACAAAAAGCTTTTCAATTGAGTCTCCAATGTGTTTTTCGGTTTGTTTAAGCTCAGTTCTCATCTCCTCCATTGAGGATTATACATCATCGATAGATTTACCTTTTTTGCAACTTGATTCAGTGTCCTGAGGTGGCGTGTGAGTTGAGGCTAAATCTTTGAGAATTTGACAATCCGAACACCTCCACTTCTGCTTGCTTGCGCGAATCCCATCGATGTCGTCCTTCTTTAGCTGCTCCGGAAGGCAATGGCCGTGGAAAAATTTGCTGCACTCGGTGCACGATATGAAAATCGAGTTTCTTATCGATTCTCGGCACTCGTTGCAACTGCCACTCATTATCGCAGAGCACAGATTTCACAACACAATCACTTTCAATGAGTTATGTTTCAAACTAAAGTGAGGAAACTTGAGGAAGCACTTCGATTTTCACCAGTTTTCAAGCTAGACTATCAGCAGTTTTTGTGCAGAAATAACTCGTCAGAAATAACTCTGTAATTCCTGAAAAGGAATTAAATTATTATTATATTATGATATAAAAAATAATTTTTTGTTTGAAGGTAAATATATAAATTTATATGTGATTATTATATTTATGAATGATTAATGGCCAAAAAACTTTAACCAAATAAATAAACAAAATAAAAAGAAAAGCAGCGCGCTTCGTTAAAAACTGCTACGGACGAACATATAGTGTCTCACAACTTTTAGAGGGATTAAGGTGAAAAGCCCTAGAGATTCGGAGGCCACACGCTAGGCTTAGGCTGCTTGAGAAATTCAGAACTGGTGTGTTTCAGAGCGAGATAACAGATAGGTGAAAAAACTTGTTCTTTCCGCGCACAATTAGCGACCACAGTAAAACGGAGCTCCTCTAAATACACTCCCATAATAAATGTCACCATTTCACCTCCAAATATTTTACATCTTTATACGGCTGGTGACCTATCGCCCCCTGCCACACGCCCATTAGGCGGCTCGTAGGGTAGTATGTGGATGTAGATTACTTGCTTCCAGTGCCAATTTTTTTGTTTTACTGCGTTTGCAACAGCCAAATTTTCATTTTCGCGCGCATTCCACGAAAGTGATAAAGTACTTAAACTGATAACTGACCATGTACAACTGACTACATACACGAAATACTGTGCAAGCCACTACAAGGGTTAGTGGCACGGTGTGATTTTACCCCAGGGATGCAGTACCTACTCATCCCAGCTGGAATCAGAACAGCGTACTTTCACTCGGCCGCTCGGCGCAGGCCAAAAGCAATAAAGAGAAAAATGCGAGGTAGGACCACGAACTAGGAGATCCCTATGCAAACTAAAATGCTACCATGCAACACAACATGCCTAAGGACTGGAGAATAGCAAATGTCACACCTATATTCAAAAGCGGCGACAGGGAAGACCCTAGTAACTATAGGCCTATTTCTCTCACATCCATTCCTGTAAGGTATTTAAACACATAATCGTAAGCTCCATTATGAGTCATTTAGATAGGGAGGAATTATTAATAAATAACCAACACGGATTTCGAAAGGGTAGATCT
Organism: Ceriagrion tenellum; assembly: GCA_963169105.1. NCBI lineage: Eukaryota > Metazoa > Arthropoda > Insecta > Odonata > Coenagrionidae > Ceriagrion > Ceriagrion tenellum. The sequence continues at coordinate 105,552,802 of OY720644.1, read as the reverse complement.
TGCGAAACCCAATTGGCCCTCTTCGTTCATGACATCTTGCTCTCGGGTGAAAATAATGTTCAAGTTGACGCAATATTCCTCGATTTTAAGAAAGCTTTCGATAAGGTACCTCACGTTAAGTTACTCTCAAAGCTAGAAGCATATGGAATAGATTAAAAAAATTATTACTTGGATTAATCAATTCTTACATGGGCGGGAACAAAGGGTTGTCATAGATGGTATCATGTCAAACAGAGTTAGCGTTACATCGGGGTTCCTCAGAGAAGTGTTATTGGTCCACTTTTATTTCTCTTGTACATAAATGATGTTAGCAACGTCGTTAAAAGTAAGCTTAGACTCTTCGCAGACGACGCGGTTGTGTATAGGGATATTAACAATTCCGAAGATAGCGACTCGTTAACAATCGACCTACTTGCTATTCATGCTTGGTGCGAAAAGTGGCAGATGGAACTAAACATAAAAAAGTGCGTAGCAGTCAGCTTTTGAAAAAAGACAAATATTCCAGGTAGGGCTTACAGAATTAATAATACGGAAATTATTCACGCCGAGTCTGTCAAGTACTTGGGGGTCACAATTACTCACGACTTATCTTGGGGAAAACATATTAGGGAAATATGCGGTCAAGCATTCAGGAAGCTAGGCTTTATCAAGAGAGTACTCGGAAAATGTGATGAGAAAGTGAAAGAACGTTGTTATTTTTCAATCGTTAGGCCTCATCTGGAATATGCTGTTTGGGTATGGGATCCATGCGAAACGGGGTTGATATCAGAGTTAGATCGCGTACAGCGAAGAGGAGCTAGGTTTGTGAAACGATGCTACGATAAGTTGGCTAGTGTATCTGGACTGTTCGAAGAATCAGGATGGGAATCGCTATCACAGCGTAGATTAAATTATAGGCTTAACCTCCTAAATAAAATTCAGGAAAATCATTTCTCTGACGACGTAAAAAACATACTATTAACCCCCTCGTACTACGGCAGATGAGATCGCGCCAATAAAATTAGAGAGCTAGATTGTAGAACCGAAAGATATAAAATGTCATTTTTTCCGTGTACCATTCGGGTCCATAACAGCTGTGATCGTCGTCAAGAATAGTTCGAGTTGTGACAATAGGCAGACAGTAAATCTTTCTCATTATATTCTCTACTTTCTTATTTATGCATGATGTAAATATTGATGTTCTTATTTATGCATGATATTTAGAATCTGTAGTAGTAGTCCTTGTACCCCTTGCATGTGGGAAGGATTGACGATGGAATGTTTCTTGGTTAGAAGATTTTTAATTGGTACGTAGCATGTGTGGTACTCTGGTTCCAATGTAATTTCGGTGTTCTACCGTATCATTCATGCATGCCTGGTGTGGAAGCACCCCCTGCCACACACCCTTTGGGTGACTTGCAGGGTATGGCGTAGATGTAGATGAACACTATTTATTTACATCGACATCTACTACCCCGATATCCGCCGCTTGGTCGTGTGGCAGGGGGTGTTAGGTCACCAGCCGTGTAAAGGTGGAAGTTTTTTGGAGATGAAATGGTGACATATATAATAGGAGTGTGTTTAGTGGAGCCCATTTTTTTTGTGGTCGCTTATTGTTCGCGGAAAGAACGAGTTTTTGTACCTATCTGTTCGGCAGTGTATCTCACTTATTTTGTCGCGTCTGTCAGACCTAGAGTTGAAGTGAGGAGTCGTGATAATATTTTCTAAGGCGCTCGGAAAAATATCAGTTCTGAATTTATCAAGCAACCTAAGCCTAGCGTGTATCCTCCGAGCCCTTAGGGGCTCCCACTTTATAACGAAGCGCGCTGCTTTCATCTGTATTTTATTTATTTTTTTGGTTAGATCTATTTGACCAGGGTCCCAAATGCTCGTGGCGTATTCGAGGTGTGGCCTAACCAGAGCGGAGTGGTATGAGCGAAGCAATGAGACTTTGTGTTAGGTAAGTCGATAGGCGGTGCAGTTGATTAGGTGATTTGCCCCATAATGCTTGTTTCTTAATCTGCCTTGTCGTACAAACATCATGTTCAGCATGATCACTGTATGTCTCTTGTTTCTCGTTTACGTCATTGATTTATGCATTAATATAAAATAATTTCTGCAGTATTGGCAGCATACCTCTGCTGTTTAGCATGTCGGCGAAAGGTATCTATGCATCATTAATCATATTGGTCAAAATGGTTGAAAATCTTTGATTTAGACTTCAAAATCGCATTTATCGCTACAACAATTTAGGAATAACATACAAAAGAGATAACTTGCGACATAGCTGTATCTTTATAACGAATTGTGAGAATCGTAGTTTTTTGTGTACCACCAATCCATCGTAGCAGTGTAAAAGTCGACATTCTGTAAACAGATTTTTTCGCGAGGTACCCTGCCCCTTTAAGAATGGACTGCATGCCGCTGAATGGAGTACCTGCTAGGAGTTTTTGGGAAATGTAGGATGAAGGGAGTTAAAATTAGCAGCTGATGAATAAATGCCAGTTATATGCTCCAGTAGTGGACTTTTTGATTGAATGGAATTTTGCTTAGTTAATAAAAGCAAATGAAAACAATTAAAGACAAAGAAAAGCTAATTATATTTATTCTTTCTTCTCGAATCATCGCTGACATAATTTAACGACGTCATGGTAAACCTTCTCTCTAACCTAGGAAGATATATCAAGCAGGAAGAGGTACATAGTGGTTTCAATTTTCATCCATCTTTTCGCCGAGGTGATGTGCGATGCGCAATTCGAAATTGCGGTTTCCTTTTTTCTTGGCTGGCAAGCTATGAGCAGGATTGCAAGTGTCGCATAGAGGTACTTCACAACATATATGAGTGTAATCAAGGATATTTTTGCAGTAGAAGTGAGCACTAAAAATTACCTCTTTAAAAAATACTACTTTTTTTGATGGATAATTTTTCTTAGGTATTTATAGTAGGCAATAAGGAAAAGTAGTGAGTCAATGACACTCCCTTACTTGGCTCCAGAAGTCACGCTCATGCCATCAGAAATGGCAGCGTTGGCAAAAATAATTTTAAATTGACTGTTTCTTTTTTCGGGATTCATTCCACGGAACCTGTACGGAGGAATATATGAAGTTTTGTGCAGATGTGGACATTCATATGTAGGCCAGACATGCAGAGCCCTAAAAATACGCCTCCAAGAGCTAAAACGGGCAATTTAAAATAATAATCACCGCATTTCTGCAATAGCCGAACGCCATCTCTGCGGCCCCACTCATAATGTCAACTTTGAGGAGACAAGACTAATATCTAGGGAAATACGCTATTACCCAAGATTATACAGGGAGGCCATAGAAATTGTGAAGAAACCGGAGAACGTCAACTGAGAAGACAGTTACACGTTGAGTAGCAGTCTTAAACGAATTTTTCAAATTTAAATTCCCGCAACAATGGGAGTCCACACTCATAAATATAAAGACGAGCGAGACTAAGAAATTAGTTCAGTTAACCTGATGAAGATGGCAGGAGGATCAACGAAATATTGATTTCACAATACATACATCGCGGAATGAATCCCGAAAAAAGAAACAGTCAACACTGCATCCGCGGAAGCCTACGAGCTAACTTTTAATTGTTAGCTAATTTCTCGCAGAGTTATCATTGCATTTGATTACTTTATAAATACGTTACATTTACTTCGTATTAGCTGAAGGACGTAGTTTGAGGGATAATGTTAAACTAAATACGGATTAATGACAAATGTGTGTATTTTGAGAGTCTCGTGGAAGTGGTATCTCCTCGTCTCGTCAACAAGCGGTCTCGTCTCGAATTCTCAACTATGGTCTCGTCTCGAATACAAGACGAGAAAGTCTCGAGTCTCATGGCAACACTACCTGAAATGGCTTGCTTACATATATTATTTTCTCAACCATTACTCTGTGGCAGAGTACGGCCTCCCTGGTTCCTCTGTTCTTCCTAATTCCTAAATGGTTTTCCCAGAAGTTGACTTCCATTTCACCCGTCCGTCTTTATTCTTGCAACTATTTTTCATACATGTAACACTAGACAAGGTTCCCAGTCGACACAGAAAATATGGCCAGTATTTGGCCGAGGTTTGGTTCGTCTATGGCAGTTATGGCTACGGCTCGCCGCATCATGGCCGCGTTGTAGCCCATGTCCGGCTTGCCATAACGCAGTTGGCCGAAGCACCGCCGTGGTACGGCCACAATTCTTCGTTCTAAGGTTGGCCGTAACGGGTATACTATGTGCATCTAATGTATACCACAATATGATTAGGATAACATTTATAATTTGCTATACATATTCATAAATACCAGGAATAAAATTATGTTTTCATCAATTATTTAGGAGAAAAACAAATAACTAAAAATCGAAAATAATATTCATCGATGTAGTACCATTGAGTAGCATAGTGGTGCGGCTTCCGTTTACGCTTGTTTGTGATGCATATGTTGGTTCATGGAATTGGCGGTTCAATTGTTCAATACACCGCGAGCCGCCGCATGGGCGTGTGGCAGGTGGTGTTAGGTCACCGGCCGTGTAAAGGTGTAAGTTTTTTGGAGATGAAACGGTGACATGTATTAATTATAGGAGTGTATTTAGCGGAGCTCAATTTTTATTGTGGTGGCTTATTGTTCTCGGAGAGCACGAGTTTCTATACCTATCTGTTCAGCAGCATATCTCTCTCTTATTTTATCGCATATGTCATACCTAGAGATGTAATGAGGAGCCATGATAATATTCTCTATGTCGCTCTGAAAAATATCGGTTCTGAATTTATCAAGCAACCTAAGCCTAGCGTGTAGCCTCTGAGTCTCTAGGGGCTCCCATCTTAATCCCTCTAAAAGTTGTGAGACACTATATGTACGCTCGTAGCAGTTTTTAACGGAGCGCACTGCTTTCCTTTGTATTTTATTAATTTTATTGGTTAAATCTATTTGACCTAGGTCCCAAATGCTCGCAGCGTATTCGAGGTGCGGCCTAACCAGAGCGAAGTAGCATCTCTCTTTTACTTTTTCATCCGAGGACAATGCGCAAAAATTAATGATGATGCCATTATACTGTCAGCATGGACGCATATGCCCGTGCAAAAAGTAGATTCCAAAAATAGTTATGTCTCCATGTCAGAGATGGTTGTATTGCATGGGATGACACGCCTGCTATGTGAATGCCTTTGGGGAAGTCCCAATTCGGAGACGGGAAATGCGTGTGCTGGAGATAAACAAGGAGCTGATTCCAGGAGACAAAAGCGAGTCATGAGCTGAAAGTGGGAGTACCGATCCAGACTCGGGCTGGGCGCGACTCTTTTCGGTTGTTAAAAATTAAGTTCTACAGCTAGTACCTACAAGAGTTAAAGAAAACTCCTAGTACCATTTTTTGTTCAACTGTTCGAAAAAGCAATTTCAGCTTATTTCATGCCGTTGCTATTGAAAACCAGAATTAGGTCACTAAATTTGCATGTATGTAATTCCGTGATTTTTTTTAATTATCACTTTTTTAAATAGCGATCGACAACAGTTGCACCGCCGTATTATGGAATCACCATATTTTGACGTCTTTTATCGCATTAATTAACTTATTACACAAAACAACATATGGCCGTATATTCTATTTATTTTATCAATAATCAATTTTCTGGTGTAAACTTGCATATGGATTTTAACTTTTTGGGATTTTTCGTTTCTTGCAAACATTATTTTTATGCAAAACTAGCAATTATGTCAGATTTGAAAATATTATTATATCCTGAGTTTCTCCCTTCGTCGCATTTAAAACCATGTAACTTTAAGTTCCATATGCCGCAAGAATTGGGGTGAAAGGTAAGATTATGTCACTCACATCAGATAGCAACAACTGAACGCCAGCAGCAATGCAATGAGTGTAAGAGCGTTGTTGGTTCAGAATATATCCGGAACCGGGTCTGGGTATTATCGGTCACAATTTGGCTCACCACTGCTTGCCTCGTCGTGTACTTAATACTGAGAAAGGTAGAATAGAAGCGCCGAAAGCGAGCAGAAAAACACCGTCCCGGTGAGTAGAGCTCACCGCAACCGCTCATGGCAAAGATAGAGCATCTTCTTCTTCAGTTGGCAGCCTTGCGGCTGCTTTGCAGTAACTTGCCATTCTTCTGTATTCTCCGCCATCCTCTTCAGTGCGTGATGTATGAATTTGTGTTAGTGTCTGTCATTATCTGAGTGATGTATGCAAGTGGTAGTCTTCATCTAGTGTTTCTCCCTTTTATCATCCCTTCGAGGACTCTTGCTAGACCCGCCATTATGTGTTTTATCATATTTTCTCTTCTTATTTTTAGGCTCCTCATAAAGCTTCTGCTTTCTCCTGCTCTTCTGAATACTTCTTCATTTGTTATATGCTCTACCCAACTGGTACTAAATTCCTAAGCATTCTTCTCCAGCACCAAGCCTCAAAAGCCATCAACTTCTTATCTTCTAGCTTCCTTATTGTCCATGTTTTGCTGCCATACTAAGTCACACTCCACACTTCGTCTTCAATAGCTATATGTTTAGGTCTATATCTCTGTTTGTAAATAGATTCTTCTTTCTGTGAAAGGCGTTCTTTGTCTGAATAATTCTACTCCTTGTTTCCCCTTTGCTGGTTCCATCGTGCGTTGTCACGCTTCCCAGGTACTTCTATTCCTTTACATGTTGTATTTTTTCATTCTCGATGTATATTGCGGATGCTCTTCTATGATCTCCCTGGTTCCGGCTGCTTGCGAGTATTTTCGTTTTCTTTCTATTCACCTTCATGCTAAATTCGTTTTTCATGACGTTATTCATTACTTGAAGTATATTTTGTAGGTCGTCTTCATTTCTGTTGTTATAGCCATGTCATCTGCGAATCTTAGCATGCTAATCTTTCCCTCATGTATATTTATTCCACCTTGAATCTCTTCTGTTATCCTATCTATGGGGTCTTGACGATAGATCATAGCGGGGGATTAATATTAGTGTTTGAAGTGTTGTTTGCGTGAAAGTTGAAATTAAAGAGGGCAGACTTCTAGAACAGTAGTTCTCCCTGCAGATTTCCTTTTTGAGTCTTCCAAAATTCTGCCAACCAAAACTGGGCTTAGATGGCCAAACGTCGACTTCGGCGATGTAGTCTTTTTTTATTATCCCACGGCCGTCTTCATGTTATTGTAGGAACCCCGTGGCCATACTAAACATTTAATCGCAAGGCACTAAATGCGCTCGGAATCCACGACCACTTAGCCGCCCGGGACTGCGGTGGCTGGCAAGCGGGTGCCTCGCAGCGTAAAGCCTAGGTAAAGCTTCTCTGCTTAAGGTAGTCCGAGCGAGATGGTTCCCTAGTCATAATAGAGACCTTATTCGAATTATACGTTTCTATTTCGCCAGCTGTAGGACACATGAATTAAATATTGCATTATTAATGGTGCAAAAATTTAATTAGTTATCTATTTCCTCTTCGTTAAAATTCAGGATAGGCTTCGAACGGATGAATTTAATGGCGATTTCATTTAATAAACATATTTGTGAGATAAGAATTGAATCCTTTCTTATTTTTGCTGAGGAACATTATTTACCTGTGTACATTTATGTTGAAATCATGTTAATTAAAAATTATTTCATAATCTCAATGCATTATCATTCAAAATTTTGCAAAAAAACTTACAAGTACATAATTTATAATAAGCATATAACAATATGGTATATATTTTATGTAACAATAACTACATAATTTATCATAAGCATATCCATTAAACTTAAAAATGCCTTTCTCATGAATAATTATAGAATTTATTATGAGAAATCTCAAGAAGCAACTGGAATGTTCTTTAGTCCTTGCATAAAAATTTCTAGTAGTTCATCCAACATACACAGTATTGCAGTCACAGCACTTCAATTCACAGGTACCACTTTTCGTCTTCTTGTCTATTCTGTCCTTACACTTAACGAATAGTTTCTTCAAATTATATGGGGTTTTAAAAGAAATGAAATAATCGTCTTTAGGAAAAAGGTTAACTAAAACTTTTATTTTTCAATAATTGTTAAAATCGAAGTAACTTAGCCAAACACCTCCTGTGTAATAGGAATTTTAATGTTAGCAATTTACATTTTAAATATAATCGACGTGAGCTTAATGCTCTAGAGCAATTGAAAATTTCAAAAAGACATCAGAACTCTTACGTCAATGTCATCAATGAGTGTCTGTTTCCTTTTCCTATCCTTGAGGCTGTGACGCATTTTTCCCTCTCAACTTCTTACTAACCTCGATCCCTAACTTCCTCCCCCCTCCCGTTTTTACTCCCCACCCCACCCCCTTTCTCCCCTATCCCCCTCCTATGGTTTTTTTTATGTAAAAAGGAGATTCCGACCGACATGACTCTTCACCTAAAGATTGTGCTCATGTACTGAAACCCGGGTCGTGACAGTTTTCTTTATATTAGTGGTATTGTAAAAGTTAAGCATTTTTTTATTGATAAAATGTCATACCACCAAGTTACAAGTGATTTTGTTTTATACATTTTTCCATGTCTCTCTTTCCTCTGTTTTCTTTGACATTTCTTCTGTAACCCACTTCATCTAACCCCCCTCATTTACTCCGTACTATTGCTTTCTCCACCGCGCAACGAATACTAGCTTTTGTAATATTCCATATTCCTTCGAATGTTCCCATCTGCTTATATTCACCTATGTCTCTTTCCAATATGTCCTGGTATTCCTTCCTTTTTAACCCCCTCAATGCTTTCACGTTCCATCTCTTCATCCTCCTGCTTTTACGCTGCCCATAAAGTCTAAAATCACAGTTCGCCATCGCTAGTCCAGTTATGATCCGAGTTCATTTCGAGAGCATTCGCGCCCAAACAGAGATTTCCTGACACCGTCTCTACAAACCTCTGCCTTTTCAGAATGTAATCAATTTTATATGTACTTCCATGTATCCCCCGGCATGTTCCACATGCATCTACGCCCAGGATGGTGTTTGAACCAGAGGTTTGCTTTTACTAATGTATTCCTCTTACATAATTCTACTGTATTTTTCCGCGGTCATCTCTTGTCTGTAGCCAAAAGCCTCCCACTTCCCTCCACCGCCATCACATACCGGACGAACATCGGATTTTTCTGGCCCGGAATTTTTCTCGTTAGCTCTTCTAGTTGTTATTATATCGCACTCGCCTCTCACGGAAATAAGTGGAGAATCAAACGTGCTCTTTTACACAAAAAATAAAGTTTACTTCCGACTCGGGTTTTCACGTAACTTCATCATTAACAGGTCTGGTGCACGTTTTATTTCATTGGTTTCATCAAAAAATTCCACTCGATTTTGTAAAACTCTTCTGATTTTATATTCCAGGGAATTTAACAGAGAGCTAACAAGCTTGTATCATGTCAGAGGTCATTTTCGTGCCAGCAACCCCGTGAAGAAGAGGAAATTTGCCCGTCGTAAACCGAAGCGGCCTGCTGGCTACTCGAACGATCGCGTACGGCCGCTACCGCGGTGTCGGCCTACCGTGCACAGGCCGCGGACGCGCCCGCCAGGCCGCTCCGACTCGGTCGCCCGCGGCCGACTCTATCAGTTGGTTTAACGACTATAATAACTAGCACTTATACAGTATAATATCACCAAGTCAGTTTACGTCATCGCTAAGGACAGACAATTCACGGTAAGAGGATGCCGGCCGAAACTCTTTGAGAATTTGATTAGAAAACAAGCTCTACGCATTGTGTGAAACTGTCGTCTTCTTCTGCATTCGTGAAAATATTGATAATTACGGTATGTTATCAATTGAAGTAGCCTAAATATTTCATAATTACAATCATGACTCAAAGGTCCTACCTCAGACGATATGTACGATAATTGATGGGAACACTAGCAGTTCGAAGCCTGTGACTCCTTTGGCCCGTTTAACAGCTGTTATAACTACATCTACATCGACGTCATACCCTGCAAGCCAACCAAAGGGTGTGTGGCCGGGGGTGCTTCCACACCAGGCATGCATGAATTATACGGCAGAACACCGAAACTATATTGAAACCAGCGTACCACACATGCTACGCACCAATTAAAAATCTTCTAACCAAGAAACATTCCATCGTCAATCCTTCCCACATGCAAGGGGTACAAGGACTACTGCTACCGATTCAAAATATCATGCATAAATATGATCATCAATAGGTATTTACATCATACAGAAGTAAGAACGTAGAAAATATAAAGCAAAGATCTTCAGTCTAGCTAATGTCACCATCCACACTTTTCATTAAGACTATGACAGCTGTTATGGTCCCGAATGGTACGCGGAAAAAATTACATTTTATACCAATCGGTTCTTCAATCTATCTCTCTAATTTTATTGGCGCGATCTAATCTGCCGTAGTACGAGGGGGTATATAGTATGTTTTTTAAGTCGTCAGAGAACTTTTTCCTGAAATTTAGTAAAGAGGTTAAGCCTATAATTTAATCTACGCTATGATAGCGATTCCCATCCTGATTCTTCTAACAGTCCAGACACACTAGCCAATTATCGTAGCATCGTTTTACAAACCTAAACTTAAAGATAGACGTTACATTACTCTATTCACCGCTTATGGCACAAAAACCACAATTAGAGGATTCCCAACAACACTTCCGCAGCGGATTCGATTCGGAAACTAAGAATCTGAAACCTCAGACGCTTTCGGCAAGGCAATCCGAAGTTCGAGTCTAACTTCGCGACGAAGTTCGGGAGGAAAAGCTTACGTAGTAACACATTTTGCACAACTCTTCGGATGTGAGGTATTTTCGACTCAGGCTGCCGAATCTGAAGATTCGAATACGAAACTTACTCGGTAACCCCCGCGGTAACGCACCGCGGCCGCTTAGTATCTATAGGCGACCGACCGTCCGGACCGAAAATATCGATATGAACTTCCGAATCTATTACCTCAGGCACCATGGACCCGGTGTCTTAACAAGTGCAGAGTTGGAAATTATTTAAACATTTAGTTGCTGTAACCTATGTAAAAAAATAGTCTAAATGATTTTGTGCAAAATAGTGGTTATCACGACCATTATACAAGAACATCAACAGATATTCATCATAAAACATAAGAACAGAAACTTTACAAACTGGACCAAAAGAAATGGGCATAAAATTATTTGATAAGCTGCCTAGCCACCTAAAGCAAATAGGAAACGTAAATGCCTTCAAGTAAAAACTAAAGAATCATCTATTACAGGAAATGTTTTACTCAGTAAAAGAGTATCTTGATTGATATATGCATAGAAGTACTTGTTTTACTGTTGCCATGAACTCCTCCTCAGTTGCAAATATTTTCTAAGAATTGTCATACTTAGCAATCTCTTGAGAGACGTAAGTGCTGATAAATTGTTTTAAATTGTTGGAGGAGCGCTGTATACGTATTTTGATACATGTAAGAAAGAATTTGAGAACAAGCTGTAAAGATTTGATGTACTGTGTGTAAATGTGTATGAGCCATGATATTTTATCAATCCCGTGCCATGATATGTCGTCTATTAATAGTTTCTTTTTTGTGAATCGTTCATAACATTTGGTTGCTTATGATTTGATTTATTACTGTCCATGATACACTGTATGAACGTATTGTGTTAACTTGGTACCTGTTAATCTTGTGTATTATTCTAATGACGTGCCTTATATCTATTATAGTTACTTTTTTCTGTAACTGATCCCTTGGTAAATAAACATATTATATTATATCGGTCGCATTCCGTGTGAACGAAATAGCTCGATTAGAGATATGGAATTGCGATGTGAAACGGTATCATCAGTGTCGTCTCTCACCATTGCTGCACTCCTGTCACGACTGGTCGTGACCTGACTCGCCTTGAATAATGACGATTATACTTTGTTTCCCAATGACAACCAAAAGAGTAACGATGAGCGCCACAGATCCGCTAGTTCAGATCGATCTGAAATCTCAGATCGATCCCACTAGCCCGTTGTGTTTACCATACCGAGCTGACTCAGTCAGAGCGATCTGAGATCGATTGGTAAACACAGTCGTATCTCGCTGATCTTCGCCGCTCGGGTTCTGAAAAATAAAGCCCCCATCCTAGTTCAGATCGATCCCACTAGCTCGTTGTGTTTACCATACCGAGCTGACTCAGTCAGGGCGATCTGAGATCGATTGGTAAACACAGTCGTGTCTCGCTGATCTTCGCCGCTCGGGTTCTGAAAAATAAAGCCCCCATCCTAGTTCAGATCGATCCCACTAGCCCGTTCTGTTTACCATACCGAGCTGACTCAGTCAGAGCGATCTGAGATCGATTGGTAAACACAGTCGTGTCTCGCTGATCTTCGCCGCTCGGGTTCTGAAAAATAAAGCCCCCATCCTAGTTCAGATCGATCCCACTAGCTCGTTGTGTTTACCATACCGAGATGACTCAGTCAGAGCGATCTGAGATCGATTGGTAAACACAGTCGTATCTCACTGATCTTCGCCGCTCGGGTTCCGAAAAATAAAGCCCCCATCCATCTCCCATCGGCGGTGAAGTTGATTGTCACTGTGTCGCAGCTAGGCAATGCTGAAACCAACTGCACCGTGAAATGCCCTTCGCGACGGGGAAATTCCGTTTTGCTGGAAGTCTTCTCATATCTAACTGGAAGGGAGATTTCTGCCGAGTACATTTCTCAGAAGGAAAAGATCGCGAGAAGGGAAAAACATAATGGGATTCTGAAGAAAGTTACGATGCTGATGTAAATGCCCAATATGCCGCACAACCGAGGAATGTGCGACGACGTCCAATTTAGAACTCGGATTTAATAGAAAGAATCTTTGAAACTATCACTCTGTTATTTATGTTTATGTTCTTCTCGTTTCGACGCTTAAAGCTTCATCATCAGGTGCAATAAATTTGTATTACAGACGACTGGATTATATATAATTTCGTCTGGTATGCCGTGCTTGCGTTGCAATTATATTCAACCGTATCCTTTTTAACTTAATGTCGTCAAATTGTATCACTACGACTACTGATAAATCAGCAAATGCCAGCAGCACTGGATGGAAGGCGAAATTCCACAAATATGCAATTCGAGTAGGCATCCTATCGATATGAGTCTATTTGTATAATTTTTTCACAGACACAAAAATGCAAATATAAACTAGAGTAGTAGCTATGTTGAGAGAATGGATCTATGGAGAGAATGGAAATGGGCCATAAACTATCCAAGTTGAGAGAACGGATGAGAGTCGAATGACTTAGGTCGTTTTCGAACTTGGCAAATCAACCAATCTTGCCTTGAAACCTAGTACGCATCGAAAGCTATGACGTCATGGACGCGTCATCACCATGCGCTTATTCACTAGCTATCGAGGAAAGATACCAAGTCAACGAAAAAGGAGACTTGTTATGCTTGCTAGGTTTCAAGTTAGAACTCGGGGTGTGATAATATGGGCTTGAATGAAAAATAGAAGTGAAGAAACTTTCAAATGGATACTATTTTATCATTACTACGTATATTTGTGTGATATTTATTATATTTTTGCGGAAAAATTGATGAATTCGCTATATTTAAAGGCTTTTCAAATGTTAATATACTGATAAAAGACTTGTTACCAAATAGTTGCGTGAATAATTCCATACATTGTAGCTGTTCCGTCCTTGTTTACTTCATTGAACCTACAAATTCTGTTTTCCTTGCTCTGGAAGGAAAAAAATTATCCCGTTGAAAAAATTATGGGATGATGGAAAGTACTCTCAGGTAGCCATAATTTCATTGGCGGCATTATTTTTAGCTAACGAACATCATAATTGTTAGTAACGTTGACATTGGAGAGGTTTTCAATGCATTAATCAAAGAAAGGGGACAATAAACCATTAGGGTAAATGTAATTTGTTTTCAACTTAATTACGCATGTTAGTTACAACGCGCGTATTTATCAGTAATCAGTCGAAGATCAAAGGTAGTTTGTTCGGAGCGTAATACATTAATATATTGTTTCGTGTTTTTTCATTAAGGCAAAAAATATTATTATGCCTTTTTTTGCATAAAGACGTCTGTGGTGAAATATAGTGAGCGATATGTCATCCACTTTCCCCAAGTAATCGAAGCATAATAGTTAATCACCATATTATGGTATATGAGAATTATTTTATTAATAAGCAATAAGATTTTTAAAATAATATTCCCTTTTAATTTGTCGTATATGATTGGGAAGCATTTTAAAGAAGTAATCCACTTCAATCACTCACAAAAATTATGGACACGGATGGCGCTTTTCGTATGTTTTACGAGATGAAGGCCGCATGATGTCTCTTCCATCGTGAAAGGTCTACGAAAGTGTCAAGTAAGGATTTCACTTTGCTTGCTTAGTTAACTAGGCGTTTGCCAAGTTCGAAAACGGCCTTAACAGACAAGATATAAGAGTGAAATGAATGGTGCGAGAGGGAGAGATAGTCCGTGAAAGTTGTGGTTGAGGAAATTCTTAGGAGGAGGAATATTAGGAGTCTCTAAAACAGGAGGGCGTGTATGAAGAAGTGTATGGGGGTAAGGCCGTTTTCGAACTTGGCAAATCTAGCATCTTGCCTTGAAACCTAGTACGCATCGAAAGCTATGACGTCATGGACAAGTCATCACCAAGCGCTTGTTCACTAGCTATCGAGGAAAGATACCAAGTCAACGAAAAAGGAGACTTGCTATGCTTGCTAGGTTTTAAGTTCGAACTCGGGGTGTGATAATATGGGCTTGTACGGAAGATAGAAGTGAAGAAACTTTCAAATGGATACTATTTTATCATTACTACGTATAATTGTGTGATATTTATTATTTTTTTGCGGAAAAATTGATGAATTCGTTATATTTAAAGGCTTTTCAAATGTGAATATACTGATAAAAGATAGTTGTTTATGTGTGTTGTAGTAAGACCTAATAGTTGTGTGAATAATTCCATACATTGTAAATGTACCGTCCTTGTTTACTTCATTGAACCTACAAAATCTATCTTCCTTACTGTGGAAGGAAAAGAAATGAAATAATGATGAAAGAAATTATATGAAAGAATTATGGTCCGATGGAAAGTACTCTAAGGTAGCCATAATTTCATTGGCAGCATTAATTTTAGCTAACGAACATAATAATTGTTAATAACGTTAACATTGGAGAGGTTTTCACAGCATTCATCAAAGAAATGGGACAATAAACCTTTAGAGTAAATGTAATTTGTTTTCAGCTTAATTATGTTAGTTACAACGCGCGTATTTATCAGTCAACAGTCAGAGATCATAGGTAGTAGTTCGGAGTGTAATGCATTAATATATTGTTACGTGTTTTTTCATACAGGCAAAAAATATTATGATGCCTTTTTTTGCATAAAGACGTTGATTGTGGTGAAATACAGAGAGCGATATGGCGATATGTCGTCCACTTTCGCAGCCCCAAGTAATCGAAGCATATTAGTTAATCACCAGATTATGGTATATGAGAATTATTTTATTCATAAGCAATAAGATTTAAAAAATAATATTCTCTGTTACTTTGCCGTATAAGGTTGGGAAGCATTTTAAATAAGTAATTCACTTCCATCACCCACAATAATTATGGACACGGATAACGCTTTTCGTATGTTTTACGAAATGAGGGCCGCATGGTGTCTCTTCCACCGTAAAAGGGCTACGAAAGTGTCAAGTCAAGATTCTACCCGGTCGGTCTTGGGATCAAGTTAACTTGATATCAAGTTAATTAGGCGTTTGCCAAGTTCGAAAACGGCCTAAATGAGGCGAAAGAGGTTTGCAAGGATAGGTCAGTATGGAGGAAATTATTGAAGCAGAGTTAGGTGTACAAATATGTATTCATGAGTGAAACTGTGACTGTACCTACCCCGGAAGGGATCGGCGTGATTGGTATGTATGTATGACTAGAGTTACGCCGCAAACGGGCGCGGTCTGCTCTTAGTACTAGGGAGCAGATGAGGATACAAGCATTAGGCAGTAAATGAATTGATTTCCCGCACTGCCTATTGAGAAATTTAGCGAAACGCCTCGGTGGCAGATTTATGGAATATTAACGTACGCGAAAATATAGGTTAAACCTGTCTATTGTATTAAAAATGTTATAGACCTGGACTTTGAGGTGTTCCATATGAAGACTAAGCATGATTTATTGGACATATTATACATCTTTGGGAAGAAAACTCATTTTCCTCGAAAATGGAATATATTAAAGATCGATTAATTCTTATGCTTTATGCTAGTCTTCAGAAGACCAATAAAAACACGGTAAAAACCCCTGACTTAACGACTTGGTCGGATCTATAAAACAGTGGAACAACAATGGTTAATTAAGGAAAAGTCAGTTTTAGTTTTTTATTAAAAATAGAGTGTACTATCATTAAGCTGTAAAAATGTTTTCAACGTCCGTCCATCGTCACTCAACTGTTTATACGCTATTAACTTTAAATCGATTGTAGTCAACACTTCTTGTGCGAGAGAATTGTAATTTAAACAGGACCCCGTAAATATAAATTAGAAAACATAAGCGTGAGTGATTTATTCTAAAAGTAATGGAATCAGAGATACAAAGAGGAAAATGCTGATGACGTTACTATTTTGACGGCGACAGTAGTGTTGTAATTAACGTGCTGCGGAGGACTCCTTTGAATTCTCCTTTGAATAGTTTAGGAAGAGTTGAAGAGAGAAGGTTTCTTTGGATGGAAACACTAATGCGTGAAAAAATGCACTCCGTCTCAATTAATTGCATAGTAAAACTGGGTAGCTCTCTCATGTAGAGGAGTTACTACGAATGAGAGGGAAGTACACGAGAGATGTGAGAAAGCCGGGTTCTCTTCCTCCAGAAGTCCATCCGTTAGTTTTTCAATTGCTTTGCCCGCTTCATAACACTTGGTTCACCCTCAGTGACCTCTAATTCTCCGTTGGTCAATGCCTAAAAGTTTTGCTAAACCTATAAGAGTTCATGGGAGGAATTGTAACAAATAAAAATTACAATGAACCTCTTATTTTTTTAAATTATATATTATTATTATGTTATGTATTATTATTATATTATGTATATAGTATTATATATATATACTATTATATATTATTATGAATGCTGACCCAAGCTTGATTACATTTTTTTTTAAGTACTTTACTTAATATTACCAATTGATTCGTTGTGGGCCTTCATTTTTCAACTTTTATGGGAATCGCTTTCAGACCGTCCATTGAAAATTAAACTCAACCTTTAATGTAAATTTAAAACTCATTTGTTTTCCGACGAAGTTATTAATATCTTACGAACTCCAACATACCACGGCAGATCAGTCCATGAGTATAAAATAAGGGAAATATAATAAATGTCATCATTTCCACCATGCGAAGCCTGAAACTGTCTTATAAGGGAATTGTATTGTAGAACAGACAGGTTTACTCCTTTTTAAAAATTATGGTGATATCTAAGTGTTAGAAAACCTCATTTTTTTTAAACAAATCTCTCTGAAGTCCATACCCGTACGTTTACCCTAGTAAAATGGCTTTTATAAGTTGGAGAACATCTCAAGTAGTTTTACGATATGTGGCGGATATTTTGGAATAATTAGAAAGTTTATGTTTCTCTAAAATAAGTCCAAATTCATAGAATTTTACGTGAAATGATGCATCGGTCAAACTACGTAAGCAAGTGCAAATCAGTGTCAAGTATATAAATTTGAAGTTGCGATGGATTAAACCGAGTGGCGCCCGTATTTAACGGAATCCAGCGATATATTGTTGAACATCATCTTGAATTTAAAATAGAGAAACTTAGAAACCATTCGAAACCGGATAATGTTGCTATATTTATTTGCAACGCCAGTTCGGCATACCAGGCGAAATTATACGTAATGCTGTCTTCTGTAATACAAACCCATCGTGCCTGTTGATGACGCTTTAAGCGTCGAAACGCGTTGTACAAACAAATAAATAACAGAGCGGTAGTTTCAAAGTGTCTATACCAAATATATTGACTCGAAGAAACAGGTTTACCTAATTTTTAGAAATGCACGGAATGCAGAGATTCGCATGAGCTGTCTAATTCTGAGGGTTTCTGTTCTCTCGGAATTCTCGACGGTGGCCACGTGGCTGGAATGGCCATCGTGAGTCATTACGTGCGCACATTCAAATAACTTCCCAGTTGAGGCGGAAGAACATTCTGGACCACACTTCACTCAAGTGATTCCGTTTATTTGGTTGATGGTACGATACGTGCAGTATTATACATGATGCAAGATCCTCGAACACATTGTCGTTAGCAATATTATTGCATTCCTGAATAACCGTAACCTCTTACACAGCAGTGAGCATGGTTTCCGAAAGGGCAGGTCCTGCGAAACACAGCTTGCGCTCTTCCCTCATGATATCCTAAAATCAGGTGAATCAAATAAGCAAATCGACGCGAGATTCCTTGATTTCAAGAAGGTATTCGACAAGGCTCCTCATAAATAACTCGTTTATAAATTGTATTCATGCAGAGTTAATAAAAAAATAATGAACTGGATAAGGGACTTTCTCAGTGATCGAAAACAAAAAAGTAGTTATTGACGGTTTTAGCTTTGATTTGGTTGAAGTCACATCCGGTGTTCCTCAAGGAAGCGTGATTGGCCCTCTTTTATTCATTATTTATATTAATGACCTAAGTTCTCGAATTAGCAGTAAATTAACATACAGTAAATTAAGATGCAGACGATACAGTAATCACCGTGAAAAAAGCGAAGACGCGGACTTTGAAGTTCTATCATCTGACCTAAGCAACGTTCATTCGTGGTGCCAGGAGTAAACATAAAATCTTCATATACATTAAAATATCTTGGAATTACCTTAACTTCACATACATATCTACATCTACGAAATACCGTGCGAGCCACTATTAGGGTGTGTGGCACAGAATGATTCCACACCAGGCATGCAGCACTCATCCCAGTTTAAATCAGAACCGCGCACGTTCCCCCGAATACCAGGCGCAGGCCAAAAGTTCTCATATATCGTGGGGATCACACACAAAATATATGCGGCCCAGCATTGAAAAACTAGGTTTTGTTAAGTGTATAATAGGAAGAATTTCGGATGAAAAAGTAAAAGAGAGATGCTACGTCGCTCTGGTTAGGCCACACCACGAATACGCCGCGAGGATTTGGGACCCTAGTCATAAAGATTTAACCAAAAAAATAACAACATACAATGGAATGCAGCGCGCTTCGTTAAAAACTTCTACGAACGAACATATAGTGTTACACAACTGTTAGAGGGATTAAGGTGGGAGCCCCTGGAGACTCGGAGGCTACCCGCTAGGCTTAGGGTGCTTGATAAATTCACAACTGATATTTTTCAGAGCGACATAGAGAATATTATCATGACTCCTCACTACATTTCTAGTTCTGACAGATGCGATAAAATAAGAGAGATACACTGCCGAACAGATGGTTACAAAAACTCGTTCTTTCCGCGCACAATAAGCGATCACAATAAAAACTGAGCTCCTCCAAATACACTCCCGTAGGACATGTCACCATTTCACCTCCAATAATTTTATATCTTTACACGGCAGGTGTCCTGCCACACGCCATTGCGGCGGCTTGCAGGGAAGTATGTAGATGTAAATGGAAGAAGTACGCATTATTTCGCGTTTTGGAGAATACCTGAACATTTGAAATCGAAAAATTTCGTAATATACGTGAAGACGACATAATACCACGATTCGAAACAGCATTAAATTACCACGAAACCAAATCGGTAAGATGGAATCTTTACACTTTTATGCATAATGTATCGCCTTCAGACCGTCGATTGAAAATTAGACTCATTCATATATGATAATTCAAAACTTATTTATTTTCCGACGAAGGTATCCATTTCTTACGAACTCCAACATACCGCGGCCGATCAGATCGAGAATGTAAAATAAGGGAAATATATTAAAGAACAGGAACGTTTAAAATGTCGTTTTCCCAAAGATCAATAACAGACCATAATGGCTGCGTTAAGACTTTGAAGTAGGTAAGCTGACAGGTTGTGTAGCTGATTAATTCATATTCCCCCAAATGCATGCTTCTAAATCTGCCGATTTGTGCCAACGCCATGTTCCCTGGATGACTCATGTGTCACGTTTACATAGTTGCATTATGGATTAGTTTAGTAGTTTCTGTAGCATACCCATAGTGAGGTGAATGTTGGTGAAAGTAAATTTCTTCTATGTAGTTCATGTTAGCGTAAGTCACCCCCTGCCAAGCACACTTGTGGTGGCTTGCAAGGTAATGAGTAGATGTAGTTGCATTATTTCGCATTTGGGAGAAAACATGAGGATGTGAAATGGAAAAATTGCGAACTATATGTGAAGACGACATAGGACCACGATTCAAAACGGCATTAAAATGCAAAGAAACAGATCTTTAAGATGAAATTTTTCCGCTTTTATGTATGCATATGTACTCCAATACGTACACCGTGCCATTTAAATTAGATAGATAGATTGTAGAACCGATAGGTATAAAATGTCTCTTTTTCTGCGTACCATTCGGGACCATAACAGCTGTGATCGTCATCATGAATAGTGCGAATAGTGACATTAGCTAGGCTGTAGATCTTTCTCTTTACATTCTCTACGTTCTTATTTATGCATGATGTAAATACTGTTGTTCTTATTTATGCATGCTTTAAATATCGATGTCCTAAGTTATGCACAATATGTTGAATCTATAGTAGTATTAGTCTTTGAATCCCTCGCATGTTGGAACGATTGGCGATAGAATGTTTCTTGGTTAATAGATATTTAATTGGCGCGTTGCATGGATGGTACCCTGGTTTCAATGTAGTTTCGGTGTTCTGCCGTATAATTCATGCATGCCTGGTGTGGAAGCACCCCCTGCCACACCCCCTTTGGGTGGCTTGCAGGGTATGACATAGATGCAGCAAGTAGGTCGATTGTTAACGAGTCGCTGTCTTCGGAATTGGTAATATCCCTATACACTACTGCGTCGTCTGCGAAGAGTCTAGCTTACTTTTGACGACGTTGCTAATATCATTTATGTATAAGAGAAATAAAAGTGGACAAATGACACTTCCCTGAGGAACACCCGATGTAACGCGTACGTACAATACGTACATTGTCGTACGTCCAAGAATCACGCACTCCCAAAGTGTTTCAGAAACTGTTACATAAATGGAAATAGCTCCAGCCACCTCAAATACCGACTGTACTTTTCTTTCATAGGAAAAGATAAGATTGCCCGTGCCCTTCCCGATTCCTCGAATTCGCGCGCCTCTGTGCACATGCATTCCGTGAACGCCTTAGGAAGATCCTCCCTTTCTGAGTCGGCGAACAGCTTGCGAAATTCTCGAAGTTTTTTATCACGGAGTAGGATATCCTACTCCGTGGTTTGTATATACATACGACGTCATCGCCTCCTCCCCCTCCCCTCTCCCGGCTGAAAGAGGGGAGGGAGGTCGAAAAAAAAAGAACGGTCGCTCCCCGCAGCCGCTGTCCTCCGTCTAGATTCGCGCTGCGATTGACTCACGCGCGGCGTCCACGGGCGAGGAGTCCCCTCTCATCCCATCGCACGCTCTATTCGCACACCGAGGGCGCATCGTTTGAGGACCAATTGAAAAGGACACTTACTCCTCGCCTTCGGAACGAAAGGAACACTGCCAGTGTTAATGCCTTAGTTGAGGAATCACACTAACTACACGCTGTTGATTTTTTTGGCGAGATCTAGGTGTTAGAAAGTCCTCATTCGTTGAATAAGGTCTCGCTGGAGTGCATGCACGTACCGTTTCCCGCGTAAAAGGGCTGGTATTTTCTGGTAAATATCTCGGAAAGTAGTTTGGTAAGGTGTTGTATTTTTGGTGTCAATGATATGATGATATATTTTTATTTACAATCAGATAATATTCACTGGTTTCCAGGTAAAATTATTTTTCGCTCAAACTACCTTAAGGAAACTTGTATATGTAACAGAATATAGCGATAGCGTCGATTGAAAATTAGACTCAATCTCTTAAGGTAGTCAGAGCCAAATATAATTTTACGTATAAATCAATGAATTAGGTCTCATTTTAAAGAAAAGTATATCACCCTTCTATTGACACCAAAAATTCAACGGTCAATTCAAAATTACGGTCTTCGTCACGACCACAGCTACATGAAAGCCTGTGAGCCTTCTTGGGTGTGAGGCACGGGGTGAGTTATTACCACATGCACCACAATGTACCCCAACGAAGACCACGAAAGTGTGACTAGTTATCCATTAATGAGATCCTGCAAAAGCATGTCTAAAGGCTAAGTTTTACCAGCATGTGCGACACTACAGGTATGCCGCCATTACTACAGAAACTACTTGTATTATTGGAATTTAATTGGACATTTGCGATCGGAGATGCATCTGCATCTACAAAATTATGTGCAAGCCAACACTAGGGTGTGTGGCACGGGGTTATTCCACACCAGGCATGCAGCACTCATCCTAGTTCAAATCAGAACTGCGCACGTTCCCCCGAATGCCAGGCGCTGGCCAAAAGCAGTTAGGACAACTGTGCGCGGTTAGACCAGAAACTGGGAGAGTGCTACGTGGGGGAACATGCTACCACGCAGTACAGTACTTAAGATAAGACTACAACATGTTTTCCAAGCTATCGATAGTGTATTGAAATCTCCACCTACAATAATCTGTCGTTCGTTACTATGGGAATCAATGGACCTTATCTGTTTCTCGAATTCTAGTACTGAGTGTACATCGGAATGGGGTGGTCTATAGTAGGCACAAACGAATATTACTTTCGAATTAGCTCATTGAATGGAACACCATACACTTTCTAATATATTACCGGGAATCATATCTATTTTGCTGACTATTGTGTTCTTAACTGCGATAAATACTCCCCCTCTTGGTCGACCCTCTCGATCTCTCCTGTATACCCTAAAATTTACTGGAAAAATGTCACTATCAGCAATATCGCTTGTTTACCAAATTTCCGTTCCTATAATTATGTCAGAATTAGTACTCTATATAAGGTGATGGAATTCAGGTGTCTTGCTTCTTAAACTACGACAATTAAATACCACTACTGAAAATTCCTCCTTTTTAACATGTCTGCTTATTGTATTTGTGGGGTTTCTGTTTTCTAAATTATTGGGAAAGTTACAGTTTGGAAATTCATGGGTGTTGTTTTGATTTATATGGTTTTTCCTTTTTCTGTGCTTTCTTCCGTCCCGCTAAAACTGTACTGTGTTGTCTGATCAGCTCTTTATTCTTTGCTATCCTGGTGAATGGCAAGTTATATAATGGCTCACTATTTGACCTACTCACTACCCTACTCCCTGCCCTAAAAAAGACCTACGAGTATACTCCAATATCCTGCTCGCTACCTCCTGCGATGCCTCATACGTATAGTGGACACCTGAACGATTTAGTGGCACCCGACACGAATTCAGCACCGGCCTGAGATCTATAAACTCCAACTCCACTAAAATGACTGCTTAAACAACCGTGGCGAAAAAATCAGTTTTTGCATAGAAATAAAAAGCCATCCCTGTAAAACTCGGCTGCAAAGAATAATTAAAATCGAAATAAATGGCGCTTGCTCGAACTATACATCGCAGAATTAGGGGAGTAACCCAGCACCGCGACTAAACTTGAGAACAGGCAGCCAGCACAGATAATGCTAACACTGGAATCCGTTTGTTTACCATTTAAGCAACAACTTGGATGAGATTACATGCGCTCAAGTCGAGTGTAAAAAAATCATGCCCTATGCAGTCCCGTATTAGAGTCCCGAGTAGAGTGTAACACACTGCCTTCCTGCACAAGATATGGTGCACAGTCAGTTCCGCTCAGAGCGGAAATAGCTCTAGCCAATAGAAAACGGTGAAAACTTGACCAACTTCTGGTAATACAGTACCTCTAGCCTTGTCGGTTTCGGAGCGCCAATCTGGAGAGACGCTTGACTAAAAACAGAGCCCCCAGTGCGCTAATAGTTTACTTAACCCCTCTGCCATCTCCGCATCATTGTTGCTGGTGCGTTGTTGTTATTGTTGGCACATTCCGGATCGTCCCCTCATTGTTGTCATCAGTGTACCCCCCCCCCGAAGTGAATCGGCGTGTGTTGTTAATGTTGAGTGAGTGTTTTAGTGCGAGCTGTTCGACGCTTTTGTCATTTTTCGATGGGGCGAACCTTTCCGTGGAGTCGGGAGTGCCTCCTCCCGTTCTTCGCCGCGTCAACACTTGTTCTGTGTGTGTCCTTCACGGGAGCTTTCAACCTGGACATCGAACATGCCACCGTTTTTGATGACCCCTCGGCGGCTGAAGGAAGCTATTTCGGTTACTCCGTGGGCCTCATGAGGAAGCCAGGGCCCCTGCCGACCGGAGGAGGATGGTCAGTTTCCACTTATTCCATTATTATTCGTATCTATAATTCTCTCCAAAAGCTGTTTCCGGAAGATCGGCCATGGTTAGAACAATGTTACGCCTCTCACGCCAACGTTTCGCTGTTATTTTATTTGTATCATCAGGGTCTGCGGCGAACAATCAATGGGAGCATACATATTATGTAGACGGACCGAATATGCTGTGCGTAGTGTAATTGTCAATGGCAGTGATGATATAAATTTTTCACCGCAAGCTTTGATGATGCAACAATACATTTGCCAGGCGTCGGCAAGAGACATGTCTAACTGTTTTGTTGAAGACCAACCCTCCGACAACAGCATGTCGTGTCAATTGAAAAAAAGTGGTAAAACCAGATCTTAATTTTAAAAATTTTTATCACTGTTACAATTCATCACTATTGTTTGTGACCACGTTGAATTCCATTGGAGAATATTTTTTCTTTTCGAGCATTTTGGTCCAAATATTGGTGTCATGTTGCCATTAGCAACGCATCCATTTTATTCTTAATCTCCTCCAAGATACATTTTCAAAATACAAAATTTTGTTCAAAATTTTAACAGAATAACTTCCTTTGAAAATATAACTAACCGAGATTGAATGATGTTATGTAATTAAATCGCAGCTTCGGCGAAGGATGCTATACATTATTACTTGAGCCAAAACCCTCAAAGGAAGAAAAAAATACGCAATAATTAATGTGATTATTCAATTCCGTTATCGTCTCTCTATGCCATCGGATACCATTTGAAGGCGCGCAGCAAAGAAACTGCACAGTGGGGATCTTGCCGCCACGATGGGGGTGTGGCATGGGATGGTTTTTCACATAACATGCTTCATTTCACGTACCATGAAATATTTCCGTAATATACCGTTGATGACCTGTTGATCAATGGGCTCAGAGCACGCATTATCCTCGTATGTTTCATTTTGGAAAAATGAGAAACGAGAGTGTGAATAGTGACTCAAGAAAAGGATATTTAATGTAGCACACATCGTACGAGTATTATTCTTGTTGTATTGCCATTGGCTACCAAATCTTATAGATCTACATATCACCCTGCAAGCCACCTCAAGGGTATTGGGCAGGGGGGGGGGGATTATCAATAACATGCACTGCAGAGGAGAGGAGATATGGAGGTGACTCAATCGAATGCAGGTGCCATGCCGGTATGCTGTTGAAATGAGAGGGGAAGCATGGCGTAACTCATAACGGAAGAGGAAATACCTTTAGAGCGCCCGGTGAGTGAGTCAGTAAACTAATTAGTTCCCGGCGACGGTCGCTGGATCACTCTGTGGTTACTGTACACTCACTCGCTGATGTGAGTCGGACGTGACGCCACTGACTTGAACTAGAACGAGGTCTTTTGATATCTCGAAAGTTTCCTCCTTCTAACGACACATATGCCCGTATTCATAGTCGTATTCCTAGGGGTTACCTGGGTATCCCCTAGTCAGGTAACACCTAGGGGTCCCCTACGCTGAGCAATTCGTAAACCTTACCTGGGTAACACCCAGCCAGGGGGGGCCTGGGACAACAATCCCACGGAAAAATACATATGAACGGTTCCGCTGAAAGGTTCTTGACGTTTTCGATGCTCATTTTTCGTCGTAACCAAGCAAGCTATAAACTATAATATACTATACTGTTACACGATGTTGATAAAAAATGAATGAAGGAATATGAGAGAGTGATTACAATATTACTTAAATATTTATGTAATATGAATGGTGAGGAATACGAGGGTGGTTCAGTAAGTTCCCGTGTTTGTAAACAGAAGACGTTACTATGGAAAGTTGTTGATATTATCGTGTCCTGTCATTAGTACAGTAGTATCAATTCGTCCCACGCGTGGGCAGCGGTACTGCGTCAGAGGAGCTTCATGCCTAAATCAGGGAATCGACGGCCTGGGGGAGGGTTAGTCCCCTGGTTAACGACTATGAATACCATTTCTGAGCCAAGGGGTTAACCCACACCTGGGAGACCCCTAAGTAACGACTATGAATACGGCCCATAATCGATTCGAAAGACTGGAACTACAACTATGGTCGTGCGGAGCACGGAGTAAGAAACGGAGAATCGGAGGGCGATCGGAATAGTGTAATTTTGGGACCTGGAGAGTTGCAAGGAACAGATGATTAGAAAATCCGCAACGCAGCGACACTATGAGGTCGGGCTTCATGCAGAGCCCCTGGTCGTACTATTCCCGTAGTAATTATAAACACCAATTCTATGTACTAGACCTGCGGAAGGAAATTTTTTCCCTGGAAAAATCACCGGAAACCCTTGAAAAATTAACAACGAAGATGTCTTCAATTATAAATGCAGGGAAAGACAGTTATCACAGGAACACATTACTAAAACAAATGCGCCACCCCCCCCCCCCCCAATCCCTCCCCGAACGACATCGGCTCACTGCAATTATGTGGAGAACAATAGGCACCAACGAAGCTAACAAATATGGTCAAATTTCATACTCCGTGGTGTGGAGAAGCATCAAATATACATCTACGAAGCACCGCGAAAGCCACCACTAGGGTGTGTAGCAACAGGGTGATTCCATATCAGACGTGCAGCACAGCACTCTTCCCTGTTCAAATCTTGACTAGGGATTGGAAAAGCGATTTCGATTTAAATCGAAAATCGATTAGCACACTCAGATTTTTTATTTAATCGAAGTCGACTTTTTGTATTGAGAAATCGATCAAAATCGATTTTAGCCGTTCGATATTCGATTTTTAGCTTGCTACTGCATTTGAATTTTGCCGCCTCGCTTTGCTCCGCGCCGCGCTACTTCACTCTGCATCGCTGGTGGGGGAACCTTGGAGGGGAGGCTAAGTACTCCGGACAACGGTAGGTTGAAGTTGCCAACTGTAGGGATGCGGATTTTTATTACAATTCTAGTCTTTCCGGCTCCGGGGACTCGCGCTCGGAAGTAATACATTGTAGACCGCGAGACGAAGATTCGAAACGATAATAGGCGTTGATATTGTGCCTTTTTTGTAAATGTTTTCTCAATAAATCGCTTCAGAGCACTCGCCTTCTTCAAAATAGATGCGCCCAGTCCGAATATCGTCTTCTGCGTATGGGCCACGAAGTTTCAATCACACTGTACTTTAGGCTGCGTGCGTTGGCCAGTATGCGTTTTGTTTGATTCGTCACCGTGCTACTTGTGTTGCGTTCGTGTCGTGCCGATCGGAGACTGGTTTGCCGCCCTTTGCATCAGCCATGGCTCCTCCAAGTGCTGTTTGGCAGTATTTTAGCAAGCGAACAATTAATAATAAAACCTTCGCTAAGTGCTCAAAGTGTCACGTGAGCTTGACTTACTGTGGCTCGACAAGTACTTTGATCAGTCATCTGAGGAAGGAGCACAAAATTGAGGTTTATTTTAGTGCGCCCAAAAGAAAGAGAACGCTAAACAGTGAAGTTGATAATATGTCTGAGGAAGAAATGGACCTGGCCAGTGATTCTGATGCAGCAACAGCAGCATTTCCCTTACCTCCGCCATCACCACGATTAGATGAGGTAAGTGTGCGGAAGTTTGTTCACTATTAAAATTTGCAGGACGGACGACGAGACGACAATACTTGAGGGCTAGGGTAAAGAATATTGTCTTGCGCTTGTCAAATTCAAATTTTTTTAAAAAGTGAGTAGATGCTGTAGATGAAAATTTATGTCCATAGGCTTGTTCCCATCGTCGATCCTCGTCAGTTCAGTCGTTAATGCTCTCATCACCCTCGCCACGTGCTCGATTAAGACCGCCAAGCCGAGCAGGTTCTTCAGGAGGATCCTCTCGTCCAGATAGTCGCGGTAACATTTTAGGACCTCTAGACAGATGTTTCAGCAATGACTCTGCATTTTCTGGTGAGCTCACTGTTTAGAACATTAGGAAGGTTTGATATTATGTACTCCCAAGCTCGGCTTGCTTTCATACGACGCACTCGTGTGGGGTGTTGAAGTTGATGACAGCCTAAAATGATGAAAAAGTGTAATTCGTCTTCGTGTCTCTTTTTTTAGCTGGAGGTCACAAAGATGAAGACATAACGGACGCACTGGGCTTCATGATCTGGGCATGAAGGACAACCTTCTCTTGTGCACGCCAGACAAAGAAGGATTCCGCGTTTACTCGCGCAAACTGAATTCTCTTTATAAAGTTCCTTGCTCAAAAACATTAGTCAAGAAAATTGAAGCGAAATTCGCAACTCTAAAGGAGGATGTGGCCCAGGTGCTGGAACAATTTGACTCCTGACTACTGACTTATGGACTCATAAGCATACGATGCAGGGTTACTTAGGAGTGACGGCGCATTTTGACAACGGTCAGTATTTTCCTTCCAATTAACTTTACGGAGACATATAATGTCGCAAATGCGAAAGCGTTCATTATACTATATATAAATTTTTTCAGGGGAGAATTTGATTTCTATTGAATTTGGTGCATATCCTATGTCTGATGAGAAGAATACGGAGAATTTAACTTTTAACTAACAAGAGCTTTACGGAGTATATGCGCGGATTGGCTCATTGACCCGGAAAAGGTAAGCGCAACCGTTACCGACGGTGGCGCGAACATTAAGGCTGCAAAGCGCGAACTTTTTGGAGAGAATAAGCACGTTTCGTGTTTCGCACACGCTTTGAACAACATTGGCCTAGCTGTGATTGAGCATCACTCGAAGTCGAGGCGCTCTGTTCCTTCTGAGCGGGACGACTGGGAAGCGCCAGAGCCCGACGTTGGGGAGGATGAGGAAGAAGAGGCTGATTCCGATGAAGATGGCGAGGTAGCAGATCTAGTAGATTCCGCTCCGCTGAGAAGCCAGCTGATGCTAGTAAAAGCGATTACTCGCTTCTTCCTTCAGAGTGAAGTTGCGACCGCCGAACTAATGGAATATCAGAGGGAAGCTGGCCAGCCGCATCTCCTAGCACTGAAGCTTATTCAGCAAGTCCCCACTCGCTGGAATTCATGCTTCGACATCCTTGACCGTATGCTTCATCTCTGAAATTGTAAGCCGCGTGCTCTTCAAAATCCAAAAAGAAAAAATACGAAGAGGAAACCTCCTACTATGCTCACAGCAGTACAGTTGGAGAGTTTGAGTGAGGTTAAAACAATCCTGAAAGCCCTATCCGTAATCACATCGGAGGTTTCGAGCGAAAAACTAGTATCGCTGAGTAAAGTTATTCCTCCCTCAGCATACCTGAAAAAGGTAAGCACAGTGATTGTAAATTTCAAACTTTCATTTCTTGCTGGAACCTCTTAATTTTTTTGCTCTCTCGGCCCTCAGAAAACCAAAGATTTTCAGCCCACCTCGCATCTGGGAAAGCAAGTTAAAAGAAATTTCCTTGAAGAAATAAATAATAGGTTGGATACAGTTGAATCCAATGTACTGTATGATGCTGCCACTTAGCTGGATCCTCGTTTTAAGACGGTTCCCTTTGAAAGTAAATCTGCTGCTGACGCAGCTTTAAAAAGTATGTCGATAAGTTAATTTTACATAAATGTTGACTTATTCCCTGTGTTTACACTATCACAAGTCACCGTCTAGCAGCCGCGTGCCACGAATGCTTTCATTAGTATTTCTGATTTTCAGGGTTATTGGTTTATCGTGAGATTACTGCCACACGGGCCGGAGACCGAGCTGCATTTGAGAGTGCTCAGGAGGAGAAGAAGCGTAGTCACGACCAACCCGATTCAGACGACGATATTTGGGCCTCCCTCGACGAGTGCATCGCTCCAACGGTAACGCTGATCAGGATCGGCCTGGTGCCGTGCCAATCGAGCTGCCAGTTCGCAAACCGCCCTCCAGTCGACCGCAAGTCCAACCCCAATCCACTACAAGCCTGGAAGGAGATTAAGGGAGAATATCCCCACTTATACAGAGTAGCCAGCAGGATTTTATCTATAGTTGCTTCTTCCGTGCCGTGTGAGCTACTATTTTCTCAAGCCGGGTTAGTTGCAACTCAGGTGCGAAATCGATTATCCGGAAAACATTTAAATATGTTGGCTTTTTTAAGGTTCATCCCTGAGGAACACTGGTTCCACGGCTTTGCAAACAAGAAATAAATTCTGTTTCATATTTTGTGGTACGCCCACTTTTCAATATATAATTCTGATTGCTTCTAAATTATTTGTAATTTGCTTGTTATATTGCCTATATGTATATAAGTATATGGTATGGATTGTTACTTTCCTGCATACCTTGTTACTATCTTTAAAATAATATATTGTATTAATAAATTTAACCGTATTCAGTTCTTATCCTTAGTGCTTCCATTAACCCATATTTCGCATTTTGTTACAACGCCACATTTGTATTTCAGCAGACAATTACTTTACTATTTTAAAATATCGATTTCGATTTTTCGATTATTTTGGGCAAAAAATCGAATTTTTAGAAAATCGATTTTTAAAACCAAAATCGATTCAAGATTTAACTTTCCAATCCCTACTTCATCCAGACCATAAAACCTATTCTCTTTCCTCCCCATTCCCCGTTTTTTCCAGTATCCTTCCCTCGATCACGGCCTTCAGCAACCCATCGCCCCCTGAAACTCCCTCCAGCCAACCTACCTTGCCTCCTCCTCACCTCATCCAAACGCTTCCTTTTTTAAGGAAAGGTCTTTCAGACCGCTTCTTAGTTTACCACTTGAGGTCTTTGGGACTTCATATAAGCCAAATGACGGAAGGGGGTGAGACAAGAAAGCAATAGGCGAATGAAGAAGAAAGTATCATGGAACAGGGAAAAGATGAGGGTTTCATTCAATCACTCCTAGAATCAGAATGACAATTATGACGATGCGTATGTTTTTAATACGCAGAGGCTCCCCTCTAAATTTATAAAATCTGCCGCACTAAATGGGTGCCTTCCATTCAACCCAGCGCACTAATCACATCTCAACACTTCGGCGAACTCGCCTTCCATTCGTCACAGACTCTGCGTATTAGGTGGAGCACTTCAACTGAGATCGTGAAGTTTCTTTGTTATAACAACGTAACGTTTTTAAATGTTTTTTTGAACTGATTTAACAACTTAAGACAAAACATTCGACAGCGGATGTTGTTCACCTATAGAATACTACCAACCAGATGGTAAAAAAAAACATTTCGCCAGCACACATCGCTCCATTTGACGTCATTAGTAAACCCTTTTATTGTGCCGACGTATTATGATGGACGCTAATGTCAACACCTTAAAATAAATACCTCCCAAACTCAACGCGACCATGCTCAGGGTGTGTCACCATCGACTGTCTGAGTTTCTGTAAATCCCAACGGAACTCTGGGTAAAGGCACGGAAATACCTCTTTCGGATGCGTTATCCTCACCTTGAGGAGATGAATCCGAGCCTTATTATCTCTCTTTGTGCTGGGAAATATCGTCATTTTTACGAAAACTCTTCCCTCCGATTTTAAGTAAATACGATAACGAACTCGGTACGCCCACATTTACGTTCTCTGTTAACACTCGCACCACGTAATAGCCGGAAAATCGATAGTGGCTGTGACACAAAAAGGAGGATACGAGGTCCAGATGTGAAGAATCATGTAATAAGCGTGGAGCGCAGCTGAGGATGGCTAGAAAACCAGGAATTTGAATAAATACATTGGCACCAGAATTTAGAAGGAAAAATGGCTAACAACAAGGAAATAAGATTCATGTAAAGGAAGACAAACCATAATCAGGTTTTGGAAAAGATTTTTAAGTGGAGAAGTAGCATCAGGAAAGTGGTAAATGGCACAACAAGTGGATGCACAGCAAAAGCTATAAACTTTCAGTTCATAATAGCCTTGCTGAAATTTAGCTAAATGTCACAAATTCAGCAAGTTCTCTGGATGAAACTTTCCAGACGTTTTCAGTAAAAAAACTTGGTGAAATTCTGAAAAATACGAGTCATAGAAATCAACAAACCTATACAATATTTGTCTCTTAAAATATGGATTAATTGATAGTATGATACCCTTCCACTACGTCTTGCTGGATAGTTACTTTAATTTAACAACCATTTTTGTCAGTTTCTTCACAAATAAACAAAATGCCTGAGTTGAAGTAAATCTTAGACATCAATAAACCTATACATTATTTGTCTCTAAAAATCTGAATGAAATGATGTAATGATGCTATTCCACTGTCTTGCTGGATACAGTTACCTTAAATTAATAGCCATTTTGGTCAGTTTATTCACTCCTTCATATTTAAAAATTATCAAGTCTTTGGTAAAATGTGTACTTGTTCATTGTTCTTTTAAACACTCTTAAACCTAAGTACAAGAGAATTATTTTTTGTCTTTATATACTATTAATCCAGCACTCTTTTGCATTTGCTTTAAGTTATAATTAAAGCTGAATGGTATATATTTTTATTTTTTCAAAAAATATTGTTGGAAGTTATGTTATAGCCTTTTTTATTGTGAGCATAACCCTATCCGAAATTTAGGTTAATAATTTTATCTATACTTTCAGTCTTAAAATTTTCAGGAAAATTTGCTGAATTCCAGGAAGATTTCCTTGCTTAAAATTTTAAGCTTTCCAGGTTTGCTTACAAGTTTGTACTTCTTCCCTTGAGGAAGCCTTTCTGAATTTCAGCAAATTCGGGAAAAAATATTTTAAAGTGTGCGTAGATACGCGGTGAAGGACAATGATTAATTGGCAGTGGAAGAATACTACTTAGTCTATAAAAAAATTTTGGATTTAAAAATTATAGGCATTAAGGTGACGCCCTTTGAAAATGACAATGGGGGCCTTGAAAATGATTGCTGGACAATTGAAACCTTGGTCGGAAATAAAATTTTAAGTGTGGAATTTACTAAGAAATTTTTTCGTCATGATTACGAAAACCTTCCACAAAGTTACGCCTTCAACCATTAATTTGATTAACGTGTGTTCTCCACTTATGATCCACTGCTAGTTCCCTCAGGATGCACCCCATGCACATTCTCATCATCTATCGAGGAAAAGAAAAATAATCCACAAAAGATAGTGACCGTGAAATGGTTCATGTATTAACTTTATCTCCTGCAGGTTGGTTGTAGGAGCACCCAGGGGCAATTCGTCTACCTACCCCCGGGACGTTATTCAGCCTGGCGTGGCGTACCTTTGTGAAATCGATGGAGGGCAGGGAAGAAGGTGCAAACAAATGTTCCTAGACTCAGGTACCTAGTCCTAATAGATCCTAGCTTCAGGTACCTCCTCACCGTATGAGAGCCAGAATAAATGGTTTTTTTTATGGCCAGCAGAGAGATGTTACAGCAGCAAAAACACATGTAGTTCTTTTTTGAAAATGGTCATGCTTTCCTTCCGGATATGTAATGAAAGTAGATATCCATTTCTCTGCTGAAGGTTTATTCTTTCAAATTTTGTACAGCAGATTCGAAATCAAGGTTTTATTTTCCACTATATATCTGTTCTCACTGAGTACATATTATTATTATTACAATGAAACAGTTACAAGTAGGCTATTGGCCTGGTGGTATCGTTAAAAACAGCCGAGTATAAGAATATACTTTGAAACCTTCTACTTCTTTAACCTATTTTTAAAAACACATAATTTTTTTGGGAAGGGCTCAAATATTTTTGCTGATAGGTCGTTCCAGTCCCGTATGGTTCTGTTCAAGAAGGAGAACAATTTGACATTTGTTCTTTGTGATCGGCACTTTATCTTGAACTGGTGATCATTTTTTTCCCACAAAGTTTGGCTTCATTATGCCCTTCGCAAATTCATGCCATGCTTTTTCCTCATTCACTTTTGTACATCCCACATAGCCTGCTCCTATCTTGCTCCATATCTGCTCAGTTGAACTTTTCAACTAATAAAACTGAACTTTTAATGATGAGGTTGTATTGTAAAACGAAGTTGCTATGGGTTAGAACACAGATACGCTGGAAGGATTAGAAGAAAGGAAGTTACTAGACGTATTGTGTGCTGTGCTCTACATCTTCATTTCAATCTCAACATTCTCATTTCATCAAATTATATGAGGTGATAATAATAATAATTATAATGATTTATTTGTCCAAAGATCACATTTTCACTTGATATGACACGTCAAGATGATGTATGTGCAATCCAAATACAATAACAAAAACATGAAGCAAATGGCAAGAGTGTCATGTTAAGCACAAGGAGCACAATACAGATAATCATTCACATATCAAAAAGGTTGATTTGTCATGTAAATATTTATTTACAGAGTAAAACAATTTCTCCTGAAGGAAACTTTGAACATTAAGTTTAAAAGCAGACAATGATTTTATGTTTTTTATCCTATTGGGCAGTTTGTTAAATAGTTTGATGCCTGTTTCTTTAGGGCCAGAGCTGGATGCACTAGTCCTAACGCTACCTTGATGGAGATCTTTTGATCTTCGAGTCTCATGGCAATGGAAATCAGCATTTGTAGAGAATTTGGACAGATTTTGTTGAACATATATCACAGAGTTCAAGATATATACACTAGGGAAAGGAAGAATGTTTAAGTTTGCAAAGATGGGTCTGGATGGGGAGCAATATGGCTTTTTGGAAATAATCCTGACTAATCTTTTCTGTAAATTGAAAATTTTCACTGCATGCGTGGATGAACCCCAAAGTATTATGTTATATGTCATGCAAGAGAAAAAGATACCATATTAGAGAATTAATAGGATATCTAAGCTAACTGAACTACGTAACATTCTCACCAGATAACACACCGAGCTAAGTTTTTTCATGAGAGTGTCAATATCAAGTTCCCAAGAGAGGTTGTCACTGAGGTGCACACCAAGAAATTTTGTTGAGTTAATCTGCTCAGTAGTATTATTGTTGAACTTAACAATAAAGTTATTTTCAAATTTTTTTACGAGGAAATATTACTGAGATTTTTGGGTGTTAAGGCAGAGGTGATTTTCTTTACACCAGGTATAGAATTTTTTGAAATAGCATTGGCATTATCAGTCAATGTAGGGTAAGTAGATGATGAGAGAGGGAAGTTAGTGTCATCAGCATAAAGAAGTAAATTTGAACTAGTTGTGTCAGTGACATAATGATCCAAATCATTTATATAGATTAAGAACAAAATAGGACCAAGTATTGAACCTTGAGGAACCCCTAGTGAACTAGTGTGAGCTACATTTGAGTGGTGGTATGCACCATTGGCAAAGAGAGACACAAAATTAGTTCGATTAAGAAGGTAAGATTCTAGCCATTTGAAAGGTGTACCTCTAATACCCAGGGTGTAAATTTTTTTGAGGAGGCGATGTTGATCAACCAAATCAAAATCCTTAGAGAAGTCGAAAAAGATACCTAAGGTTTTCTGCTTGTTGTCAAGTGAGCTGAGGATGAAGTCTATAGCTTCATAAATTGCTGTGGTTGTAGATCTACCCTTCCTAAAATCATGCTGGTTTGGAATGAGTAGTGAATTTTTTTCCAAGAATGAAACAAGCCTAGTAGCGAAAACCATTTCAAACACCTTAGCCAGTGTGTTCTGCAATGTAATGGGTCGATAATTATTAATGTCATTAGGACTTCCTTTATTTTTAAAAATAGGTACTATTTTCGAGTGCTTCAGAGCAGAGGGGAAAACACCTTGTGATAATGATTCATTAATTAAATACAGCAAAGGTTTCTTTACAAGTTCATAAACACTGAGAATTACAAAACCGGGCAAGTCATCAAGGCCAGTACAAGTTTTTTAATGAAGTTAAGAATTAAGTTTTGAAATGATCTTGTTCAATTCATGGTCAGTGCATGGTTGAACAAAAAACGACACTGTAGAGGATGTAGCAGTTACTGGGAAAGTATCTGTGTGTGTTAGTGGAGAGGGTTCAATTGTAAACAGTTGGCTAAAGATGTTACTTAATTCATCATAACTTCCTATTGACTTATTTACTAATTTTGTTACATCTTGTAGAATGTGCTTTGAAGATTTCTTGGCATAAGTGTTTATAATTTCCCAGGAGGTTTTGGATCTATTGCTGGAAAAGGCAATTTTATTGTCATTATATGATTTTTTGCCTTTGTTAGACACTTTCTGTAATATTTTTTAAATATTTTGTATTCCTCAATGGCTTCAACAGAGTTAGAAAATCTACTAACTATTCCAAGGGCTTTGAGATAGGAAGACATATGTCTAATTTCCTTAGAAATCCAAGGTTTTCTTTCATGTTTAAGTTTATCCTTAGTAATAACTAGGGGGAACGCAATATTAAACCAGTGCAAAAGATGATCATGGAAGATTTGAAAACTTTCATCAATAGTAATCGGTTGATAAACAGTATGCCAATCAATGGAAGCAATCTTATTTTTAAAATAACACACATTGTAGTCACAAAAATCTCGTTTGTATACGAAACTAATATTAGGAGAGGAGTGGAATTGAAATTTTGACAATAGGGGCAAATGATCAGATATAGCACAATCAAGGACAGCAGTGTCAAAATACATTACATCAACATTGGATATGACATTATCAATCAAAGATCTGGTATTACTTGTAATACGAGTAGGTTCAGAACAGACCCCAAGATGGAGGTTATAAGAGTTTAGTAAACACACACAAGCTTTTTTGTCTGCACTGTCTTTTAGTACCCTGGCGGTTTTTGAGGGGGTGTTCGACATTGTTTAAGCATTTTTTTAAGCTTCAATATGGCGTCGTAAATCCTGAACCATTGCTCTAGTAGGCGTTCAATAAACACAATTGTGAACGCTTAAGGCATTTTGTAAGCGTTTCTTAAACATTCTTAGGCGTTTCCTGGGCGCTCCGTGAACGCTTATTGTCTTGGTGAGGTTTTTTCAGGAGTTGTGGAGTGTTCTCGAAAATGGCTTTTACAGCAGTTCTTAGGCGTTCGTTGAGAAATGAAAACGCTTGGTGGGACCGGGTGGCAGGGATTCATATAGCGTTCTGTGGGCGTTTCACCGATGCTAGGCGTTGTCTGCCCCAAGGTTATTAAAAGTACCCTTTACAGACCTTGGTCTTACCTACCGATAAGCGTTTGGTTAAGCCCTCATAGGGGACAGCCCCAAGTCAAAGTTTGGGCCCAAATGTTTGGGCCGCGTCCATGTGACCCCAAATATGTTTCGTATCCTGGATAACTGTCGAGAAAAAATACTGCAGTGACATGGCTTTCCGGGCGCGATCGATCTCCTCGGTACGCCACAGTTGCTATCAAAGATTATAATACACAGATTGCTATAATCGAAACAAAGTAAGTAACATGCTTCGTTGTCATATACTACTCCGTTTCCGTGAATCACCCTGTGCTACACAACTTCGAGTTGGCTCGATTTCTGTTTCGTTGATGTAGAACCATTGATGCAATATAGCGAATGATGATGAGGCGTAAACCACAACCTTGTTTTGATTGGGGGAACTATGTCCTACCGAAGAGAGAGTATGCTGCACATTCCCTGTGACATCTGTGAGTGATATTTGCAAAATAGTCGTGGCACAAAACTTCCTTCGACGGTATAGAAACTAGCAATAGATTATGGCACATGAGTTAAAAGTTGTCTTGATCGCGGCTACTACTTACCGATCTGAACCTATACCGCCATGAGTGATCGTGGCAACTGCTACTTACCGAGATGAGCTATAGCATCTTACGCGACCAAGCCGTTCGAGGATCTACTGCACGTGTGAAAATTAGCTTTTGTAGAGAGCTTGTGAATGCCGTAGAAACGCCCAGTAGGGGATTCCGTATGCATTTGGAAAATCTTTCGCCAAAAGCATTCAATGAGAATTCATTATCGGCGTAACAACTCCCGCTCACTAAGCATTCGTAGTCAGTATTACAAATGCTCAAGCAAACGCTGAGGAATGCATTCCAAGGCTTTTGTTGAGCGTTTATTGAGAGCTTGATTGCAAGCCTTTGGCGCGGGCTTGTCAATGCTGGAGGTACGCCTAGTAGAGCTTTATAAAAGCGTTTAGAAGGTGTTTTCTTGAGAAAGCGCCCACAAGGTATTTGCAGTGCTCAACTAACGCTCGTAAATCGCCGGAACGCTCGGGAAACGCTCGACAAATGCTCTATTACCCATTCCCACTCACCGCAAAACCGCCAGGGTAGGTCACAGTTAAAATCACCTGTAATTACCAAAAAGGGATCATTTTTGTTTTTGTGCAATTTGTCCATCAGGTGATCAAATTTATCCAAAAAAACACCACAATTACCAAGTGGTGACCTAGATTAGATTAGATTTAGTTGTGGTGGAGTTCCTCGAGGAGGACGTGAGGCACGTAGACCTGTTGGTCCTTTGTGCTGACCACCTTGTTTGTATCACCCAAAGAGATTGATGGCCTTGCTGAAGGCCAGAATGTCCTCAATGGGGATACCCCTAACTTCAGCTGGTTCCAAAAAGGGAGATCCCAGGTGCCTAATTCTAGTCCTCATCAGGGCCGGACAGTCGCAGAGAACGTGAGATGTTGTCTCGTCCTCTTCTTTGCACCACCTGCATCTGGCAGAATCCACCAGCTTCAGAAGGTGGAGGTGCCTCATGACGTGATAGTTTCCAGTTAGGAGTCCCACTATCATACGTAGTTGACTTCTATTTAGCAAAATGAGTCTTCTAGCCAGTCCCAGTTTTGGTCCTTCAATCAGGAGCTTGTCTAAGCCCCTGTGTGTTCTGCCAGATCTCAGAATGGCGGGCAAGGCGCCACTCGTTGATCTCTGTTATCCCTGTTGAGGGTGTAATTGGGATGAAAGGCTCGGGTCCTATCGGGGAGTGATTTGAGCCTTCTCTAGCGAGTTGGTCCGCTATCTCATTTCTGGTTATGCCAATGTGTCCTGGGACCCAGAAAAGTTCTACCTTTCCGAGACTATTCAATGAATTAAGCGCATTACGGCATTCAAGAAGTAGTCTTGACTTGCACCATGGTCACACCAGGGCCTTTAGGGCAGCTTGGCTGTCAGAACATATGTGAATTGGTCTACCTTTGAGACCTGTTTCCTTAACAACGTGAGCGCAGGTCAGCAGAGCATAGACCTCTGCTTGAAAGACCGTTGCATATGCTCCCAACGAGATGGTGTGTCTTTTATGTGGCAATAAATGCCAGCTCCTGCTTTTCCTTCCTTTCTGGAGCCATCGGTAAACCATAGTTGGGCACCATTGTGGAGGTCTTTGTCCCTTTCCTTTGTCCACCACTCCCTTCCTGGGAAGTGGATTTTGAAAAGTGGGGGTGTGTCAATGAGTGAAGCTGTTGTTGAGTCCGAGCTCATCTCAAAGATAGGGCTTCACTCCTTAAGCTCCAGCCATATTTTCCTATGCCCGAATGGGTTTCCCCTATCGTTCTACTGTCCCAGTCTCTTGAGACGATATGCTGCTACCCTGGCTTGGGCTTCTGCATCCATGTTCAGTGGAGAGAGACCCAGTAGGGTTTCCAGAGCTAAAGATGGGGTGGTCTTCATTGCCCCCGTGATGCCCATACAGGCCATTCTTTGCTGGTGGTTCAATTTTTTCTTTGCAGTGCATTGTCGCGTTTTCCTCCACCAGACTATTGAACAGTGTAGAAATCTGGGTTTTACTACTGCAGAATATATCCAGCTGATCGCCTTTGGTTGAAGTCCCCAGGTTTTTCCTAGGGCTCTCCTGCATGTCCATAGGGAGTCACATGCTTTCTTCGTTTTCTCCTCAAGGTGCGCCCCCCCCAGTTAAGTCTGCAGTCCAGGAGGACTCCTAGGTACTTTATTGTTGTTGAAGGTTGTAGGAGCCTTCCTTGTAATGAAGGAAGTATGAGTCCTTCCCTTTTCCTCTTATTGGTAAACAATACGAGTTTTGTTTTTCCTGGGTTAACAGTCAGCCCTGTCTCATTGCACCAGCTCATCGTTTTGTCCAGAGCTTTCTGCATAAGTGTCGAAACGGTATTGAGGTATTTGCCAGTAATGAGTATTGCTACGTCATCTGCGTACCCCTGGGTGTAGGCTCCAGCCTTATTCAATGTTGAAATGAGGCCATCGACCACCATGTTCCATAGCAGTGGGGACAGAACTGAGAACCCCCTGAGGGCATCCACGAGTCACAGCCACCTCCATCGTACTCTCCCTTAGAGCGACCTTGACAATTCTTTCTGCAAGCATTAGCCTGATCCAGTTGACAATATGTGCGTGAACACCATGTCTTCTGGCTGCAAGGCAGATTTGATCAAATGATGTTTTGTTAAAGCCTCCTTCCACGTCGAGGAAAGTGCCCAAACCATACATCCCATGTTCCTGTACCCCTTCTGCCTTGGTAACAAGGTTATGGAGTGCTGTCTCAACTGATTTACCTTTTTGATAGGCATGTTGGTTCAGGTGTAGGGGATTTTCTTTCAGTGGTCCTTCCCTGATGTGTCTGTCTACTATTTTCTCCATTGCTTTCAGCATGAAGAATATGAGGCTGATGCCACGGAAGGAGTCAGCCTTGGTGTAGTCTGTCTTTCCTGGTTTGGGTATAAAGACAACTTTAGTAATCCTCCATGTTTTAGGGACGTACCCATATGCCAGTAAGGATCGAAAGATTCTGACAATTGGTAGCAGCACCAGATTCTGTCCCTCTTGCAGAAGTGCAGGGAAGATGCCATCTTCACCAGCAGATTTGTAAGGGCTGAAGCTTGTTATCGCCCATCTTGTAGCGTTGTACGTGATGATGCTGGAGGCCAATCTCCATTCCGTCCTGGCTGGACGGCTGGGAGGCCTCCTTAGGCGCATCTGGACCTCCATAGAGCCTGGAAAATGGGTCTCCAGCATAAACTTTAGTGCTTCCTTGTCTGATGACGTGAATTCGCCAGAGGGAAGCAGAAGAGACCCTACCCCTGCTTCTGGATCCTTTGCAATGATCTTGTGAAATCTAGCAAGCTGTGGAACACCTTCCATGCTCTCGCAGAAGTTCTTCCAAGATTATCTTTTGGAGCGCTTGATAGTCGCTCTGTATTTTCGCTGGGCTGCTCTATAATTATCCCAGTCCCTGGTCAGGGTAGTTCTCTTTGCTTTGTTTAAGAGTTTCCGCATCTCCTTCCAGAGATGTTCAAGTTCTGTGCCCCACCAGGGTAGCTTGCAGCCTTCTTTCCTGGTTTTTAAAGGGCAACTGACTTCATAGGATGTGATGATGCTTTCCTGGAGAAACTCCACAGCAGCATCTATCTCGTCCACTTTCCTGAATTTAAAGGTGGGGGCTTCCGAAAGCATCCCCTCCAAAGTTTTCTTGTACTTCCCCCAGTAAGTTGATCTGGGGTTCCTGTATGTTATCAGCCTGTTGCTGGCTTCCAGAGGGGTGAAATGTATGTACCGGTGATCAGAGAGAGAGGCTTCACTCTACACTTTCCACCCTACCACGCTATTCACCATTGAGTTGGTGCAAAGAGTAATATCAATCACCTCTTCCTTTTATCTATTAGAAAAAGTGGGTCGTGATCCTTTATTAAGAATGGTTAAATCCGTAGACATGAGATACTCAAGAAGTGCCTCCCCTCTGTTGTTGGTGTCTCTGCTTCCCCACACACAATGGTGAGAGTTGGCATCGCACCCAACGAGGAGGTCCCATTTTTTGGCCAGACAAAATCTTACCAATCTCTCCAGTTCCTCCGAGGATGGTGGTCCTGGAGCATCATATGGGAGGTATGTCGAGCTAATCACCAACCTCCTTTCGTTCCCACTGTCCCCAAGACTCAGTGCAGCTGCTGCTTGGTACCTGGTGGTAAATTCAGGTAAATGTATAGCATTTAACCCATTAACAAAGATACAAGCTCTTGGTCTGTCGACCGAGGTACAATAAAATACTTTACCTTAGGTCATGTTCAAGCCTCTGACTCTGCCCTGGAAAGCGCAGGGTTCTTGAATCAAAG
This sequence comes from Ceriagrion tenellum, assembly GCA_963169105.1. Taxonomy (NCBI): domain Eukaryota; kingdom Metazoa; phylum Arthropoda; class Insecta; order Odonata; family Coenagrionidae; genus Ceriagrion; species Ceriagrion tenellum. The sequence goes on along the minus strand of OY720644.1, from coordinate 105,510,707 downwards.
CGATTTTACCTTACCTTCCTTACCTTACCCAACATAGTAGGGCCCCGAGGCGGCCCTACTATGTTGAAGATTGGCTTGGAGGCAATGTATGCCCGCCATGCTGATCCTTCTCCTTGGTGTCAACCCTTTCCAGCTCTGGGGTCTCTTGGGGTTCCTCGGGTTTGCCTGTCTTTCCCTGGAAAGTTATCTCAGCCCTCTGCATGCCGACATTTCCCCGGAATTCTGGGCTGGATATGAAGGAGGCAGATGGCTCATCGACACCAAGGATGAACCTCGTACCTAGGTTCGCCTCCTTCCGCTCATAAGGTCTCCAGAGAACTGTCTGGAGCCCCGGGTTAGACTTCCTCAGTCTGTCCAGGAGAGTTCTGACTTTGGGTTTGCTGAGCCCAGGAACCCACACCATCATCCTTCTCCTCTTTATAAGGCTCTCTGCGTCCACAGCCTTGGTTGGTTTCGCCGAAGGGTCCCATACGTTCTGCTGCCTCTACCAGCCAATCGGCAGTGTATTCATTTGCACAAGCAAATTCCACTGTCCCGTTTATAAGCCTGTTGGCTTCAATAAGAGGGACCTTCTGGTCCACTGGGACTGTGTCCCACAACTCCTCGAGCCTTGCAGCGGCCAGTTTGTGCCACTCCTCGTTCATCATCACCTCCGGATAGGAGACGGGCACAATCGCCATCTTCTTGAGGTCAGCCTATTTAGCGGCCTGCGCATAAGATGATACCCTTGGTTTCTTGGCATCCTGTGCCAAGTTGGTAGGGGTATCCCCTGGGGCCCTCGTTCTTTTTTGGGGCGCACCTCTTGGGTTCTCAGCAGGACCCACCCGCAACCTAGGAGATCCGCCGGTGACGTTGCCATCACCGGTTTTTCCCCCAGTGGGAGGGACCGCAGGACCCCTTGAGGTTGTGGCCGTGTTAATGCGCAGTCTGTCTCTTTCTCTTCTCCGTCTTCTCCTGGCTGTGCCACTTTCTTTGGATTTGGTGGTGAGCTTTTCCATTTTATTGGAAATGCTCCCCAGCATGATGACGGAGGCTTCCGAGTCTGACTTAGGGGACCCGGGTACAGCCTTCAAGGTGGACTCAGAGGAGTCCGACAGCATCTCCCCCTGCTCCACTGCTCCAGAGGGGTGACAGGAAGGTTTGGGATCCCTCAAGGGGACTCCCTGGGTAGGGGTTATGGGAAGAGAGGAGGAGGCGCTTCCATTGGACTCCCCAACGGGGCTCCTCAACAGTGCATCCTCCGTCCCCAGAGACATAGGACTTGCGCCCATAGATGGAGTTCGCCTTACAGCAACTTCTGGAAGATTTTTGTTTGTTTTAGGTTCCATAGAAATCCCACGAGTAGCTGTGGAAATTAATGGTCCACCCACACAGAGCCCCGCTTGCATGGGTAAGGCTAAATAAAACCGGAGGTCGCCCTGTATCCAGAGTTTCCCCGTTAACGACTTCTTACCCTCCACCCCGCAGACGCGGTCACCATTGGCACGGGGAGTCACTGTAGTGAGGGGAGCTAGTTATCGACCAGCCGGGTCTAGATCCGTCATGTTCAGCGAAAACCAGGGGCACCTCGTGGAGGATGTGGCTATTCACCACGCATGACGGTCTTGGTGGGCAGTGAGCATGTTCTGCTCAGCTACCCACCCTGGGATCACACATCCCTCGCCCCCAAGTGGTGACCTATAAAATGATAATACATGCAAGTCGAGACCAAAACTTAAGGATATACAGCAGACACTGCATTCAAAAGTTCGTTATTCAATCAATTCTTGATAAGAAACAGTAACAGAACTGAGGTCAATAGATTCACTCACATAAATCAAAACTCCACCATTTTTAAAAGATGTGTGACAGAAAGCGTCCACTATACAATACTGTGGAAGGCAAGTTAAGTTTCATTCTGATGGCTTTAGCCAATGCTCATTTACGCAAATCACGTCCGGTGGATGAGCGTTCGTGAGAGCTTCAAGTTCGATTAGTTTATTTCGAATGCCCTGAATATTGAGATGAAGCACAGTTAGTTGACGTCATAATAACTTACCGTCACTGTTAGTAGCTTTGTTAGCACTACTGACATCTACAGTCTTTTTAGGCATGATAAATCTGTTCACAATTACGTCCTTAGGCCATAAAGAGGAATCTTTCAGCTTCATGAATTCATTATTGTCGACACAGATTTTGAAAGACCCAAAGGAACTTTTGCTATTTTCAATTTTATCACACGATATGCAGTTTACATTGAAATTATCCTTAATGTGTTTGGTCACCTCCTTCTTGCTAGTCGTCTTGTCTAGGCGGCCTATGTACACAAACGCAGATCTTTTCGCCGTTTGAGGACCAAGCGCTGAGTCATTGCCACTTCCAATGATGAAGTTGGGACGCTTATTCTTCTTGGAATGCTTTGTCTTCCCAGATTTGACGATGAAACCATCATCATCCGCAGGATCTAATGATGCAATCTAAGGCATGATGCTGGTCCACATGAGTCAGTTTACTCTGTTCTATTCCTTTATGAGATGTTCGTTGTTTCACAGTTTCCTTGGGCGGACAGATAGTTATCACATTTTCGTTGATCACGTCTCTGTTCACTTTGGTGTTAGATTTCAGGTTTTGGCTAAGACTTTTTTCAGTAGTGGTAATTGTTTGAGGCACTTTAGAAAATGAAACTTTTTTTTCGCACTGACATCGATATTTGCTTTGATTTGCTTAAGCTCAGATTTCAAATTCTCAATGTCCATAACCATATTGGCAATATTAGTCCCGCTGGACCTACACAAGTAACACTTCCAATATAGATCGCGGCAGTCGGACAAGGCTTTCAGTGAGATATCAATTAAGTTCGTACAATTGTGGTGATATGCAGAGTAACAAATAACACATGTGATAGATTTATCTCGCATTTCAAGACGTATTTTGCAGGAGCCACACGCAAGCACGGCCATTTTAGAAGCGACCAGAAGTATGTCTGTATGATAATTCGTTAGTATGTAGATATGATACTTAGGGAAAACTTCTGTTATGTTCTGTTGATGAATTAACAGAGATGTATGTTGTTCTGCTCTGAGTAGTATTTATATCATCGAAGGAATGTTGTGTTGCTTGCCATTATATGAGTTCTTTCCAATTAAAAAATTTTAAAAGTCAGATCTTCTAAATAGGGAGAAATAAAATGATTTTTATAAGATTACATTGTATGAAGGAAATATCAAGCTCTCTGCCTTTTGATATTTTTCAAATGTAGGATATATATAGTTCGGGGAATCTGCTAACACCAGATAAAATCTCTGTATGTTTCTCATTTTTATATCATGTCAGCACAGTATCATCTTAATAACCTAAAACTCATTAAAGTAATGATAAATAATCTTGCCACCTTTTGCATTCATTACTGCTGTGTTCCCCTGATCTTATTATTCATTATTTTTTGGTAGGACATGATAAACTCAATTCTCCAAATCAGATTGCAAGTTATGAAGATAACAAAGACCATGCTTGGATTGGTTCATCAATCGCAGTGCAGGACAATGGAGGGAAAATTGTGGTGAGTAGCCAGCTTCTCATATTTACTATTTGCAATGATTTTGGTATAACAGTTACTAAAGTATAACAAAATATGTACTCCATGGAGTCAAAGTGATGTCACATTTCCCTGGTAATAAAATATTCAGTTTACCTTGAGTGGGCTTTTCTAGTTCATTTGATAAGTAGGCTTTATATTATCCTATGGTAAGAAGGGCTAATTTTTCTGGCATTTTCAGATTTTTTAAAAGATTACATCAGTTTTAGACTACTATGTCTTACATTTTGAGTCAACTCTAGGTTTTTCCTCACAAATTACGCATTTCTCAACAGGTATGTGGGCCAAAGTGGAAAAATAAGTTCTTCCAAGGGTTTTATTTCATGAATGGTGTTTGCTACGTCCTCTCTGATGCAAGATATTTTGAAAGAAAAGCTCAGAAGCTACTCCCCCTCATCCTTAAGAGTAAGCATAAACAATATTATGTAAAGTATTTGTTAATATATTTTTTACTCTCCAAAGACTGTGAAATTTATATATGATTGAAATTCCTTTCTTTTCATTTCTATCATCCTTTACAGGCAAACAGGGATATAAATTTACGTCCGAGTATGATCCAGACGGAGAACCAACCTACTCTTACACCTATGGAGGTGCCGGAGTTTCAGTGGATTTTGTGGTAGTAAGTTGAGAATTGGTTTATTACATTTTGCCATGCCCCTAGACCTAACTGAATATGTTCAAAACTTACCCTCTTCACTTTGTTCTTTTAATAGTGAGATTAAATTTGTTTAGGCATTCGTATTTAGGTCATTCTAAATTTCGATTATTTTTTCAGAACTCAACAGAATTGATCATTGGTGCTCCTGGAGTTTTTGACTGGAAAGGTAGGTTTAATTATTTAACATATGCCTCAAAATGTCATTATTTTGAGTCGAATAACAGAAATGCCGTTGATTCAAAAAGCAAGGGATACAAGTAAGAAATAATATCATATTTCTGTGTGCATGGAGTTGGATCTTCCTGACTTCCCACTTCTGTGGGTGGAGGTTGTATTTCTGTGAAGTTGACGTTGTATTTTGAAATTCATTTTTCCTCAAAAATTGCCTCTTTTAAATTATTTAGGACACACTGATGTAATCAACAAGCAGAGAGAAACAAAACTCATATTCACTGTTAAATAATAAACATAATGCTATGCCGATGTAATTTCCTTCATTTTTGCAGAGATATAAGATTTGAGTGGTGCTATAGTTTTCTCGAACTAATAAGGAAAGAGAGGCAAACAGGTCGGAGACTATAGAATCCTATACATTTTCACAGTCTTCTTGAAAGTTTTATGAAAACACATCTCATCGTCATAACCTTTTAGAATATTCCACAGCATTTTCTACCTTTCCTCGCCTTTCTTGAAGACTCCGAGGAGGTATTCTTGTATCTGCAACCTGCTAGAAGATCCTACTGACAATGAGTTCTTTTTATAGCAACAACTTTCTTTGGATCTGTTCATTTCTACAATCTTCTATAAGGTTATATTAATTTCCAGTAGATCAGAAATGGTTTTCATCACTAATGTCGTAGACTGCAGGCATTATAAATCATACTCCCTGTGGTAACTGATCTAGGACTTCAATGGTATCGGCAGTGTCCCTATTTATATCAGCGACCCGATGCACTATACCTTCAACACTAATGAAAAGTAAAGAAAACTTTATAATTCCACATAAATATTAATTGTACGACCTAGGTTTCGACGTGGCACGTCATCATCTGGTACAAACTGAATAGAAGGTGGAGAATAAATAGTCACACACAAAATGATTTCAAAACCAAAATTCCCAATAACACAACGGTCTGAGGTGTGGGTTAAGGGGTGGAATTCCCAGGGGCGGAGTTTGGCCAAGGAGGTGGGGAATAGAGTCAAGGAGGAAGGAGAGGATTAGGAATTTCTGTACTTACATTGTCACAAACAAAAGGAAAAGGGGGGGAAAGGAAGCGGCTGTGACACCTGGGTCTGGTGGAAGGGAAGAGGGGGAATTCCAGTGCGTCCGTGAAAACAAAGTAATCTGAGGTAGCAGGGGAGGTAAGGTAGGAAAAGGGATGGCCTCCTTTAGGTGTGGAAGGAAGGAAGATATAGAAGGGGGGAGTGGGAAGGATACAAAATTTCCCCATTATCCCTGAGGGTATGCAGTAAAATCCCCAAAGACCGAATAAAATTAGCTGTTTCTCTGAAAATGGCTGGATTTATGCTGCTTATTTCATTCTCTTATATATGATCAAAAATTATCATGTGAATGCAATATTTATATTGTCCTCATAAATACAAGTGAAAGGAGGTGTACAACCTGACATAGAGTTTCACATTGTGGATTTGGTAAGATGTACAAGACTATAAACTTAATACGCTCAGCCTCTTTCACAAATACAGTAGACCCCCGCTTTACGATGGGTTCGACTTACGATCTGTGCTGATTTTGCCCACGCTTTTTAAAATTTCAAATTTCTCCGATTTTGTTTTAATTATCGATAGTGTTTTTAATATTGGTTTAATAATATTTTGAATAATTTTAATCCAGGATATTTCGTATGCATTGGCTCTGTCACGTAGACTGAATGGATTGGCACTGATGCTCTTTAAACAGATTCCTCGTCGGGAATTACTGCTGATTCAACATACAATGGAATTTGCTTTGCGATCGGTCCTCCGGAATGCATTAATATCGTAAAGCGAGGGTCTACTGTACTTACGTAAAGACATGCACAAAAAACTCGTCAAATATGCCGCATCTTCTTGCTATCTTAAGTGTAGCAAATGGAAATTTCTGCTTCATCTACATCTACTAATTACCCTGCAAGCCACCAAAAGTGTGTTTGGCAGGGGGTGACTTTTCACCAACATGAACTACAAAAAAGAAATTAACTTTCACCAACATACACCACATAATGATTATGCTAAAAATGCTCCAGAAACTACTAAAATAATCTACAATCTAACGTTACATAAGAGTCATGCATGGAACATGCAAAACATGTGGTTATCACTACTCGGCAGATTTAGGAACATGCGTCATGGGGGCATATAAATTAATCGCTACACTACCGGTCAACCAACATAATTCAAAGTCTAAGCGCTGCCATTATGGTCTTGAATCGATGGTGGGAAAGTAAAATTTTAAACCTTTCTGTTCGACAAACTATTTCCCTTATTTTATCCTCACGATCTGATCTCCGCTTGGTGGTAAATAAGTTTTTTCTTAATTTTCCAGGGTCTGTCGCTCGATATCGTGAATCCATCTCTCGATCAAATAATATCGGGTCAAGTCTAGATAGAAACGATCGCAGTGGAACCTACAATGACCTTTTAGTGCCAAATTCATTTCTGAATGAGCAAATAGACACTTCTGGATACTTTGGTATGTTCTGTTTGTCATTTTTCAATACTACATCATATGTTATGCAATTTGAAAAAAAAATATTCATCTGTTCTTTTCCTTTTCTTGATGGACAGGATATTCTGTGGGGTCCGGGCGATTTTACCAATCTGACAGGGTTCAGTACGTTGCTGGAGCGCCAAGAGCTGGAATCCTCATGGGCAAGGTTTGTACATCACTTTTTTCCTTTGTTTTCTCTCTCATTGTCACAACACTTTACACACAAACATATTAAGCTAGAAGGGTAGGTAAATATTTTAATATTAATGACTTCTAAACTTTTTTGTGTATGACTGGAATTCTTAGTTTTAAATCGAATGTACATGTACAGCACTTCAACCAGACTCTAACATTTCTCTCTATTCTCTGATAGTGGCTACAAGACGGAGGGTTGTTATGTGACATTGTAAAAAGCTACGCTCAGGAGTAATTTATTTCTGGCTACATGTTATACTGAGTTTCTTTGGTTACACGGAGTACTGAGTAAAGTTCCTACCTACCTGAGTACTTACCCACATCTCGTCAAATGCACCGGGGTTAATTCTTGGGTTTTGTTACCCCATCAGTTAAATGGAGAGCTGATGCTCTCCTTGCTTCAACGATTAGCGGACTTGGCATTTTCGAACTGGAAAGTCTTTAACGAGGGATACCTTAAGAAATGCAAGGGATACGGCTACATGGATGATGTTTTTTGGGGTTCATTATGGTGAAGGAGGAGGGATAATTCGAAGTAATTTAGAAAAATATTGTAGCTTAAAATTTATTTTCCATATAAACTTTATGAATATAGTTATCTACCTTTTGATCTTGGGATTAACGTGAATGAAAATGCAACTCTTCACATGGAAGAAGAATCCATAGGCATACCTTACGGTATTAATATTTGGCTAGTTATACTGTTCTTATTCAAAGGAGATTTAAAGCCTGCTCGTTTATGTAGCTTACTGTGTAGCTTTCCATCTTATGCTTCAAAAATTACTTTTTTAGTTAACTCCAATTTTCATCATCACCTATGTTATTTTTTCTACAGATTTTGTATCCATGGCCTTAGGGAAATGTTCTCTAATTTCTTTGACCTTCTGGGTTTTTGTGTTTCTTATACCATATCTTTTATATGCAGACATTTATTATTCACCGCAAATGTTCGGTCATTATTAATACGGTTGAGTGGCTCATATTTGACATGCCTTTCTCCAGAGTCATGTCACTCTCTCAGCTCACTTGAGGGTATTTGCTGAAGGCATTTTTTTCTTGTTACTAGGCAGCAAGAGAAAGGAGTCTTTTGGAACTGGAACTAATGACACTCTTAGGTAGATAATTATATTGAGGCATTTATTTTCATGAGATTTGTTGAATCTGCCTCTTAAGCTCTTGTTCTCACTTATTAGTGCAAAATGCAGTAGATTATCTGCTCAAAAGAAATAAATAGAATACTTTGGTAAAATCAATCACTGAATGGTATTAATGATCTCTTACTCACTGTGAATCTGTCTTATGTGCCTGCTTAGGTGTTCGTATATGAGTTCCCGCCTGTTGATGAACTACCATTTATTGTCAAGATGGAATTGATGGGAAGTCAATTTGGCGAGTACTTTGGCTCATCCCTGTGTGTTGTGGACCTCAATGCTGACGGCCTAGATGACTTGATTGTTGGAGCCCCTTTCCACTCACTCAAGTCCACCAGTCAATCGCAGCAGAGTGGGGATGAGGGAAGGGTTTACGTATTCGTGAACGAGGGACAGGTACGCAAGTAAAAATGATGATTAAGAATCAGGGAAAATAAGAACCAATCCCAAGTGGAAAACTGCCCCAACATCATTGCTTGAATTATAAAATCCTTTCATGTTGATTCAATTGCTCTTTTATAAACATCAGTGAATTCAGCACATTTGATGAAAATATCATTAAATTGTTATTTCCTGTAAGTGTACTCTATAATCCAATTTGACAATGAATTCTTAGTTCAATGACTTTTATCTCAAAATTGTGGAGTGTCAAGTCATTTTTTATTTTATGAACCTTTATTGTTTCTAATGTGATGAAATTGCTTTTGCCATAAGATGCTTAAATTCCTTCTGTTTCTCAATCCATTCACTTGAAAAAATTTTATAGGAAAGAAATGAAAGGCGTTAGTTTAAATTTCTGAGCCAATATGTAGAGGTACAATCAAAAGTTGTATGAAACTGTATCAGCTGTTCACCCAGGTTGGTGATCAGAGCTCAAAATAAGTAAGATTTAATGTGCAGCATTTGTAAACTTTGTACAGAATTTTTGTAACCTTCAGTACATTTTTTCTTACTGGGTCATAATATTTAGGTCATACACTTTACTTTGTGTACATAAGACTGCAAACTTTGAAAGAACAGGTCTTAGTAGAAAATTCAATGGCAAAAAATGTGGCTCTAAATAAGGTAATGCCAAAGACTACAATATTATTATTCTTCACGAAAATTTGAGATTGAAGGGAAATTATTAACTGTTTATTGATCTCTTTAGGGAATCATGGCTGAAATTGGTGACAACACGAAAATAATGGGTTCACGAGTTGTTGGGGCTAGGTTTGGAATGGCCATTTCCAATGTTGGGGATCTCAATGGCGATGGACATCCAGGTAAGCAGATTTAATCTTAATATGCAGGTTGTGGCACAGAAAATATGTTGGTTGTTTGAATCTGAAGGAAATATAATTGAAAATAGACTTTCTTCATATGTTATTTTAGAGAAAGAAAAAAATATAACTGGGTATGTTAGCTCATAATTGGAGTTTATTAAGGTTTAACTGTGATAAATGGTTTATGAATTGCATTTAATGTGTTTCCCAGATGAAATTCTGTAGTTATAGTGGAAGTTCAGTAGAGAATGCACCTATGATCATACAATGTACATAATTAGTACAATATACATATATTGGCAAATGCATTGGTTTTGTCAAATTAAGTTTAAATTTAAAAACAAGCATGTAAACAGGTTGTAAAAATTTTGATTGCCATCATGCCATGATATCCCTGTTGTACTTTTTGCTTTTTCAAGTTACATTAAATGGGGGTACGTGAAGGCACAACTATTTATTTTGGTGGGAGTATCCATTATGTTAACTTATACACAGATAATATCTTCTTATTCTAAATCAGACATCGCTGTCGGAGCTCCATATGAAAATTCTGGAGCCATTTACGTATACCATGGGAAAGAAGATGGGATCCACACCAAATTTTCCCAGAGAATAACAGCTCACGAGGTTGACAAATCACTTCGAGGCTTTGGGATGAGCATAACAAAAGGATCAGATATTGATGCAAATCATTACAATGGTGAGTTACCTATATCTCCATTTTGTAAACTTCATTCAAACAATGAGTATTGTTTCTGTAGCTATGTATTCTTTGTCCATTACTGTGTACTTAGTACCATTTACTCTTTACTAATGCATGGATTACATTTCCCTGCATAGGAAATTATGAAATGTGTTTGCTATGTGAATAATGGTATGATTGGAATGTGAAGGTAATAGACGTCATCCTGCCTAATTTCATTTTTCAAGTTGAACTTTATTGCTCATTGATTTTCAAAAGATGAAATTCATTACTTGTCTCACGGTATTCATTTATTATTTAGAATGATGATTAAAATAAACCTGTACTTTAACCCAGTATTGTGTGTAGTCATGAACTCTACTGGACATAATTTGATGAACCTCATATTTAAATGACTATCATTTTATTAATGACTAATGGTGTATGTGGAAAAAATACTAAGATTTTGAAAACTGATCGATCGCATATCACTTTAAATTTCAGATATTGCAGTGGGTGCTTATTTATCTGGACATGCAGTACTTTTAAGATCCCACCCAGTAATTGCATTCCATAACTCATTGACGGCAAATGTTTCCAACATAAACATCAATGCAACTGGATTCATGATAAAGGCCTGTGTATTCTACACTGGAAAATATGCTCCAGCTTATACAGGTTGGTGTTAGATATTTTTAGATGCAGGACTCTCCTACACATAACAAATTGCTTTATACACATATGTTTAATACATAGTACCTAATTTTCTCATTTTCAATTTGGATACCACTTACTTAACTATCAGGTTTTGGTAAAGGTGATATTTGATACCTAACAAATATTTGCATCTTTCCCAATGCATTCCTATACACATGTATTTGTGTAGTTTGATATTTTCATTATTTTTAGAGATCTCTTGCCCGGACCAGAACATTAAAATAGTAATGAAGAGCCAGAGACCGACATAATTTAGCATTGATTAACAATGCTGTCGACAAAATACTCGAGGGCATTCAGATAGTAAATGAATGCAAACAGATGAGATATTTTTTATTTGGAGGAAATGGGGTTTTGTGCCTCTGGATTTTATTCAGAATAAGCTGTTGAGATCAGCAGTGGTGTGTCATTTCATTGGGCTCAGATATTGATTTTGAGGATGGCCTTTTTTCCCAAAGCATTCTTTTATCATTGCAGGGCCGCCCACTGGGGGGATGTATGGCGCAAGTTGCGCCATGGAAAAAAATTTTGGGGGAGAATAAAAAATTTTGGGGGGATTTTTAGAATGCATAAAGAAATTCACTAAATGTAAATATTTTTACCCATTTGCAGTAATTTATATCAGTATCGAAAGGTTATAGCGATAAATGAATGTTAAGTGTAGTATGGTAAAACATCGTTCTGTTATGGAGAGTCATTCGGCCAGCCGGAAGCTTCTTTTATTTCGGTTGCGTCTCTCTATGCTCTTCCTTGGCTGCCGCACCACGATGCCGTCTAGGCCACCATAAGATCCCCGAACGCAACCCAGTGGCATAACTGACTCAGCATCCTTCCAGTGTTATTCCCGACCCCTCCTTCCAATATCTGCCAACAGGTCAGGCGCGTAGCCATGGGGGGGTTTGGGGGTTAAAACCCAAAAGAGAAAATAGAGAGGAAGGATAAAGGAGAAAAAAAGAGGAAGAGAGAAGAAGAGAAGGGAGAGAGAGAGAGAGAGAGAGTGTATTATAACACAAATATTTAACACTTTCTTTCGCTTGGCCGTAATAATTTCATCTTTCGCTTCAAAATTCGCTCGAGCAAACTATCCGAGACATGCATGTGTGGAATTGTCAAGTACTCTTCGCTTTGTAGCGAGTCTTTTAGTTTCTAGCCCTGTCGTACGTCCAAGCGTTGCGGCGCAGCCGCGTGTCGCATATTGTGGCTTTTAGCGAGTGGTAGCTTCTTGCCGTGGACGAGGCCCTAGGAAAACTGGGATTTTCTTTGCCCACAATCAAAGTGAGATGTTTCGTCTTCGACCGCAACCTTAGGAACTTTGTGGATACTTTTTCAACACAAATTTGCCGATGTAGGCCACAATGTTTCGATGCAGTGACTGGGTCTCAATGGCAATATGGCGCAGAAAACGGAAAAGTATCCAGCCGATTACAAGTCGTTTGGCCGGTTAACACATTCAATGCGGGACATATATTAATGGAAGTCCCCAGAATCGGATTAAATTTATCTGAAGTTTCTTCTCTATATTGTATTTATAACTTGTTGTTACATACGATAAAACATATTAAATGTAAAATTTGCAACATTTTTAGCAAAAATTTGCACCACATCAATTGGCGTGCTCCGTATGTCACGCTCGCCAGCACGTAATTCTTTGCCGTGTTGACTACCTTTCAGGATACGTTCCGATTCCCGCTACGATTGTGGTGAGCCAATTTAGCTGTAATTGATTCATTTTTTACTGACGTAATTTAAAAGAACAAGGAAATGATACTCCTGGATATTCTCATGGGAGTAAAAGAGTGGATAGCACTTTTGAACAATGAATGAATGTTCACGACTGTGATTTTCATTGAAATATATTTTCTCTTTCTCGCGAAGGTTTCTACAGCGTTTTCCATTACTGCTCATTGTTTTCCGGTTTTCCAGCCTCGTACGTTGACATTGGCCGACAACGGCTACGGTAGCAGGATGGCTACCGAAACCGTTGTCAGCCAATGTCAACGTACGCAGTTGGAAAACCTGAAAACAACGCGCAGTAATATTTTCTCTTTATATAGTTCACCATTATGTACAAGAATAATGACAAAGTTTTTTATTTATTTTAATTTATTTTATGTATATTTTATATATGTATGTATATATTTATATTCTCTGGAAGTACTCCCGGAAACAGGAATTCAGGCGGAGCCCAGGACCGCCCTCTCAGTCAGGGCAATATATTCCTGTATGCCTCCTTAAGCCTTGGATCTTGCAGACTCTGCAATCCTTTTGTCCGGTTTTTCTAGAGTCAGTGAGGGGAGGTACTTTGGAAAGTGGGAATCGATTGATAAAGGACCCCTTTGTGGATGGTGAACAACAGTCCTGCTACCGATCTGGTAATCAATTATGCGGATGCATGATGTTATGATGGCCATTGTAACACTGGTACAAAAATAAAGTATTCAACATCATCATCTCCATGATATGAATGCGAATTTTTTGTGCCACTTTAGGGATTTGTGTTCCTTCATGTAGTACGCTAAGTATTGATCCATTCGATCAATACCCTCATGTATTTATTGTACTTCACAATACATCGGGGTTTATTCACCAAACTGCCCCTCATAGAGGAATTCGATATTATATCCCCGCTATACTTCGAGGATATCATAAGAACATCTCTCTTGTCCTTCCACTTCGAAACACAAATCCCTTCAGGTTGGTTCCATTGCTGGATTGCTGGATCATTTCATCCCTGCACAATTGAGCTTGGATGACCCTAGGAGGGTTCCCCTTTCGGTCTTTTTGAAGCATCCATGAGCAGTATCAGCACTCACGGAGCAACAGCTCTCTGAAAAGAGAAAAACTGTTGTAAAAGTTGTCCATAAAAATGGAATGGCCTGGGCTGAGACCATTCAACAATTTATGAACAACTTTGTCCGTGTGTCCAACACTGCCAACATCACTGTCCTTCCCTCCTGCATATAGAATAAATCGATGAACTAGCCCATCTGGCTCTGCCAATACATGAAGTTTCACCCCAAATTTATGGTGTTTCATTTTTATATACTGGCGGAACGAAAGCCTTCCCCTTCAAGCCAACATCGATTCATCAATACACAGATTCTGCATTGGGTACTTCACTGTTTCCATAATTTGGTGGAAGTACACTACAACAGGCCAAATCTTGAAAATAGGGTCCTCAGATTTTCCGCCTACGGAATTTCTGGCGAAATGCAGAGCTTGTCTCATCATCATGAACCAGTCCCGTCCCATTATTTCTCCCACAATATGTCCCATATTGTGGGAGAAATAATGAATCCTGAATTTCGCACCAGTACTCCAGTAGTCAGCTAGCCGGTGTAGTGAAAAACAAGCCCCAGGAAAACTTTATTCCTCCACTGATAGTGTTTTCCAATCAGTAATGCGAGTCCTTTCGAAGACAACCCTGAGAAAGACTTCCTCTGCTAAAACATTCGTTTCCTCGATTACTAACTGAAAAAATCTATCTGTAAATAACAGATCAAAATAATCCTGTGGTCTGTCCCCCATCGGCTGAATCTTCAGGCCACTATTTTCCAGGAAAGGAATATTCGGAGATTTCACCAGACTATCCACCCGTACAAAACCACTCGGCTGAGAGGGTGTTGAAGGTCGAGGAGTGGGGGTGGGCGAGGGAGAAGGAGAAAGGGGTGGGATGGGAGAAGGAGCCGAGGGTATGGTTAGGGGTGGAATAGTGGGACCACTGGCTCCAGAAAAAGGGACCGTAGAAAGCTGGGCAGTGACAATTGCCTCCCTGCCAGATGGGTCTCACACAGACTCTTCGTCCTCTGCCTCTTCTTCCCCTCCCCCTTCCTCTTTTTTGGAGAAAATAAAAGATGGCATCACTAAAACAGTTACGTGGTAGTACGTAAAACTGAATCAAAACACTACATAATACTTCTGATTTTACATACGTCACCAAAGATGATAGAACATAAGTATAAAAAATAATGAAGAGAATACATATTTGCGAGAAAAAAAACAAAACTACAAGGAAAAAATGACACATTTACGTCAAACACCTTGGAAGGGTAGATAGATAATCCGATTATCTGACCAGGTTCAATACACCGGCATATAACGTTCACATATTTCAATTTGTAAAATGCTTAAATTTAGTGAGAATTATAATTAGTTTTATTCCGCATACGGAATTAAAAATGATTGTTACTAAATTTCAAGAACAGCTATTGACTTGATATTGTGTTTGACGGTTTGGACAGTGGAATTTCTGGCATAATCACCCCCTGCCAACCAACTTTTAGGCAGATTTCTAGGTTCTACATATATTTAGAAGTACATAGATAAGGAGATGTCCTATTAAATGAAACCAATGCATATTTTACAAACCAGAAAGCAAGGGCATATGTTGAAGAGTCACAAAAGAGACATTTACATTTGCAAATTTTGCGGGAATAGCTACAAAATACATATATGCCTCCACTACACTCAACGCATTTGATCAAACCGCTATGTCTAAACTAGCTGTAACTATGCTATCATGTCATGTATCACAAATCTTTTCATAAACACTTTTAAACTAAAAACGATATTCACATAAATTTAGGATGAGACTCCCCCCTCCCCACTTACCGAATTCTGGTGATGTTCCTTTATTTCCCACCTTTGATCTCGACGATGCAGTCATGTCTCAGTCATCATGCCAGGAAGATGGACCTGGTTCTTGATAAGGAAATATAATAATAAAATTAGTTATTACCTACATCGATGAATACGACCCGCATAGAAGGAGTTGAAATAGAGTTTTATGCTGAAAAATAGAGATAATTATTCGAGAAGGGAACCGCAGGTAGCAAAATAAAATAATAAAAACTTACGGGTCTGAGAAGAGGGCAAGAGTCTCCACTTCATTGCATAGATTACTCTGCAATAGAAGAAATAATGATTAGAAAAAGCATCATAGTTTCTTCATATATTTCATCCAGTTCTACGCTAAATAAAAAGTTCACTTTACATAATAAATTTACGGTCAAAATTATAAATGTAAGGGGAAAAGGCTATCTTCTCCATGAAGAAACAATGTTAGAAGGAAAGTAGTGCATAAATAAAATAACTAAGTTAAAATGGCCAAAAAAAAAATAATGCGTACTTACATTGACTGGGAACTGGAGATGAAGAAGGCAAGGACCATCCAAAGGCTCAACACGAGCAATCTACAAACGATGCACTCCACACAGTTACTAGAACCCAACTGAAGGTCTACCACACAGTCCAAAGCGAGCCATCAGGGTATTAGTCACGTGCAAGGGCGAGGAAAAGAATACACGGCCGAGAAATTGACTACCTCTATTGACGTGCTCCGTGGATGGGGATGGACGGGAGCACATCCATGGACGTGCTCCGTGCGGAATGTGTTAAGGGGTGGACCCGCCACCTGCAATGTAGGAAACGCTTCAACTGCAGCCCTCCTTCTGTCTGACAAAAGGGAGACTTCATCTCAATGAAAGGATAAGTGTGCAAAAATAAACTCCAGATGATTATAACATCAAAAGAAGATCAGGGTAAAATATTCACACCACAGGAAACCGATCGCATTTAAGGGCTAAGGGCGAGTAATATCAAGAAAGCGTGGTCAAAGTCAGTGAAGTAGCCTCATAGGAGGTATCTTAATGCTGGCTTTAACGTCGTCCAAACAAGGAATGGAAAGAAATTTTCTCGCTTTGTTTATTTTACACTTCATTTATTTTGTTTCATTCTTTCTGCTATGTTTTGACGTCACATTTCGCTCTCAAAAAGTAAAATTTCTCGGCTCCTCACTGCCGGTCTGTGATTGGCTTTTCCTCTTCCACCACGTTTTCCGTCGTGTGAACCCAGCTTCACTCAGCCATATCAGGGAAGAGAATTCTCTTCGTCCTTGTTATTTCATTTTGCCAGTCAGTAAGTTACCAACCCGTAGCTGGATATGATAGCTAATAAACGCAAGTAAATTGTGCTGATGGTGAAGCAGAAACTTGAATGAATTTACAGACTAGAGAAATGGGAACAGGGGATAAAACTATCCAGAGATTATGGCATTGACATTTAAACAGTACGCGACATTAAAAATTGTGAAACCAAATTCATGGAGTATGCTAAGAATTGTAACCATGCTGCAGGACTTCCAAAGCACTAATCCATCAAAAAAATCTTAATACGATCATTGATTTATCCAGAGATGAGCTGAAGGTGTTGGAGTTAGTAACAGCTTTAATTTATGTAGTTGTTGTTGTCATTGTTGTTGTTCTGAGGCTTGGAGTAAAAAGACATTAAAGAAGGTTAAGCTGTAAAAGATAAATAAAAACAAAACTGTTTTCTTCCCTTAATTGCGCACTCCGTCAAGTTATGGGCCCAGAATATAACGCAAAGGAAGAATAACGCAGTGGCAGAAGTATATTCGCGAAGAAAAGAATAAAAGGAGCTGCCTCGCACGAACGATTTTAATAATGTCTTCGGAAGTTCATGGCGATAGGATAAAACCATACAGAAGTTAAACAATAAGAATTATCAGCCATGGAAGTTCGAGATGATGATTGTTCTTATAAGAGAAGGTTCGTGGAAAGTGGTGAATGAAGAGAAACCAGAAAAACCCGACGCTGAATGGAAAGTGAAGGATGAAAAAGCGCAAAGCACCATATCTCTTAGCGTTGAGGATAGTCAAATAATACATATTTGGAAGTACAAAAGTGCCAGAGGAATGTGGTTGGAATTACAAAAGATACATGAAAGGGCCAATTTAAGCAAAATAAATTGTACCTACTTCAGAAACGTCCTTTGCCATGCCACTGCTTTGATAGGATTTGAACTAGAAATTAAAGTCCCTCGCCGATGTGTCTGTCAGTTATACAGGATTGAGGTCAGTTTATTATTATTGATTGTGGAAAAGACGAATTTCTTGGTGAAATGATAGAGTATTATCGGTATTTTTCATAATAAGCAGACTCACCAAGGAATGCTGTAGACCCTCTCAAGGTACTCTTCTTTTTTTCTGAGAGCATACCGTTACATTTTCTTAAGCACTAGCAATTTCGTCAAAATGTTCGCTCATTGGCTTTTGTCGTAGTTATTTCATGTCCCTTCATTGGCCGACTGCATGTTAATTTGGCATCCTTTCTGGCTCTTGCTCCTTTGGTTCTGTATGTTTGTTTTAAAGACATCTTCCAAGCAGTGCGACAGGTGCTGGAGATTTTGTGTGCCCTGCCCCTAACAATTGCAACACCAGAATGATCTTTTTCAACCGTCAGATATTTGAATTAGAATTATATAAGAACACGCTGTGCGCAGAACAGAGTCAATACTCTTGCTCTCCTGTGCATTCACTCGGACATTCCCTGTACACTTGACATGGTCCTTGATGATTTGCCACAAAAACATGGTGCCTCCGTCTTAAAATTCAAATTTTCCTTTTGAGTTCCGTGACTCGGTTATGCTGTGCAGTAAAGATATGATTAATGTCAGCAACCATATTATTCACATTTTTTCATATATCGCAATTCTCTTTTATAAGAGAGCTATGCAATGAGAATTAAAGTAGCCCCTGGTTGGTAGGCAATCATCAGCATAATCCTATATAATAATTAGTTGAGATACGGAAATATAGCAAAAATTTTGTGTTTGTAGCAAAAATAAATTGAAAATTTGTGTTTTGTAGCATTAATTAGCAAAAGTTTTGTAGCACAGTAAATCTATGTAATGATACGAGACTAATTGACTAGTAAGCATGTATTTTGTCCCTACATTTTACTTAAGCAACGCATACATTATCTTCTAAAAATCATGTATAAAAAAAGAAACAATACAGAATGATCATAATTCATACGAAAGAATATGTCATTAGTCTTATATAAAAAGAATCATAAATAGAAAAAGAAACTAAGAAACACTCTTGCTTGCACATTAAGGAATACACATAGGCCAGAGTTCAAACTTCTCCGGTGATTGAGTTTGAAAGTGAATCCTTCTTACGCTCCCTTATCAAATAACAGCTTACTACAAGTTTCGATACTACTCTCCTTCATTCGGGTTCGACAAGCAGTGAGGACAAGGTTGTATACACTAAAAAATCATTCTGCATCTACACTGCTAACTGGAGCCCATATGGTTTTCAGAACAGCATCTGCAAACATTTTATTCTTCATTTTCAAGGCTAAGAGAAGCTGAAGTAAGTCAATGTTGTCCTCTTTAATGGCGTTTAGTATCTGACGGTGAAAATGTTGATAATTTTCAATGAAATCATCCTCCTCCATGGCATCACCACAGAGATTTACTTTATGAGCCCAGCACTAGTTGTGAAGCAAATGATCCTCAACAAGTGTCTGCATTGCAGAAAAACAAACAGTCATGTACCTGGCTGAGTCGGAGAGAAGACCAACTGCATTATTGTACTGAACATCATATTGTTTGAGCGCATCAACTATTGCTTGGCAGCATGTTGTCCTATTTGCTTGATCCAAAATACTGCAGCTTGTAAGGAACACATCTTGTGTATCTTTTGGTGTCACAGTTTTTAATAAAACTGCAAACACATAACGGCCTCGAGAATATGATGTTTTGTCAGCAATGACGACCACTGACTTATCTTTCACAGATTCTTTTATTTTCTCTCATTAAATCTCCACAACCTGGAAGATAATCCCTACGCAATGTGTCGCCACATGGCAAACCACCAAAGCCGGGAATGTACCTAAAAAGAAAAATAATTATATTGAATATCTCATCCTAGACCTAAATTTAAATCTAGCTTGGCTGTTGTGTGGTGGATGCCATGTTTTAGGCCCAGGCTACCAGTATGCTAAGTTAGCTGGGCCTATGCCCCTGCTAAGTTAGTTAGTACTAGTCCTACTGTCCATTAAAAAAGTTGAGTCCGTTCAGTTAACGATGCTGTATCTTCTACTAGGGTCAATTGATTTTAACAAACTAAAATGCATACAATATAATGATAATTTCTACGTTTACTGATTAGTATAAAACATTTTTCCTATCCTCATCTACACTTTTACAATATTTATTTTGATTAAAGGCCCTGTTTTCGGCACTCAAAACCCAATGGCCCAAATTCATGTTATCACCATTCTTTTAATATTTATTGTAGACATAAGAAAGTATAAAAAAATGTTAGCCAAACATGTTTCTAACATACCAAAAGAAAAAAATTATGTCTATGTTGAGTTTTACACGAGCTGTTGTAAAAGTTGTATACCTTGGCTGATTACAAAATTAATGATGTGATAGAGGTTTGAGTTATACCATTGTAACCGCAATGGCGCCAGCTATATAAATATGTACATAACCACTGGTTAAATATCCTTGGGTTTCCGATAATGATTTTTACTGTTTTTCGACAAGTTCATGCGTAAAAATTACGCACCATTAAAGAAATGCTGGAAACTTGAATATATCACACGAATTAGCATTTATTGCACCTCATCGCAAAATAGACTGCCTATCACATTTATTCGCAAAATATCGCTTTTGCGATTTTTCCTTATCTCTAATAATTAGCTATACACTTGCCGGGGGAGGGGAGGGTTGGGTAGGTTTTGGGGGGAATGTGCCATCAGCCCATCAGCATTGGGGGGGGATGGGCACCCCTGCATTATTGTTCTTTAATTTGGTATTACATATGTGTCCATATTTATTCTGTCCAATGTAATTTTTCCTAAGTTTGGTAATGTCTTTTCCATTGTAATATAGCAATATTTATAGTTACTTTCGTTCCAAGGAATCCATCATTAAACTTTATCCTTACAATGATTAAATTTCTATTTGTGCGTAGATGTCTCGATTACATTGAAGGCTGATACATCCTTTGGAAGAGCACTCTTCGTTGGACCTTCTGGCAGGAGTCAGATTCATGTTGTCCGCAGTAAACTTCAGGATTTTGTTGAACACTGTGAGGAATTAGAGGTTGCAATCACGGCAAGTAACTTCTTATTCAATTTTTCCAAACACATTCCATTACTTAAGAGCATATGGCACCAAATGCACTTTTGAATAATACCAATAAAATTTGTTTTCAGCCCTACCAATTACTTTTTCATCATAGAATAACTTTGCTTTGTGTAACTATAATTTGTTTTCTTTGTCTACCAGGGTGTGGGTCATGATTTATCAAAACCAATTCATGTAACAATGGAAACTGAAATAAGCAGACCAGAAAATGGGGGAGAAAATGTTCCAAGCAATCACAGGAATTTAAAGAAAAGAGATTTGAATGGTGAGTAAAATATCAAAATTATAAGATCAACCAGAAAGCTCAGCTTAATGCTTTTATACATTGTTCACACCCAGAAATTTATCATTAACATTTCTTATAATGAGAGAGCTGATGGCCAGCAATCATAGGGATCTTCTCCACACAATGAAAATGCCTAAAATATATTTTATTTCATTATAACCCTGAATTTGTGTGTGCTGTATTAACCATAAATTTGTGCTTGGCGTCTTAGTCCTACTGCCAGTGAGCTGATGCTAAAACCAGCAAAGATAAACTTATTAATTTTAATTAGGTACAATCAAAATATGTAGTATACACTGTCTACATTCATTATAATTTATATAATCCTTATCTCAGGACCAAACCTTAGTAGAATTTGAGTTTAATAGAACTTTCTTAGACTTAACAAGTTGCGTACCGGTCACGGAGATCTCCATGTTTTGGGCGCCGAACGCTGAGGACCGGTCACGGAGATTTCCGTGTTTTCACATGTGGTAACAAAAGTTATCCCGCTTCTTTTAATATTAGTTACTTATGCTCCCAATTGCTTCTGGTGTATATAAGAAAGTGCTGTCAATGATTTATACTAGTCTTATGCCAATTAAATCTTGAATTTCATGAAAATTTTTAAATGATCGTAATTCACTTTTAGAGATTTATAACGCGTATGAATGAAATTTCACTGAGCCATACTGTGTGAATAAAACTTGATTAAATATTCCATTTTCCAATAAAGCAACTCTATAAATTCTCCATTGTTCTGAAATCAAGAATTATAATTTATAACTAATTAGGAAGAGCTATAATCGAATGGTTTTTTTTCAATCAGTGTAAATACAAAATCCTTATGTCGGTAATTCTCTGATCGCCTAATGTATAGTGGCGTAAAGTGATTAATGAATAGGTCATCTCTCGATGCGTATTTACGTCTGGCCTTCACACGCGCCTTGATTTGGATTATCAGAAGTTGCTTTCCTACATTGCTCAACGTAAACACAAGTTCCTGAGGCGCCAAGGAATCTGAGGGCCCTTTGAGCCTTCATCCCATCTTTCGGTCCTTGAGAGATAGGGACCAGATGGCGACAGTGCTTATCTTTGTTAGTCTTTTATTTTTTCCCTGCTTAGAATGCATGTTAGTCTCCTCTGGGACGTTCTTTAGTTCTTTGCTCTCTTCCTTAGAGTTCTGAAGTCACGTAGTTGACTGAGAATCATTTCCTTAGGTGAAATGTTCTGTGAAGTTACCCTAAAAATAAGCGCATACACACGTAGTCTATGTAGCTTTCAATAATTTCCAGCAATAATTCCTGCATATCGTGTCTACTGAAAAATTACTCCAGTAATAATAAGCCCCATCGATAATAATGGCGTCAACTAGTGGTGGTGCATCTTGTGGAATGACAGATAAGGATATATATGAAGAACTTTGTGTTGATGAATTATCGGACGTGCCAGATGATTGTGAGAGCTCAGATAGTGAAATTGGATTTGCTATTGATGGAAGACAACCTAAAGGAAAAGCTGCACAGTTAGTTTACACTGATGATAGTGATTCTGAAGTAAGTGACAGCGATGGTAGCTTAGTGAAGGACAGCTCTGTGACGTGGAGTAAAATTGATCTTCCAAGAAGTTTGGAAGATTTTCAGGGAGTGGCAGGAATCACCAATGCACCTGGTAATTGTGAATGTGTTCTAGACGTAGCAAAATTGTTTTTTGGGGATGATCTTCTTGAAATGATGTGCAATGAGACCAATTTGTATCACATGCAGAACGAAGGCAGATACAAGTGTTCACAGAAAACTGGAAAATGGAAAAATGTAACAGTGGGAGAGATGAAAGTTTTCTTAGCAATTATAATTTTGATGGGAAAAGTCAGGAAAGATTCTATCAAGGAATATTGGAGCACAGATGAATTTATCAAGACACCCATTTTTAGTAATTTGCTCAGCAGGAACAGATTTGAACAAATTTGGAATTCCTGGCATTTCAGCGATAACGAATCAAATTCTGAATCTTCCGATAGATTACATAAAATCAGGCCAATTGTAGCATATTTCTTACAAAAATTTAAAACAGTGTACATGCCTAAACGTGATCTATCTCTCGATGAAGGAGTAATACCTTGGAGGGGAAGATTGAGATTTAGAACATATAATCCAGGGAAATTGGTGAAGTACGGATTATTGGTGCGAATGGTGTGTGAGAGTGAAACTGGTTATATTTGCAACATAGAAATATACACAGCTGAGGGAAAAAAATTAGAGGAAACCATATTGACTCTTCTAGATCCGTATTTACACCGCTGGCATCATGTGTTCCAAGACAATTATTACAACAGCGTACAAATAGCTGAAAATCTTTTAGTGAAAAAACTCGAGTTTGTGGAACCATTCATGCCAACAGGGGGCTTCTCACTGAATTTAGGCATGAAATCAAAAGTTTGAAGAAAGGTGAGTATGCGTTCTGTAGAAGGGGCGAAGTTATGCTGCTTGCGTGGAAGGACAAGAGGGAGGTGAGGATGATTTCCACAATTCATAACTCGAGTATGGGCGAAGGAAAACGAAACAGGTGGACGGGAGATATACAAAAAAAACCAACATGCATATTGGAATACAATAAGTACATGGGAGGAGTAGATAGAGCAGATATGTACTTGGCTTACTTTTCAGTGCTTAGAAAAACTATGAAGTGGACGAAAAAAGTTGTTGTGGTTAATCAACAGTGCCCTATTTAATTCTTTTGTGGTGTATAAAACGTTGAACACAACTACCCGTCTAACTTTCAAAAAATTTGTTTTGGAAGTAGCCTAGGCTTGGGCTAAATGTGAGGAGGGAAAAAGTGCGTCTTCCAGCGATGACGACACGGATGGCAGGAGAGAGAGGCCGACTCAGCGTGCGCTTCGCCGAGATAACCCGGCAAGGCTGGCGGGGGGAATGATGAGACACACACTAGAGAGGATAGTGGGGTATGGGAAGAAGAAATATCCATCGCGGATGTGCCGAGTTTGTTCAGCAAATAAACTTAGGAAGGAAACTCGGTATATCTGTGGATTCTGCAAGGTTCCCCTGCACAAAGGACAATGTTTCACCAAATACCATACAAAAACAAAGTACTAGAATCTCTGGTGAGTAAAACACTTCAAATTTTATTAAAATACGTTAAAAATTAAACTCGCTATACCGGTTTTCATGTATCAATGTCATTAAGGTTAAAACTCCTTTAAATGCTCGGTCCCACCCGATGAGATGGGATTTAAATAGCCGGTACGCAACGTGTTAATAGAACTATCACCATTTCCAGACTTTTCTGCTGTGAAGAGTAATTTTTAAATAAACTTTTCTCGGGCTGTGCACCAGGTGATTGGCTTCATGTTTGCCGACGTTTCGGAAAACGATTTGCTTTCCATTATCAAGGCGTGTTACTCTGTCCGTGTCAGAATGTAAACTCCAGTGAGCTGATGCTAAAACCAGCAAAGATAAATTTATTAATTTTAATTAGGTACAATCAAAATATGTAGTATACACTGTCTACATTCATTATAATTTATATAATCCTTATCTCAGGACCAAACCTTAGTAGAATTTGAGTTTAATTAATGAGTTTGAGTTTACATTCTGACACGGACAGAGTAACACGCCTTGATAATGGAAAGCAAGTCGTTTTCCGGAACGTCGGCAAACATGAAGCCAATCACCTGGTGCAGAGCCCGAGAAAAGTTTAATTATACTATTCACCAGGAGAAACCTAAATCTTTTAGAGTAATTTTTATTTGAAACTCAGCTTTTCCAACTGAGAATATCATCCATAGACTGCAGAATTAAGTTATAACTGTGATTGCTTAATGAATGGCCATTGTTGACCAGCTGAAGTGTGCCACTCTTGTATATGGAGTTCTTGTATTTTCTTTGAGCCTTATTTTAATTAGCCGTTTTGTATGCAATACTTAGCTAGAGCCACAAGAACACTGAATCTCATGCATTCCTTCTGTTCAGAGAGGACAAAGAGAATCTATCTTGGACGGTTGGAAACCTTTTATTTTCCTCACTGTGACAAACCTGTTTTCAATGTTGGCCTTTCTCAAGATCCAAGCAATGCAGGAAGTTGTTTTGGAAATGTATGGGAGGACTGCATTTACACATAACTTGATTTTTTCCCTCTGAACCATGTCTCATCTATTTACATTTAAAGATCTCTTTGTATGTCAAGTATATATTACCTTTAAAAATCGAATGGAGTTGTTCCCTTTCCCATGTCATTTCATATGACAAATGTTCCATGTTTCAAAGTCTTGATTACGCAGACTTCTGGCTTGAGTGATGATGTAAAGCCACATTTTAATACTTGTCTGTGTGGTTTTTTTTCAAGCATCTGAAGGCTCCCATCTTACCTCCTCACTTTGTGTTGTCTAATGCATTATGAAATGTTAAGGAATGGTCTTCTATGAATTCTCTGGTGAACTTAATATATTCAGATATGCTGTTCAGGTATTCATTGGGTTTTGAAAGTATGTCTTTCCCAAGTGGTCAAATTACAGACATATCCCCTGCATAATGAAGATTACTTAAAAGTTTCAGTGCAATGACTACCTGAGCATCTCTTTCAAATTTCTTCATGACTAGATTATCCACATCCTTAGTTAGTGCTCCCTCAACTTGCTGTATTTATCTCTATTGTAACAGAGATAGTTGATATGGAGGAATGGTTTAATGTATGTGACCAACCATTAGCAATTTTTATTCATATTTCTTTTTTAAATTTCATTAACAGTGGTTTGTCATTTGTCTAGCATTTAACACAAACATATATGAATTCTTCAGTCTCCTGACATCATTCTCAGTAGGCAGAACTAATTAGAATTCATAATGAAAAGCTAAAACTTGGTTAATTCCATACATTAGTGTGGAATTAACCAAGTTTTAGCTTTTTTTTATGAATATAAAAAACTTCCACAAAGTAACGCCTGAAACAGTTTCGTTTGTTTTAATTAGAATTTTACATAAAAAGTAAGGATGAGTCGAATCCAAATGTCTATTCTCGATTCCACCGATTCTCAGAATTAGAATCAGTTTCGAGAATCGATCGCCTAAAGTTGATTCTGATTCCATCAATTCCAGATTGATAAATATTCAAGTCAAATTTCGTTTATCAAATCATATTTGTCTCGGTAATTTTGTGTGTAGGCTATCAATTTGTACTTTTTATATATTACCTCAATAAGCTGAGGATATATGTATTTGCTATCTGTTAATAATTACACTTTTTGAGAGACTTAATTGTCTTTGTTATTTTATTGCAGGCAATACTTGAATTTAAGTAATAGTCGTACGCTACTGGTATATCAATATCCCACCTGTTTATTAGGAATAAGAATTGATGGCATTGGAATCGAGAATCGATTTGAAAGAATCAGAATCGAGAAAATGTGGAATCGACTCATCCCTAATTAAAAGTTACTCTATGCAGTAAGAAAGCGCAAAAGTAGTGCATAGCAGTAATAAATATTGATACAAAAACCTGCTAACAAAGATTAATGCTAACTAATGCATTAAGAACTTCGTGAAAATGGCCTTCAGAACCCTTGCACTAACTGCTTCAATTTTTTTGGCAGTGTTAGGGTAAATTCATCACTTTTATAATGAATTTGGACAAATGTTTACTTCTGACATCTTTGTAATTATTTTAAATCTCAATTGGTACCCAAGAAAAACCATGGAATGTTAAGCTTTAAAAGATATTTTCATTCCACCCAGCATAGGTTATCTCTGTTAGAAAATATAGTAATCTGTTTCTAATTTAATTTATCATAAATAAGATAAGTTTAATGAATAAGTTAGAAGCTGTATTCTTAATATTACTAAGAGATCTTTTGATTTTTTTAAAATGGCTATGATCTCCTTTTGGACACCCTAGGTAAAGGATTCTGCAGTGCATGCCCTGTTGTTGATCCAACTAAGCCATCTCATACTGACCTTAGAGTTCCATTCGCCACAGGGTGTGGACGTGATAACGTCTGTAAAACTGATCTGAAAGTTCAAGGCCATCTTACCAATGTTGAGTAAGTATCCTCTTCTTTTTCACTTTAAGTTTTGCCGAAAACAACTCCTAGCTGTACATCTACATCTAATAATCACTATGCAAGACTCTGCCTGGGATAGTGAGTGAAAAGGGGTGTTAGGCTGCTATTCTGAATGAGATAGCATTAACGCTAATAGCCAGAAATAGCTTTCGTGATGCTTTCGTTTCAATGAAAAACATCAACGACGCTTTTTGCAATCCTGAACGCCAGACTGATGCCTGGGAGCGACGCTGTTTACGCGACGATCTGATCACCGTGCTCTTCTAAAACGTCACGCTATTCTTGAGTGAAATGGCCACCTGATTCTTTATCACATGTTATCTAACAAGGATTCTCCAAATATTCACTGAAAAGTGCATACAGACTAGTCAATCTGTATATTCAAGTAAACATAAAAAATTCTTCTCATAAAAAGTAGGCAAATGTGCCTTGCCTACGTACCCTGACTCGCAGATTTGAAAGCTGTATTTTCTGTCGTGCATGAGGTCAAAGGCAATGCTAATTCACCTTGGACTTCATCAAACATGCCGTATTTTTGTTGTAATTAATCAATTTGTAATCTGCAATATCCGCCCTAAGTATAAAAACACTGGGAAAACATTTGTTCTCAATAACACAGATGGTTCAGTAGTTAGCGTAGTGTATTCTTGCTGGCAAAGGTGGTAGTTAGCGGTTGCTGGTGGCCTACTTTCTTTCCTTCTTCATTTGCCGGGCCAGATAGAAATTTTTCCTCTGAGTTACATATCCTATCATAAGACTTCACCTCGCTTTTTTTCTCCTGACTTACCACAAAATTTGTACTCCAGTTTGAATCTTTAATGGTAAATGGTCTCTCTGGGGCCGCTTATGTGATGGACCACTTATGATATGCGTCAATCTCTGTTTAAAGTCCGTGAATTATAGGATATTCGTGCTTAAACTCATCAATTGCATTCAAGTATATTGAATGATATAAGCATGAATGCCTTCCTTGGCTTCCTTTTCCCGTACCTCTCATTGTAGACTGGTATTTTTTTCGACCGAGTCTCATTGCTTTATTCTTGCATTGCATTACTTTTCCCATCTCTTAGCCGGGAATAACAAGTTTAGGTAAAATAGAAGAAATCTACATGCAAAGGTCGAGTATTCACTCTCTCCGTTAAGAATTGTATCTAACATTCCCGTGGTATTATTTAAACAAGTGGGCTCGAAATATTGCTCACCTCGCCTATTCACATTCACTTCCATCCACACAATCCCGGCGGTACCACAAGATCTTCAAGAGGCTAATTGCAATGTCTAACCATCTTATTAAATCCACGGACTATTAAGAATAATAAATTTCAAATATCCGTGGTGAAATAATTGAAATTTACCATCACATAACTTTCCTTGATACACTTACTCATCATTATTCTCAATTCATATGCATCCAAACGTCTTCTGCTCAGTCGTATGAGTGGTGAGAATAAAATAAAAAACCCAACAGATACATGAAAACAATATGCTTCTTTATGATGTTGAGGTGAACAATCATTATAGGAAATAAAATTTTTTCCCAGCTTGGGTAGCTGTTATATGTTTACATAGGTACAAACTGAAATCCCCTTCACAAAATCTAAAATAATAAGAGCGTTAGTATCTATCACCTGACGAATGCAAAACCAAATGAAGTATAATAATAGCATCCAAAGACAGCATTGAATAAAATTTAGTTGGATTATTTATTGAAAACATTCTTTCATGCACCAGACTCATGGCATCTATGGCAAAGGTCTCAGCTGTTTGTGAAAAACGTAAACATTGCTTGTCATTGGCTGCCTGAATTTCCATTTACTGCACCGAAAGGTTTTCATACAGTAAAGGGCGTGGTTAATAATAGCATTACTGACCCATCACCTCGAATTTCTGCATGATATTCAGAATTGCTTCCGACATTACTCTGGATTGAGGAATAGCGTTAGCCAGAAAGAGCGTCGCCCGATTCAGAATAGCAGCCTTAGTACACTGATTATGAACAAAAGGAGTATAATGGAGGCAACTTGTTAGCTGATTTGATACTTTCTCTGCCAATTGTCAAGTTTCATATACTGGGAAATGTATTGCAAGTTTATCCATCTCATCTTCCTAAACAGTCAAAAGTCTTAGTGACATCAACTGTTTTTTTGCCTGATCTGATCCTGTAAAGTAAAAGTTCAACACAAATTTCACGAGCTGAAGCACTTCAATGCACTCTTAAAAGTAAGGATAGGGCATTATGGAGGTTCCGTGATTTTAGCCAAGGTAACGGAAGTCATTTTGGAGGAAATTACAAAAGGGATATTCTAGGACTTCCAGCAATTACTAATATCCTTGACTTAGCCTATTCCAAGAGGTAATTTTGTGATGGGTATGCATGTACATGTATAACTGTACTGAATGATGGCTTTAGGAAATAAATGTAAAATTATTCGAGAGAGTACAGATCTTTCTCATCTACTATCTACGATCTTAGATACTATCTCCAGCAAAGGTTATCATCCAAATTCCTGCATCTCATGTTTTCATACTTGCTTGCTAATTTCACACCTGCATTTTTTTCTCTCAAAGAGTCTACTTAATTAATTCCTTGATCCTTCTTTCCATTAGATTCCCATTTGTTATTGGCTCTTCACCATCACTCCAGATGAATATTTCAGTGAAGAATCTTGGAGATCCAGCATTTTTCAGTCAAATTGAAATCATGTTCTCAAAAGTTCTGTCTCTCAATCGAATTCCTAAAACATGCCAGGAAGTCAGTCAATTTCAGTTCAATGAATCAAGCACTGAGAGAAGACTGATCTGTGATTCAGGGAATCCCCTGCATCAGGGTGTTGTGGTGAGTTTATAACTGTGTAAATCCTGGGTTTATATTGCCATTAGATTACCTAACTTTACACTTTCTGATCATTAACATAGTTTTGATTCATTATAATGTGATTTTCCTCTTCACTTTAAGAAAATGTGTCCCTTTATAGTTTGAGAGAGATTTTCCTCATCTGTCAATGGAGATCATATTCAAATTTCATTTAATATTTTAGCAGTTTTACCTTGTGAAAAAAATTATTCCCCATGAACAAATCTGTAAATGAAGAGCATCTGATCAGTTTTTTGAATTACAGAAACAACTCAAATATTAGTCATGCTGCATGCATTTTGCAGAAAAGTTGTCCAAAACTTCTGCTTATCATGTTTAAATGTACTACTTTTTTATATTCCGTACTTCATAGAGATATTTTGTCTACAATACTCACTTCAATATTTTAACATATTTGGCTGTAAAGGGGCAGCTGTACATTCTTGATGCATAATTAATTTCAAAATTGAAAGTGCTAACAACAGAATTTTAATCAGATGACCTCACCAAAAGTCCCCAGATAGCACAGTTAACTTGCTGCAAACTTGCAGCAAGTTTGCAAAGCAAGTCCAGCAAGCTTGCTGCAAACTTGCAATGCAAGTCTGCAAGTTTGCTGCAAGTCTAAATCAAACTTACTAATACCCCTTTTGTCCACTTGCAGCAAGTTTGCATGGTAAGCCTGCAGCAGGTTTGCACAGTAAACCTACAGCAGGTGTGCACGGTAAGCCTGCAGCAAGTTTGCCCTGTAAGCCTGCAGCAGGTATGCAGCATAAGCTTACATTATATGGTTTGCATAAATGAAGATCAGCACCGAATTTACATGACAGTATTTGACTAAAATATATCCCAATAACAAAACAAGGAATTACTTATAGAGGTATGGTATTAAGGTTTTGTGTCTGTCTACAGCCAATGATCTACACTTTAGTGCCTGCATCAACCCAGATAGCATTCTAAACTTAGGTATAATTCAAGAGAATAAAAAACAATAGTTGAAATTTTACAACTGACAAATGTTAGTGAAAATACTCCAGCTAATGCAAGCTCTAAGCGAAGACTCATACTGACAGCCAATGGCCATTCCTAATCAACTGACAGCCACAACTTAAGATATGATACTAAAATTATAAATGCAGATACTTTAAACACATGTACATACCTAAATACTAGGGAGAATAATTTGTAAACACACATTAATATAAATGAAATAGAAGTGATAACGTAGCCACTTGTAAGATATTATACTTTGTGTTATTTTACATATACTTAAAAAGTAAACTGCAGCAAAATAGACTTTCTTTGATAAAAGTATTTATTTTAAGGATAATGACAGTTGGTGCATGGATAAACAATAACAGCATACATACTTCATTTGTAGATCTCAAATGCAAAACCTTCCTTAAGGATCCAAAGTTTCATTGACATAATTGACAAGCATATTTGAAAAAAAACGTAATCGAATGATTATCAACATTTTTCACAAATGACACCTTGAAATAGTTTTCTTTTTCCCAGGTTCCATCATGACGAAAACCTATAAAGAAGATAAACACTTTTAGAACTTCAAGCACCTAAACCCTTAACTATTTTATATTTTTTAAATTGACTATTTCGGTAATGTATGTGAAACACTTCAAACAATTGGATCGCATGAACATATGTACATTTTTTTGCATGACCAAGGTAGATGATATCAAAGCATTACGTTCTTACCCTTGACGTAGCAACAATGAATTTTATCCCCAGATTTGGCCATCTCATGGAGATCTCCAGTCAAATGAATAATGTACTTTATTTTAAATATGTTAGGCACTTAGGTACTTATACGTATCAGCCCAAATTTAATGGAAAAACTGAATGTGACATGGTGACTGGCTTTTGAAGAAAAACATTAAAAATTTTCATAATATTTTTGTTAGCAATCAATATTTAATAATTTTTACAAAATAATTTTAATCATAAGGATGACCAATGATATTGGATAAATACATAATTGCTTAAGGTTCAATCACCGTCAGATTTTAATACAACATTGTCTCAACCATTCATAGTGTCTCCTGAAAGTTTTTTATTAATACATCAGCGAAAATGAGCAACCCAAGGGGCATTACTAATGTTGGTGCTTTAGTAATATTTTTGAAAAGGTCAGAGTTAATCTTGTGAAATCTTTTGGTAACTGCGTTGATTTCTTTTAGAGCAACAGTTTCGCTGTACTATTCTGCCAGCTTCTTCAGGCTTATTGTTTCTTTGCCATTGGTGGTTGGGCATTTATAGGTTCGTACAACAATGGTCTTCTTTAAAATTTAAAACTTTGGCTGTTAATATTTTAAACGTTCAACTTGACCGTTTTTTCGTTTCCAAAAGTCTCTTCCATGTTAATGGAAGTTTATACCCACCATCTCTGTTCAGGTTATTAGGTCTTTTTTCTATTTCAATTGCTTCTGTGATGAGCCATGGATAATAGCCGCTTTCTTTTGATAGAATTTTCGTGGACTTGATGTCTATGGTATGTCCTTCTTCCATGCATGTATGTTCAGCTACGGCAGAGTTATACCAGTCCTTCTTAGATATTGCCCTTTCATGTTCTCGAAGTCAACAGCTCATGGCTCTCTGTTTGCCCCACATACGATTTTCCACAGCTACAAATGATTTTGTATATTCCCTCTGACAGAGACGGAGGCAACGGATCTTTAGCTCCTCGAAGGTAATCATGGAGTTTGGAGACTGTGCTATATCTAGCTAGAATATTATACCACCATCCACAAAAGAAGGCATCAGTCATCAAGATGTTATTTGATCGTGCCCAAAAAGTTTCCGATGTTGATTCCAAGTTGGAAGAAACAGACCACCTACGGAAGACATTGAGGAACAATGGATACAGCAGCAAATTAATTCTAAGTGTAGTAACGATAAATCGTCAAAAGAAGGAGACGCCTAAGCCATTGGGATACGTTATACTGCCATACGTAGCGGGAACGACTGATCGCATTGGCAAAATAATGAAAAGGCATAATATTCTAGCGAGATATGACACAGTCTCCAAACTCCACGATTACCTTCGAAGAGCTAAAGATCCGTTACCTCCGTCTCTGTCGGAAGGAATATACGAAATCATTTGTAGCTGTGGAAAATCGTATGTGGGGCAAACAAAAAGAGCCATAAGCTGTAGACTTCGAGAACATGAAAGGCCAATATCTAAGAAGGACTGGTATCACTCTGCCATAGATGAACATACATGCATGGAAGGGGGTCATACCATAGACGTCAAGTCCACGAAAATTCTATCAAAAGAAAGCGGCTATTACCCACGGCTCATCACAGAAGCAATTGAAATAGAAAAAAGACCTAATAACCTGTACAGAGATGATGGGTATAAACTTCCATTAACATGGAAGAGACTTTTGGAAACGAAAAAACGGTCGAGTTTAGCCTTTAAAATATTAACAGCCGAAATTTTAAATTCTAAAGAAGACCATTGTTGTTCAAACCTATAAATGCCCAACCACCAACGGCAAAGAAACAATAAGCCTGACGAAGCCGGCAGAAAAGCACGGCGAAACTGTTGCTCTAAAAGAAATCAACGCAGTTACCAAAAGATTTCACAAGATTTAATCATGAGCTGCGAAAATTTACGAAAAAAGGTCAGAGATAATGTTTCAACGCCCCGGGAAAATATTGATAAGTCAGGGAAATAAAAAAACAGAATCTGTAGTAATCCAAGAGGAGAATTTCCTATTGGTGTATGTTTTAGCCGGTGGAAAAGTTTTATTTTTTAGTGATCAGGCTTTGTTGACTGTTGATCCATTTCATTGATTAAGCTTAGAAAATAACTCTGGTCTTCATGGCCTTAGCAGCCCACATTTCAGTCCCTTTTCCTATGTTTATTATATTTCAAATGTTTTTTTATTTGATTTCCAGAAGCAAAATATTTTTGAGTTTGATGCAAAACAAATACCCATTGGATTAGAAAGTATTATGTTCAAAATCAAAGCATCAAGCATTGGAGTGGAGATGAACCCAGAAGACAATGAAATCGTTTTTAACGTCCCATTAATAACAATGGCTGATGTCACTATATCTGGGTAAGTTTCATCATGTATGCCTTTATCTGAGAATTTTTCATGTGACCAGCAATATAGATATATTTGTATATTTCAAATACAGACTGGAAGAATAAAATATGCAATTGTTTGCTCCTGAGCTTTTTCCATTTATTTCACAGACAATCCAGCCATAATCAGTTTTATTTTAATCATGGAGAAGGGAAGGAGTCAGAGAAAATAATATCAATTTATCATGTGTATGAGGTTTGTTATGAAATGTGTATTAATTATTGGGATATAACATATTGTATTATTTTATTACGGACCCTAAACATCATATTGCTTCATATTTTACAGGTGCATAACTACGGTCCTAGCTCCATTGATCAAGTAAAAATGGTATTTGAGATCCCAACCATTCTGACAATGGGAGAAGATCATCTCAGTTTTATTCGACTCTATCACCCTCAGGTATGAATTCCATTTCATATTTCAAAAGCTTGGTTTATAAATAATACTCTCCATGTGCAACAGGAACATTGAATCATTTAGTACTCATTTAATGTGTAATAATGAAATGCTGTAGTATTAGGCCTCATTTGGTGGCACTCCTTCATGATGATTCAAAAATTTTAAAAATTGGACTGGTTCCTCAGTTAGGTTTATTGATCGTATCATAATCAATTTTGTTACCAGTCTGTATCATTATCTAGTGGTTGTTGGTGTATATATTTTGCATTGTTACGAGGGAACTCTGGGAAAAGGTGAGTGGATGTTTGGGTGGTTAGCCATAATTGTGTAACGTGCTAGGCATTTTGTAAAGTTTTTTAAAAATCAATAAGGCCTTCATGACACATACTTGCATGTATAAAAGTTTTCAGTTTTGTTCGTGTAATATTTAAATAAAAAACGATTTGTGATAGTGTCAACTGCCTCCTCATGAATGAGACTGAAGTACTGTCCAGTAATTCACAGTGATTTGTCTTTGCATGCAATTCTCTAATGCATGTTTCCAGTCCAGTGTAATGCAAATATTTATAACAAAATGAATATTCTGTGACATGACCACATTGGAAGTTCAAACCAGACCAAGAAGACAGACAAAGTTGTTGAACTTACAATATAAAATGAGTAAATGGAAAATGCTGGTAGAAAATATTCATTGCAGTAGCCATCAGGATCATCTTTCAGCCTCTCCGAGTGCTAGGCATTCATAGAATGAACATACCCCTGAGCAACACTGAGCCAAGATCTTTGAAAGTAAGTGATTAAAGCGATACACTGTCACAGCCCACCAGCCAAAGCATTCTTGCCGAGAGCTATTGTGTTGCTGTTAGCAGTGAACGGATTGAGGGGGCAGGGAGAGATGTGGGTAATCAATGCTCATGCTAAACATTCATGTCAGTGGTCAGTCAATAAAATAAATGGAAAAATAGTACAAAGTTATGTTCGCCATGTATGTATGAAATTTTCACTTAGTTATACCTCAAGTAACTTCTTTTAACGTGATCCATGCATTAGTGACCTCCGCACAGATGGGACTAAATGGATGGTGGGTAAATCCATGAGGTGGGGGTGTTGTTGAGAGGGTAGGAATAACTCATTAAGGAGAGGATATTTCCACCTTTACTTTTGCATTGAGTTGGTTAATGTGGGGGGAACTTTGGCCTAGAAGAATTGCTTCGAAGAATGGCCTAGAATAAACAGAGCTTCATTGTCTGAGGCTATTTCTCTCCTTACACATTTTTTTCTTAAAATCACCAGTGTAATAACAGTCCAGAACACGTTCGGCCAAGTATGGCATTGTCTTCTGATTAATGTAACAATATAGGAGCTCTTAAACCCTCATGTGGAAATTCCTCCCTATTTTTATAATGCAATATGTGCTGCAATTGCTGAATTCCAATTTGTACACTCTTCTTTGCTTCATGTCACATGTATATTTATGCAATATGTACATAATTCATCGATAGCCCAGAGTCATTGTATTTGAAAGTGAAGCTTCAGTTTCCTCTTTTGGTAACAATTTGCACACTTCTGGTATTTAAATTCAAGGTATGAAATTCTGCACATGAAAATGCTTAATTTAATCATGTAAATTATTCAGTAAAAGTGTTCAGATATGTAGTCCTCTTTGCATTAAGTTAACATAGAATATGCTGTTGATGGTGGCTTATGAAGAACATAGCTAATTTGGATTTATCAAGAAAAAGGTTCATTCAGAAAAATGCCTTACATGTTCTAAGCAATACTGTGTGTAATTGATCTGATGTTTGGATAGCGTTTGTCTAGATAAACTCCATTTTTTCCTTTCAGACTAGCTTAAATTTGCATGCATTCTCCTGCGAAGTGGAAGGTGGAGAATTTTACAGTGATATGATCAATGGTACAGGAGGGAACTCGCATCCAACTGGAATTCCAATGTCCACATCATTTCCAGAAACATCACTGAATTTAAGTGATGCTCAGCCCTTGAGGCATAAGAGAAACACAGACCAAAGCTACATTTATTCACCTGCATATTTTCCCAGCAACAAAACATTATCTGTGACCTGCTCCAATGATACCCCGGATTGCATCAAGGTCACCTGTTATGCTGGGCCATTGAAACCATCTCAAACTGCAGCAGTCGTCAGATTTCCAATGAAAGTGATTTCTAGTCACTTTGGTGAGTGTTTAAGTTTGACTTATTCCTCTAAAATAATTATAAATGCATGTGGCAGTGCTTAGCTGATGACGCCCAATTTTCATAATTATACTTCCCTGGAGGGGATCAGGTTGGTGTGGTGGCTAGAGTGCTGGCTAACCATACAGATGGCCAGGGTTCAAATCCCTGCAGAGGAGGATGTTTTTCAGTGGAAACCCGATCTATTCTTGAGTGTCTTGTTGAGGACACTTCAAGTACAGTACTCCATCTGTCGGATGAGACGTTATACCATGGTCCCCTTGGCACCTTTCGTTGAGAGCAGACTAATGCCAATGCCGGGTTTCTATACAACTGTTAACACATTCAATGCGGGACATATATTGATGGAGATCAACAGAATCGGATGAAATTTATCTAAAATTTTTCCAATCAAGGACGTTCCAAAGGCTCGACACGAGCAATCTACAAACGATGCACACAATACGGTTGCTAGAACCCAACTGACGGTCAACCGCACGGTCGGAAGCGAGCTGGAAGGGTATTAGTGTCGTACGAGGGCGAGGAAA
Organism: Ceriagrion tenellum; assembly: GCA_963169105.1. NCBI lineage: Eukaryota > Metazoa > Arthropoda > Insecta > Odonata > Coenagrionidae > Ceriagrion > Ceriagrion tenellum. The sequence continues at coordinate 105,473,338 of OY720644.1, read as the reverse complement.
AGAATACACGGCTGAGAAATCGACTACGTCCATTGACGTGCTCCGTAGATGGGGATGGACAGGACCACGTCTATTGACGTGCTCCGCGCTGAATGTGTTAACTTACATTAAATGAATGGCAAAATGCTTACAATGTTGATAATGTCGCTTATGGAACGTATTTTGTTTGTATCATTTTTGTGGCGCAGTAGTGGGCGTGGTTCCTCAATAAAACAGTAGTACTGTGTCAATCCTTAACGGAGAGTTGTGTTTTATATTTGTTGCACCCCTAAATTTCTACCCGTAACTTCTTTAACTCTGAATTGAAATCATCACCAACCTTCATCCCTAACCTATCCCATATGGCGCAAATGACCTTAGCTGTCGCTTGCCTCCCCAAAATCCATCCAATCTTACATCCCTGGAATAATATGTCTGTTTTAAGGTAGCCTGAAATGAAGTGACAGTTAGGAAGACATTACTGTGGATAGTACAAGCTGCAGTTGCTTTCATAGGCTATTATCATAATTTTTCAATTGTAACAATCACGTAATTGGTAATAATTTCTTACCAGAAAAATGTTAGCATTTTAGTCTTGCCGCATATAAAAAGCTCTTTGCATTAAAAAAGTGGCATCCCATATCATACTTATTATTATGCAAAAGAAATCAGCTATTTTGTATTCATAAAAAACATGCCAGTGGAAAGGCTTGTAATTAATTGCCTAACTTCTTAAACTTATGCACCTCCCCTTAGACATAACATTATGTTAGTAGCCAAATATCTCCTGTCTGGAACATCTCTGCAAGTCAATGGAAGCATATGTGAGATGATCAGAATACAAACAGAACTCTACATTACCTCTATTTATTGATTTCTATGAACTATTCTCCTTTTGTTCCCTGTCTGTTTGCATCTGATTCTTTTGGACTCAATGAATAGGTCGCAAATGAGTCATTGACATCTTGTCTGATGATGAGGAAATAAGGAACTACCAGCAGTTCTTGGCTATCCAGTAAATGCTCCTGATGGATATTATACCAACATATTGCATATTGTTTCAATCAATTGAGAATAGTGTATTTGGATTTGAATATTTTATTGGTGAAGATTTAAGAAGTAGGACACACATTTTATGTATAAAATTTCTTCTGCTGCAAACGAATGATCATTTAACCATTTTTGTAACTAGTTTAAATACTCATCAGACTTTTCATTGACCATTTTTGGTGAAGAAAAATACATTAACATTAGTAAAACTTAAGGTAGCACTTTAACTGATAGGTCACTCATGGTAGAGTATGAGAAGAACATTAATGGTAAATGAGAAAATTATCATTGGCACTTTTAAATGTGAAAGGAGTTCATGTGAAAATTTCTGATTTTCTGTTCATTATCTCAATACATCTAGGGAGTAGTGGGAAATGAAAAGATCTGCAGCTATATGTATTATCAATTTTAACATTAAATAACAAGTATACTAATGAGGTGTTTTTCTATCATTTTTAGATAATGTTTTTGACAACAAAGATGACATCTTCTTTACATCTTCTGGAAAAGTGGAAATTCTTGGGATAAAGCACTCCATTCAGCCCCCACAACACAAGTGAGTACCAATAAATGGTAGTGCCTACTTTAATTTATTTTTCTTCTGTGGGCCATCATTCTAAATGAATTATCTAATCTGCAGTGTATAAGGCTATGCCTCAACACATTAGATTCAGTTACTGAGCATAGTGATTCAGATGTCCTCCAATAGATGGCAGCTTTGATGAAACTTTTTATTAGCAAACTTTAAAAAAACTCTAGAAACTCTCCTGTTCAGAAAGAAAAGTTAAAAATCCATTTTTGGTGTACTTATTAGGCCTCCAGGGAAATTCACCTTGCAGGCTCTGAAGTTTTTAACCCCATATTATCTCTATATATTTTATAACACTCTTATTTTTGAAGATACATCCACTCTATTTCTCCTCCATTTCTTCGTGCCATGAGTATCAAACCATACGGAGAAACAATATCCACCCTCTCCTAGCACCAATGTTGTTTCCTCATACTCTAATAAAAATATGTATAATAATTTCCATCACCTTGTCAAAGAATTATCTCTGTTGATATTCAAATGCAAGTTGATGGCTGTTCCTTCATGCTATATTTATTGAAATGTGAAGGCAATATTCAGCGATGAACTTGATCAATCCTAATTTTTTGCATTTTATTCTTAGCCTCTGGATATTGTTGTGTAAACATATTATGTCTGTTTCTTTGTCATTATATAGTCATCCTGATTTGATGTGTTCTTTGTCTCATGGCCAGAGAATGAATAAATAAAAATGTATTATTATTATTTTACACTATCTGGTGATGACTTAATTCAGCAGCCTTCATTAAGAGTCAATCAGAGAAATCAAACTCCCTAAGTTAAGCTAGTTGCTGAATTTCAGACCCTACTGGGGCTCACATCAGTTCCTGTTTTTTCATAAATTTGGTGACAAAAAATGAACAAGGTCCTTATGGTTATTTTTATATTTTCAGGCCAGACTCAGTGGATGTCCACACATTATTCGTTGGGAAGCTGGGAGGAGGTGGGGTGGACACTTGGATCATCGTTGTGTCGATTGCTGGTGGAATCCTCCTGCTTTTCCTGATTGTGATGGCGCTCATCAAGGTATCCATTCCTCTTTCTCTAATGAAAAACTATCAATTAAAATGCAAATGTGGAAAAGTTATTCATATGACTGCACATAATTCTAGTGAAACTGTAACTAAATGACTGCCTCCCACTAAGCATATGATTTGTGATTCATGATGAGAAAAAAAAGAGTCAGCTTGTGGAATTGTGAGAGATTAAAATTATAACTCAATTTTTAATGCTGAAAAACCACAATGCCATAAATTGAATTGCTCATGTTGTTATGTATATTCCAGAAGGGTTTCTTTAAACGTGGAACAAAGGAGGAGCTAGAAGCACTGAAGAGCAAGGCTGAGGTGAGATTATGTTTTAAACTGCTTTTTCATGGATTCTCTTGGACCAGTCAATATTGCATTTGACTTGCCCAGTTTTCCTCTGCATTGAAATAAAAGTAGTGATTTATTCTTATGAATATGATACCCTGTACATGATATCATAGAGTAATATAGAGGTCTCGCCCCCGTGCTAAAGAGCGTATGCGTTTTTGAAGAAGTTCAGGAACCGATCGGTAGTGGTCTCTGTGCTCAATCAGTTCCATAGTAGAGCGGCCAATTTGAATTCGTTCCCAGCTGCAGCCTGCTCGGACTGGGCGCGTGAGAAGTCGGGCGTTCTTGTGAGCGCCCGCTGGCTTTCGATTGAGAGGGGAAATTTGAGGAATGGGCGAGGAGGACGAGGGATAGGGAAAGCTCTCCTCACAAACGTCTCGGTACTCAGTAGCCACGTGCTTTTTGCGTCTTGTGGGGGCCAGATGATCCCGGGAGATTAGGCCGGGGCTGCCATAAAATAACTTGCTATGGGAGGGGCGCCAGTTCCGTAGAAGTGTTAACGAATAAGTTCTGGGGGAAGGATTTGCGCCTCTTGAAGGCGGCCAAGACCACCGTCTTTGCTGCCCAGTGTTGTCGGGAAAGGGAATATACACCCTTACCATTAAACAGTCCACGTCACATTGGTGGTTCAAGACCTACTACTGTCGGCGCAGAAATTATGTGCACTCGAGTTTGGGTACAAATAAAAAGTTAACGAAAAGGCTTACAGAAAACCTAACGACACCATCATTTTTCTCGTTTATTTCTACGTTTTGTAATGGCAAATTTTAATTTTTTGATCAATTTTTATATTTTTTGCTACAGTTATAACGCAAAAAGTACCGGTTATTTACGGCGTGCGGGAAAAGCTCCGACTTTGACACCTTGTAACTCAAACACAAGTTCTTCAATGTCAACTATATTTCTTTAAATGGAGGATAGATATGTTTGCTATAGATTTTGCGAGTTTCAGCTATGTATATTACATAGAAATAAAGTTATTATTAATTATTTAAAATTATTGCATTTCAAAACCGGGGCATCGTAAGATTTCGTTCTTCGTCTCGTTGAAATTGGCATGCCTTGAACGTTTCCAATATGTTATTGTCCAAAACATCTATAAGCGCGTTTAATTTAAATCGAGTGATATTTATAATGGACGAAGTGAGAGGTCTCATTAGGCGAAACGCCTAGCCGAATCGGTGCTGTGTTGCCGCGTACACCCGCTCGGGCCCCCAGCGCTCGGCGCCTGCCCAAGCCGGCCTGGAAGGCGGCCCTGGTTAACAATGTAATCGAATTCCTTACCCTACCTTAAAGGTGCGTTTACACTAGCAAGAAAAATCGAGCGAGTTGCTCCCTGATAGCTACTCTCTCGGTGTAAACACCCAGGCGAGCTCTCTCGGGAAGTCGGGAGGGATCGCAGGTAGCGCTCCCTGCTGTGAGAGCGAGGCCAGTGTAGACACCCTCATAAAGACTTGAGGGAGTCGCTCGCTGCCCTCCGACGACGCCGGAAGTTTTTTGGCGCTCGCTGGAGAGTTTTCACTGGGGAAACATGTCAGGCAAGTGCGTTTGGACGAAAGAGGAGACAATGGAATTGATTCAAAGGGTTGACTGTCTTCCCGAACTGTGGGACATTAAGTCCACCATTTATAGGGTAAGAAAAAATATAGAGCTGGCAATACTAGGGTACTTGTACTGGTTCTAGAGTATGCCAAAGGAAGAGCCGAATTTCGCAAGATTTCCTCTCCGGAAGAAGCCATACTGGCAGCTATGAATGAAGTAATGATTATCCTGAAATTATTTAGGCTTCGAATTTACTTGTTATATTTAATGACTGATTCCCATTCTAGTTGCTTACGAGCATCGAATGATTGATAAAATTATCGTGACGACCATTTAAATACGCTGCCGGTCTCCGCTGCATGTTTCGCTTCCCTCTGCTACCAGTGCAATTTTCCACTCCTCTATTATACTTTCCCTGATTTCCCGCTCGGTGTATTTCCAGACTTTTCATTTCAAGTCCCACACACTTACCAATGATATACTAACTGTGTGTTTAAAATAGTCGCTTGTCATGTCCCGTTTGTCCCTTCTCCCGGCAGATTAGATCGCGCCAATAAAATTAGAGAGATATATTATAGAACCGATAGGTATAAAATGTCGTATTTTCAGCGTACCATTCGGGACCATAACAGCTGTGATCGTCGTCATGAATAGTGCAAATAGTGACATTAGCTAGACTGTAGATCTTTCTTTCTATATTCTATAAGTTCTTGTTTTTGCGTGATGTAAATATTGATGTTCTTCTTTATGCATGATATTTTGAATCTGTAGTATTAGTCCTTGTACCTCTTGTATGTTGGAACGATTTACGATGGAATGTTTCTCGGTTAGTAGATTTTAATGGGCGTGTTGCATGTGTGGTATGCGGGTTTCAATGTAGTTTCGGTATTCTGCCGTATAATTCATGCATGCCTGGTGTGGAAGCACCACCTGCCACACACCCTTTGGGTGGCTTGCAGGGTATGACGTAGATGTTGATGTACTATTTCAAGGGTTTCTAATCTTCTGTGTTCATTTTCTAGATGTAGGATTTTCTGCATAAAATTAGTGATGGTTATTGTCTCTGAGGTGGATCGCAAACATTGACTCGTTTCATTTTTTCGATGAAAATAAGGCCAGTCGAACTGTACAAGCAGTAAATTTTTCTCTTACTCTAAGGAAACGGGTATTTGTAACCAATAGATGATTCTTGAAAACCTCCGACTACATGCATAGTTGATAATCATCCCTTTTGAAAAGAGCAAGCGACCTTCATTTCTGTTTTTACAGCATATGTTAATGTTGGAATTACACGTATATCCATATGGTCTCGGGTCAATTCTATTAAAATTACATTCTCACACTCAGGCAACCGTCTTAATAGCGATTTTATTAAACATCGCTTTGCGCAGTAGATCGTGGATAGACTTGACCGATCGTTTGTCGAATCCTAAGGAAAGTTGTGATATACCGTTTGACCGTTCACATCCGAATCGGCCGGCGCGGGACCTTACTATAACTCCAAGGTAGCTTAGCATCCAAAGTCCTCCTGAGCTTTGCTAGGCTAAGCGTCAGGCAGGTTCAGAGATGATTTTCAAGCGCTGTTAGGACTCAGAACACCCATCCAAAAGCCCTCCCCTACCTCGCCCATTCCACCAATTTCCTCTCTTGCGCGCATGTTTGCCGCACACGGGTAGGGGGGGGGGGGAAGTGCGCTTGTCCTTGAGAGAACCATTGGAAACCTTTTTAGAACATCACTGACATCTAGCGGAGAATATCAGAAAGAAAAAAGCCATATCATAACTCCCATAAGGGCGAGCCCTCTGTATACTCTGTGATGATATTGTACAAGCTTGGAACATAGATACCCTTGAAAGCTATTTCCCTGTATTTGGGACACCTTCAATTGGATAAAATGCATTGAAATGGTGTGAATGTAGATACATGAGATAAAAAATTCATGTGGAAAGAAAGTGGTATGTTTAGGCAAAAAAGCAGCTGTGGTTTGAAATGGATAAAATTGACTACATTTTCTAGAAAAAAACATCCTGATGAAATAATGTGTTTTCATTTTTTCACCAAGCCATTAGCCATTGTTAAATATTTTTAAGTAAACCATTTCATTTCAAACTTCTTGTATGCTGTTAGACTGCATTTCTTAATTTTGGCATATATGTAATATAAAAAGATCTGTTATGCCAAGTTGTATTTGCTTTATGTGTATAGGGACACAATAGGCTCTGCGATGATTGAACAACCTTTGACTGTCTGCGTGTTTTGTAGCATATGCACTCCTTTCATGTAATAGTTCTGGTATTTTGTGCATGCATGTTAGAAATGTTCTAATCCAAACTTAGATGATAATTGAAAGACTCTCCCAGGTATTTCATCTCTTACTGCTGTCCAATGGCTGAGCAGTTGCAATTTTTTCTTCTCAATCTGTAGCATGGAATAATAAGCTGTAATCATAATCATGACTATTACAAATGTCATAGCTCGTGAATAGTGTTTTTCATTCAATTGCTAACCATTAAAATCAAACAACTATCATAGGTCATAAAAGTCTGTGTTATGTATCCAATAGTGGTATACCTAGTAGGAAAAATGTGGGAGCAACATCATTGGCCATAGGTGTTACTTTGCCATTGAATGCATATGTAGACAAATCATTTATTTAAATTAAAAAAAAAAGATTGGACTTGATACAGAGCCTTGGAGTTTTCTTGTACAAATGTTGCTCTAACTGTTTAATCAACCTTTACTCTCTCTTCCTGTTTGTAATTGTGCTGATAGTTTTAAAACCACTCATTTTCTCTGCCTCATACACCTTCTCTCTCCAACTTTCTGGGCGATATTTCATGATCAAGAGAGTCAAATGCTTTCATGATGTTGATAATTTGAAGTGCCAACAAGTCTGTAGTCTGCAAGTATAATTTCTAAGTACAGTTTCTCTCAACATTTCAGGTGGAGGAAAATTTTGACAACATTTTGACATTTAATGACATAGAATAATGGATCTACATATGATGAAATGTCAAAATATTGTCGAGGGCCACTTAGTGAAGATCTCTATGCCAAAGAAATTAACCTTTTCTGCATTCTAGTCATTGCTGTCTAATGCAGGAATATGATTTTATTTTGTGTGAGAGGAAGAAGATGTATGTGTATTTTTACGTGTGAGGTTTGTATGTTTTCTTAACTATGTGTGAAAGTTAATCATATTGTCACCGCAGTAGGCTCATGGGTGTCACAAATACCTTCCGGTTTGAAGGAGTTTCAAACGCACTGCGTGAAAAAATGAGTCACGTTAAAGACTTATTTAGATATTTTCATTTTACTACTTACAATTTCTGTCATATAATACTATATAATTGCACCATTAATAATGCAGTATTTAATCCATGTGGCATACAGGTGGTGAAATTAAAACGTATTTTTCGAATATGGTGTCTATTATGTCTAGGGAACTATCTCGCTCGGACTACCTTAAGAAAGCTTGGGCAAGAATTTTTTCCAAGTATTTAAGATGAGACCATGCTCGAATTTCATCTGTTTATTTCAACAGCTGTAATGAGCCTGCAGCCAATATTGTAAACTTAATGGCGCCAAATAATTGTTTCATGCTGCCGTAATTCTCTTACAAATAAACAGATGTGTCCATGAAAGTCTTTGATTCGAATCATTTTTGTCTCGCCGTATGCGGAAAAATGCCGGCACTACTGAGTTTTATTGCATTTCTGTAAAATTTACTACTTTCCTTGAGTAAATGATTTTGATCGTAAAAATAGTTGATAAAACATTAATACTACCAACTGATATATTTCTGACGATATTTAGATGCTCATTCCTCATTTTTTTTTTTCAAATAAAATCTCTCTAAAGTACATTTCCGCACCATGGAAAACGACTTTTATACGTCGCTAAGTCGATATCTTGAAAAGCTGAGCGGTAAGTGATTGGGTATTTCGGAAGGTATCTTTTGAAAGATGAGATATTTTTCTATGAAATTAGACCAAATTTATTGAATTCTAAGTGAAATGATTTTTCGCTCAAACCGTCTCGAATGTTCCAGCAGATTCAGTTATTCTCTGGAAATCTCATATGTTGCTGTTTCTCAACCCGACAAATTTCCTGAGTTCTGTTATCGGGAGGATAAGTTATAGTAACTGTGATCCAATGTTACCAAGAAAAGCTCATAGGTATCCTGAACCACAAAAACAGCCACAATGGTTTTTGGCAAAGGTTGTTCATTCATTGTTTACTTCGAGTGTGTTTACTTTTTTCAGATCACTGAACAGTCGGCAAATCACCGTTTGCAATTACACTTTCACCTCTAAATGTAAACAGAATGGATATTCGACGAGTATATATCGTCAGAGTTCACGTCCTACCGACAAACAAGGGAACATATATGCTCTAAAGATTCCATAATATACTTTTATCCCCCAAACAATTGTTGGCAGTTTAGTGGGGATATAGGGAGGCCAGGCCTTAAACGTTGCCTTCTTACATTTTCCCTTAATACACCCCTTTTCGATGCCTGAAGTTCCAATGTCCACTGCCGTACACTGCTAGCGATGGATCGCTCGGTAGAGATGTGATGATTTTGATGAGTATCCTCCTGCGTGCCTCCGTGAGATGCGAGGAGTAGATCATGGGGAATCGAATTGTGCACCTAATACTATGCCCTACATTGTGAAGCCACTGGTGTTGACTGCCTAAATTACGCCTGCTAAACATGAATTAGAAAAGCCTGTGATAGTTCCCATACGTCTATATTGAAGGAAATAGGAGAAGATTTTAGCAAGCAATAATTCCAACTCTGCTTTCAATTATGTATTATCTGAATAATATTAAATTTGTATGCTGCCGTAATAACTATGATAGTTTGAGCGAAATATCATTTTACCTAGAAATCAATGAATTTGGTCTCATTTAAAAGAAAGATATCTCATCCTTCCAAAAATGTCAAAACAACAACCCCTTACCGAACTACTTTTCGAGATTTTCAACAAAAAATCCTGCTGGCGGAATCCTGGGGAATGGTACGCGTATGCACTCCAGAGAGACCTCATTTTAAAAAAAATGAGGCATTGCTAACTCCAAGTTCTCTTGAAAAAAATTAAGAGCATGCATATTCTCCCAACTATTTTTGAAAATGAATCAATAAGTCACCTCGGTAATTTCTTCAGGACCATAAAAATCTTCGGTTATGAAGAAGTTTTAAACGTACCGTTTGAGGAAAATGAGTTAAAAACTTATATGGATCTTTTCATTTATTTGCGTATAATTCCAATAACATGAAAATACATAATTGCGCAATTAATTGTGCAATATTTAATTCATGCCTCCTACAGCTGCTGTAACTAAAACATTTAATTAGAATGTGATCTGTATTATGACTAGGAAACTCTCGCTCAATCTACCTTAAGTAAATTCATTGCGTCGTAACTCTAAAGTAATTGCAAGCATGATTAGCTCGTACATTTATCCCTACTCATTAAATATACCTTCTTTGAACATCATTATACTTTGTATTTCTGAGATGTCGAACTTTAAGTATTTTTATAGAATATATATATATATTTGTAATGGGCATATATGAAAGGAGTGTGATCCGTTGGTTTGGCCATGTTGAGAGAATGGATGAGAGTGGAATGATGAAACAGATATATGAGAGTAGAATGAATGGAGTGAGAGGTAGAGGTAGGCCCAGAAAGTTGTGTTTGAATGTGGTTGAGGAAATTCTTAGGAGGAGGAATATTATGAGTCTTAAAAACAGGAGGGCGTGTATGAAGCATCGTCATTCTTTTGTTATTTAGTGCTCATCAACTCTGCCCCCGATGTGTTTTGAAGTGCGCTATCTAGTGCTCAGTCTAGTGCTCAGAGGCAGTATCGAAAGCTTTGGAAAGCCCGTTTGCTGTTGTGTTATGGAGTGATTTGCTAACAATAGCTAATGGAAGGCACCCATGAAAATCATGTGTTATTATAACAAAATTTATTTGCTGGAAGCCGACCCAATATACCTGTAGAGAATTACATTTTGCAAATTAATAATAGCATGATATTCTATTTAATAGGTTCTATACCTATTCTATACCTATTATTCTAGGCTAAGGGTGGCACATAGGATGTCATTTCAACCCCACTGTATATCACTTGGACTGATTAGTACGAAATATGAGAAAGACGCTTGCCGAACTGTTGAGCACGTGCACTTACATCTCATTTGCAACATCAGCGACTGCGGCGAACACAGCGAAAGAAAACAAGACAATCAGTCAACATTCAGTTTACTTGAGTATCAATATTGAAAAGAGCAATAATATAAATACTAATGATAAGCACATCTGCAAAGTGACGCCTGATATAGTCAAGTTTATACATTTTGCCATTCGTCCTTCCCTTTTCCAAATTTCTTTCCCCTATCCGCTTCATGACGAGCATCAATAGACTTGCGGAACACATCCATCGGTGGCTTGTCGGGCAGAACTATTTACATACATTCATACATATATACCTGTCACGCCGATCCCTTCCGGGATAGGCAGAGTCACCAAGTTTCACTCAAAAATAAATAATTGTACACCTAACTCTGCTTCAATAATTTCCTCCATACTGACCTATCCTTGCAAACCTCTTATGCCTCATTTACCCCCATACACTGTTTCATACACGCCCTCCTGTTTTTAAGACCCCTAATATTCCTCCTCCTAAGAATTTCCTCAACCACATTCAACCACAACTTTCTCGGCCTACCTCTACCTCTCGCACCATTCACTCTTATATATCTGTTTCGTTATCGACTCTCATCCATTCTCTCAACATAGCCAAACCAACGGAGCACACTCCTTTCATACATGTTCATTACTGGAGTATCTAACCCACTTTCATTTATTACCCACAGAACTATTTATTTACTTTATTACTACCCAAAATAAGAAAACGGCACTATAGCTTTATGCCAATACCATAGCCAATTATTGGAATGTGAATCAAACACGGAACAGCAATAAAGAATAACATGAAGAATGAAAGAAATTAAAGTAAACACTGCAATGTCAACAAAAATCAAAGTTCCACCACCGAAGTGCCCGTTTGATTAAGGGTTGGAATATTTTGGGTGAGGAAAAGAGGTGGTGGGAGGAATGTGTGATGGATGAAAAAAGATTAAATTCTGTGGGGATTTGGTAGATGGTGGGAACGCTGTACGAGAGAAAGACAGACTTTCGGAGTGCGTAACAGATTGAAGTTTCGTGTGAAGCGAGAAGGGACACGAATTTGAGCTAAGTAAGAGAGTGGGGGGAGGTCGCAGATACGAAGTAAAAGGTAGAGAGGCATGTAGGGAGATATACAGATGTAGAAAAAAATACTCTGATTATCAATAGTTCAAAATCTTCAACGGAAACGCAATTCTTTCGTCACGAGTCTATACCTTAAGTATTTATCATTTCATAGAGCTAAGATGTACAACGGACATCAAGCAGAGAATAGCCCAAGCTAAGAGGGAGTTTATGGGAAAATGACAACTGCTGTACTCAATGAGGTTAAGGCTACAAACCAGGAAATAGTTTGTGAAAACATTCCTCTGGAGCGTGGCATTCTATGGATCGGAAGCATGGGCCTTCGGAAAAGATGACCAGAATAGACTGGAAGTATTCGAAACCTGGTGCCGAGGAGGATGCTAAAGATAAAATGGACGGATACAGGGCCGCCCTGCATGTTGCGCCATGGAAAAAAATTTTGTGGGGGAATAAAAAATTCGGGGGAGCTTTTTAGAATGCATAAAGAAATTCACTAAATGTAAATATTTTTACCCGTTTGCAGTAATTTATATCGGTATCGAAAGGTTATAGCGATATATGAATGTTAAGTGTAGTATGGTAAAACATCGTGCTGTTATGGAGAGTCATTCGGCCAGCCGGAAGCTTCTTTTATTTCGGTTGCGTCTCTCTATACTCTTCCTTGGCTGCCGCACCACAACACCGTCGAGGCCACCATAAAATCCCCGAACGCAACCCAGTGGCATAACTGACTCAGCATCCCTCCAGTGTTATTCCCGACTCCTCCTTCCAATATCTGCCAACAGGTCAGGCGCGTAGCCATGGGGGGGTTTGGGGGTTAAAACCCAAAAGAGAAAATAGAGAGGAAGGATAAAGGAGAAAAAAAGAGGAAGAGAGAAGAAGAGAAGGGAGAGAGAGCGTGTGTATTACGACACAAATATTTAACACTTTCTTTCGCTTGGCCGTAATAATTTCATCTTTCGCTTCAAAATTCGCTCGAGCAAACTACTACTATCTGAGACATGCATGTGTGGAATTGTAAAGTACTCTTCGCTTTATAGCAAGTCTTTTAGTTTCTAGCCCTGTCGTACGTCCAAGCGTTGCGGCGCAGCCGCGTGTCGCGTATTGTGGCTTGTAGCGAGTGGTAGCTTCTTGCCGTGGACGAGGCCCTAGGAAAACTGGGATTTTCTTCTTCAACAATCTAACATGAGAGGTTTCGTCTTCGATCGCAACCTTCGGAACTTTGTGGATACTTTTTCAACACAAGTTTGCAGATGTAGGCGACCTTGTTCCGATGCTGTGACTGGGTCTCTAGATGACGGCAATATGGTGCAGAAAACAGAAAAGTATTCAGCCGATTACAAGTCGTTTGGCCAATTAAGGGGCTGACCCGCCACCTGCTATGTAGGAAATGCTTCAACTGCAGACAAAAGGGAGTCTGTCTGACAAAAGGGAGACTTCATCTCGATGAAAGGACAAGGGTGCAAAAACAAACTCCAGATGATAATAATATCAAAAGAAGATCAGGGTAAAATAGTCACACTGCAGGAAACTGATCGCATTTAAGGGCTAAGGGAGAGTGATATCAAGAAAGCTTGGTCAAAGTCAGTGAAGTAGCCTCATAGGAGGTTTCTTAATGCCTGCTTTAACGTCGTCCAAACAAGGAATGGAAAGAAATTTTCTCGCTTTGTTTATTTTCCGCTTCATTTATTTTGTTTCATTCTTTCTGCTATGTTTTGACGTCACATTTCGCTCTCAAAAAGTAAAATTTCTCGGCTCCTCACTGCCGGTCTGTGACTGGCTTTTCCTCTTCCGCCACATTTTCCGTCGTCTGAACCCAGCTTCACTCAGCCATGTCACGGAAGAGAATTCTCTTCGTCCTTGTTATTTCATTTTGCCAGTCAAAAAGTTACCAACCCGTAGCTGGATATGATAGCTAATAAACGCAAGTAAATTGTGCTGATGGTGAAGCAGAAACTTGAATGAATTTACAGACTAGAGAAATGGGAACAGGGGGTAAAACTATCCTGAGATTATGGCATTGACATTTAAATGGTACGAGACATTAAAAAATGTAAAACCAAATTCATGGAGTATGCTAAGAATTGTAACCCTGCTGCGGGACTTTCAAAGCACTAATCCATCAAAAAAATCTTAATATGATCATTGATTTACCCAGAGATGTGGTGAAGGCTCATCTCTTTCTGGGGCTATTGTAAGCGAGACAGCGAAGTCGAAAGAAATTGGCATTGGAAGCTGAGTTTAATGCCTCATATGGGTGTCTCACCAGTTTCAAAGAGAGGCATGGCATTCGTGAACTTAGAATTCAAGAAGAACGACTTAGTGCCAACACTGCCACTGCCAACGCATTTCGGGAGGAATTTCAATAATTTATGATAGAGGAGCATTATGAATCTCATCAGATTTACAATGCTGACGAGACCGGTCGTATTGGAAATGTTTGACGTCAAGAACCGATGCCTTTGTGCGAGAAACCCATGCTGCCGGTCACTAATCCTCGAAAGAACAATTGACCGTGTTGTGCTGTGGCAATGCTCGCCGGTGCTCCTTGTTTACAGCCAACAACGGGTGTGGGAAGAGAAGTCATGAACAAGGTAGCCAACTTGTCTATTCAAAATTATGCAAGAGGAAAGATGCTAAGGAAATGTTTAAACGCCACCAGAACCCTTAACTCTTCAATGACGCAAGGGTGTCGGTGGCTCATTTCAATCTGTTGCCACAAGATTCAATCTCTGCCCAAATCGATTCCTCCCTCAAGCAAGAGGTAATGTGAAGATTATCCTTGTTATGAACTGATATGTTTTTAACATGTCTTGAGATGGCTAAGAGATACTTTAACGCTATTTTACTCCTTTCAGGTCGAAGAGAATAGAAAGAGTCAAACCCATAACTGAGACAGTAATATTTTGCGGTCGGGAGGGTTTGCCATTTGTCGCCATATGGAGGCAGGTGAACAAGAGAAAGTAACAAAGGATGGCAAATTTCGGGATTTACTCAGACTCAAAGTTAACAGTAATGACACGGCTATTGCTGTACATTTGGAATCAGTTGCTGGCAATACTAAATACACATCACCTGAAATTCAAAATGAAAACTTAGCTCTTGTCAAGATACTATAGCTAAACACTCAGTGGAAGAGATCAACTAATCAAAAGGGTTTTTAGTGTAAGCTGACGAAACCACAGATTTACAATGCTGACGAGTTTTCCGCGTTCAAAGCCATTCAGTACCCACCTTCACTGAGTAAGTTGCAAGCAGGCCACAATCCTGCTTGCAACTTACTCAGATTGCCTTGATTGTGGAAAAGACGAGTTTCTTGGTGAAATGACAGTATTATCGGTATTTTTCATAATAGATAGTTAAAACAGAACAATTTGCACAGATGCCTCTGAAACAGAACATACGTTACTTGAAAAATTATGAGGTGAAAGAGGTCCTCCTAATATTTGTTCCTGTCACAGATTTAAGAGAGAGAGCACATAGTGATGCCACCATCAATATTCAAATCAGCATGATCTTAGACATAAAATACATATTTGGGTAGAGCTAAGACGGTGATAGTTCAATGAGCCCTCGCTTTCAGGGTGTACAAGCGTACATCCGAGCTAAGAATTCTCTTGCTATGTTCACTGTAGTTCTCTCAGATTCAATCTTGCAGTTTCTGATGCATGTGATTTCCCAGACATTACGAATTGCATGGCTGTTGTGGCGTCCGCGTACGACTTCTTCAGGTATACTAAGAGAAACAATGAATTGCAGAAGGCAACTGGATAGTTGAAGCCTCAAACTACAGCCACTTGCTTGAAGAAACTTTGTGCCTTTCGTTGAGTGACGCGATTCAGTACCCACCTTCATTGGACTTCTCAGCCCTGTTCTACAAGCTCTGTATCAGGCCATATCGAACTGGACTGACAAGGATACAATCTCGGCTGGAAGTACTTTGCATAGGTCCATTCAAGACGCAGGGTTTCTCATTGCCGTGCATGTTGTTGCCGTGGTTTTTGCTGTCAGCCTCCCTTTGAGTCGCCAACTGTAACATGGATCTTGTTCAGGCAATGTCTTTTGCTGACACTGCCTAAGGTACCTTGCAGAAAATGTGAGACGACGCCACTGAGCATTTTCACAAGGTCTCCACCAGAATTCAGCAAGTAGCTACAGATACCTACTCGACTATAGTTTTTCCTTGCTTTTATCGATAACTCCCACAGTTATGTGCTTTCGCTTGACTTCGCTTTGCGTAGCAACACTGTGAAAACGGATCTTTGAATTTCAAAGGTCCGTATTCACCGTTCTTGTCTCATTACTGTACCATCAGGGATAAAAGAAACGAACCTGAACAACACTCGTCATCTGGCATGCCAGGTTCGTTCCTTTTGTCCCTGATAGCACATGACGTCCTTTGCCATGCCACTGCTTTGATAGGATTTGAACTGGAAATTAAAGTCCCTCGCCGATGTGTCCGTCAGTTATACAGGATTGAGGTCAGTTTATTAGGGGTTTTTTCCCGCGTTGCTTCATTTTAAAGGACAACAGTTTCGCTCAACAAATCACCGCGGAAGCCTCTGTACCAATGACAGACAGGATTGATACCCCTGCCTCAATCCCTGAGGAATATTTCAGGCAGGCTGTATTTATTCCTTCATTGGACTTCTTCCTTCTTCATATTGATGAAAGACTGCTGACACATCGCAATCTCCTGACGTGCTTTAGTTGTATTTCACCTAATAAGGAGGGCTGCAGCTAGGGCTTTATTTCTGATACCTCGAAGCTGGCCAAAATCCTGCTTGCAACTTACTCACATTGCCTTGATTGTGGAAAAGACGAATTTCTTGGTGAAATGATAGAGTATTATCGGTATTTTTCATAATAAGCAGACTCACCAAGGAATGCTGTAGACCCTCTCAAGGTACTCTTCTTGTTTTCTGAGAGCATACCGTTACATATTCTTAAGCACTAGCGATTTCGTCAAAATGGTCGCTCATTGGCTTTTGTCGTAGTTATTTTATGTCCCTTTGTTGGCCGACTGCATGTTAATTTGGCATCCTTTCTGGCTCTCACTCGTTTGGTTCTGTATGTTTGTCTTAAAGACATCTTCCAAGCAGTGCGACAGTTGTTGGAGATTTTGTGTGTCCTGCCTGTAACAATTGCAACAGCAGAATGATCTTTTTCAACTCTCAGATATTTGAATTAGAATTTTATAAGAACGCGCTGTGCGCAGAACTTACTTAATACTCTTACTCTCCTGCACATTCACTCGGACATTCCCTGTACACTTGACATGATCCTTGATGTTTTTGCCACAAAAACATGGCGACTTCGTCTTAAAATTAAAATATTCCTTTCACTTTGACAAAATAGTCTCATCCTTCTACGCACTATCACTCGAGTGAGTCGATGACGAATACATGGAGGCCGTACACATACAAGGTGAAATACGAAGCTTACCTTGTCAAGGTTCTTATTTTTAGAACTAAAACCCCACATTCTAGGCGTACTGGTGCATGTAACAGCTCCATAAGCATGTTCGTGAACATTATCCAACAGCATCAATAAAACTGCCATGATGTGACTACAGCGCCCTAAAGCTGACTGCTTGCATTGGCAAGTCGCAGAAAGTGTGTGCAATGACTCTGTAGATATTGAGCATTGAACAGAATAATTATTCTGTCTGAAAGAAGATTTGACTACTTCTTTCAAAAAGTAGGTACCCTCAGATTCACAGTCCATTAATTTAGAGACATAGCCGCTCTCATAATACTGTCTCCCTCTCCTAAACGGTTTTTCATTTGTGGCTGTATCATCTTCATCTGAGCTAGAGGTTGCGACAATCAAGGAACTTTGGGATCGCTTAATCAAAGAGGCGATAGATAGAGATAAGGTTGGAGAGGAAGAATTTCAACCGGGATACTGGTTACACGATCAGCAACTCTTGGAATAGAATTCTGAGAAGAATTCAGAACGCCAGAGCTAAGTCCCCGCGGGTCAACGGTCCTCCACCACAACAATCGGGGCTCGACCAATCCCGCCCCGCCTAGCGCCCAAGTAAACAGTCTTTTCAAGCTCGCATCAGTAGCCTTGAGAATGGGTAACGAGTCGGAACCCGAAACGTCGGCTGCCTATGACTATCTTACCCGGTGGCGAGCCCGAGAAATGTACACTAATCAAGGAACTTTCCACGAGGTAGAAATATATATGCCCTCTGTTAAAATATCGAGGGATGTTGACAGAGGGAAAATCTCTGTAAGTACCAGCTGCTGAAGGTGACGATTACCTGTCCATGGTTTCCTTCTCTCTGCCACATTTCTTGTCGTACCAGTGCCCTCCATCAACACCGATATCTATTTCTTGACCACGGCCGGCATTTATACAATTAATGCACCTTAAAAAGATGTTGTAATTAATAATTCCTGTAGTTTCCATCGCCAATGTCAATCTACTCTGAGTCTGGGGCGGATTAAGGTCGTTGTTTTGGGGTGGGCGGTCCACCACTTTTCGAGGTGCCAAGGGGGTATGTAATACCTCTCAACCAAATGGAGTACTGCAGGAACACTTTCGGAAAACTAAACGACAGGAAACGCATGCACTTAGTACATTGAAATAAAATCTTGCGTTGGAGAATTACGTTAATGATTATATTTTCTCGGGAATTACGGGACGGTACTTTCTGCGCCCTCCCTTCCACCACCATAATCCGCCACTGCTCTCTAAGTTCCTTGATTCCTCGTAAAATTGCCGAGAGAACTAAGAATCCTGAGTAGCTTAGTGGTGTGTGCATCAGCTAGGAAAACCGAAAGCCTTTGGATCGATTCCCAACCCAGGTGAACTTTTCTCATAGCAATTCGTACTCCCCACAAGTCAATATTGAATCTTGAGTATTTTACGACACTACGTCATTACTCCTTCATAATATTACCCCCTATAAAGTTGTAATTGCTACTTTTAATATGTGAATAAAATAAAATCCTCTCCACCAGTTCCTTCTTTATGCCTGTTTTCTTCAGACCCCGGCACTGCAGCCATCTACGTAACTGCTGTACAGAATGGACTTCTATTTTATGGGAAATAAATTTGGCTCCCGGCACGTCTTCCTCCGTCAAGGACAGTGTATTTGACATTGCCCAGGTTAAATTTCAAATTAAAATCTTTTCTCCGAATCAATAAAAATGGCTCAGAACCCGCCCTTTCCCTTCAAGAGAACTGCTGAGAATGGCATCGTTTGTCCCGGTAGAACCAATTTCTTCCGGTGGCGCCAGTGGGCCGTGACGTCACTTTTGAAATCATCCATTGATTTGTTATGGAGCTTCATTTTCCAACTTGGATGGGAATCGCTTTCAGACCGTCCATTGAAAATTAGACTCAATCTTTAATGTAAATATAAAACTCATTTGTTTTCCGACGAAGTTATCAATATCCTACGAACTCCAACATACCACGGCAGATCAGTTTATGAGTATAAAATAAATGAAATATAATAAATGACTTCATTTCCACCATGTGAAGCCGGAAACTATGTCTTATAAGGGAAATGTATTGTAGAACAGACAGGTTTACTCCTTTTTAAAATGATGGTGATATCTAAGTGTTAGAAAAACTCATTTTTTTAAACAAATCTCTCTTAAGTCCATACCCGTACGTTTTCCTAGTAAAATGGCTTTTATAAGTTGGAGAACATCTCAAGTAGTTTTACGATATGTGGCGAATATTTAGAAAGTTTGTGTTTCTCTAAAATAAGTCCAAATTCATAGAATTTCACGTGAAATGATGCATCGGTCAAACTACGTAAGCAAGTGCAAATCAGTGTCAAGTATATAAATTTGAAGTTGCGATGGATTAAACCGAGTGGCGCCCGTATTTAACGGTATCCAGCGATATATTGTGGAACATCATCTTGAATTTAAAATAAAGAAACTTAGTAACCATTCGATACTGGATAATGTTGTTATATTTATTTGCAACACCAGTTCGGCATACCAGGCACAATTATACATAATGCTGTCTTCTGTAATACAAACCCATCGTGCCTGTTGATGACGCTTTAAGCGTCGAAACGCGTTGTACAAACAAATAAATGACAGCGGTAGTTTCGAAGTTTCTATACCAAATACATTGACTTGAAGGAACAGGTTTACCTAATTGTTAGAAATGCAGAGATTCGCATGAGCTGTCTAATTCTGAGGGTTTCTGTTCTCTCGGAATTCTCGACGGTCGCCTCGTGGCGGGAGTGGCCATCGTGAGTCATTGCGTGCGCACATTCAAATAACTTCCCAGTTGAGGCGAAAGAACATCCTGGACCACACTTCACTCAGGTGATTACGTTTATTTGGTTGATGGTACGACACGTGCAGTATTATACATGATGCAAGATCCTCGAACATATTGTCGTTAGCAATATAATTGCATTCCTGAATAACCGTAACCTCTTACACAGCAGTGAGCATGGTTTCCGAAAGGGCAGGTCCTGCGAAACACAGCTTGCGCTCTTCCTTCATGATATCCTAAAATGGGGTGAATCGAATAAGCAAATCGACGCGAGATTCCTTGATTTTAAGAAGGTATTCGACAAGGCTCCTCACAAAAAACTCGTTTATAAATTGTATTCATGCAGAGTTAATAAAAAAATTGTGAACTGGCTAAGGGACTTTCTCAGTAATCGAAAACAAAAAGTAGTTATTGACGGTTTTAGCTTTGATATGGTTGAATTCACATCCGGTGTTCCTCGAGAAAGCGTGATTGGCCCGCTTTCCTTCATTATTTATATTAATGACCTAAGCTCTCAAATTAAGTTATTAGCAGTTAATTAAGATTATTTGCAGACGATACAGTAATCTACCATGTAAAAAGCGAAGACGCGGACTTTGAAGCTCTATCATCTGACCTAAGCAACGTTCATTCGTGGTGCCAGGAGTGGGGTTTAGAGCTAAATATTAGTAAATGCACCACAGTTCACTTCCTGCCAAAGTCATCACACAAAAGCCGTACCTACGTGGTGGGTAAAGTAAACATAAAATCTTCAAATTTAGTCAAATATCTTGGAATTACCTTAACTTCAGATATATCTACATCTACGAAATACCGTGCGAGCCACTACTAAGGTGTGTGGCACGGGGTGATTCCACACCAGGCATGGAGCACTCATTCCAGTTAAATCAGAACCGCGCACGTTCCCCCGAATGCCAGGCGCAGGCCAAAAGCAGTCATACATCGTGGGGAACACACATACAAAATATATGCGGCACAGCCTTAAAGAAACTAGGTGTTGTTAAGCGTATAATAGGAAGGACTTAGGATGAAAAAGTAAAAGAGATATGCTACTTCGCTCTGGGTAGCCCACACCTCGAATACGCCGCGAGCATTTGGGACCCTAGACATAAAGATTTAACCAAAAAAATTACAATATACAATGGAAAGCAGCACGCTTCGTTAAAAACTACTACGAACGAACATACAGTGTTACACAACTGTTAGAGGGATTAAGGTGGGAGACTCAGAGGCTACACGCTAGGCTTAGGTTGCTTGATAAATTCAGAACTGATATTTTTCAGAGCGACATAGAGGAATATTATCATGACTCATCACTACATTTCTAGTTCTCACAGATGCGATAAAATAAGAGAGATACTCTGCCAAACAGATAGGTACAAAAACTCGTTCTTTCCACGAACAGTAAGCGACCACAATAAAAACTGAGCTCCTCCAAATACACTTCCGTAGGACATGTCACCATTTCACCTCCAATAATTTTACATCTTTACACGGCTGGTGTCCTACCACGCCCTGCGGTGCCTACCTGCCTGCTGCCACCTGCCTACCTGCCACACGCCATTACCTACCTGCCACACGCCATTGCGGGGGCTTGCAGGGAAGTATGTAGATGTAAATGGAAGAAGTACGCATTATTTCGCGTTGTGGAGAAAACCTGAACATTTGAAATCGAAAAATTTCGTAATATACGTGAAGACGACATAATACCACGATTCGAAACAGCATTAAATTACCACGAAACCAAATCGGTAAGATGGAATCTTTACACTTTTATGCATAATGTATCGCCTTCAGACCGTCGATTGAAAATTAGACTCATTCATATATGATAATTCAAAACTTATTTATTTTCCGACGAAGGTATCCATTTCTTACGAACTCCAACATACCATGGCATATCAGATCATGAGTGTTAAATAAGGGAAATATATTAAAGAACAGAAACGTTTAAAATGTCGTTTTCCCAAAGATCAATAACAGACCATAATGGCTGCTTTAAGACTTTAAAGTAGGTAAGTTGACAGGTAGTGTAGCTGATTAATTCATATTCCCCCAAATGCATGCTTCAAAATCTGCCGAATTGTGCCAACACCATGTTCCCTGCATGACTCATGTGTCACATTTTCCTAGTTGCATTATGGATTAGTTCAGTAGTTTCTGTAGCATACCCATAGTGAGGTGAATGTTGGTGAAAGTAAATTTCTTCTATGTAGTTCATGTTAGCGATAAGTCACCCCCTGCCAAACACACTTGTGGTGGCTTGCAAGGTAATGAGTAGATGTAGTTGCATTATTTCGCATTTGGGAGAAAACATGAGTATGTGAAATGGAAAAATTGCGAACTATATGTGAAAACGACATAGGCCCACGATTCAAAACGGCATTAAAATGCAAGAAACAAATTTTTAAGATGATTTTTTTCATCTTTTATGTATGCATATGTACTCCAATACGTACACCATGTCAATAAAGTTAGAGAGATAGATTGTAGAACCGATAGGTATAAAATGTCATTTTTTCCGCGTACCATTCGGGGCCATAACAGCTATGATCATCGTCATGAATAGCGCGAATAGTGAAATTAGCTAGGCTGTAGATCTTTCTCTTTATATTCTTGACGTTCATATTTATGCATGATGTAAATATTGATTTTCTTATTTATGCATCATGTTTTGGTTTGCAGATTTTTAATTGGCGCGTTGCATGTGTGGTACGCTGGTTTCAATGTAGTTTCGGTGTTCTGCCGTATAATACATGCATGCCTGGTGTGAAAGCACCGTATGCCACACACCCTTTGGGTGGCTTGCAGGGATGACGTTGACGTAGATGGACACTCTCGTACGTTCATGAAGCACATACTCCCAACTTTTTTCATAAACCGTTTTAGAAAGGATATCGCTCCAGCTACCTCATATACCGGCTGTACTTTTCTTTTATAGCGGATGTACTTTTCTTATTAATTCGTTAAACTCATTCTTCCAAAGCATTTTCACTACTTGCACACCACATCATTTCGATCCGCAGCCAGTTCGTTCCCAAACATTTATGCCTGAAATTATTATAAATTGTCGCGGCATAGAACATCAGCTAAAAAATATCAACCCCAAACCATCCCCTGGTCCAGATCAAATTCCTGCTTGCTTATATAAAACATTGGCATCAGACATAGCGCCTTACTTAGAATTAATATTTTCCAAATCATTGGTAGAGCATGTAATGCCTAAGGACTGGAGAGTAGCAAATGTCACACCTATATTCAAAAGCGGCGACAGGGAAGACCCTAGTAAATACAGGCCTATTTCTCTCACATCCATTTTGTGTAAGGTATTTGAACACATTATCGTAAGCTCCATTATGAGCCATTTAGATAGGGAGGAATTATTAATAAATAACCAACACGGATTTCGAAAGGGTAGATCTTGCGAAACCCAATTGGCCCTCTTCGTTCATGACATCTTGCTCTCGGGTGAAAATAATGTTCAAGTTGACGCGATATTCCTCGATTTTAAGAAAGCTTTCGATAAGGTAACTCATGTTAAGTTACTCTCAAAACTAGAAGCATATGGAGTAGATATAAACATTGTTTGTTGGATTAATCAGTTCTTACATGGGCGGGAACAAAGGGCTGTCATAGATGGTATCATGTCTAACACGGCGTTGCATCGGGTGTTCATCAGGGAAGAGTCATTGGTCCACTTTTATTTCTCTTATACATAAATAATATTAGCAACGTCGTTAAAAGTAAGCTTAGACTCTTCGCAGACGACGCGGTTGTGCATAGGGATATTACCAATTCCGAAGATAGCGACTCGTTAACAATCGATCTAATTCCTATTCATGCTAGGTGTGAAAAATGGCAGATGGAACTAAACATAAAAAATTGCGTAGCAGTCAGCTTTTGGAAAAGGAAAAATAGGCCACGTAGGGCTTAAAAAGTTAATAATACGGAAATTATTGACGCCGAGTCTGTAAGGTACTTAGGGGTCACAATTACTCACGACATATCTTGGAGAAACCACATTCGGGAAATATGCGGTAAAGCATACAGGAAGCTAGGCTTTATCAAGAGAATACTCGTGAAATGAGATGAGAAAATGAAAGAACGTTGTTATTTTTCAATCGTTAGGCCTCATCTGGAATATGCTGCCAGTGTATGGGATCCATATGAATCGGGGTTGATATCGGAATTTGACCGCGTGCAGCGAAGAGGAGCTAAGTTTGTGAAACGATGCTACGATAAGTTTGCTATGTGTGGATTGTTAGAAGAATTGGGATGGGAATCGCTATCACAGCGTAGAGTAAATTATAGGCTTAACCTCTCAACTAAATTTCAGTAAAATCATTTCTCTGATGGCGTAAAAAACATACTATTAACCCCCTCGTACTACGGCAGATTAGATCGCGCCAATAAAATTAGGGAGAAAGATTGTTTTCCGATATGTATAAAATGTCATTTTTTTCTGCGTACAATTCGGGACCATAACAGCTGTGATCGTCGTCATGAATAGTGCGAATAGTGAGATTAGCTCGACTGTAGATCTTTCTCTTTATATTCTATACGTTCTAATTTATGCATGATTTAAATATTGATGTTCTTATTCATGCATGATATTTTGAATCTGTAGTAGTAGTCTTTGAATCCCTTGCATGTTGGAACGATTGACGATAGAATGTTTCTTGGTTAATAGATATTTAATTGGCGCGTTGCATGGATGGTACCCTGGTTTCAATGTAATTTCGGTGTTCTACCGTATAATTCATGCAAGCCTGGTGTGGAAGCACCCCCTGCCACACACCCTTTTGGTGGCTTGCAGGGTATGTCGTAGATGTACATATGGGAAAATATACGATTGACTGTGCCCGCCAAATTCCTGGAACGCGTGCGTCTGCGCAGATACATTCCGAGAACGTCTTAGAAGATCCTCCCGTTCCGAGTCGGCGAACAGCTTGCGAAATTCTCGGAGGAGCTCAAGCGAACTGGGAGGAAGTTTGTATATACGTGCGACGTCATCGCTTCTTCCTCCTCCCCTCTCCCGGCTGAAGGAGGGGAGGGAGGTCGAAAAAAAGGAACGGTCGCTCCCCGCACCCGCTGTCCTCCGTCTAGATTCGCGCTGAGATAGACTCACGCGCGGCGTCCAAGGGCGAGGAATCCCCTCTCATCCCATCACACGCGCTATTCGCACCAAGGACTTCCTCAATCTCACTCGAGGACTGAGGATTCATCTCCAATTTTATTGGCGCGATGTAATCTGCCGTAGTACGTGGGGGTTAATGGTAGGTTTTTTACGTCGTCAGAGAAGTGTTTTTCCTGAAATTTAGTTAAGAGGTTAAGCCTATAATCTACGCTGTGATAGCGATTCCCATCCCAATTCTTCTAACAATCCAGACGCACTATGAAACTTGTCGTAGCATCGTTTTACAAACCTAGCTCCTCTTCGCTGCACGCGATCTAATTCCGATATCAATCCCGCATCACATGGATCCCATACATTGGCAGCATATTCCAGATGAGTCCACAGCATCGAGTATAATGAAGATAGAACTCTGCCAGTTAAGGTGGTGCGAGCGAGATAGTTCCCTAATGATAATAGAGACCATATTCGAATTATACGTTTAAATTTCACCAGCTGTGAGACGCACGAATTAAACATTGCTTTACTAATGGCGCAAGAAAATATTTTTACATGAGAGACATTGAAAGTAATCAAATGAAAATATCTAAATAAGTCATTAACTTGACTCATTTTTTTCATGCGGTACGTTTGAAACTCCATTATAACGGAAGGATTATTGTGATCCCGATGAATTTACTGCGGTGGCAATATGATTAATTTTCAAAAATTGTTGAGGAGTCTCAATAGGAGGTGTAGCTCAAGCACAATGCTGAGGTGTCTTAAAAGGCTGTGATTTTCATTCCGAAAATTAAAAAATTAGGCGGTGCTATTGGAAAAGCCGCGAGTGGCTGATCGACGAAAAATTTTCCTCCGAACAATTAAAAGGTATTTCGCTGCGATGAAACTTGGTGTGGCGCCAACCATACTCTAAATACGCATGGCAGGAGAAATTCAACGACGGGAGCAGAGGAATTGACTTCGACCATGGAATAATTCAAGAGGTAAAGATCTGCTAGTTTTTTCAAAATTAACTTCGTGAAATGATGGAGAATTTTTCGATGACATGTTTCGTGTTATTAATATGTATGAGGATTCAATCAATACTTATCAATGTTACAGGTAAATGCGTGGGAAGGTGGAATTACGTTTGTCTTTATTATTGATTGACTGGAAAGTGGAATCTATTGAACCCAGCATCAGTTTCTAAAGCTCGATGGAGAATGATTCAGTCGCAGTAAACCCCGCTCGTCCGAAAATCCGTTTTGGGTTGCGCGCGCAAGAACTGCCAACGCATCAATCGTTCACTCCTGTATATTTTCAGAATTATCTAGTGTTATTTTTACTACGCATAAATCATGTATTTTCGGATCATCTAAAAATTACAAATAAATTTAAGTATAAGTTTTTCCTTGGCATTAATTTTTTGATTCTGTGCAAATTGTAGGACTGGATAATGTTTAAACATTTTCGTCAATTAACAACAAAATATACGCCATAAAAATTTGCGCTTGCCATTTTTTGTATTCTAATTAACTTTCAAAACTTTTGGTGGGAAGTCAACGCTGTAAATTACGTAGTGTTTACTAGACTGAGTTTCTAAGTTCATGAAGTTGACAAAACTGCTAAAATTAGGGTTGGCGGTGTCGATTATTGCATTAACGTGTCTCCATTTTTGTTATATCATATAATTAAAAATGTTGCTGAAATTAAAATGAAATTTTCTGTAAAGTGGTGTATAAAATATTACTCTAACATATACACAGACCAAGATATAAATTCTCGAAGTATAGCGGCACATCATTTTGACGCCGACAGCGGGTCCTTCGGTCGTGGCGAATGAGGGCGTAGTCCAATCTTTGATGTTTAATACCTCAGTTGTTTGTGAACTGCCCACAACCAAATTTGTTTCAGAGGTATGAAAAAACTAACATGTCAAACTATAACAAAAATTTATTTTTTAAAATGGCTTTATTTTTGTTTTTAAATTTAAACATTTAAGATCTAAGCAATCTCAACAACGTTTATTTATTTACCAAACTGATCACACGCTGTTACTGTACAGTGCAAACAAAATAAGACGTCAACCGTTATTTTCGTTTAGGAGATATACCGAAAATAAAAAAGGTCTAAGCGCAAATGGTCAAAATTTTTACCGTCTCTAGATCTGCCAAAACACTTTTTTTACGAAAATGCTTCCACACTTTTTCATAAAATGTTAGAAGGGACCTACACAAAAATTTTGGTTCTAATCAGTGACACCAAGGGTCAACTCACTGATGATCTGACGTGGAATGACCCTTGTATATGTAACAGAATATAGCGATAGCGTCGATTGAAAATTAGACTCAATCTCTTAAGTTAGTTCGAGCCAAATATAATTTTACTTATAAATCAGTGAATTAGGTCTCATTTTAAAGAAAAGTATATTGCCCTTCCATTGACACCAAAAATTCAACGGTCAAATCAAAATTACGGTCTTCGTCGAGACCACAGCTACATGATAGCCTGTGAGCCCTCTTGGGTGTGAGGCACGGGGTGAGTTATCACCAACATGCACCACAATGTACCCCAACGAAGACCACGAAAGTGTGACTAGTTATCTATTAATGAGATCCTACAACAACATGTCAAAAGGCTAAGTTTTACCAACATGTGCGACACTATAGGTATGCCACCATTACTACAGAAACTACTAGTATTATGGTAATTTGATTCTACATGTGCGATCGGAGATACATATGCATCTACAATATAATGTGCAAGCCAACACTAGGGTGTGTGGCACGGGTTGATTCCACACCAGACATGCAACCTTTATCCCAGTTTAAATCCGAACCGCGCACGCTCCCCCGAATGTTAGCCGCAGGCCAAAAAATAGTCAGGATAACTGTGCTCAGTCAGACCAGAAACTAGGAGAGTGATACGTAGAAGAACATGCTACCACGCAGTACAGTACTTAAGATACAACTATTGGTCATAAGTAATGCGACGGATCAATTGTAATTCAGGGAACTAATCATGCCGGAAGTTTCATACGGGATTTGAAGCTAATAATGACGTTAAGATATTTTGCAGAAATGCAATCACCTATTTTACCTAGTCAGGGTCAAAGTATCCTAGAATTGATGTATCGCAACTATTATGGTCCTAAAACTATGGAATTGAGAGTCATGCAGGAATAATGCGAAATGTGATGCTATAAATTACATTGACTATATTATCAGCAAAGCCTTTAAGTCACTCCACTGGGTCATGAGGAACCTCTAAGGAAGCTACAGGGCTACAAAAGAAATGGCATACTTAACCAGAGTCAGACCTATTTTAGAATATGTCACTGCAGTGTGGGACCCCCACAAAATAGGGCTTGCGAAAAAAATCGAAAGTGTGCAAAGAAATGCCGCAAGATACGTACTAGGTCGTCACAAAAAAACTGACAGCGTGACGGATATGATTAAAGTTCTGGGATGGGACACTCTCGAAACAAGAAGGAGAGTTAATAGGATGAGTGAAATCTACAGGATTGTCGCTGACGACAAGGGTTGGGGTGAACTAAAAGATGCCATTGAGAGGCCTAATTATAGAAGTAAAAATGATCTCCCGTATAAAATAAAACTAAGAAGTCAAAAGACAAACACTGTCAAGTACTCTTTTTTAAACAGGGGTAATCTCGATTGGAATCGGCTGCCTTTTGATATTTTTGAGCCCTTAACTAAATCCTTAAGGTTATTTATAAGTAAATGCTTATTATTCTTAAGATAAATTTAATTTTAATAATATTGTTGCAGTATGTGTATAATGATATCTATATGTATTATGATAATGTTCCTTTCATTACCACCAGGCATTTGCCTAATTGTAATGCAATCAATGAAATGAAATAGCTACATTGGATATTGAGAAACATGCTCTAGGGAGCAAATCATTATATAGATAATTTTCAAACGCTATCTTCGACTAACATACTTAAAAGTCTCATTTACAATCATTATGATCTATTTTCGGTCGCCGGAAAAATGATATTTCAAACCTGTCTGTTCAGCAGTCTACTTTCGTACATTTATTATTATTATCTTATCAACCGTAGAATGTCGGAGTTCGTAAGACGTCCATAACGTCCTCAGAAAACGTTTTGGGTTTGAATTTATATAAAATGTGAGTACTAATTTTTAGTTGACAGTCTGAAAGCGAATCCCATGCCAGCTTTTGCAAAATGTCACCTCTAATATGATTATCAAAACGGCCTTTTACGTATCTTTCCTATCTTTGCTGAGCGAGATCTGACTCGGATTTCAAGACCACCTCATAAGGAGCTGTTGCTGTACATATTGTAATCATTAGCCTGTTGGGAATCGTTCTAGAGACCAGCCTAGAATCTCTATGGTTCTCAATTAAATGACGCATATCAAGAACAGTCTTTGTGTGCTCGTGCTACTGCCCACCTAACCCTGACGTCACAACCATTGTAGAAATAGGAACACAGATAAACATCATCAGATCCAGGAATTTTGAATGAAATTTAATAATCGATGGAGATATTAATGACCCTTCTATAGATCGGAAGGCGTACAGTTTCATTACCGGGGGAGAAAACAAGACATGTGCGAGTCGCTAATGCACTCGTTCTCATCAAACACCCTGCAGCAGATAGCTGCGACACCTAACGGTGGCGACAGACAATATTCCCGATTTATTGGCAGCAAATATACCACATCAAGTCAAATATACCATATTAAGATTGTAAAACGATGCTATGATAGGTTTACTAGTGTGTCTGGATTGTTAGAAGAATTAGGATGGGAATCGCTATCACAGCGTAGATTAAATTATAGGCTTAACCTCCTAACTAAATATCAGGAAAAAAATTTCTCTGACGAAGTGTAAAACATCCTATTAACCCCCTCGTACATAGTGGAAGATTAGATCGCGCCAATAAAATTAGAGAGATAGGTTATGGAACCGATAGGTATAAAATATCATTTTTTCCGCGTACCATTCGGGACCATAACAGCTGTTATCGTCGCCATGAATAGAGCAGATAGTGAGATTAGCTAGACTAGATCTTTTTCTTTATATTTTCTTCGTTCTTATTTATGCACGATGTCAATATTGATGTTCTTATTTATGCATGATATTTCGAATCTGTATTAGTAGTAGTCTTTGTATCCCTTTCATGTTGGAGCGATTGACGATAAAATGTTTCTTGGTTTGTAGATTTTTAATTGGCGCGTTGCATGTGTGGTGCGCTGGTTTCAATGTAATTTGGGTGTTCTGCCGTATAAGTCATGCATGTCTGGTGTGGAAGCACCCCCTGCCACACACCCTTTGGGTGGCTTGCAAGGTATGACGTAGATGTAGAATTTATTAAGGTTGACACTCATGGGAGAATTAGTGATCATTAGGTTGTTACTGCTTAGCTCCTTGTTGTATTCATACAAATTTTTAACATATAAAAAACTCAACATCTTTAAAAAGGTTATTTAAATTCGTTTAAC
Organism: Ceriagrion tenellum; assembly: GCA_963169105.1. Lineage (NCBI taxonomy): Eukaryota > Metazoa > Arthropoda > Insecta > Odonata > Coenagrionidae > Ceriagrion > Ceriagrion tenellum. Next base: position 105,442,652 of record OY720644.1, on the reverse strand, counting down.
AGTTATTTAAAAATTCCTTTCCCGACTTCATAGCGTCAAGGATGAAGTTAGACACGTGGGGTACTTAGGTACTAGGCGCATGGTTTTAGGACACCAACCGTGCATAGGTGTAAAGGATAATATTTTGTTATGTGAAATGGTGATGTGCATTACGGGTTTTTTTTAAGTAGAAGATAGTTTATATGATGGTTACTTTTTGTGCGTGGAAGGAACAAAGTTTTGTGTATATATATCTTTTCGGCACTGTTTATCTTTTATTTTATCGCTTCCGTATGACCTAGAGATGTAGTGTGGCATCAAAATGTTATTCTTACAAGGAGACATCGCGTAACAGTAATTGAGGACGAAGACAAGACATACGTTATCTTAAAATGGAGTGAAAATGCCGGAAATTGGTAATGTCTTTCCGCCCCATGTTCCCGGGTTCGTGATAAAATTGCTAATAAACATTTTCGTCCCAAGTAAATACTTACGATTTCGCGCATTACACAACAAGGCGAATTGGCCGAGGTGGTTAAGGCGCCAGTACCTATTATGCCGGGTTGGAGCGGGACGTCGCGGGTTCGAGGCTCATTAAAGAGCTTCATTAAATGCTCTCATTGTAGGGAAATTCTTTGCTTCAAATGCTTTTATGATGAACATCATCCAAAAACAAGCTGTTCAACACCATGACTGAAATTTATATTTCCTGCAGTTTTAATAAACATGGTTTTGGAAAGGAATTACAGTTTTTTTACCCAATAATTTTCCTTTACTGAAATGGAATTTCTTTTCCCCCCTCTCATCCCCCCTCCCCAGTCGCTTCATTAAATACGTTGTCCCATATTAGCTCCTCTCAAGCCTCTTATCCATACTCTTGGCACCTGTTTTAATCTCTTTTCTGGCAGGAAAATCTTCGCGATTGAAGGAAAAGTTGAGTAAAAAATATCCGCCTTGGAGCACAATTTCTAGGAAATTTAAAGCAATCGGATCGCTTCAAGATAAACATTAATATTTTTGTCTTCCATTAATGGCCTCCAGAAAGTCCCACGACTAATCGGAGTCATTTCTGTTTCAAAAAGTATTTCAAAATCGGAAATACTCGGCCAATGACGCTCCTTTCTCCTCCAACTCTCCTTCCGAGCAAATGATAAAAACTCCACAATTGTCTACAACACTCTGGGCAGTAGAAATTCCAAAAAATAGTTTTAAAACGAAAAAAACCGTAGTTACTGTCGCATACGTTCGGAATCTGGCATCTTTCGTGGTTTCCGAAGTATATTCGAGCGAAAAAAAGTTACGCATGTATGAGCCTCGAACCCGCGACGTCCCGCTCCAACCCGGCATAATAGGTACTGGCGCCTTAACCACCTCGGCCAATGTTCTTTTTTTTATTTATTTTTTATTTATTTTTTTTATTTTTTTTTCGCCTTGTTGTGCAAGGCGCGAAATCGTAAGTATTTACTTGGGACGAAAATGTTTATTAGCAATTTTCTCACGAACCCGGGAACATGGGGCGGAAAGACATTACCAATATCCGGCATTTTCACTCCACTTTAAGATAACGTATGTCTTGTCTTCGTCATCAATTACTGTTACGCGATGTCTCCTTGTTAGTGCTACTCTGTGACACATATGTTCTGAATTTCTTAAGCAAACAGTCCTGTGTGCAACCTCCTAGTCTTTAACGGCTACCAGTCTAATCCTTCTTAAAGCTGCTTAGCACTACATATTCGATCTTAGGAGTTGTTAACGAAGCAAACAGCTTTCCTTTGTATTTTGTTGATTTTTTTTGTGCAATCTTTTTTCCAGGGTCCCAAATGCTCGCGGCGCATTCGAGGTGTGGCCTAACGAGAACGAAATAACACCTTTCTAATACTTTTTCATCCGAGCACCCTCCTATTATACTCTTGATAATTCCTCGTTTCTTTGATGCTGTGCCGCTGTGTTTCATATGAGTGCTCCCCACGAAATGTCTGAAGCTAAGGTTATTCTAAGGTATTTAACATTGACCGATGACTATATATTTACTCCACCCACAATGTAGATATGGCGTTGTTGTAATGACTTCCTTAAGAAGTCTACAATGGTGCATTTACTGATATTTAATTCTAACCCCTACTCCTGGCTCCACGAGTGAACGTTGTTTAAGCCCGATGATAGAACTTGTGAGTCCCCGTCTTCGCTAATTTTCTGATAGATGACCGTATTGTTTGCAAATACCAATCACGCCGTTCCCTTCCGGGGTAGGCAGGGTCACTAAGTTTCACTCATAAATACATATTTGTACACCTAACTCTGCTTCAATAATTTCCTCCATAACGACCTATCCATGCAAATCTCTTTTGCCTCATTTACCCCCATTACACTGCTTCATGCACGCCCTCCTGTTTTTAAGACTCCTAATATTCCTCCTCCTAAGAATTTCCTCAACTACAACTTTCACGGACTACCTCTTCCTCTCGCACCATTCATATCACTCTCATATATCTGTTTCGTTATTTGACCCTCATCCAGAATTGGTTTAATACTTTACTGGAAGGAGTTTCATCGCGCCATGTAAATAGTTATGATGCTGGGCTGCATCTTCTAGGGAGACTAATGTGGTCGTTTCTCCGTTGCCTTCCACATCGCAGTATCCCGGCCGATTCCGTGATCTTCACTCTCGCCCGAAGCTGTGGCTGTTGATACCGGTCCGATCTCCTTGATATGCGCTGTCAATGTCTTCTGCTGAGACTGCTTCCTGTCAGTAGTGTGGTCAAATTCGGGCAGCGTGCAAAAGTTGGTCGGACAGCTTGGGAAATTTTTTTCCGTTGCTTGGTCTCGAACCTGCGGAATGGGAGTCGAACACGCTACCACTGGTCTAAACTGGACCCCCTGATACTATATATATCATCTACGTCTACGCAATACTCCGCGAGCCGCCGCATGGGCGTGTAGCAGGGGGTGTTAGGTCACCAGCCGTGAAAAGGTGTAAGTTTTTTGGATATGAAATGGTGACATGAATTAGAGGAGTGTATTTAGTGAGCTTAATTTTTATTGTGATAATAATAATTGTATATCTCAACTAATGCTGTCAAAAACTACTTTTTGTTTTCGATCACTGGGAAAGTCCCGTTTACAATTCAGTATTTTTATCTACTCCGCATTATTGCAGCTTTTATATGTGTTTTTTTTGTGAGGAGCCTTGTCGAATACTTCCTTGAAATCAAGGAATATCGTGTCGGCTTGCTTTTTTGATTCAATCGATTTTAGGATGTCATGCAGGAAGAGCGGAAGCTAAGTTTCGCAGGACCTGCCCTTACGGAAGCCGTGCTGACTGCCATTTAAGAAGTTACTATACTTCAGGAATGCCATAATATTGCTAAGAACAATGCGTTCGAAATCTTGCATAAAAATGATATTAAAAATATTGGCCTGTTATTTCATGGATCATGGCTGTATCGTTTATTAAATATTAGTGTGACGTGGGCTACTTTCCAGTCTTTGGGCACCTTGCCTTCGGATAATGATTTGCTAAATATTATTTACGAGAATGGTGCAATCTGTGGCGCTGACTCCTTGAGCTCGCGTGCAGGTATTCCTTCTGTACCAGGAGAATTGCTACTTTCAATCAAATGAACTTGTTTAGTTATTCCATCACGTCGAATATTTATACTAGCCATCGGTTCATTGAAGTCACGGGTGTCAAAATTATGTACCGAGAAGGGCTCTTGCACCTCACGTATACTTATATGTATTATGTATACTTCCGGAACATTTCTAATATAAGGCCCATACATGTTTAATAGTGGTGATAAGGGACGGCCACCGAATTACGGACCAGTTTCCCTAACATCTATCTCATACGAAGTCCTTGAGCATATAATTATTAGCTCTGTAATGCGACACCTCGATACGCAGAACTTGCTGACACAAACGAAGTTTGGGTTCATAAAGAGAATGTCTTGCAAAATCCAATTATAACTGTATTGCCCACGATATCCCACAATATTTTCCTTCCTGTTGAAGGTAACCTTCCAGGGGATGCTGTTTTCTTGGTGTTAAAAAAGCATTTGACAAAGTGTCCCACAGAAAATTAGTAATTTAACTAAAATTTTACGGTTTAGACAACGATGTAATTTCCTGTGTTGAGGATTTTCTTAGCGATCTCGTACAGAGGGTTGCATTAGAGGCCGCCATCCTCTGTGAGGTTCAAGTTACTTCGGGCGTCCCACAGGGTAGTATCATAGGTCCACTTATATTCATTCTGTATATTAACGATATTGGTGAAGTAGTAGACAGTAAACTCCGAATATTTGCAGACGATGCTGTACTGTGCAGGAAGGTCCGAAGTGATAATCACTGTCCTACGATGGTTTCATTGCCGCCATCCTATATATATATTGCTTTTTACAATGAATTTTGCATTCTTAATCAGGATCCGACATTAATTTTCGCACATCACATGACTTTTTTTAAATTTTTATATTACGTTTATTTCTTCACATACACTGATGCACTTCTTCTAAAGTTCTGTTGTACTTACACCACGTTTCGCATGATCTCTGCACGACTTATGTATCTCGTTTACGCAGTTGCAAAATACATTAATAAAAGTAGTTTCTGTAGCATTGGTAGCATACCTGTGGTCAGGCATATGTTAGTGAAAGTCACATGTAAATTATAGTGCATGTTGATGATAATTCCCCCTGCCACACACCCTCTTGGTGGAATTCGGATTAGTATATCGAGGTAGAAGTATGCCTCATCGCTTCCTCACTCCACGCCTCTTGCTGACTGACCTAAGCGCCTGATAGGGGCGGGTCATTTTTAGCGGGCTAATGTGGCATATTTCTAGGCCATGCTATTCGGCATACATGGACCGCAAAAATATGCCATTGATAAAATTAAAAATTAGGGATGAGTCGATTCCGATTCTTTCAAATCGATTCCCGATTATCGATTCTGATTTTTTCGATTCTTATTCCTAATAATAGGTGGGATATTGATATACCAGTAGCGTACGACTATTATTTAAATTCAAGTATTGGCTGGAATAAAATAATAAAGACAATTAAGTCTCTCAAAAAGTATATTTATTAACAAATAGCAAATATATCCTCAGCTTATTGAGGTAGTAGATAAAAAGTACAAATTGATAGCCTACACCCAAAATTAAGGAGACAAATATGATGTGACAAATGAAATTTGATTTGAATATTTATCAATCTGGAATCGATGGCATCGGAATCGACTTTAGGCTATCGATTCTCGATACTGATTCTAATCCTGAGAATCAGTGGAATCGAGAATCGACATTTGGATTTGACTCATCCTTATTAAAAATGATTGTTTTATAGTGAGTTTCCCACGTTCCTCAATCTCGCCAGCAGACGACTTCGTTTTAGACACTGCTGAGGTTAATCAGACCACAGAGTGACCACAGTATTTTCCTTGCATATATGGACGCTCCCTATCGACCACATTCCATATTGTCACCATGGTTACTCATCCACACTTAGCTAACAATGTCCCATCCCAGCGTTAGTCACTCACTCACCCGGTAGTCACCCACATGTCCATCTTCCTTCGGACTGACCTCCTCATACCATTCCGATGAGGTTGCAAGACTTGATCGTTCCTTTTACTGCATGACTAAAGTTTCCTTATCCGGCCGCGATAGCTACTGTATCTTTTATTTTTTAGTCTTGGAATCATTCATTACAAGAAAGGATTTACAAAAAACCTGCGGCGTATTATGATACGCTAAGTTTTTATTCATAAACCTTTAGTTGAAAAATTTTCAGAGTTTATAAATTACAATGGGATACTGTTGGCACACTCGAAAGTCTCAAGTTTGAATCCAGGTAATTCACATTGGCCTCCTTAAGGCAGTTTGAGCGAAATATCATTTTACCTAGAAATCAATGAATTTGGTCTCATTTCAAAGAAAAATATCTCACCCTTCCATTGACGTCAAAAATTCAACCTCTTACCATATAACTTTCCGAGATATTTGTCAGAAAATACCAGACCTTCAACATGAGAAACGGTACGTGCATGCACTCCTGAGAGACCTTATATACAAAATGAGGCATTTCCTACGCTTAGATCTCGTCAAAAAATCAACAGTGTGTAGTTTGTGTGTTTTCTCAACTATTTTTGAAAATGAATCATATTGTCACCGCAGTAAATCCTTCGGGATCACAATAAACCTTCCATTTTGATGGAGTTTCAAACGTACCTACAGCGTGAAAAAAATGAGTCAAGTCAAAGACTTATTTAGATATTTTCATTTGATTACTTACCTACAATTTCCGTCATGTTAAACTATATTATTTCACCATTAATAATGCAATATTCAATTCGTGTGTCTCTTAGTTGGTAAAATTAAAACGTACATATCGAATATGGTCACTAGTATGATGAGGGAACTATCTCGCTCGCAATACCTTAATAGCCTGTAATATTTAATGATTTTTCTCGTGTTTGATTATGAATGCAAACGGTTTAATTTTTTTTCATATTTTTTCATTTTTCACTAGCAAAATACATCCCCGTAATGTGACGTTCCTCTAATGAATGACACAAATTGTGATCGCTTTCCTATTATGAATGCATATTAAAATAGTGTCTCGATTCGCAAAATAACTGTGTATAGTGATTATGTGACCACAGTTATAATGCTTCTATCTAGGAAATTTATCTAAATTCCAACTTAAAAAAAAACAGCTAATTTACCGGCGATGTTATCAATAATTATGAACTCCAACATAGTACGGTAAATCAGACTATGAGGATAAAATAAGGGAAATAGGTTGTAGAACAGAAAGTTTTAATTTGTAGTTTTCTCCCGCCAACGATAAGATACCATAATCTATATCTGCATAATACCCTGCGAGCCACCACGAGGGTATGTGGCAGGGGATGAAGATCACCAAACATGCACTATTGACAAGCGACTAGGATATTTAAGGGAGACATACTAGATAATAGGGTCACATTCAGCTAGATGGTTAGTATCTACATAATAAGAAAGGGATTATTGGTTGTTATTACATGCATCATGCACTACAGACTACTTTAACTATATTTCACCTACCTATCCCTTTGCTACGCTGCCTATTATTCTCTCTTATGGTACGCGGGAAGGTAAATCTGCCGAGTAATGCTAACACCATGTTCTGCATGTTCTCTGCATGACTCCTGTGCCATTTTTCAATAATGACATTATATATTTGTTTAGTAGTACCTGTAGCATCTGTAGCATACCCACCCTGTGGTGCTTGTTGGTGTAAGTAAATTTCTTCACTGTAGTTCAAGTTGGTGATAGATCACCCCTTGTCATATACTCTTGTGGTGGTTTGCAGGGTAGTAAGTGGAAATAGAAGTAGTAGAATTAGAAATTCTTTTATACCTGAAATGAGCAAAATGGCAAATCATCACCTCTGTCTACACTATGGGTCAAAGCAATCGAAATGGCCTCGTCATTTGCAATAGTCGCCATTAACTACACCAAAACATCCAGATGACGTCATAAAATATGGAAGTATGAGTGGAATTTGTAAGAGCCCTTATAGAAAAATCTGTATTGGTCATTCCACGTCAAATCAGCAGTGAGTTGACCCTTGGTGTCTCCGATTCGAAACAAAATTTTTATGTGGGTTCCTTCTAACATTTTTTGAAAAAGTGTAGAAGCGTTTTCGTAAAAAAAAGTTTTTTGGCAGATCTAGAGACGATCAAAATTTTGACCATTTTGCACGTAAACCTTTTTTATTTTCGGTATATCTCCTAAACGAAAATAGCTAGAGAAACGGTTGACATCTTATTTTGTTTGCAAAAGATTGTACAGTAACAGTGTGTGAGAGAGAGTGTCAGTTTGGTAAATAAATGGCTGTTGTTGAGATTGCTTAAATCTTAAATGTTGAAAATTTTAACAAAAAAAATAAAGCCATTTTTAAAAATAAATTTTTGTTCTAGTTTGACATGTTAGTTTTTTTCTTACCTCAGAAACAAATTTGGTTGTGGGCAGTTCACAAACAACTGAGATATTAAACTTCAAAGATTGGACTACGCCCTCATTCGCTACGACCGAAGGACTCGCTGTCGGAGTCAAAATGATGTGCCGCTATACTTCGAGAATTTATATCTTGGTCTGTGTATATGTTAGTGTAATATTTTATGCACCAATTTAAAGATAATTTTATTTTAATTTCAGCAACATTTTTAATTATATGATATAACAAAAAATGGAGACACATTCATGCAATAACCAACACCGAACACCTTAATTTTAGCAACTTGATGAACTTTGAAACTCAGCCTAGTAAAAACTACATAATCTACAGCATTGGCTTTCCAACAAAAGTCGCGAGAGTTAATAAAAATACAAAAAATGGCTAGCGCAAATTTTTATAACGTATTTTTGTTTTTAATGAACGAAAATGTTTAAACATTATCTAGTCCTACAATTTGCTCAGAATCAAAAAATTAATATGTTAATTATAAAATTATTAAAAACCAATGACACCTTAGATCTATCGGTTCTGCAGTCTATTTCCTTAATCTTATGCCTGTGATCCTATCTGCCATAATAGTGCGGCTGTTGTAAAATATGTTTAACGTCCAGCAAAAAAAAGTCTACGTCAAACTTTCGTAAAAGATTTAACCTGTGTTTTTCCCTTCGATGGGATAGAAGCATCTCTCCTTAACAGACACTCGATGCAGTGCAAGACAAGAAGCCCAATCATCAAAATACTCACTTGCGCGGACCAACTCAGGACACCTCCCTGGCAACTGAAACGGTTTCCATTGTCCATTCAAACCCGCCGAGAGCGAACCTCGTCCATCGCGTGCGTTCTTTTCGACTTGGAATGGTGAGAACGTGACAGTATCTACATTCCGCTCTGTATTTTTCCACACGATATGAAGTATACATGGTTGAATCGACGAACAGCGGAAAATATTAGCAACTCCATGAAAACGCGAATAATCGGCCACATGTGAGTCAGCTAAAAGGAGAAAATCGCTGCCTTTCCATGATTCTGTTAATGCATCACTCGACATTGCTCTTATCTGCCGCATGTGGGACTTCCCTAGCGGCGTTCTTTGACCATATATGGAACGAAAAAGGTATCGCGAACAAATAGAGGGGAAAATTTATCTGCTGCTGCACAACTTCCACATGTTCCCTGCATGACTCTTGTGTCGCGTTTTCGTAGTTACTTTACGGATTATTTTAGTAGTTCCTGTAGCATTTGTAGTATACCGATAGTGTGGTGCATGTTCAAAATCTACATGCTACCCCGCGAGCCGCCGCATGGGCGTGTGGAAGGGGGTGGTAGGTCACCAGCCGTGCAAAAATGTAAAATTTTTGGAGATGAAATTGTGACGTGTATTATGGGAGTGTATTTAGAGGAGCTCAGTTTTTATTGTGGTCGCTTATTGTTCGCGGAAAGAACGAATTTTTGTTCCTATCTGTTCGGCAGAGTATCTCTCTTATTTTATCGCATGTCAGACCTAGAAATGTAGTGAGGCGTCATAATAATATTCTGTGTCGCTCTGAAACACACCAGTTCTGAATAGTAGCCTACTATTAGTAGACTCAAGTAGCCTACTTCTAGTAGGCTACTTGAGCCTAATCGTGCAGCCTCCCCGCCTCTAGGGGCTCCCACCTTAATCCCTGTAACAGTTGTATAATACTCTATGTTCGGTCATAGCAGTTTTTAAGGAAGCGTGCTGCTTTCCTTTGTATTTCATTATTTTTTTGGATATATCTATTTGACCAGGGTCCCAAATGCTCGCCGCGTATTGTTGGTGAAAGTAAATTTCTTCACTGTGGTTCATGTCGGTGATAAATCACCCCTTGCCAAATACCCTTGTGGTGGCTGGCAGGGTAATAAGTAGATGTACTACGATATGTTAGATATTTAGAATTTTTTCGTAAGGAGATGGACTACAGGGTCGACTGGTTCAAAACTTCATTTTCCCCGAAAACTAAAATCATAACGGCTGCCAATCAAACTTTTAACTAGGCTTGTCGATAGATAGCGTAGGTAACGTAGTTTTGGGTAGGTAAGGTAGCGTAGGTAGGTAGGTTAGTTCATTTACTGCGTAACAATTGCCCCTGCTAACTACTAATAACAGCATGCAGTGCATGTTTCCGGCGTAACTCTTGTATCTATGTGTATTTGTTTAGCTTTAAAAACATTGATACAAACTGTGTTATAACGGTAGAGTGCCAATAGTGAGCACATATTTGTGAAATTCCTCCTCTTGACAAATTCCGCTAGGTTTTCTCTTATGCATAAGCAGTCGTGGTTGCATTACCTTTTATAGGGATCAGTGTAATGCATATTGGTGATACTTATCTCCTACCCGCCACACCCTTTAGGAAGTTCGCTGGGTATTATGTAGATGTATATAAAGTTATTAGTCTACGTCTACAAACGAGCCACCGAAAGAGCAAGTGACAGGGAATAATATAGCATCAGCCATGGCGAAAGAAGGAAATGTTGAGAAGTAACTGCAAACGGGAAGAAGAAAACGTAAAATTTGCTCACCCTTATAGATGTCTCGCCCTGCCATTAATTGTAGTCATTAATACGGCTACGTAATAAAAATGATCAATGCCATTTGATTCAATCTTTGGGAGCTCAAAGTACAACGAGTACTCGGTCTGATATAAACAAAAAAACAGTCGCTTCCGAGATATTTAAGGTAGTGCGAGCGAGATAGTTCCCTAATCACAATAGATACCATATTCAATATATACGTTTTGATTTCACCTACTGTGAGACACACGAATTAAACATTGCATTATGAATGGTGCAATAAAATAGTTTTACATGACAGAAATTGTAAGTAATCAAATGAAAATATCTAAATAGGTCTTTAACTTGACTCATTTTTTCACGTGGTACGTTTGAAACTCCATCAAAAGGGAAGGCTTATTGTGATTCCGAAGAATTTACTGCGGTGACAATATGATTAATTTTAAAAAAATAGTTGAGAAAACACAAACAATACACTTGATTTTTTGACGAGATATAAGTGTAGGGAATGCCTCATTTTCAATATAAGGTCTCTCTGAAGTGCTACATGTACCATTTCCCATGTAAAAGGGCTGGTATTTTTTGGCAAATATCTCGGAAAGTAATGTGTTAATGGGGTGAATTTTTGATGTCAATGGCAGGGTGAGATATTTTTCTTTTAATATTACGCTCAAACCACCTTAATTCTCAATTTGAACTTGAAATACACACCTGGCTGACTTCAATAATGGGTTAAAATGCGGAAAAATGCTATTTATGTATCTAATATGCGTAATTTTCGCAAAAAACAGCAAAAAAGAAGCAAAATCTTCTACATCTATATGTACATATTACCCTATAAGCCACTTTAATGGTGTACGGTTGGAGGTGAGTTATCACCTAGGTGTACTAAAATGTACAAGTAACTTTCACCAAAGTGCACTACACTACAAGTGTGATACAATGATGTATAAATTATTTTTATTAATGTATATTGCAGCTACGTAAACGAGATACTAGAGTCATGCAGATATCATGCGGAACGTGATGTCAATACCATGAGGCGGATTGAGAAATGAGCATTAAGAGGACGCATCATACCCTTCGGTAAGGAAAAGTTCTGCCGAAAATCCACAAGATGGCGTCACTCGCACCCGATCGAGGCGTTTTAGCGTCAGGAGTCTCCTACTCCAGGACAACTCTCGCACAAGGCACCAGTCTTCGGTAAGTTTTAGCCAAGTCTCCGGCGCGTAGTACAGGCAGCGCTTATATAAGATCTGTGAAAGAAGACTGAACTAATTGCATCACCGTCCGAGCACATCATGGCAGAAAACCATTCAGGTAGCTTGTCGAAATATACCAATCACAGATTCTATCTTACAGCCGTGACGGCTGTTACTTAGCATTCCGATAGAGGAGGGATTGATACATCTCTGTTAGTTTTAGATATGTGAATAATAATAATAGTTTTTATAAAAATTTACCCTACATCTTGCCGTTTTCCCGATGGTTTAATTATGCTCCGGGATAAAATTTTCATGTTTCAGATACGAGCCTCTCTTGACAAAGGTCTATTATTTATACTATAAAAATTTCAAGTTGATGACGTAAGACTCAAACAAAAAATCTGGGGTCGGAAATCATCACAAATCCGACCTGTCGAGCGGGCGTGATGCGTCGCCTTAAGGCGGTTTTACACCAAGGCAACAGAGAGCAACGGGGTAGCATGCGGTAATCGTTGCCCTTCGACGACTGTTGCCGTTTGTAGGTTGCGGCAGGTTGCTGCTGTTTGTTGCTCCTGTCGTTCCTTATACACCAAGGCAGCGAATTTGTCCCACTCACCCTTGATTAAATGTCGCTGACAGCAATTGCCACTGCTGTTGCAGCGTGACACTAACTAACGAGACAGTATCGCTACCCGCATGAGATTGATGATTACCTTTATATTTTTTGCAACGGGGGATTCGTATATATTATTGATGTACCTTTTCAAGGTCCAATATTCAACCATCTCAAAAATCATCCCAGAAGCCAGTCGAGCAATACTCAGCGTCCTAAAGGATTCCATAAGGGTAAGTATAAATCTCAGTTTGAAAGACTGGGAATAAAAGTGTGAGAATTAAATATCATGAAGGGTAAATAATGTAACTGTAAACCAGCTTATTGATTAATATTTATTTAAACATAGTTTTACAAATGCCTCAATTTGTTCACAAGTTTACAAAGTCCAGTACTCTTTGGTAACGTCTACGGATTCGCTTTGTGAAAAAGATTCCGTGGATTGCGAAAGGGAAATAATTCCCGCACTGCTTTCACCTCCCTCCTGGTTGTCATACTTTCCCACCGCGGCATCGAATGAAATATTATTAATCAGGTCGTTTCGCCATAGTTTGGGCGTGCGATCCTAATTTCCTTATTTCATTCCCTACATATTCTCCATACGTATGGAATTCATCTTTTGTTAACGACTCTTTGAGTATTTTATATGCTTCCTCTGCCCTGGAGTCACAGTTTGCCTCAGCCGATTCCCCTCGCTTCCGTGATCCTTTGCTTCCTATGTCAGCTGTCGTTGATAACACTGGGCACTTATCTTTCCCCCGGCCATCCTCGGACTCAATTTTCCCATCCAAATGCTCATGCACCTCTGACGTTTCGGCCTATTAAAATAAATTCATACGATATTAGAAATTAATTTGAAATTTACTGTAAATAGTACATAAATGTTTCAAAGAATTCATCATTTAATTTTTCTAGATTCCGAGTACGGAACAAGAATGGAAGAAAATTTCTCGAGGTTTTGAAGTGACTTGGAATTTTCCGCACTATTTGGGTGCTATAGACGGGAAGCATGTTCTGTTGCAATGCCCTGCAAATAGCGGGAACAATTTTTTTAACTATAATGGAAATTTTAGCAAAGTGCTGATGGCAGTGGCTGATTCAAACTATTGTTTCACTTGTGCTCATGTGGGGTGCCAAGGCCGTATTTCAGATGGTGGAGTGTTCCGAAATGCGTCTTACTACAAGGAAATACTCTCTCAATCCTATCTCCTGAACCGCTACGAGGAAGAGAGAGAGAGAATGCCCATATGTTTTACTGTCAGATGATGCGTTTCCGCTAACAGTAAACATTATGAATCCATATGCTGGAGAACTTGGACCATCACCTGAAAGAGTGTTTAACTATAGACTTTCCCGTGCAAGGAGAGTGGTGGAAAATAGTCTCGGTTTGTTGTGCTCCGTATTTCAACTCTTTAGGAGGCCGTTACTATTGTGTTTAGAGAACGCTGCAGTGGCGGTGACAGCTTGTCTGTATTTGCATAACTTCCTAAAAATTCATGTTCACTTTACCGTCCACCGGGGTCAACAGACTGTGATTCGCCAGAAGGGAATATTTAAACAGAAGGGAATATTTAATAATAAATCAGAAGGGACTTTTATTCCCGGGTCATGGAGAACTGTCGTCAAAAGAGATACAGAAGTGGTTAGTTTGAATCGTGTGCCCAGGAGACACTCGGAAGAAGCGAAAGTAATCAGAAATGAATTTAAAGAGTACTTTCTCTCTGTGAATGGAAGTGTACCTTGGCAAAATCAGTACTGTGGTTAGCATAAATTGTCGAATTTGTAATATTTATACTAAAAAATGTAAACATATGAATCATGATTCGTTTCATTCAGCTATTGGAAATAAATATTGAAGAAAGACAATATTCCTTACCTGAGGATCATTCGTGTCAATGGTGCTGTACCCTGGCCGTGGTTCGTCGACATCCTTTAATGTACAGTGGTGGAAAAAATTAACGCAAAACTCATTGGCGTCTGAATGCGGAGTACGCGGGAACTAATTGAAATCGCTATTCCTTCGACAACTTGACAACAGTGAGACAGCCAATGGAAACCGGGAATATTTAAGCTCTCTATGAATGGATATCGATTTTATGCGTCACATAAATAGGAATACAAATAAGGTTCACGTTAGCGAGATCGTCTTGGAGTTATAAACGTGATGAGTTCGCTTCGCCCCGCAGCCACTCGAAGTATCAAAGTCGCAGTCAATTATGTAGAAATACTTACTAATTTTTTAGAGATTTGGATCCTTTAAAAACATTTTTCTCGGTTAAAGCTTGAGTAAAGTTTTTGCTTTTTGCTAAAATTATGCTTTTATTCTCCAGATCAAATCCACTCACAATAGCAAGTTTTTCCGCGTGTAGGAAATAGCCGTGGATGAACGTCGTTTAAATAGTTCTCAGAATACTTCCGAGAAGTATCATGCATTACAATTAACGTATTGGCGTATTATTCTGTGAATTTTAAGTTAACATATGGGAAATCTGGTAGAAGAGAATGGTTTCCATGATGAGAAAATTTTTCTTTACGAGTATTTCCGATACCTTCAATACCCTACGTAAAATTCGGCCCTCATGCATTCAGGTCGTCTCAAACACTAAAATTTCTTAATTCTTCCTATCGTAATATTATTTTCTTTCTAAAAACTACTTTCAAAAGTCCAAGGCATTTTATTTGGTTCGGTTTTTAAAAGAAACGTTGTAATTCCCTTTTATTGATGCCAAATAAGAACCACTGAACGCGGACTTACCTTGATCGATGCAGAAGCCTCGAAGGGAGAGCGTTCGTCTGCGGCCAAGGAAGTCTGGGGTTCAAATCTTAGCGAGGCCACTTCTAAAGCCCACAGAATAAATCTATACAATGTGATTTTATTGTTGCCAAAACTTCGCGTGAATCCGCGGAAGGCCCAGTGAATGGATATTGACCTCAACCATGAGTGTGTTAATTTTGCACATATTCGGGCTTTTTTTAAGGAATCAGAGCGGTCCCCATGATCGTCGAATGAGATGTTTACTTCCCATTCTCGGGTACTCGGCCCCACTTGATTTCTACATCCTGCCTGTTTTTTATAACCTATGATGCCTGTCGTCTGATTTTGATATCTACTCACTCACCTGTTTATCAATTAATGATATGTTACTCATGAACGAGGGAAAGGACCGAATCTTTGCTTAAGTCAATTACTCGCTTTAGTGAACTAACTTGAAGCTACTTTCACTTTAAAGTTACTTTGCAATGATTAGGAAAGAGAACAAGGATTTTCAGCAGGAATTAGAGTTTGGTTCCATCTGCCGAATTTGTAAATGCGGATTACTCACCTGAGTGAGAGACCAAATAAATGTGGCATTTTCTTGAAAATATCCTGAAAATGGTTTTGAAGTTTTTCTGTCATAATTGTCTCACTTTGCTATGACCAATACATTAGCCGTTGTATAACAGTTCAACTTAAATGATGGAGGATAATACATAGAGAATAAGGTAAATTATTGAATCATTTAAATGCCTTTGACATATACGCAGTGAAAATTGTTCACTAAAATTACGCAGTAAAATTTTATGAGGAGCAATCTTACACTCACACGTAAGTAATACTCCGACAACATTGCATCTCGTATCTTACCCTTAGAAAGTGAGAAAATGCTTAAAATCATATTTTCCATGTAGCGACTAAGCAGTAATTAGATATCTTCCGTATGCCTATTTGTATACTCCTCATAAATCCGCTGAGTAATCAAAGGTGTATAAATTAGGAATGTGCCCTATTAATGATTATACGATTAAGGAATTCTCTTCTCTTCTTCAGTGTTCAACCCTGGGGTTGGTTTGCAGCAGTACGCCATTCCTCTATTCTGTCTGCTTTCCTCTTCATTTCCGTGTATGTGGTGCAACCCATATCATTCACAATCTGCTGCATGAATGACATCCTTGGTCGTCCCCGGCGATTCCTTCCCTCTACAGCTCCTTCTGCTATAGTTAAAACGATGTTGTCATGTCTTAGAATGTGCCCTACGAGTTTGTCTCTTCTTGTTTGGATATGCCTCCACAGGGATCTGGTTTCTTGAACTCTTTCCAGTACCTCTTCGTTCGTGACTCTATCTTTCCAGCTGAGCTTCAACATCCTTCTGTAGAGCCACATCTCCAGGGCTTCTAGCCGCCTTCTCTCTTGTTTTCTTATCACCCATGTTTCGCTCCCGTATAGGGCCACACTCCAAACAAATGCTTTCATCATCCGTTTCCTTATTTCCAAACTGATGTTCTTGCTGGTGAGTAGGATCTTTCTAAGATAGAATGCAATTTTGGCCTGATGTATTCTCCTTACAATTTCTTTCTGGCTTCTACCATCTCTTGTTATTCTGCTTCCTAAGTAGGCAAATTCCTCTACTACTTCTAGCTTCTCTCCTCCAATTCTCACTATTGGGGGTTCATATTGTTCTTCATTACTGCAA
The DNA here is from genome assembly GCA_963169105.1 of Ceriagrion tenellum. Classification (NCBI taxonomy): domain Eukaryota; kingdom Metazoa; phylum Arthropoda; class Insecta; order Odonata; family Coenagrionidae; genus Ceriagrion; species Ceriagrion tenellum. The sequence continues at coordinate 105,425,869 of OY720644.1, read as the reverse complement.
ACCATCACCTTGGTTTTGCGTTTGTTTATTCTCATGCCATTCTGTTTACAGAAAATCCTACCCATTGTGTCGAGCATCCTTTCTAGATCTTCTTTGGTCTCTGCGATCACAGCAATATCATCTGCATAACGCAGCATATCTATCTTCTGTCCATTAATTTTAATCACCACCTCAGTAGATTCACGAACTTGGTCTATAGCTTCCTTGATGTAAGCATTGAATATAAGAGGAGAGAGAGCACATCCTTGTCTCACGCCTTTTCTAACTTTTGCTTCTTGCTTTTGATGAAAATTCCTTATCACAAACATTTCGTTCATGTATAAGCTGAGTATTACCCGCATGTCTTTATATTTTAGGCCTGCTTTCTTCAGCACTCTGAACATCTCTTTCCAGATAACATTGTCAAATGCCTTTTCCAGGTCAATAAAGGCAATATAAGTAGTTTTATTTCTCTGCATTTGTTTTTCAATAAGAAGCCTCAATGCCAGAATTGCCTCTCTTGTTCCTGATCCTCTTCTGAATCCAAACTGATCTTCACTCAGCATATCCTCTACCTTTCCTTCCTTTCTCCTCAGGATTATCTTGATGAGGATTTTCGACGCATGCGATATTAGGCTTAAGGTTCGGTACTGTTCGCATTTTGTAGCTACCGCCTTCTTCGGTATAGGAACCATGATGCACTTCTGAAAGTCGGTCGGTGATTAAGGAATAAAGAATCAATTTATCTTTAAATATGTCGTTATATCATTGCTTCTTCGGAGGTTAAAGTTTTGTATGCTCTACACGATTATATTTACTGACGTTTTACAGAGTCATCAATTTTATCTCTTACTGGTAGTGAATTTTCATGGGTTTTGGAAAGGGACACTAGAAAGCTTTATTAAGAACGAGTGGAAAAGGTTAAAATGCATGCGTAATTCTCTCAACCTGAGCTCTGTGTGCACATGATCACAGTGATTGATCTTCGAGAAATACGCTGGTGTTTACATAAAGGATGAGTGTGTTTGTTAGCCCAATAATCAATCCATCCCCCTCCATTCTCGATTTCCTGACCAATTCTCTGTGAGTTGTCCACATTATGGCATCATCTCACTCGGTTCATTTCCTTCCTTTTCCTTCACCATTTTCCACATTGCATCTAAATTTGGTGTCTTTTTATTTGAGGGGGTCGAAAAATGTTCTTTTCTCGCTTTTTCCCCGAAATGAACGCCAAATAATTCCTGTGAATTTGAGGTGTCGGGCCCGTGGAGCCCGTTCCATTTGTGTTACATGATGTCCTGTTTCGAAGCATCACCTAGAGTTAAGACATTGGTGAACTCGTCATAATTCCTAATTGCTGACGAAAAATGAACATTGATAAACATATGAATAAACTTATTTCTCATTTTTGCGGAAAATTTGATGAATTTCGTTTAATGGTGGTGAGATGTAGGATTTTGTACATTTAGAGACCAAATAAAAGTTCAGTGGGTGATAGTCGAAGGCGTAACCCCTATTCGGGTAATTTTGCGATATATTTGCTATATATTTGCCTTTAACCATCCTACTACCCGATTCCACCTCCTGGGAGAAAGATGAGGCGTACTTAAAGGCCAATAAGATCTTTTTTTCCTCCAAGAATTTCCGAAGAGGCCGCTCTATACTTTTAATAAATATCTCTGCTTGCGCTGTCTGCTCTGTTTGTCCGTCTATCGACGCTCGTCTCGATGAATTAGTCTTCAGCAAACCTAAGCAAAGTTCCGGGTGGCGGTGGTCGGGGTTGTTTGTTGTTGTGAACGACTCACAGTTCTCAAACACTTGCTGCGCTTGAACAGAAAGGCTCTTAGCGCTTTGAAAAATTCGGAGGCTCCCTTCGAATACGTCTGAGGAGGTGAAGGAAGTCAAATACCACTTTTTTCCAGTGGGTTAAACAACTGGCGTCCAAAACATGATCTTTGTCAAAAAGGCATCGTCCGCAACGTAAGGAAAAAATGCGCTCTCAAGACACACTACGTCCTTAATCAATATCATGCGCCCTTCATACATTCCGAGTTTGAATGGATTAGTATTGGCGGTGCTTTGTTTTGAGACGAGGAAATCTTTTGGGATCCTCAAGAGTATCACTAGATTACTCGTTGCTTTAACTCAGACTTAAGTCAGCTGGCCTCAAAACCTATGCGAGATGGGAACTAATAGCGTTTGATTGGAATGGTGTGCGCTGACGAGGTGAAATCCGAGAACTAGTGCTTTCTGTTTTTGTTTTAGTGAGAGTAGATTTCTTTTTAATTTTCTCATAGTTTTGTTAAACGTTCGAAAACAACATCACCGCATATTGTAAAATTAAGAGGACGCATCATACCTTTCGGTAAGGAAAAGTTCTGTCGAAAATCCACAAGATGGCGTCACTCGCACCCGATCGAGGCATTTTGGTGTGAGGAGTCTCCTACTCCAGGATAACTCTCGCACAAGGCAACAGTCGTCGGTAAGTTTTAGCCAAGTCTCCCCCGCGTAATTACCGGCAGCGCTTATATATGATCTGTGAAAGAAGACTGAACTAATTGCATCACCGTCCGAGCACATCATGGCCGAAAACCATTCAGGTAGCTTGTAGAAGTATACCAATTACAGATTCTATCTTACAACCGTGATGGCTGTTACTAAGCATTCCGATAGAGGAGGGATTGATACATCTCCGTTAGTTTTAGATATGTCAATAATAATAATAGTTTTTATAAAAATATACCCTACATCTTGCCGTTTTCCCGATGGTTTAATTATGCTCAGGGATAAAATTTTCATGTTTCAGATACGAGCCTCCCTTGGCAAAGGTCTATTATATATGCTATAAAATTTTCAAGTTGATGACGTAAGACTTAAACAAAAAATCTGGGGTCGGAAATCATCAAAAATCCGACCTGTCGAGCGGGTGTGATGCGTCGCCTTAACTCAGTTCACAGTTACGCATACGGAGGCCAATAAATATGCTGAACGGATGCGAAACTCCATTTGAAATTTGCCTTGAAATAAAACCTCTCGGTAATTGTATCTGGGTAACAAATCTGAATTGCGATCATGGTTCTAAATAATGCTATTTCTCAATTTCGCTCATGATTTCGAGCATATGACCGTCGTTAAGAAAGATCTGGTGCTTCATAAAGATAAAGATAAAGAGACATTTATTTCACCGCAAATAATATTACACAAAATACATAATTAATCAGTAAAATTAGGCACCCCTAAAGATTAACTCTTATATAGGGGTTGCCATTAAATAAAAATAAGGCAGTGCTTGGCAGTGCATATCAAAATAATATTAAAGCAAAAATGGCTCTTATATGAGACCTCATAAGAACATATGCCCATGTACATTTGAGAAAATAAAATAACCTTTTGAAACACAAAATATAATAAAATAGAAACACAAAACAAAACAACAAGATACAGTAATAAGGAAACAACAATCAAACATATAATCAACACACCAGCGGAAACAAAGCGGAACAAAAGCACCAGAAAATCAATCACACAACGGTCACAAACAAAAACTCAATCTTCCTATGATTAAACAACCATCCTCTCAGTTTATTGGTACATTCATGTTCACATTTACAGCAGTGCAATTTTGTCCATAGACCCTCATACAATTTAGGAGCTAAATAATTAAAAAATGTTTGTATGCTTCAATATGTGGTTTCGGAATATTAACAATTTGGTGGCACCTAAGATTTTTCATACAGGGACATGGTTTGTTTTTATGTCCACCACGATTGTAGAAAATGCGTAAAGTTTTATAAACATATAGATGCCGAACTGGGAGGATATTCAACCTTACAAATAGGGGGAAGAACGATTCAGTTCTGCGGGTTCTTAAAATTACCCTTAGACTTTTGTTTTGAAAAATTTTTATTGCTTTGATGTTAGAATAATAGGTGCCTCCCCAACAAGATATTCCGTATTGAATCCTGGAATTTACCAGAGCAAAATACACAGTCCTGAGTACGGAGACTGGGCATTTAGATGTTAGTAGGTAAAATTTTCTCAGGGAGATGATCAGCTCTGATTTCAACTTATTAATGTGCATTTTCCAGTTACAATGATTATCTAATATCAAACCAAGGTACTTAATATGCTTTATAGGATCAATTTTTAGACACTCATTACAAACTCTACAAGATTTGTAGACTGTAAAGAACGAGGGGTTGGGACAGGAGTCAATACTGAGGATGAGTTAGGATTCGCTGTACTGTGAATTTCGGCGAGTTCTTCTCTTCCTAATTCCTCTGAACCACCTTCGTCCTCCTTGTTCTTTTTAAGGCAACAAACTGCAACGAGAGGAGATCGAATAATTCGTCAGCTTATCAATGGTTGAATTTTCTCATTCGAAATCAAACTTCATTGTCGTAACAACTTAAAAGGAGTAACCATATATAACTTCGCATTAATGCGAAAAACAGTGCCATAATTTTCCATCGGAGAGGAAAACTTATGCAATTCAGAGATAAAATTTTCCACAAACCCTGTTGTGAGCGAACATTAGCTTTGCCATGAAAAGTATTCGTCCGGTATCATAGTAAAACTGAAACGCTTATAAAACAGGAAAATATTATGTACGAAAGGTGAAATTATACACGGAATCTGACGTTACAAACATAAAGGCTAATACACTCTACAGTTTCAGGCTTCACTTCGAGGAAGTTAATAGTATCCATACTTAGAGAATGCAATTTCGTACTTTTCCACCAAATTTTATTTTTTGCGGTACAACAAGTTTCACCGACTTGCGGCATCATCATCATTCAGTCGAAACAGTACAGGTATATGTACACAATAGGCAGAAGGAAGGGGGAGGCAATTGGGTGGGTGTGGGTGGGGAATGGGGAAAGACTGCTCGAGTTACTTTTTATTTCACTAGGTTGATTCTCCCTCTATCGCATCACATTGTATACAAAAAGGCAGAAGGAAGGGGGAGGGGAAAGGGACGCTGTGGACGGGGGTAAGGGCGGAGCAGTTCGACAGTAGTAAGACGTGGCGGAGGGAGTTTGGGTAAGGCGGAGGGACAAGGGATGTAGGAGATGAGGACGTGGTCAGTTGGATGAAAGGGTTAGTTTTTCCAGGGTTAATTTTTCAGAGAGGAAAGGAGTGGACTGCTTAACAAGGATCACCTTTAAGAGAGCAACTACACCAGTGATTTTTTCCCCGAAATCATACATACACTTCCAAAAGGATTGAATATGGACGCTCTCGAACAAATCGAGATAAGAAGGCACTTAGCAAACCCCAACACACCCCTCTGTAATGAGTAATTGTACCACACAAAATAAAATTCTGTGGAAAAGTACGAAATTATATTCTCTAAGAATGGATGAAGGCAAATGCTCTTAGATAACTTATTAGCCTACAATCCAAGCACTAAAATATTTAGCCGAACGCAACCGACAAGACGGAGGTGACTTGGGATTTTTGAGTCTCAACATGATAAATGTTTGTATTATTCCCCTCGCCCTCTGAACAATCAAAGCACAAACTATCCTTCGTAGTGTTGCGTTCATATTCCTTTACACATCTCACCATTTTTCTTTTCATTTGTGCCTAACTTTAGTTTCCATGCAGTGGCCGGCACCATGCATCCGCCGCCGATATTCCTTACGTCGGTGGCGAATACGCTTAAAACTTTGAATTCGCACACATTCATTATTCGTGAGGTTGCAATCGTTTGATTCTACCCTCCTGCTATTTTCCTAAAACAATCTTCGTCTTTTTACTTCCCTCCCCGAAGTAGTGACCGCGACCTGCTCACACCTGAGCGGAGCGCCATTTCCTAATCATTTCACGGATAAGGCTAAAGAAGAACTTATACTTTCTCCCGGTATAACATTGGGCATCGCATACATCTCGCGTATCTTTAAATTCTATACCGTGTTTTGTGAGGTATTTCTAGGAAATTGGATGTCGTATCCAACAAAAAAAGACGCGGTTTGGAAGGACACGTAGGTCGCCATATCATAGATTTTTATTCCTCCTTCAATGATCAGAGACCCTGGAATAGTCTCGTGAAAAATGAAATCTATGAATTATTGAGTCGATCCAAATATCCACGATTAATTCACGAAAGAAATTTCCATGAAAGACTCGACACATTTCGTTGACTTTATTCGGTACCATGATGATCAGCATTTTTGTGTCATTCTTTAATTACAGTTAATAACACTTTAACATACTGTGTTGAGGTGGTTGAGTCCTAAGTTTAGCATATCTTATATTTATTTAGGTGATGGTAATTTTCTATGCATAAAAATAATTGAGATGTTACTCACAAATTTCCCCCATATCCGGACGTTTTTTTACTTTTTGCTGGAAGTTTCAGCTTACTCAGAGAATACCAGTTCTCCGCTTTCAATGCTTTCTCTTCGGCACGTTGGATGCTTTTCACTTTTTGCTGAACGTTTCAGCTTACTCTCTGAATACTAGTTCTCCACTTCTTAATGTATTTCTCCTCGCCTTTTCCTCGGCACGTCTGTTCAACGGCGTTTCTAGCAAGGAAATGAGTGTGTCCATGACAACGAGTGAAATATATCCCTATTGCTATGAAGCCATTGTTGTCGAATCAAGCCATTAAATTGTACGATGAGAAAACACATTTTTGGCAATCATGTGGGATGACTTTCTTGAACTATCAATTGTAAATCGTCCAAATTTAAGAAAATGAGGCTTTTTTTTTAAACAGTGACTGTATTTTTTAGTATGTTTATTCTAAGAGAAATTCGCCATGATTTTAGTTATCATGACTAGGGTTACCATGTTTCATTCAAGAAAAGCTTAAGATTTGGTTTTCATATTCGCCTTCAAAATTTGCAAGGGAGCTGAGAACTAGATTAACTTTTTGTTTCATGTGCATACATATTTGGTTTTCTTAGGACTCAACTTGTCGAAACAACTTGCGCGCTAAACTTTTTCGGGCCGGCGTTAACTCCTTTTCGATACTCTTCTGTAACCGAGAACATTTTAGATTTTATTGTCCTCGAGTACTTTAGCAAGGGAACATTTTCATTCAATGACTACTCACCTTGAAAGTCAATCTTTTCTCTATCTTCTTCAAGGTTTATATGAAATACAGGGAAGGGAGTCCATCTCCCTTCCACTATATAGCTCTAGTGCTTGCTTATAAGCTCATGTCTAATAATCGACAGAAGCCATTTATTATTGAATCCCATTATTATTTGAATTTAAAATTTATTCATTCAGATTCATATTAGTTGAAAAGATATTCTGATTACCTTGGGGAGGAACAAAAATAGATTAGAAACAACATACTATATCAGGGCAATAGCTGTTATATCATCTCCATGGCAGTTATCTTTTTGTAAGAACTGACTTAATAATTTTTTACTGCATCTAAAATTCCAAATTCATCTCTCAATATTTCCCTTCAAAATAAGGATTAAGTATTATGCAGGGGATTAGACCGACTATTATGCTAAGAGAAAAGGACGTGATTGAAGGAGAAACAAATTTAATCTCTGCTGAAAGTGACACCGTTCACAAGTGCTCGAAGATTCAGAAGGTGAGAATCTCCAGAACTGCGGCCTGCGAAGATTGGTTTGGCTGCCTCCATCGACCGTTTTACTCGACATGTGGCCTTCGACTCCGTAGTTCGTCGACTCGTAGCTCGTCGACTGCCACGACGAACGACTGACCGCGCAGCGCCGGACTCCAGGGCCGCTGGTGTTCACTTGTGCAAGCTTAAAATGCGTTGAGGCGCGAACATATTATAAATATAAATAAATGGTTTAGTCAACCAATTTATCGCGAACAACTTAAATATAAAGCGATTATTTATAAAACATTTAAAATAGGAATACCAGTATAATGTCACTGAAAAAGTGAATGAATGGTCACATGAGAAATATCATAATTCTATCAAAGGAATTCGATTTCTACCTTTGGAATACAATTACCATGTTATTGCATTTTGATGGCTATATCAAGGTAGTTTAAGCGAAATATCATTTTAATTAGAAATCAATGAAGTTGGAGTCATTTTTAAGAAAAATATCTCACATATCCAACGACACCAAAAATGTTACCCCCTACCACATTACTTTCCGAGATATTTGCAAAAAATACCAGTCCTTTTATATGGGAAATGGTACGTGTATGCACTCCAGTGAGACATTATTTACAAAATGAGGAATTTATAACACTTTAATGTCGTAAAAAAATCGTGTGTAGTTTGTATGTTTTCTCAACTATATTTAAAAATTAATCATATTGTCACCGCAGTAGGTTCCTGGGTATAGCAAAAAACCTTCCGTTTTGAAGGAGATTCAAACGCACCGCGTGAAAAAATGAGTTAAAGACTTATTTAGATACTTTCATTTAATTACTTACAATTTCTGTCATATGAAACTATATTATCGCACAATTAATACTGCAATATTTAATTGATGTGATCTACAGCTGGTGAAATTAAAACGTATATTTTTAATATGTTCTCTAGTATGATTAGGGAACTATCTCGCTCGGACTACCTAAAGTAGTGGCTTTCCTTAATTATTACAAAATCCACAGCTCATATGTTGAGTCGCGTAAATACCTGTCGTGGAGTTCTAGAGTGAACTTGGCTTCGAGGTCAATTTTCCTTGGTTATTTCGCATGCTTCCCCTCGGAAGAGCTTTACATCTGCGTCCCTTCTTCTCCCTCTCCAACTTCCGGTTGGCGATGGCCGCGCAAGGACGCTTCCGAGACCGGAAGGTGAAAAATTGAAAAGGATCACTTTTTTGGGAGGCATCCGCCTTTCTTCCCTCCCACCCTACCCTGTCACCCGCTCCCCGCCCTCTCCTCCTGCACCCAGCCATCACACAGTTAAATCGATCACCTCCGCACTTCACAACACAATTCCACTGGTGGACTTTTCGGGTCGAATGTTAAATGCTAAGCTAACTCAGATTACTTTAAAATAAAACATTCCTTTTTGATGGTTTGTGCGATTTGCGTTTACGTAGAGACTAAAGGGAAATCTTGCATGCGAGTAGTTTTTATGAGTTTGTATGAAAAAAATTGCATTTTTACCGGTTTGGTTTCTTGGCTGTTAAATGATATTTTAACACTGAATCTTCTATAAATTAACGTGTATATTGAGATAAATCCATTAACAACGCACAGGAATTGCCCTAGATGTAATGAAAAAGATTTAAAAATTTGATAATGTTGGCTAACAAATACCAAGATATTTTGCCAAATAATAGTCATATTTAGATATGATTTTCGTTTAAATATCGCTTCGATTCTCCGGCGCAATACCAAGTCATAAGAATTCTACATGCCTATCAACTCTTGCATAGTTTATACAGCTACATGTAAAGTAAAATATCAGATAATTCTTTCCCAGCGGATGACTTCATCTGTCTATTCCACGGCTATGCAATGATGCTTGCGGTATTTTCATATTCGTTCCTTCGCAAATCAAAGTTCGAATTGCAATTTTTGTTACCTTCGTCTCCTCAGAATCATAAAAATACAAAGGTAAAAGAAGCAGCTGGTGTTGATCTAATCTAGATTATTGTGTTTATAAATAGAATTAAATTCCAAATTAACCAGTCCATCGCCATTCCTTGTCATGTGAGGCCATCTATCATTAAGGTTTCGAAACTTGGGTACGGTTATTGAGGCACTTGTTATAAGACAAAGGTATGCGTATAGTCTTTTATTTGTATAAAGTATAGTCTTTTGATGAGGATACAATACGCGGTGTAAAAATCAATTATGGTTCCGTCCAAATGAAGAAGGATTAAATTACTGCCGGCAGATTTGTGTGAGCCACGTTCGCCTCTAGAGCCGTCCACGCAGCACACTTGACCATCTGGAAGGCATTAGAAATAAACGGTTACCTTGCGTTTTAATGGTAACGGTAGGTATTACCAAATACCAATTAATTAATCATAAAAAAATTAGAGGATGATTGGGAAAGACCAAGATGAATTGACGTTATATTTGACCTCGCACACGACATAAAAAAACGCAGCATTCAAATAGGCGAGTAGTACGTAGTCTCTTGTGGGTGTAATAATATTGGCGTATGGTCTTCCAGAGGTGTTCGGTTCACCTAGCAGGCTTCCCTGGCTGGAGGTTGATTTTATTCGGTGTACTAATGAGGATAGTACAACATACCGTTGGGTAGGATGGTGATGGCTCCTCCAATTCGGATACAGGTCAGTTTGATCCACTTCCCAATTCACCCTGTGTCCGAATTTTTCATCACTCTTTCTCTTGGCGAGGTATATAAACCAGCTATGCTGCTTATATAATTTGGCCAATTTTGTATCAATTTTACAGCCCTGATGATGGTGAGCGAGACGCTTGCCAAAACGGTGGCCTGGTGTGTAATCCGAGAAGAATTTATTTATGAATGTATAGTAGATTTTTTAAATTTCATTTACACAGATCAGTGCGAATAGACAAAGTTCAGGTGGTACTGTAAGGTTACGACAAAATATACCATGTGCTGCAAAATATAAACAAAATCATAGATATTAGTTTGCAGGTTTCCGCGGCGTTGATCAAATGATATCAACATTGTTCGGGTTGCATCCGCGTCAGTTGTCATTCAGCACAACAGTTTCGCCAGCTATCCTGCTGGCGTCCTCAGGTGAAGGATAGCGAGAAGTCAAAGTTAAAATATGTTTATTCCCAAAATATAAAGCATAAAATATACATTATACATTTAGGGGCCCCGTTATAGGATTTCTCCTCTTCAGGGTTGAGTAATATTTACAGTTAAGAATGTTATTAGAAAGAGCTGTTGCATATTTACATTAAACAACTGAAAGTATATACAAAGTATTGATTGATTGTGTGTTATCATTGGAATCGGAATGGCGTATGGCCTGGCATTTGCCCTAAGTCGTGAGGAAAACCGGAAAAACCTCACGCAGGCCGCCGTATTAGGTTTGGTTGAGTAGGCGTTGGAATTCTTAGTGTCTTCTTGGTCCTAGTGATACAGGCGGGGTCGCGGTGGTGGTGGTCACGAAGATGGTCGTCGTTGCGAAGGATGACGTAGTGCCAGTTTCTTGTAGTAGTGGATGCTTCCATGGGTTGAATATTTTGATGTCCTCTAATTCTCGTGCTGTTTTGGTTGATATCCTTTGTTTCTCGTGCTGGAATAATGAATTTATGTTTAAATACAGTCTGATAATTATTTACAGGTACATAATTTATTCATAGTCTGATAATTATTTACAATCATGCAATTTATTTTAAGGGCATAGATGTATTTACATTAGTGGAATAGTGCATTGCACTTGGTCTTAATTATGTACTAATAAGTTTGATTTTATTCCCGGAGACATTTGTACAGTTTATATACAAGTGGTTGTATGTTCAATTTTTAGATATCAGGTGAGCCGTGCAAAGTACTTTGTCTATTTAATAATACCATTATTTAAGCTGAAAATTGCTCATTGCATTTGTTTAATATTAACTATCTCCCAGAAGAAAGAATGAATTAAAATGAAACTTAGAGTGCAGCACGATAGTTGTTAATAGTATTTACAAAACTATATCATGCTGTCAAAACAGAGTAGAGAGAAAAGTAACTTAGCCATATTAATATGTGCTGCGTTTTGTCTTCGCAATCGTGGCGAACTGCGAGTTCCAGGAGTACGCCGCCTTCACGGAGTATCCCAGAATCTCGCGGGCCGCTGAGTCCACAATCTCGGCGACAGTCGGGCGGTCATTGGGGTGGAGGTTCGCCAGTACCAGGCTTAGCAATCTTATAAGTCCTGAGATAGTTACTGGCTCGTCATTTGCAGGCACATCTGAAATGGAAGGGAGAGGGACAGAGGTTAATGGTTTGGGTCCGTCCTTATACAGGCCAAGTTTGGCGCCAAAAAGCGATCAATGCTCCGGCCAATCATGGAGCAGCGTCGCGTTTGCGCGGGAATCTTACTACTCTCTTCCAAGCGCTGTGCAATGGATATCCATCTTCTCTGTTAGAATTCTTAGGTGTTTTTACGATTTCTATAGCCTCTCTTATTATTCTCTGGAAGTACCTGTTTTCCTTGGCTATTATTTTTGCGTCTTCGAATTGTACGGTGTGACCCGGTTCACTCCATGCGTGCTCTGAGATGGCAGATGCTTTGAAATGTCTATTTTTTGTCGTTCTCTGGTGTTCCTTCAGCCGAGTGCCCAAAGCTCTGCAGGTTTCACCTATGCATGACTTCCGACAAGAGCACGTCACTTGGTAAACGCCTTCGGAGAGGGTTGATAGAACTCTGTCCTTGGGCCCGGGAAGAATGTCGGTTATCTTGGTGACACAGTTAAACCTCGTGACCACGTCATGCTTCCGTAAGACCCTAGCGATTTTTCATCGCGATGATGAAAATGACACCATGATTTATTGTGTCCATTTGAGTAATATACATATTGGCATATTGAAAAAAGAATGCATTTGAAATATTGATACGCTTAATACACGAGTCTTACCTCTCCAGTATGGCCGTATCGGCAGGAACGGTTTATAGAACATATCCTTTAATGATGCAAGATTTTTGTTTGTCTTTCGTTTATACCATGAGTGGCTAGCATTTTTATTCCCAAAATGGACATCGCTGCAAAAAAAGTGTCATTGCATTTCATTCCTTCATTCCTCTCTTTGGGTTTATGATAAGGTAGTCCGAGCGAGATAGTTTCCTAGTCACAATAGAGACCATATTCGAATTATACGATTTAATTTCACCAGCTGTAGGACTAATGAATTAAATATTGCATTATTAATGGTGCAATAATATATATTTATATGACAGAAATAGCAAGTAATTAAATGAAAATATCTAAATAAGTCTTTAACTTGACTCATTTTTTCGCGCGGTGCGTTTGAATCTCCGTCAAAACACACATGGATACAAAGTACACACACGCGGCACATATCTTGCACATCTACACCTGGGGAGAAATTGAAAGCAAATTTTCTCTTTTCAATTCATTTTCTAAAATGTGTTCTCCGTGACGTCATATATTGTCCCTAGTTCAGACTTTTCACTTAACTTCTGTGTAATTTTTTTGCCAAATTTCCTCACTAATGGGTCTTTTTTGTCTCAATTATTGCTATTAAGGTCTGCGTCAGTTCTTTGTCTATTCTTTTCCTTTCTATATGCCTTCTGTCAATTTCCAAATCTATTCAACATTTATTTTTCTGTCCTTCACATTTGAAATAATTTGACTTCTATTCCCGACTACTAGACCCAAGCAAACTCTCCCATCTTCCACGATAAATACCCAGTTAGTATTAACCCAATTATTACCGTTTTCCTCCATCTCAACTCGCACACCTCAAAAGCATTTTCCCTTCCTTCACTTCCCGTTTAAAATTTTCTAACTTCCCTGCCCACTTGATTTTTCTGGACTTCTCTAAGCTCATAATTTTTACCCCTGCCCTCCTCTTCTGCTTTGTCTTAACCTTGCATCTTAATATTTCAATTTTCCTTGGTGACTTTGTAGTGTACACATTTTGCAAGCATACGACTACAGAGCCCTTGCCTGTCCTACTTCCTGGCATGCCACCCACCCTAGAGGGCCGAGTCCCATTGTTTCCAGGATACATTTTTCCATCCATGACTAACATTTTACTGGGTAATGATGTTTTGAGGTGATATTCCAATATTCATCATATTCAATTAATTTCTACGTCATACGATCACGTAAACTACCTATCTCATAAATCTTACGTTTGATCTATTTAGGCATGGATGCCCCTAACAGGAGCAATTATTATTCAGGGACACGACAATACAACCCAATCCGTTCAGTAAGCCGTTGGAAACGCCTCAAAACAGCTGTTTAATGGAACGTATAATAAGGGCATTAATTTTATTTTGTGGACTCTTATGCTGTGAAAAGCTTCTTTTTTTATAATGGTCTGACAGAATAGAGGAATTTATTGCACGTTAAATTTTTCAGTCAAAGATATAAATAGAAGAAATAACGTGGGCTCAGTCAGTGCCACAAATTATCTTATTCTGAATGCTAAATTTATTTCTCATCGAGGGTACTGACTGAATTCTCATTTCAACTACTGTACAGAATTTATATATAGCCTTTTATACACATTGTTGCTTTCATTTTCTTTGTAATATTACCAAGCAAGCCACTAAAATTTGTGAGCAATGATCCTTCTATTGTTTGCGATTATCTTAATTATGTTCATAATTTTTCCTTCAGGCTATCTCACTATCAGTAATAGCTGACGTTTACTCTATTTTATAGGATGCTTAGAGTTTTTTGTGATACCCATGTTTTATTGTATCAATGGATCAAAAGGACAGGAAAAGAACACAAAGGCTGCTATTCTGAATCGAGTGACGCTATTTCTGGCTAATGCTGTTCCTTGCTCCAGAATAGCGTCAGAAGCGATTCTGAATACGATGCAGCTATCCAAGGCGTCAGTTCCGTAATTCTATTATCAATCCCGCCCCCATGGGTATGAAAACCTTCTGGTACAGTGATTGGAAATTCAGGCAGCCAATGACGAGCGATGTTTACGTTTTTCACAAACAGCTGAGATCTTCGCCATGGATGCCGTGAGTCTGGTGCATGAAAGAATATTTTCCGTAAATAATCCAACTAAATTCATTCAATGCTGTCTTCGGATGCTATTATACTCTATTTTGTTCTGCATTCATCAGCTGATAGATAACTCTCTGATAATTTTAGATTTTGAGAACGGGATTTCAGTTTAGAAGAGTCTGGCAATGTTTGTTATGTATACCTATATGAACATATATGAACTACCCGAGCTGGAAAACAATTTTAATTTCTATAATGATACTTCACCTCACCATCGTAAAAAAGCGTATTGTCTTCATGTATCTTTTAGGTTAATTTTTTTAACATTTAACTTCCACAATTTATTCGAGGGAGCGGACGACGTTTGGATACATGAGACGTGCATGATCAAGCAAAATGATCCAGCATTATCTTCAAAGTATACTTTCATTTGAAGTTATCATTGGGTTTGTTACCTATAATAATCTAGTACCTATTCTCATAAATTCATCAACTGATAGAATGCTTTCGGAGAACCCGTGCAGTGAACGGAAATTTAGTTCAGAAAATACTTGGGACGTTTTGTTACATATTGACAAATAATGATTACCATGCTGAGAGAACAATTTTAAAAAATTTGAGAGCCTCGTATGCGAACCACGCCTTCTTCCTCTGTGGGGATGAACCGCTCTTCTTCTCGCTTAGCCTCTTCCGCTCGCGGTGGAAGCTGGTCCTTAGATTCTTTATTTTCTTTTTCACCACTTCGACATTTAAATTATATTTTTCAACAAGCTGAGCCAGTATTATTATCTTCTTACGACTATTTTTGTAATATGTGTCAGTAATGTCCCAAAGTATTTTACTTTCGCGGTAATCGTTAATGAAAGAAAGCGTTTCTTCTGGAGACAAATCCATCAAAAAAAATGTATAAGAACTATCAGAACACAAGCTCGGCTCAAAGGATCTCCACGCAACAGTATCCACCGAAGTACTCTCTCTACACAATGTGGGCTGGGAGGGAAATCATCCTCAAGTCTCGCTCACAAATCCAGACGCCTAATCTGGCTTTGGAACATTCTGAGGTACAAAATTAGTGTCTGTTCTACTTCATATTATTAATTTGTGAGCAAAATGGAATACGGTCAACCAGGCTTGTTTCCCACTGGAGGTGGGAAGCGTGGCGACCGGAGGCAACGGGGTTTTTTGCAGCATGCGACATTGCGGTTGCCCCATTATGGCAACAGAATTCGGCAACACACCGCATGCGGCGTGTTGCCTCTCGTTGCCTTGGTGTAAAACCACCTTTAGGGAGCAAATCAACCAATCAGCTACACGAACTGTCGACCAACCTTCCACTAAGTCTCATTGGCACACCATTATAGGCCTCCTCACACCTGAGTGGACACGGTCGCTGCTGTGCATTTACCCAAGTAGTCGTGACTACGGGTTTGATGTATTGTTGTGGCGTTAGCGACAAACCGAAAAAGCTTTCTACATCTACGTCATGCCCTGCAAGCCACCCAAAGGGCGTGTGGCAGGGAGTGCTTCCACACCAGGCATGCATGAATTATACGGCAGAACACCGAAACTACATTGAAATCAGCGTACCACACATGCAACGCGCCAATTAAAAATCTGCTAACCAAGAAACATTCTATCGCCAATCGTTCCAACATGCAAGGGATTCAAAGACTACTACTACAGATTCAAAATATCATGCATAAATACGAACATCAATATTTATATCATACATAAATAAGAACGTAGAGAATATAAAGAAAAAGATCTACAGTCTAGCTAATGTCACTATTCGCACTATTCATGACGGCGATTACAGCTGTTACGATCCCGAATGGTACGCGGAAAAAAATGACATTTTACACCCATCGGTTCTACAGTCTATCTCTCTAATTTTATTGGCGCGATCAAATATGAGATAGTAGGTACAAGGGGGTTAATAGTATGTTTTTTACGTCGTCAGAGAAATGTTTTTCCTGAAATTTGGTTAAGAGGTTAAACCTATATTTAATCTACGCTTTGATAGCGATTCCCATCCCAATTCTTCTAACAATCCAGACAATAATATGATAATAATGTTTAAACAAAGCTGCTATATCACGGTCGTGCTTTTCACAAGCTTTCATCTTTATTGCTATAATGTCATTAGATTTTATGTAGTACGAAGATGACTTGACAAAATGCTCTGTTTCACGCTCCGCTGCATGCGATTCACGTTGATGACGAAGAACTTCGTGCGCTCTTGCCGGCCATGGAAGCCCTCCGCGCGCAGTGCACGGCAAACAGTCGCTGTGTTGACAATGATATCTCGACTTGCTTGGTCGGCAGCAATCTTGGGAACACTTCGTTGGGGGTTTTTCTTGATTTCCTTGCGATGAAACGCTTGTCAGTGTCGCTGAGGGATGGTGGACGACCACTACTTGGCTGATTTTTCAACGTTTTAATCTTGCAAAATCGGTCAATAACAGGTAGTACCGTTGATCGATGACGCCCGACAGAATCAGCTTCCCTCTGCAGGGACCAGCTCTTGTTATGAAGCCTCAGATTAAGTTCTCTCTCCTCCTCCGATGTCTTCTTCCCCTTCCGACCATTTTAAAACAACTTGCCAACGGTGGATAGTCGTGCGTTTGCGTTGGGAGCAGAGTCTCTTGCGGGCAGATAGCTAAACATGTCCAGCTGACTGCTTGTTTGAGAAATCAACAAATCGACGGCGCAGCGCTGAGCGAGAGCTCAGGCAAAGTGTATTCGCACAAGCGTATGATTACTTTTGTCGCGGCACACAAACAGATATCTGATGTTTGTAATTTTTTGAAAGTTTATCCATGTTATTTTTGTAAAAACCTTTTGGTGAAACCAATGAAACAATCATGAACCTAACGTATGTTTTTTTCTCGACTCACATCAACCAAGAACTTGAGAAAATCGGAAATAGTTCCGAAAACTCACTGGTGTACGAATACTTTTGCCACTCGCTGTACATCGACGAAATACCGTGCGCAGTCAGACGAGAAACTAGGAGAGTGATACGTACAGAACATGCTACAATTCATTACACTACTGAACATAAACTACTGAGCATCAAAGAAAACAAAATATGTAACGTAGAATCAATTAAATACTTAGGCGTCACCATCAGTGAAGACATGTCATGGGGGAAACACATCAGGGAAATAACTAGTGTAGCAAACCGTAGATTAGGATTCGTAAAAAAGGGTTCTTCGCAAATGCGATGAGATAGTACGAGAAAGAAGCTATTTTACACTTGTCAGGCCTCATTTAGAATATGCCGCTAGTATATGGGATCCGTACGAGGAAGGTATGATGAAAGAATTAGAGCGCGGGCAAAGGAGATCTGCTGGGTTTGTTAAATGCCGTTATGATAATTGTATAAGTGTTACGAGTTTAATAGAAGAACTAGGATGGAATTACTATCAGAACGCAGGTTAAAATTTAGGTTAGACCTTTTAAGTAAATTCGAAACCGATTTGTTCACAGATGACGTTAGATATATATTAAGAACCCCTGCGTATTATGCTAGGTTTGACCATATTAACAAAATTAGAGAGATAGATTGTCGTACCGATAGATTTAAAATGTCATTTTTCCCGCGTACCATAAGAGAGAACAATAGGCAACGTAGCAGAAGGGATAGGTAGGTGAAATATAGTTAGAATAGTCTATAGTGCATGATGCATGTAATAACTACCAATAATCCCTTCCTTATTATGTAGATTTTAACCTGTGCTATACTGTAGTAACTAATATTCTATTGTAATTACTACTGCAATTACTTGCAATAACTAATAATCTACTGTAGTATTTAATAAACTGTGACCCTATTTTCTAGCATGTCTACCTTATATATCCTACTTACATGGCAATAGTGCATGTTTGGTGATCTTCACCCCCTGCCACACACCCTCGTGGTGGCTCGCAGGGTATTACGTAGATGTAGATGTAAGCCTCTGGTTATAATTTCTGTGACAGAAAAATAGTTCTACAATGTACTAAATCATGCAACAGCATATCATACGGGAGATTACGTGCGAGGTCAGTAGCTAATACCATGTTAAGATTTTTAGCACTACTGAAAAAACCTTTTTAATCTAGCCAGAGTCAAGAGAACTGATCTATCGCAACTATTATGGTCCCTTGTTCCACGTGGAAAAAACGACATATTAAATTTATCGATGCTGCAGCACATTAGATAACGCTCATACATCGCTGTATTTACAGTATTCTACTATCGACCTCGTGTTTTATAAATCCAATTGAATATCAAGTATTGGTCCGAGTTAGTGATTCAAACAATCATCCTTCGCCGACGTTTCTCTCTTCATCAGACTTTAGACAGTTCACATCGGGATGATGTTCCTTAAATTTTATTATTATTTTTATCCAAAGTCTTATGACCATTTGGCAGGTTTTACCTCAATATGCATTGTTAATGATTCTGTACCCTTACATAGAAATTTTAAGCCCTGAAGATGGAATTTGTAAAATTCCGAAACGTTGGCGAAGGATGACTGTTTGAATCACTAACTCGGACCTATACTTGATATTCAATTGGATTCATCGCTGTATTGTAATAACCAAGTTTTTAAGATTCTTTGAGAATAATCTCTTGAGTGTCGGGAGCAATAACTGAGAGCTCCTCTTTCAGAACGACGGAGGATACATGACGTGAGTACTTTTTTTTGAATCGAGGTGCGTATTGAGAGGGGACAAAAAGTCCAAGAATGCAAGTCACAATAGGTGTCTTGAGAAGGAAAACTCCTCGATTGTTCAGAATAAAGCGGCGTTGATGCATTGTCACTCAGAAGGCAAAAGGAAATGCAAATCATAGGAATACACAGCAGGGTGACGGCATCCGTCGTCCCTTTCTTCGTCGTCGTGCTGAGTGCAGACAATCGTCTCACCTCGTTCTTCATTTGCAAACGTTTACTGCACTTAAACCGTTTTCTTTGAAAATCCTTCAGAAACAGGTAGTCCGAGCGAGATAGTTCCCTAGTCATAATAGAGACCGTATTCGAAATATACTTTTTAATTTCACCAGCTGTAAGACTCATAAATAAAATATGTATTGCATTATTAATGGTGCAATAATATAGTTTTATGTAACAGAAACTGTAAGTAAATAAATGAAAATATCGAAATAAGTCTTTAACTCGACTCATTTATTCACGCGGTACGTTTGAAACTCCCACCAAAAGGGAAGGTTTATTGTGATCCCGAAGAATTTACAGCGTTGACAATATGATTAATTTTCAAAAATAGTTGAGAAAACATACAAACTACACGCTGTTAGTTTTTCTTGCGACATCTAAGTGTTAGAAATTCCTCATTTTGTAAATAATGTCTCTCTGGAGTACATACACGTACCATTTCCCATGTAAAAGGACTGATATATTTTGTAAAATATCTCTGAAAGTGATGCGATAAGGGGTTGAACTTATGGTGTTCTTAGTATGGTGAGATATTTTTCTTAAAATGAGACCAAAATCATTGATTTATAGGTGAAATGATATTTCGCTCAAACTACCTTGAATGTTCACGAAAAAGCTAAAAAGGAATTGAAAAAAATTAAGTGATTAAATGAAAAGTAAAGTTTGGTGTGTAATTAATGTATATTGGAGATAAGATCGCCATAAATCGGAGTACTTCTGAATAGCTTCGCTTAAAAACTAAATAATTCGTACGGACGCGTAGCATGTAATATGGTAGTTATATATAATTCTTAAATGACATGTTCCCCTTTTCATTTTTATTTGGGGTAATAATTAATAATCAACTATAACTTTCTCGGCCAATATGCACTATAGATAATACATAATAAGATTCTTGAATATTTGGTCAATAATGTATTTAACTCACAGCCAACGTTTCGCCTAGTATATTGGCATCCTCATGGCTTAGTAACACGAAACGAAGAGTAATATAGCCGGGTTATTACACAAATATTAGTGCAAAAGTTGAAGAATCAAAAATTAATCTACCATTGAGTTTTATATTGAACAATAACAAAGTTAATAACATCTCTAAACAGTAAAGAAATATGTAAACAACCAACAATTAAATTGATGAAGTAATAATTATTTTTTGTCAAAACTGGAAAATAATAAATTATAAATGCAAATAGTGTTGCCATTTGGACGGTTAAATCTGCGATGAATTTATTGAATCATATTGTGTTGCTTTTCCTATACGATCCCCAATCAATCTGATGATAATTTCCCTCGCTACGACGAAGTCAACAAATTCTTCATGCAACAAAAGAACATCTAAATGTTAGAACTGCCTGTTTAACTGCTGCCAACTCAAGTGATTCGATTATTGGGATGGCTCAAAACCAGCTGACGCCCCGTTTCGACTCGTATCACTATGAGACTTCAAAATGGTGGATTTTTTAACCACATGCCTCGCTCTCTGGCTTGTTAAGGAGGTTCCACCGAGAAACGAAGTAAAAGTCATGTTCATGAAAATTTCGAAATAAGCCCTTCTTCTTGCATTCTACCGATTGCCGTTGAAAAAAATTAGGATTCCCACGTTATATGTCACGGAAATCTCATTTAAAATGAAAATTTCTTTTTTGACTAATTTAAAAATAAAACTAATATTTCTTAATTTATATATTATTAAACAGAAAATTTCATGAGAAAATTTTCATGGGATCTTATGGCAATGCTTGCCTTTAGGTAGAATAAATGAAGATTACTATTCGAATATAAATGTCGTTTTGACAAAACACTGATCTAAGGTGATCCACAGTATAAGAGTCATGATAGTATTAAAAAAATATACCCTTATCGCGTTGGTTTAAATGATATCAACATATGTTTGCAACAAATACAGCAGAAATCACGTAGTTACTAATAAGTGGCGCTGCAGGTTGATTCAACATTTTAAAGATTGTTTTAAAAATAAAGTTTTAACAATTGTTTCCCACTTCTAAGTGCTTCGATACAACTCATTCACAGAGTTGTTAAGTACTTGTTTAAATACTATAGGTGACTACGTAAGGTAGTGTTTTTTTTAATCGACTTCCTTACACTTGAGAAGATGGATTTTTCACGGGCTTTTGACTCACCGAGTGGCGGATGAACCTCTTTAAGCGAAGTAGTTTTCATTCCCTGTCTCACTCTCTCCCTCCCCCTACGTCTTTTCCTTTCACCCCCTCCACTTCCACCTCCCCTCTTTGCCGCGTAGATCTGCGCCAGGAACTTCTGCGTTAGTTATACGCTCGGGGAATTCATAATGCCTGCATCGGCCGGCAGTCATGCACCTTGCCAAGTCTGATAGAATGGTGGCAATCAGCGGTAAGCAATATTTCACCGCCGTGTTCGCTCGTAGCTTGAGGAAGTCATCGATTCGAGGAAATGATTTGCCAAGAGTGAATGTTATGCACATGAAATGAATGGCATTCTATTTCCTTTAGCGATAATTGGAAAGCTGTGCGTTAATCATCAGACGTGAGGTAATTCATCACCGCCAGTGTCATTGTCAAGGTTAGCAATGGAAATAATACTTGTTGATAATGTATCTGAGCGTAATAATTGTTACACTAAAACCCTGGTTACGCGATACATTAACCCGTACGTAATGTAAGAATGCATGAACGCGTGAATGAACGCGAAAATTGACCGTGATACCACACCAACTTGTAAGAATGCATGAACGCATGCACTGGAAAATAGAACCTGCTCTATTTGGTTCATGCATTCGCACATGAACTTGTACATGAACACGTATGGGTTAATGTATCGTGTAACCAGGCTTTAATTCAAGTTTTTCATGCTCCCTGCATGACTCTTATACCTCGTTTACGTAGTTGTATTTATAGATTAATTCAATAGTTGCTGTAGCATTGGTCGATAACCTACAGTGTAGTGCATGTTGGTCAAAGTTAATGTTTACACTAGAGTGCATGTTGTTGATAAATCTCTCCATTCCAAACACCCTTGTGGTGGGTTACAAGATAATATTTAGGTGTAGATAATGACTTAGAAGCATAGATGATAACTTTCGGCATTTTCTCTAATGATAGCAGGTATTGACCTATTCTTAAATACAGAAGTTGTCGCCAGAGGGTTGATCTTCAACAAAACGATGTTACAAAGTACCTCTTGCCATCATATTTCCTATTTTAAAACTTTATTACACGATACTTGACCTTGTCCAAGTCCGAGAATGCTAGCGAGTACTGAATTTCTAGTACGAAACCTAGCTTGAAACCTTCCTAGGAGCTATCACACGATACTTGAACTTACTTAAGGTCTGTTTAGTAGATATTTGATCTAGTACAGTTTGACGAGCGTAATGGATAATTTCGAACGAAGACGACAGCTTTTAGCCGCTCCATGCCGTAATAGCAGGAGTAGGGGCAAGAATCTTTCAAAAGCGTCAATTAATTATCGATTAAAACCTCATCAATTGCCTCGGGTACCCAAGGCATTGTGTATTGTTGAGAGGTTTGAGTTGTTTATTTCATCGCGGGGAATTGCAATTGTCACGAGGGCCTATGGAGGCGCTGACATAAAAAATTTACGACCGCCTTGCAACGAGCACAGATGATTGGTCGGTGGCTACTAGGTGTTAATCGGAGCAAGTATCAAACTAGTAGTGCCGCACCAATTACGAAAACAAGGATACCAGCTGGTATACTAATGATCATGCAGGATCTCCAGTATGCTCGGTCTGTATCACGCGATAATTTACCTTGCACAAATCCCAGTATGCTAACTAGCACCCTGGGACTTGTACAACGTCAGGTATAATTCATGCATGCCTGGTGTGGACGCACCCCCTGCTATACACCCATTCATGTAGATGTAGATGTAGTATCGTGCGATTCAGCCTTAACATTCAAATTCTCTTCTCCCCCCTCCCATTCCTTATCGTTGCGGTCACGGCTCTTCCTGAACTCAAGAGGGAATTTCCACTTCAAACCATTTCACTGATTCAATGCTAATTTTATAACTGAGGCGTTTATGTAGCACTTGATCGCTATGACACTGTTGTTTGTTTTTAAGAAAACATAACATCCTTGATAGTTCTATTCTGGCAATATCTAAATTTATGAATGAAAAGACCTGATTGTGTTTCACACGATCCATTTACCTTTGTTTATTCTTACCCTTGGCACATGTTTGCATCTCTACCTTGTCATATTTCTCTTCGCAATTGAAGAAAAAATCGACCAAATTCGAAGTTTTTACATCGTTTTTCGATAAATATTTACATCTTTGTCTGCCGTTAACGGCCTTCGGAATGACCTGCGACCGATCGGAGCTCTGTCTTGCCCCAATGGTATCCTCGGATATCAATATCAGAAAATATTAGGCCAACTTTCGCCTTTGAAGTCTCATTCCGGGCAAAGCGATCTGCAATTGGCTGCAATACTCTCCCTTAAGGTTCCGTTGTAAAGCTAGGAGATATGTTTAAAACGAAAAGTGCAGTGGTTACTATTGTACATACATGTACGGGATCAGGCTCCTTAAGGTAGTTGGAGCGAAATATCATTTGACCTAGGAATCAATGAATTTGGTCTCATTTTAAAGAAAAAAATATCACCCTTCCAATGACATAAACAATTTACCACATTACTTTCCGAGATATTTGCCAGAAAATAGCGGCCCTTTTACATGGGAAATGGTACGTTCATGCACTCCAGAGAGACCTTATATTAAAAATGAGGCATTCCCTACACTTAGATCTCTTTAAAAAAAATCAACTGTGTATTTTTTATGTTTTCTCGACTATTTTTTGAAAATTGTTCATATTGTCACCGCAGTAAGTTCCTCGGGATCACAAAAAACCTTCCGTTTCGATGGAGTTTCAAACGTACCGCGTGAGAAAAATGAGTCAAGTTAAACACCTATTTAGATAGATAAAAATAAAATTCTCCAATAGCCGTAAAATGGCACCACTCGTCAAACATGTAACCACAAATATACTTACTGTGTTGGTTTGCGGGAAAGGGGATTCCACAGCATGGACCAACCACAGCCTCTCCACCAGAATACCCTCCTGTGATGGTTTACGGGAATGTTACTTCCTCGCCAGTGACCACCACAGACACACACACTCAACCCAGTTGGGATCCTTTTCGAGGGCTAATGGGACCCTGATAAGTGTCAAATTATAGTTATTTATATATATTATTAGTCAAAGTTGTGTTGTTAAATGGGACCCTTGTTTTTCTTTGACCACGATCTTTTTGAGCGATTTCTCCCAGAAGTTGGGCCCGTCTGTGTGTTGTGAGTGAGTGATTTGAGTGCGTGTGAGTGTGATTGTGGTAATAACCAGGCATCCTTAGTAGGGTCCCATTAGCCCTATGAAGGATATCAGGTTATAAACCAGGCATCCTTATCAGGGTCCCATTAGCCCTCGAAAAAGGATCCCAACTGGGTTGAGTGTGTGTGTCTGTGGTGGTCACTGGCGAGGAAGTAACATTCCCGTAAACCATCACAGGAGGGTATTCTGGTGGAGAGGCTGTGGTTGGTCCCTGCTGTGGAATCCCCTTTCCCGCAAACCAACACAGTAAGTGTATTTTTGTGGTACATGTTTGACGAGTGGTGCCATTTTTACGGCTATTGGAGAATTTTATTTTTATCTATCTAGAGAGGCCGTAGAGCTCAATTTCCTTTGACCTATTTAGATATTTTCATTTGATTACTTACAATGTGTGTCATGTAAAACTGTTTTATTGAACCATTAATTTTGCAATATTTAATTCGTATATCTCACAGTTGGTGAAATTAAATCGTGTACATCGAATATGGTCTCTATTGTGATTGGGGAACTATCTCTCTCGCACTGCCTTCAGTTGTTCCCGAAGCATAGTCGACGGAAAAATTATTACTCCTGAGAGCCTCGATCCCATACACCTGAAGTGATATCTATGTCATCAGATGTCATGACGCACGCTACGCCACGGCGGCTATCGTATGAGACTGGGTGATGTTGCGTATTAGGCCGGGTCGAAATATTATGTGACAATTTTCTCACGAACCCGGGAGAAATGGGAGAGAAAGCTGGGACTTTTTTTCCGGATTTTTCTCTTCCGTTCCAGCAAAAAAAAAAGTTTCATTGGCATCCTTAACATAGATCACGCGATGTCTCCTTTCTAGTATAATTAGCGTTTATGATGAAGATAAGAAATGAAATCACCATCAATCATAAAATTTTGCTATGAATTTACGTTAGGTTTGTATCTGAGTTCCTTACTGTGGCATTTCTTATCTATTTGCGTCTAATTTTTTCCCTACAAACACGCTGTTACGGCGTGTGGCATGTGATGTTACGGCTCCATCTGTGAATTAGGAAGGGAATTGGAAAACGGAACTGGAAGAAGCAAATATCGGAGTGCCTTAGTCTTTTTTTTTGTTTTGGCGGTCATCGCTTCTGGTGAAGGTGAAGAAAGGATTTTTGTAATTTTTTGTAACTCTAAACACTCACTTTGAAACTCACATTATGTAAAATTTTCAAGTATCTCAGCATAGCGCGCGGTAGTTTTTAGTGATTATCCACTTTCTTATCGCAGGAATGGTATTCAGAAATGCACGTGTGTGGATTTTTTACCCGATGTTTCTTTACACAGAGAATTTATTTTCTGTTTCGATTTGGAGCTTTTGAGCCATTTCTTCCTGTTACGACACAATCGGAAATCCGTTCGCTAGGTTATCGTCGAGATGTGGTTTTGGTTTGAGACTGGTATTTTTGTCGACCGATTTGAGGAACCCGAATATCAGTGAAAATTTTGATATTTTCGTGTGTACAGTAGAGCGTCAATTATCCGGAAGTCAAAAATCCGGACCGTCGATAATCCCGGTTCACATCCGGCGAAAAATCAGTTGAAGTGAATTCAAAATATTTGTCAAAAACGTCGATGCGAGACTCGGCGGGGTCGTCGACCGCTACAATGCAATTATTCATTAAAATAATACGTAATTAGTTCATATTAATTAATAATTTTGTTTGTCTGCTCTAATTATTTAACTACAATACTAAAATGAAATACGTTTTCGACAGTTTTTACCAGTTTCTTGATGTTTAAGGCGTCATACAACCTTTTTTTATGGTTCTGTTCGAAAATCCGGACTTCCTGATAATCCGGACATGATTCGGCAACAATTTATCCGGATCATCGACGCTATACTGTAATTCTTCGATTCGGCCGCTCACTTTGATTTCTCATTTGCAGCTAAAATTACCGCAGAATCTCTCCTGAAAAAAATCTCATTTTATTTTACTATAGAGCGAACGCCAGAACACACGCTCTCGTCAGTTTAGTTAGCTTTTGGTTGGTCGATGGTCTCACAATTTGTGAAATTCACAGTGGACAAAACCATTCGCCTGGACTGGGAATCGAACCCATTCCCCCGATTTTGCACCGAATGCTCTAAACCAATTAAGCCACCCAGGCGTACTCCTCCACTGTGAATCTCATGGGGGGGAGGGGGGGGGGCTTTAATGAGCAAGTTGTGTTCATAGGTGGAGATGGGCGCCGTGAAGGTTTACTTCAGCGGCGATGCAGGCGTGCACGCCGTCGTATTCCACGGCGGCGGCGCCGATGGCGTAAACTGACATACAGTCGTGTAAATGCATAAATGAAACGTTATGAAGTTCATAATTATGCTTTAAACGTCTTAATGAGAATAAGTAATTGATAAATATAAATATTTGTGTGTAAACGGTCAAATATGAAAAATTGCTGTAGTTTTTAATCCAAACTATAAGTACTAACAAAGCTCAGTGTAAACAAAAAATGTTCTTTGGCGCGCAGTGTACATGACTAAATTATTATAAAGGCTAACGCCTACCGCTGGTTCACTAAACCTACGTACATCGTCATTCTGATGAATAATATCTTGTTTTCCAACTCAGAGATGAGCCTTGCAGTTTGTTTAGCTGTTTGAAAAAGTCCAGCAACAATGAATATGCGTAGATTACGCTTGATGATGCCCGCCACGCACAGATAGGCCTGTTTCATGGTTCGATGGATCAAAATTGTCATTTATGTCGAATTTAGATGTCGATGGTAGGCATCGAATACCATAATACGATTGTCAATCGATTTTCGATGGTCAATTGATTGACACTGTCCGATCGATTGCCGATAATCGATATACTACTAATGATCGATCGATTAACAACGGTCAATCAACTTTCGATGGCCAATCGATTGTAGATGATCTATTGATTGCCAATGGTCAATCGATAATCGATTGTCAAAAGTCAGTCGATGGGCAGTGATCTAGTAAACGCACCATAAGCTTGTCGAGTCGATGGTTACTGACCGGTAAATCGGAAAATTGGCGCGTATCGGCCGCCATCCGCGGCCTGGCGCACGGACGACGCCTCGCACGGGTCAACGACAATTGACAATCATCGAAGATTATCGTCGACCATTAATAATCGACGACCATTGACAGCGACGATCATCGATAATTGCCCATCGAACAAGCTTACGCCCAATTATTTCCAACCCGTCGTTAGCAGCCACGGATACTGAAGGCGCCTATCCCTCCAATGCCGCAGCAAGTCGTTGTCGGAGACGTCCTCAGGAACTAGATAGGTACAGAGGGCACTCCCTCTCTACGGATTCTTCGTTCGCTCGACTATCGAGTGCTCCTTGATGAGTTCATGAAGGTGTTGCACAGATCTGGAGCTAGAGGAAGAAGGTGATTCGGTTTCAGCAGCCGCAACCTTAACGTTAGCGTAGGGTCTGACGAACTCCTCCTTTATGTCGCAGAGTCGATCGTTGAGATAAGTCTCTCAGGTGTGTACCGCTAGCGAAATGTAGTAGTTAACGTTGGACAGGTTTCTGATGCTCTTGTGCAATGTATTTATGTGTATGTGCTTTTCAGGACGAAACATCTGCCTACGCTCTCGAACAGCAACAAAACGATACACATGGAGAGAAATGTCGAGAGTTCAATCATCTCCCCGCTCGCAGACGACTGACGAGTACCTCCGATATGTGATAAAATCTCCTCGCTCTATTTAATATTACAATTCGACAGATTTTGACAACATTTTGTTGCCAATTTATAACAAAATCTCCGAAATTGATGCATATGTCGCTCGTTAATGGGCCGGAGTGAACATAATTTCATTTGAAGTGATACAATAATAGGCTCCACAATGGCGTGTTAGGAACTATGGAACTTGCGATATATATATATATATATATATATGACGAAATAGTTGTTTATAAACTCACAAGGGCATAGATAGTTACGTTAACATGCCCGTGATAATGCAGAATACCCACGATTCGCGCCCTCAATCATTTCTGCTTTATAACTACCGATCATTCATTGCAATTACAATACAATACGCATAAATGCCGAGGGAACACGATGATGATCAACTAGTCTCTCAATATTCAATTCAATGTTCAGTAAATATTAGTGTAAGTAAATATTAAATTTTCCTCACATAAATTTCCTGCTTTCGTGGTTAGTTGCGCATTCCCCCTCAGTAATTTCCTGCAAGTCTAACGGCTCAGCTAGTAGCTTATGAAAGTGAGCATTTGTTACGATAAACTGATATTTTGGGGCAATAAACTAGTACGACATCGGACAAAGCTGCTAACAATACACTCTTTGAACAAGTAATGCATCGTATCAGCCTGATGTCATATTGAAATCGATACGCGAGGTAATGTCGTTAAAATTTATGCATAATGATTTGTTGTTGCAATTTATGCATAATGATGACTCGAAAGGGGCCACGCATCGAGCATAATATGCGCTCCGAACGCTCCACGGAAAAGCTGGCGCAGTTGATGCGGTGACGTAATTTTGGCGGTTTGTTTGTTATGGCAACGCATGCATAATGGAGAAAATGAATGAAATGAGAAACTTTGCAGAAGAGTTAAGCTAAAAATAATAACTGCCCGTTTTCCATTCCGGTTTCCATTGTGGTTGTTTCTCCCTTCCGAAATATCTCATCGACAACCCTTAGCAACGATTCGCCGTCGCTATTCAAATTTTCCGCCTGCTTTAAAGGCGTTCCGTTTCACTCTTCCACATCAAAAGCTTCAATGCGAGAATGAGAAACGGACCGGCCACTGATGCGGTGGCGCACCATGCGATTGGAGCGTGAAAAGGAACGTACCCCCAATATCTGCTAAAGGAATGCGCAAACCTGTCCTCCAGCCTCCGTCCGCTTCCTACCGTTTCTTCCGAGGGGTGCGTCCATACTACGCCGTCCGCCTCCGTCCGCCAAAACCGAACGACAAACTTGAGCCGAACTTGGGCCCGCAGTCTCCGGGAGGAGATGGACGGAAGCCTGCGCATACTACTCCTCCCGGCCTCCGTCCGCCTCCGACCGCCCGTCCGCATACGCCAAATATTCTCGACCGAGAATTCCGGACGGTGGCGGACGGAGGCCAGGAGGAATAGTATGCGCCAACTTGCGGACTAACCCATATTTCAATTAGCCATATATTATGGGAGGGAGGAAGCGGACCGAGGTGGGAGGATAAGTGTGCGTTGAGGTTTAGTGCTCCGAGGAAAACCGGAAGACTGGTATTTTAACCTGAATACTAGCGTTATATTATGAATGATCTTAGCTGATGAAATACATATTAGGTGCCTTAATATTGAGAGCATGTCGCCCAAGTTATTAAACAGTATTATTCAGGCGGAAATTGGGAAAAATAAGTTTTGTGGAGAGACGCCATCGTACTCTCATTATGATAGAGAATTTCAGCGTTGTAATTCATAATTTTAATCCAATATACCTTCGCCGATGATAATCCAAAACACCTTTGATCGATGTTGTAGTAACATTTTTACATACATTTTAATCATGCCGTTCCCTTCCGGGGTAAGCACAGTCACTAAGTATCACTCATAAGTACATATTTGTTCACATAACTCTGCTTCAATAATTTCCTCCAAACTGACCTATCCTTGCAAACCTCTTTTGCTTCATTTACCCCATTACACTGCTTCATACACGCCCTCCTGTTTTTAAGACTCCTAATATTCCTCCTACTAAGAATTTTCTCAACCACATTCAACCACAACTTTCTCGGCCTACCTCTACCTCTCGCACCATTCATTCTACTCTTATATATCTGTTTCGTTATTCGACTCTCATCCATTCTCTCAACGTGATCAAACCAACGAAGCACACTCCTTACATATATGTCCATTACTGGAACATCTAACCCGCATTCATTTATCACCCACTCATTCCTGAAACTATCCATCCTACTTTTTCCGCAAACACTCCGCAGATAACTCATACCCACGGCGTTTAGTCTGCTCTTATGTCGATCCTGACATACCCATGTTTCACTACCATACAACAAAGTGGGGAAAAGTACACTTTTGTACTCGGCGATTTTCGCTTCCTTAGACAGGCACTCATTCCTTGGTATGCTCCACATGCTACATTACACTTTCCTTCCAGCATTCGCACGTCTCTTCATCTCCTCATCTATCCGTCCATCTTTCGGAAACATCTTACCTAAGTACGCAAAGTCATCCACTTGTTCGATCACTTCACCATTCGCCCTCATCATACAGTTATTCTCCCCATTCTCCTTATCAAAAACTACTTCTTAAGTCTTGCACGCATTAACCCTCAATTTCACTCTCACTGTTGATTCAAATAAAGGCTTCTCCTCAAGAATTGAGAGAATGCCACGTTTCATGGAGAATTGACTGAATAGTGTACAAATTCACTTTTCCCTCCCCAAATACGTAACGTGTGAGTGTCGTCACTCCCACCCTCTTCCCCATGTCTCCGGCCGGATTCATTCCATTGCGAGGATTATTGTTGTGATGGCATAATGTGACAAGCTTTTGAAAGCATTGAAATAACACGCAACCGAGTATTCCAAGGCCTCTCAATTATGCTCTTGAGTAATTTGTTTCATAGTGTTATTAACTGAGCTCCCTTTGGCGCAGGATGTGAGACGAGTGGAATGCGAGTGCGCATTGATCTTGTGGAGTAAGGAGCGTACTAGAGCGAACTGAAAGCTCCACCCAGAGGAGCTGTTTTTGAGTCTTTCGAGATAATTCCGATCACGTAACTTAAGAGCCACGCGGGGCAATAACGAATTATTTCATATTTTGGCGAATCCCTTTGGGTTCTTTGTTATTTACGGCGTCTATCTTATTATACATCACGGCGCTTCTATCCTCTGCGTTTCCTCGTGAAAATCTGTTTTTCCGCCCAAACTTGAACCATCTATATCACCGAAGGTCACATTTGTGGTGATATAGCGACGTGGTTTATATTATGTGGCATTATTCTTATA
The DNA here is from genome assembly GCA_963169105.1 of Ceriagrion tenellum. Taxonomy (NCBI): domain Eukaryota; kingdom Metazoa; phylum Arthropoda; class Insecta; order Odonata; family Coenagrionidae; genus Ceriagrion; species Ceriagrion tenellum. The sequence continues at coordinate 105,394,053 of OY720644.1, read as the reverse complement.
TATAATATAAATTATACAAAATATATATATGTATCATTATATACGAACCTTGCATGCAATTTTCGGCACGATATAGCTCTTGTAGAACTATTTATCTGTCGCAGTAAATGTAACCAGTAGTTGTAAGTACTGTACTGCACGGTAGCATGTTCCTGTACGTAGCACTCTCCTAGTTTCTGATCTGACCGCGCACTGTTATCCTGGAAACTTTAGGCCTGCGCTTGGCATTCCGGGGGAACGTGCGCTGTTCCGAATTCAGCTGGGACGAGGGTTTCATGTCTGGTGGGGAATAACCCCGTACCTGGTATATTTTATAAACCCCCTGGTATATTTTAGTTTCCGGAGAAAGTAACGTACAGGTAGACGCAGCGTTTCTTGACTTTAGAAAAGCTTTTGACAAGGTTCCCCTCTGTAAGTTACTCGCAAAGTTAGCATCATACGGAATAGACCTTAATATAGTAGGCTGGATAGGAGACTTCTTACATGAACGCGTTCAAAGGGTGTTCTTAGATGGTGTCAGCTCAGGCGAAGTAAAAGTTACATCGGGTGTTCCCTAGGGAAGCGTGATAGGCCCAATTTTATTTCTTCTCTACGTAAATACTAGGTGCGAAAAGTGGCAGATGGAACTAAACATAAAAAAGTGCGTAGCAGTCAGCTTTTGGAAAAAGAAAAATAGGCCAGGTAGGGCTTACAGAATTAAGAATACGGAAGTTATTCACGCCGACTGTGTTATGTACTTAGGAGTCACAATTAGTCACGACCTATCTTGGGGAAAACATATTAGGGAAATATGCGGTCAAGCATATAGGAAGCTAGGCTTTATCAAGAGAGTACTCGGAAAATGTGATGAGAAAGTGAAAGAACGTCGTTATTTTTCAATCGTTAGGCCTCATCTGGAATATGCTGTTAGTGTATGGGATCCATACGAAACGGGGTTGATATCAGAGTTAGATCGCGAACAGCGAAGAGGAGCTAGGTTTGTGAAACGATGCTACGATAAGTTGGCTAGTGTGTCTGGACTGTTAGAAGAATTAGGATGGGAATCGCTATCACAGCGTAGATTAAATTATAGGCTTAACCTCCTAAATAAATTTCAGGAAAATCATTTTACTGACGACGTAAAAAACATACTATTAACCCCTTCCTACTACGGCAAATTAGATCGCGCCAATAAAATTAGAGAGCTAGATTGTAGAACCGATAGGTATAAAATGTCATTTTTTCCGCGTACCATTCGGGACCATAACAGCTGTTATCGTCGTCATGAATAGTTCGAGTATTGACAATAGGCAGGCAGTTAATCTTTCTCATTATATTCTCCTCTTTCTTATTTATGCATGATGTAAATAATGATGTTCTTATTTATGCATGATATTTTGAATCTGTAGTAGTAGTCTTTGTATCCCTTGCATGTTAGAACGATTGGAGATAGAATGTTTCTTGGGTATTAGATTTGTAATTGGCGCTTTGCATGTGTGGTACGCGGGTTTTTAATGTAATGTCGGTGTTCTACCATATCATTCATGCATGCCTGGTGCGAAAGCACCCCCTGCCACACACCCTTTGGGTGGCTTGCAGGGTATGACGTAGATGTAGATGTAGATGTAAATGACTTGAATACAGCAGTAAAAAATAGCAAGGTCCGTTTTTTGCCGATGATGTAGTAGTGTATAAGGAAATTAGAAATGAAGAGGACATCCAGTCTTTAGCTAAGGATTTAGATGCGATTGATGATTGGTGTGATAGTTGGCAGCTAGAATTAAATTTGAAGAAATGCGCGATAATGAACTTTTGGAAAAAGAATGGCTTTCCCCGGAATAATTATTGCATCAAAGAAAAGGAAATATGTAACGTAGAATCTATTAAATAATTAGGCGTCACCATCACCGAAGACATGCCATGGGGGAAACACATCAGGGAAATAACTACATCTACATCTACGTGATATACTGCGAGCCACCACGAGGGTGTGTGGCAGGGTGTGAAGATCACCAAACATGCACTATTGACATGCAACTAGGATGTTTAATGGAGACATGCTAGATAATATGGTCACATGCAGCTATATGGTTAGTGTATACATAATATGAAATGGATTATTGGTTTTATTACATGCATCATGCACTACAGACTACTCTAACTATATTTCACCTACCTATCCCTTTGCTAGGCTGCCTATTGTTCTCTCTTATAGTACGAGGGAAAAATGACATTTTAAATCTATCGGTGAGACAATCTATCTCTCTAATCTTGTCAATATGATCAAACCTAGCATAATACGCAGGGGTTCTCAATATATATCTAACGTCATATGTGAACAACTCTGTTTCGAATTTACTTAAAAGGTTTAACCTAAATTTTAACCTGCGTTCTGATAGTAATTCCCATTCTAGTCCTTATATTAAACTCGTAACACTAATACAATTATCGTAACGGCCTTTTACAAACCTAGCAGATCTCCTTTGCACGCGCTCTAATTCTTTTATCATACCTTCCTCGTAGGGATCCCGAATACTAGCGGCATATTCTAAATGAGGCCTGACAATTGTAAAATGTGTAAAAACTAGTGTAGCAAACCGTAGATTAGGGTTCGTAAAAAGGGTTCTAGGCAAATGCGATGAGAGAGAACGAGAAATAAGCTATTTTACACTTGTCAGGCCTCATTTAGAATATGCCGCTAGTGTATGGGATCCGTACGAGGAAGGTATGATTAAAGAATTAGAGCGCGTGCAAAGGAGATCTGCTAGGTTTGTTAAAGGCCGTTATGATAATTGAATAAGTGTTACGAGCTTAATAGAAGAACTAGAATGGGAATTACTATCAGAACGCAGGTTAAAATTTAGGTTAAACCTTTTAAGTAAATTCGAAACCGATTTGTTCACAGATGACGTTAGATATATAAAGTGGAACGTACCCGTTGAAATTCAACGGGTGCAAAACACATTGAACTTATTTTATACTATCGATAACAATCGAAATATATCGATATATATCGCGCACAATGTATTTCTTATTGCTTATATGGATTCTTCTATTTCAATTGATACGTTATAATGTTGAAAGCGCGTTATATTGCAAAAAATATAATAATATGTATCTGAAACTAAATTGGTATTAATTAAATATCCTGAAATAAAGGTTTGCTCTGCACCATGGAGCAAGTGCGTGACGTCAAGATGGCGGATCGCCTCATCCCCTAAGAGAAATATCAAGGGCCATTTTTTAAAACCAATTTTAGGAAACAATAGCAATATTTAGGAAGTAAGATATGCCGTCGCATGTTCTCTGATAAATTCTGTGCATTTTGGTACCTCATTTGTAGAGTTTGGTTGCGTATAAGTTGAGAAAAAGGTTATACAGTAGAAATAATATAGGAGATTAAGAACCCCTGCGTATTATGCTAGGTTTGACCATATCCACAAGATTAGAGAGATAGATTGTCGTACCGATAGATTTAAAATGTCATTTTTCCCGCGTACCATAAGAGAGAACAATAGGCAACGTAGCAAAAGGGATAGGTAGGTGAAACATAGTTAGAATAGTCTGTAGTGCATGATGCATGTAATAACTACCAATAATCCCTTCCTTATTATGTAGATTTTTTACCTGTACCATACTGTAGTAACTAATATTCTATTGTAATAACTACTGCAATTACTTGTAATAACTAATAATCTACTGTAGTAGCTAATAAACTGTGTCCCTATTTTCTAGCATGTCTACCTTATATATCCTACTTGCATGGCAATAGTGCATGTTTGGTGATCTTCACCCCCTGCCACACACCCTCGTGGTGGCTCGCAGGGTATTACGTAGATGTAGATACTAACCATGTGACCCTATTATCTAGTATGCCTTCATTAAATATCCTAGTTGCATGTCAATAGTGCATGTTTGGTGATCTTCACCCCCTGCCACACACCCTCGTGGTGGCTCGCAGGGTATTACGTAGATGTACCTCACACCCTACTGGTGGCTTGCACGGTGTTTCGTAAATGTATTTTCATGATTGATCGCACCAGCCACAGGATACATTCTTCCATCAGCAGCCGGGTTATGATTTAAACGACACTTGGGTGGAGCCAACTCAAAATTCTCGTCTGTATAATACCGGAACTTTCTTTTGCCTAATATGGAAAGAGAGAGCCGGCTGTCTCGGCAGTTCGGATGCTGCTCCTAATGCCGGGTCGGAGGAAAGAGTGTGGAAGAACTCGTCGAAGAGATTTCGACGTGAAGCGGGTGACTCATACGAAAAATACGATCAACTCTCCCCTTCGAAGTGTGTCCCTGCGCTGAGGTTTCGTGGAAGACTTGACGGTACGGGAACTCCTTTCCGCTGACGTCACCGCGCTGACTTCCTCTCGGGTTGGTCGGATTGAAGTCGGAGGAGGTGGAGGGGAGTGGAGGCAGAGCGACCCACTGCCCAACCATTCATCTCCCCATCTCACACACTTCTCCCTCACCAGTTCCAGTCGAACTTTCACCGGAGTAGGACGTCTTGGCAAGGAACGGCCTTGTCGGTTTCGGAGCGCCAGTCTGAAGAGACGCTTGACTAAAGACAGAGCCCGCGGTGCGTTAATAGTTTACTGAATCCCTCTGTCATCTCGACACCATTGTTGCCGGTGCGTTGTTGTTATTGTTGGTGCATTCCCGATCGTCCCCTCATTGTTGTCTTCAGTGTACCTCCCCCCGAAGTGAATCGGCGAGTGTTGTTATTGTTGAGTGAGTGTTTTAGTGCGAGCTGTTCGACGCTTTTGTCATTTTTCGATGGGGCGAACCTTTCCGCGGAGTCGGGAGTGGCTCCTCCCGTTCTTCGCCGCGTCAACACTTGTTCTGTGTGTGTCCTTCACGGGAGCTTTCAACCTGGACGTCGAACATGCCACCGTTTTTGATGACCCCACGGCGGCTGAAGGAAGCTATTTCGGTTACTCCGTGGCCCTCATGAAGAAGCCAGGGCCCCTGCCGACCGGAGGAGGATGGTCAGTTTCCACTTATTCCATTATTATTCGTATAATAATTTCCAAAAGCTGTTTCCGGAAGATTGGCCTTGGTTATAACACTGTTATATTTAGATATTTTTGTATCATCGGGGTTTGAGGCGAACAATCACTGGGAGCACAAACATGATGTAGACAGACCGAATATGCTGTGCATAATGTAATTGTAAGTGGCGGTGATAATATTAATTTTTTGCCGCAAGCTCTGATGATGCAACAATACATTTGTCAGGCGTCGGCAAGAGACATGTCAAACTGTTTTGTTGAAGACCAACCCTCCAACGACAGCATTTCGTGTTAATTGAAAAAAAAGTGGTAAAACCAGATCTTAATTTAAAAAATTTTTATTACTGTTACAATTCATCACTATTGTTTGTGACCACGTTGTATTCCATTGGATGACATTTTTTCTTTTCGAGCATTTTGGTCCAAATATTGGTGTCATGTTGCCTTTTGCAACGCATCCATTTTATTCTCAATCTCCTCCAAGATACATTTTCAAAATACAAAATTTTGTTCAAAATTTTAACAGAATAACTTCCTTTGAAAATATAACTAACCGAGATTGAATGATGTTATGTAATTAAATCGCAGCTTCGGCGAAGGATGCTATACATTATTACTTGAGCCAAAACCCTCAAAGGAAGAAAAAAATACGCAATAATTAATGTTATTACTCAATTCCATTATCGTCTCTCTATGCTATCGGATAGCATTTGAAGGCGCTCAGCAAAGAAACTGCACAGTGGGGACTCTTGCCGCCACGATGGGGGTGTGGCATGGGATGGTTTTTCACATAACATGCTTCATTTCACGTACCATGAAATATTTCCGAAATATACCGTTGATGACCTGTTGATCAATGGGCTCAGAGCACGCATTATGCTCGTATGTTTCAGTTGGGTAAAATGAGAAACGAGAGTGTGAATAGTGACTCAATAAAAGGATATTTAATGTAGCACACGTCGGACGAGTATTATTATTGTTGTATTGCCCTTGGCTACCAAATCTTAAAGATCTGCACATTACCCTGCAAGCCACCTCAAGGGTGGCTTATCACAAACATGCACTACACCACGGTTATGATACTAGTGCTCTAGAAATTACCAAACCAATCGAAAAATGCAGCCATGTAAACGTGACACAGGAGCCAAGCTGGGAACATGGAAAACATGGTGTTACCTCTACTCGGAAGATGTAGAAACCTGACAGTTCTTCTCAATGCTCGCAATGAAATAAAAACTGCAACTAAGTGTTCCTTAATGTTAAACTTATCCACATACATACATACCAATGACGCCGTTCCCTTCCGGGGTATGCAAAGTCTCAAAGTTTCACTCATAAATACATATTTGTACACCTAACTCTGCTGCAATTACCCCCATACACTGCACTTCATACACGCCCTCCTGTTTTTAAGACTCCTAATATTCCTCCTCCTAAGAATTTCCTCAACCACAACTTTCTCGGCCTACCTATACCTCTCGCACCATTCATTTCACTCTTATATGTCTGTTTAGTTATCCGACTCTCATCCATTCTCTCCACATGGCCAAACCAACGAAGCACACTCCTTTCACATATGTCCATTACTCGAGCATCTAACCCACATTAAATTATTACCCACTCATTCCTGACCCTATCCATCCTACTTTTGCAGCAAACACTCCATAAGATAACTCATACCCACGCCGTTAAGTCTACTCTTATGTCTATTCTGACATGCTCATGTTTCACTACCATACAGCAAAGTGGGGAGAAGTACACTTCGGTACACGTTAAACTTATCTTATGTTACTTATCGATAGCTGCCCGTCAATATTTGCATTATATTTTTGGCCCTGGTGGAAAAAAATCGTTTTCTATCTTTTTTTAAAGCTTAGCAATAATTTTGCCTCGATTGCTAATTACTTAATGCAGTTTCACTTAATGAGCGAGGAAGCAAAGGTACTTTGTAGGTTTCATTCATGATCACTCGTATAAATGAACGTTTTCGACCGTGACATTCCAGAATAATAGAAGTTGACGGCATTGATGAAAACAGGCTTGAAGATATGGATGTGCTGCGGTTCACGTAACGTTCACGAGACGTTCAGAGAATCTGCGTATTAGGAACTCGAAGGCCGAGCTAAGGAATTCGCAAGGTGGATTGCTTCACGCCCCCCAGCGGCGCCAGGCTAGGCGGTGGACGGCCGAAGACGTATGTCTTGAGGGGATGGAGGGAAATTTGGTGTCGGCTCTGCTAATGAGCCTACCGGTTGACCGTGTTGCCTCAGCAACAGGTTGTGTATTTCGGGCCATTGTTTTTGCCTCCGAGTTTGCGCCTCGTAAAAGAGCGATCGAGATGGAGCAACAGGCTCCGAACTTGATGGAATACTAAGGAGCCATGGGTTCCAACTCACAGATTTAATTATTGAAGAAATTGTTCTCTCGTGGAACAAACATATTAGATGATGTACCGATAGATTTAAGATTTCATTTTTTCCAAGTACAATAAGGGACCATAGTAGTTGTGATAGATCAGTTCTAGGATACTGGCTAGGATAAATAGGTTTTTTCAGTGGTGCTCAGTATCTTAACATGAATTGTGGATACTAACTTCGCATGCAATCTCCGGAATGATATACTCCTGCATGTCCCATTCGGGACCATAACAGCTATGATCGTCGTTATGTATACTGCGAATAGTGACATAAGGCAGACAGTAGATCTTTCTCTTTATATTCTCTACGTTCATATTTCTGCATGATGTAAATATTGGTGTTCTTATTTTTGCATGATATTTTGAATCTTTAATAGTAGTATTTGTATCCTTTGCATGTTGAAACGATTGACGATGGAATGTTTCTTGGTTAGTAGATTTTTAATTGCGCGTTGCATGTGTGGTACGCTGGTTTCAATGTAATTTCGCCGTTCTGCCGTATAATACATGCATGCCTGGTGTGGAAGCACCCCCTGCCACACACCCTTTTGGGTGGCTTACAGGGTATGACGTAGGTGTAGATGTCTTAGTACCTTGTAGTGCTATTTATGTGTCGCATTAATCATACCAATCAGTAATTATATCTTGAGTAGTGTGCTGCATGGTAGCATGATCTTCTACGTATCACTCTCTTGGTTTGTGGTCTGACTGCGTATCGTTGTCCTGACTGCTTTTGGCCTGCGCCTGGCATTTCGGGGGAACGTGCGCGGTTCTTATTTGAACTGGGATGAGTGCTGCATGCCTGGTGTTGAATCACCCCGTGCCACTCACCCTTTTGGGTGGCTTACAGGGTATGACGTAGGTGTAGATGTCTTAGTACCTTGTAGTGCTATTTATGTGTCGCATTAATAATACCAATCAGTAATTATATCTTGAGTAGTGTGCTGCATGGTAGCATGATCTTCTACGTATCACTCTCTTGGTTTGTGGTCTGACTGCGTGCCGTTGTCCTCACTGCTTTTGGCCTGCGCCTGGCATTTCGGGGGAACGTGCGCGGTTCTTATTTGAACTGGGATGAGTGCTGCATGCCTGGTGTTGAATCACCCCGTGCCACACCCCCTGTTGGTGGCTTGCACGGCATTTCGTAGATGTGGACACATTCGGGAAATGTTAGGTCAAGCTAATCGTAAATGGGGATTTGTTAAAAGAGTACTCGAAAATGCGACGATTAAGTCAGAGAAATTAGCTACATCCCTCTTATTAGTCCCCATCTGAGAATGCGCTTCCAGTGTTTGGGATTCTCAATGGTTAGGCTTAAAAACAGAGTTAGAACGCGTGCAGAGAAGATCAGTAAGATACGTGAAAGGCCGTAATGATAGTCTTGATAGTACTACTGACCTCTTGCAACAACTTGGGTGGTGATTGCTTTTCGACCATCGCTTGAAAATTAAACTTAACCTTTTAAGTAAATTCGACACCGATTTTTTTTCAGATTTAGTTTTCAATATCCTACAAACTCCAACATACTACGGTAGATCTGATCACGGGAATAATACAAGGGAAATAGATTGTACGTTGAGACTTTGAGGTAGTTAATTGATAGGTAGTGTAGCTGATTTATTCATATGCCCCCAATGCATGTTTCTAAACCTGGCTAGAAGTGCTATCGCCATGTTTTGCATGTTCACTACATGACTCTTTTGTCAAGTTTACATAGTTACATTATAGACCTTCATAGTAGTGTCTGCAGCATATGTAGAATGCTTGTAGTGTGGTGCATGATGGTGAAAGTTAATTTCTTCACTCTAGCTCATGTTGGTGGTAAGTCACACCCTGCCAAACACCCTCGTGGTGGCTTGCAGGGTGATAGGTAGATTTAAATGAATCATGGAGTAGGACCTTGCAGAATAATTCCGTAAATTGAGTTGTCCGACCGTGAAGGCTTCGTTATGGAGTCAATTTGAAATGAATCTTGAACTAATTTCGTATGAGCTGTAAATACCAGGAGATTCTTATGAACAAACATTTCCTCTCTCTTATCACTTTCCTATGAAAAACATGAACGCCTCCGGGTTCAGACCCACGCCTTCCATTGGTCCAAATGCCTTCCGTGCCGATCGTCGCGGACTACACAGTATTGTACAGAGACATTAACACAGAGTCTAATAGAATTGCGTTGAAGAAAGACCTAGATGCTATAAACGGATGGTGTGACACTTTGCAGTTAGAATTAAATTTTAAAAAGTGCGTTGCTATGAATTTTTGGAGGAAGAGTAATTTAACCAACGAGACATACTCACTTAATCAAGCCGAATTAATAAATGTAGAGTCAGTTTAAGTACTTAGGAGTGACCCTTACTCAGGACTTGTCGTGGCGGAAGCATATAAGAGAAATTTGTGGACAGGCAAGTCCTAAATTAGGATTTATTTAAAGAATCCTAGGAAAATGTGACGAGAAGGTAATGGAGCGATGTTATTTTTCTCTCGTGAGACCCCACTTGGAGTACGCCGCTAGTGTATGGGACCCTTACGGGGTAGGACTAGTTTCAGATATAGATCGCATACAGCGGAGGGCAGCTAGATTTGTTAAAAATTGTTATGATAAACATAACAGTGTTACTAAATTGTTGAGAGAATTAGGGTGGGAACCTCTATCCGATCGAAGGGAGAAATATAGGTTAAATCTTTTACGAAAGTTTGATGTAGTCTTTTTTTTGCCAGACGTTCAAAATATTTTGCTAGAGCCAAGCTATTATGGTAGGAACGATCACAGGAATAAGATTAAGGAAATAGACAGCAGAATCCGATAGATTCTAGATAGATCCGACGCGATCAGATCAGAAACTAAGAGAGTGCTACGTGGACGAACATGTTGCCATGCAGTACACTACTTAAGATACGATTACTAGTCGTAACTATTGCGACAGATAAATCGTTCTACAAGGTACTAAATCATTCAAGAGCTATATCATGCCAGAAATTGCATGCGAGGTTCATTTCATTTATTCTTGAACAATTTTACATCGATGTTCCGTCAAGCACATGCCTGTCGATAGGAAATTTGTAAAATTAAACTCAATTATGTGATTTCTTTTAATAATTATGATGTTAAGATATTAAGCACAAGTGCAAAAACCTATTTAACCTACTCAGGGTCAAAGTATTGTAGAACTGATGTATCGCAACTGTTATGGCTTATTATGGATTACTGTCTTGATGGCACGATTTTTGAACACGTACCGAGTATTTCGGTACCGCACGCAAAGACCATGTGGGAGTGCCTTGGATGTTCTTGATTACAGTTGTAGCGTTCTTTTGAAGGCGATTTCTAGTCGAAACTAGCTCTGGGCTTTCACGTCCTAAGTAGGATGAGAGATTTCACTTCCCTCTTTTCATACCATCAATGACTTGGCGTTGGTTTGTTTATCAAAAGGGGAAAGGCCTCTATACGATCCCTCCCCCTGCTTACTCATCATGGTTCCCCCCCCCCCGCTTCCATCACGGCCTTCAGCATCATTTCCTGATCAATCAATCCCTTCATCTTATTTCCCCCAGCAGTTTCCTCTATTTTACATTCGCTCTGGTTAGGCTACACCTCGAATACCCCGCGAGCATTTGGGACCCTGGGATTAAAGATTTAACCAAAAAGATTAACAAAATACAAAGAAAAGCAGCACGCTTCGTTAAAAACTGCTACGAACGAACAATAGTGTTACACAACTGTTAGAGGGATTAAGGTAGGAGCCCCTAGAGACTCGGAGGCTGCACGCTAGGCTTATGCGACATAGAGAATATTATCATGACTCCTCACTACATCTCTAGGTCTGACAGATGCGATAAAATAAAAGAGTACTCTGCCGAACAGATACATCTACGTAATACCCTGCGAGCCCCAACGAGGGTGTGTGGCAGGAGGTGAAGATCACCAAACATGCACTATTGCCATGTAAGTAGGATGTATAAGGTAGACATGCTAGAAAATAGGGTCACAGTTTATTAAATACTACAGTAGATTATTAGTTATTGCAAGTAATTGCAGTAGTAATTACAATAGAATATTAGTTACTACAGTATAGTACAGGTTAAAATCTACATAATAAGGAAGGGATTATTGGTAGTTATTACATGCATCATGCACTATAGACTATTCTAACTATATTTCACCTACCTATCCCTTTTGCTACGTTGCCTATTGTTCTCTCTTATGGTACGCGGGAAAAATGACATTTTAAATCTATCAGTACGACAATCTATCTCTCTAATCTTGTTAATATGGTCAAACCTAGCATAATACGCAGGGATTCTTAATATATATCTACCGTCATCTGTGAACAAATCGGTTTCGAATTTACTTAAAAGGTTTAACCTAAATTTTGACCTGCGTTCTGATAGTAATTCCCATCCTAGTTCTTCTATCAAACTCGTAACACTTATACAATTATCATAACGGCATTTAACAAACCTAGCAGATCTCCTTTGCACGCGCTCTAATAGGTACAAAAACTCGATTTTTCCGCGCACAATAAGCGACCACAATGAAAATTGAGCTCCACTAAATACACTCCTATAATACATGTCACCATTTCATCTCCAAAAAACTTACATCTTTAAACGGCTAGTGACCTTCCACCCCCTGCCACACGTTCAAGTGGCGGCTCTCGGGGTAGTATGTAGATATAGATGTACATACTTCCTTGAGTCTCTCGTTTTTCCCTTATCTTCCTCTTTCTCAATTCTTGGCAAAACCCATTTCTCAAGAAAATAAAGCAGTAAACCTGATCACGTTGAGGTAGCTGGAGTGGTGACCGTGGGTCTTCCAGTGCTTATTTTAGTTTTTTTATTAAAAAAAAGTCCCTGAAAAACATTTTGCATAATTTCACATGTTTATGCGTAGAAGTGCGACATTCAGGCTGCAATTGAAATGATGCATGAATTATATATTTTTTTCCTGTATTGAAGCATGCTCTGACTTGAGTTTTCAACGCGTGTTCGAAACTTGGACGAAATCATATTTAAGTACGTTTGTTTCGTGATGTCGATATGCCTGACCCGTTGCTATTTGATAACAGCAATTTTTGTAATGAAAAAAATATATAACTAACGCTTTTAGGAGAAAATATTGATATTTGCTGTATAATAATGCGAAATGTTTGAGTTGCGAAATTAAGCTATTTGTTAAAATAGTTTTATATCCGAAAATAAATCTGCTTCAAAATAAAAGGACTTGCGACCGTGACTGAGCATGATCATTCATCAGCGAGTATTGGGAGACTCCACCACTAAGGCCTAAGATTTCGAGTGTTTGGTTGGTTATTTGTCGAGGTCATGAGCGCCGTGGCGGATTTATCTTACGAACTCCAACATACTACGGCAGATGAGGTCAAGAGAATTAAAAATTGGGATATATGCAGCAAAACATACAGGTTATAAATGTCATTTTTTTCCCGCGGTCGATAAGGGATCATAATGGCTGCGTTAAGATTTTGACGCAGGTTAGTTGACTGGTGGTGTAGCCGATTAAATTCATTTGCACCTTAATACACGTTGTGATAGCGATTCCCATCCTAATTCTTCTAACAGTCCAGACACACTAGCCAACTTATCGTAACATCGTTTCACACACCTGGCTCCTCCTCGCTGTACGCGATCTAACTCTGATATCAACCCCGTTTCGTATGGATCCCATACACTACATACATATCTTGGGGTATAAATATTCGGGAAATATGCGGTAAAGCATACAGGAAGCTAGCCTTTATCAAGAGAGTACTAGGAAAATGTGATGAGAAAGTGAAAAAACGCTGTTATTTTTCGATCGTTAGGCCTCATCTGGAATATGCTGTTAGTTTAAAGCTAAAGCCAACATTCTACAAAAAACCAATTCGTTAAACTCATTCTTCGAAAGCATTTTCGATACTTTTACACCACATCTTTTCGATCCACGGCCTGTTCGTTCCCAAGCATTTATGCCTGAAATTATTATAAATTGTCGCGGCAAAGAACATCAGCTAACAAATATCAACCCCAAAAAATCCCCTGGTCCCGATCAAATTCCTGCTCGCGTATATAAAACTTTGGCATCAGACATAGCGCCTTACTTAGAATTAATATTTACCAAATCATAAGTAGATCACGTAGTGCCTGAGGACTGGAGAGTAGCGAATGTCACACCTATATTCACGCGACAGGGAAGACCCTAGTAACTACAGGCCTATTTCTCTCACATCCATTTCGTGTAAGGTATTTGAACACTTAATCGTAAGCTCCATTATGAGTCATTTAGATAGGGAGGAATTATTAATAAATAACCAACATGGATTTCGAAAGGGTAGATCGTGCGAAACCCAATTGGCCCTCTTCGTTCATGACATCTTGCTCTCGGGTGAAAATAATGTTCAAGTTGACGCGATATTCCTCGATTTTAAGAAAGCTTTCGATAAGGTACCTCACGTTAAGTTACTCTCAAAACTAGAAGCATATGGAATAGATAAAAACGTTATTAGTTGGATTAATCATTTCTTACATGAGCGGGAACAAAGGGTTGTCATAGATGGTATCATGCCAAACACACCGTTACATCGGGTGTTCCTCAGGGAAGTGTCATTTGTCCACTTTTATTTCTCTTATGCATAAATGATATTAGCAACGTCGTTAAAAGTAAGCTTAGACTCTTCGCAGACGACGCGGTTGTGTATAGGGATATTACCAATTCCCAAAATAGCAACTCGTTAACAATCGACCTACTTGCTATTCATGCTTGGTGCGGAAAGTGGCGGATGGAACTAAATATAAAAAGTGCGTAGCAGTCAGCTTTTGGAAAAAGAAAAATAGGCCAGAATGGGCTTACAGAATTAAGAATACGGAAGTTATTCACGCCGAGTCTGTTAAGTACTTTGGGGTCACAATTACTCACGACATATCTTGGGGAAAACATATTCGGGAAATATGTGGTCAAGCATACAGGAAGCTAGGTTTTATCAAGAGAGTACTTGAAAAATATTATGAGAAAGTGAAAGAACGTTGTTATTTTGCAATCGTTAAGCCTCATCTGGAATATGCTGTTCGTGTATGGGATCCATACGAAGCGGGGTTGACATCAGAGTTAGATCGCGTGCAGAGAAGAGAAGCTAGGTTTGTGAAACGATGCTACGATAAGTTGGCTAGTGTGTCTGGACTGTTAGAAGAATTAGGATGGGAATCGATATCAGAGCGTAGATTAAATTATAGGCTTAACCTCTCAACTAAATTTCAGGAAAATCATTTCTCTGACGACATAAAAAACATACTATTAACCCCCTCGTACTACGGCAGATTAGATTGCGCCAATAAAATTAGAGAGATAGATTGTAGAACCGATAGGTATAAAATGTCATTTTTTCCGCGTACCATTCGGGACCATAACAGCTGTGATCGTCGTCATGAATAGTTCGAATAGTGACAATAGGCAGACAGTAAATCTTTCTCATTATATTCTCTACTCTCTCATATATGCATGATGTAAATATTGATGTTATTATTTATACATGATAATTTGAATCTGTAGTAGTAGTCTTTGTAGTCTTTGCATGTTGGAACGATTGACGGTAGAATGTTTGTTGGTCAGTAGATTGGTAATTGGAGCGTTGCATGTGTGGTACGCGGGTTTCAATGTAGTTTCGGTGTTCTACCGTGTCATTCATGCATGCCTGGTGTGGAAGCACCCCCTGCCACAGGCCCTTTGGGTGGCTTGCACGGTATGACGTAGATATAGATGTACAAAGTGTGCTATACCTTCCTATTACGAAGACCTCTGGGCCGGGCATGTGGATTTTAAATATTCCTGCGAATATTTGGATGTCAATAGAATTAAAGAGTGTAGAATACGAACTCGTCAAAGAAAAGTAAAGGCAGCGCCCCTTGCTTTCGGCCATTTGGACGTGCTGGGTCACGTGGTTTGAATTAATGGACAATAAGAGGGAGCCTTTTGCCCGACGCTGTGGAAATCACACTCTCTCTTAACACAAGGGAAATCGAAGTCGTGAACTTGGCAAGGAGAAACCAGTGTCAACTTGCCATCGGATGGGTGACGGTGATGTGTTGTGTTGCATAATGGATGCGTGGCATCATTACAGTGGCTGTCGTGACGTGACGTTCCGGAATAGGAATGCATTGTTGGTGGAATCCGGTTCGTTAACAACCGACTTCTACATAAGGGCGTTCCACATATAGTTGACTGTATGAAAAAACCCTGCAGCAAAACATATTCGCCGTGTTCTCACATATCTACGAGTACGTCATACCCTGCAAGCCACCAAATGGGTGTGTGGCAGGGGGTGTTTTCACACCAGGCAAGATTGAATTATACGACAGAACACCGAAACCACATTGAAACCAGCGTACCACACATGCAACGCGCCAATTAACAATCTACTAACCGAGGAACATGCTATCGTCAATCGTTCCAACATGAAAGGGATACAAAGACTGTTACTACAGATTCAAAATATCATTCATAATTAAGAACATCAATATTTACAGCATGCAAAAATAAGAACGTAGAGAATATAAAGAGAAAGATCTACAGTCTAGCTAATGTCACAATTCGCACTATTCATGACGACGATCACAGCTGTTATGGTCCCGAATGGTACGCGGAAAAAAACGACATTTTATACCTATCGGGTCTACAATCTATCTCTCTAATTTTATTGGCGCGATCTAATCTGCCGTAGTACGAGGTAGTTAATAGTATGTTTTTTACGTCGTCAGAGAAATGTTTTTCCTGAAATTTAGTTAGGAGGTTAAGCCTATGATTTTATCTACGCTGTGATAGCGATTCCCATCCCAATTCTTCTAACAATCCAGACACACTACTAAACCTATCGTAGCATCGTTTTACAAACCTGGCTCCTAGAAATATATAGTTTCTGTAGGAAATAATATTTGGATATTGGTCGACTCCCCGATGAACAGTTAACTTACAGATGAAGTGACATATCTGGGAGTTACGATAACTTCGAACCTATCGTGGGGAACACATATAAGAAATATTTGTGGCAGAGCCCTGAAGAAGTTAGGATTTGTCAAGCGTGTTGCGGGAAGATTATCGGATGAGAAAGTGAAAGAGAGGTGCTATTTCGCACTCGTCCGGCCACACTTTGAATATGCAGCGAGCATATGGGATCCGGCGGAGAAAGACCTAGTCCATGAACTTAATAAAATACAAAGGAAAGCTGCGCGATTCGTGAAAAACTGCTACGGCCGTACAGAAAGCGTTACACAGATTTTGAAAGATTTAGGGTGGGAGCCGCTAGAGACTCGGAGGCTACGCGCTAGGCTTAGATTGCTTGAGCAATTGAGAATGAATATCTTTCAGAGCGACACGGAGAACATCATATTAGAACCACATTATATTTCCAGGTCCGACAGAATCGGTAAATTAAGGGAGATATTTTGCCGAACGGATAGGTATGGGAATTCGTTTTTCCCCCGAACAATTAAGGACTTTAATAAATGCTAGGCGGAACTTTGATTTTTTTTTGTTGACGGCTGGTGTCCTAACACCCCCCGCCACACGCCTTTTGAGGCGGCTTGCGGGGTAGTATGTAGATGTAGATGTAGATGAACTTATCGCAATCGGACCGTGGATTGAAGATTAAGCTCAATCTTTTATGTAAATTCGAAACTAATTTATCTTACGACGAAGTTATCAGTATCTTACAATCTCCGACGTACTGCGTTAGATCAGATCATGGGAATTAAACTAGGGAGGCGGACTGCAGAACATGAAGGTTTTAAAATTCCGTTTTTCTCACGATGGATTCGAGACCATAATGGCTGCGTTAAGAATCTGTAGTATATTAGTTGACAGAGAGTGGTGCTGTTTAATTGATGTGCTCCTTAATGCATATTTCTAAATTTGCCGAGAAGTGCTAATATCATGTTTTGCACGTTCTCTGCGTGACTCTCGTATCTCGTTTAAGTAGTTTCGTAATATATTTATTCAATAGTTTCTGTAGCGTTTGTAGGACAGGAGTAGTGTGGTTCATGTTGGTGAAAGTTAATTTCTAAGATGTAGTGCATGTTGGTGATAATTCACCCCCTGCCAAAGACCATTGAGGTGACTTTAGGTGTAGATTCATTTTTGTGCTTCTATTTGCCACGTCGCACCTCCCTACAGGAAACTAATCTCCTTGACAGCTCAAGTGGTCAAATTAACGTAGATCACCCCTTACGAATGAAAACGATAGTTTTATAATCTTTCTGGTAAGACATTAGGCAGTAAGTATTAGTACTTCACCTGATACGGAGGATGTGAAGTTTTTTTTTATATTTAATGGATGTGGGTACATCTACATCTACGTACTACCCTGCGAGCCACCACGAGGGTGTGTGGCAGGGGATGAAGGTCACCAAACATGCACTATTGACATGCAACTAGGATATTTAATGAAGGCATGCTGGATAATAGGGTCACATGGTTAGTATCTACATAATAAGAAAGGGATTTTTGGTTGTTATTACATGCATCATGCACTACAGACTACTCTAACTATATTTCACCTACCTATCCCTTTGCTAGGCTGCCTATTGTTCTCTCTTATAGTACGCGGGAAAAATGACATTTTAAATCTATCGGTACGACAATCTATCTCTCTAATCTTGTCAATATGATCAAACCTAGCATAATACGCAGGGGTTCTCAATATATATCTAACGTCATATGTGAACAACTCTGTTTCGAATTTACTTAAAAGGTTTAACCTAAATTTTATCCTGCGTTCTGATAGTAATATACAATTATCGTAACGGCCTTTAACAAATCTAGCGGATCTCCTTTGCACGCGCTCTAATTCTTTTATCATACCTTCCTCGTGCGGATCCCATATACTAGCGGCATATTCTAAATGAGGCCTGACAAGTGTAAAATAGCTTATTTCTCGTTCTCTCTCATCGTATTTGCCTAGAACCCTTTTTACGATTCCTAATCTACGGTTTGCTACACTAGTTATTTCCCTGATGTGTTTCACCCATGACATGTCTTCATGTGACATTTCACCCATGACATGTGATGGTGACGCCTAAGTATTTTATAGATTCTACATTAGATATTTTCTTTTCTTTGATGCAATAATTATTCCGGGGAGAGCCATTCTTTTTCCAAATGTTCATTATCGCCATACTTTCCAAAAGTTCATGGGTAGAAGTTCTTGTTAGTCTGTCCCTCTGTTGACCTTCCATACTTTTTCGTTTGTATTTTTGACGCAAGTGGTAGAGGGAGATAATTTTTACCTATCAGTTTAGGTGTGCACATCTGATATTATGTCTCCTCTCTCAGCTTTAGAAATAGTGCAGGGTTAATGTTATATCCAGCGTGACACCCTGGAAATCGAGGATTGTAATTTTTTTGAGTAATATAAGCTTGTTGTGTATCCTTGAATATTCTACTGGTTATAGATTAGTCCTTCCATCACCTCTGTACTCTGTAGACCGCTTTGCACTGTACATTTTATTGTACAAACGAATGTACGAATCCCTTCATGAAGGAAATTGTACCGTGTAAAGCGGCAAATTGTATGATTCTCTGAACGACTTAACGGGGAATAGTACCTGCTCTAATTCCATTCAGTTTCTTGTGCATTCTGTGATACATTTGTGTGTACAATAAATTGTACCGTGTAAAGCGACCTTATGTTTGCTCGTTGCGGTGTTCATCGAGACCTCCAGCTTTTCCTATTACCTAGTTTATTCTGCGAAATAAAACATTGTGTGCTGAATTCATAATGCCCTCGTGCACTCAATATTAAGTCCCTTCTCCCTTCTAAATAAATAAACTCCCTTCGACGACTTTTTAAGTTACATCTCTCATGTATGTATTTATTGCTTCAAAACTTCCCCGCTGTTTTATTGACATTTAACGAGCCCGCAAACAGTGACAGCATTGTCCCGTTCACTGAGGGGGAAATTCCACTATCCAACGCGGCTGACATTCACTCCTAGTTGAAAAAACGCGATAAAACGTAACGGGAAATTAAATTTTCAATATGTCCCTTGCTCTGTTCTTGTCTTTATGGTATTGTAACACGGTTGTCCATCCGGTGTGAGCAAAGAATGCCTCGACTTCGTGAAAATACCGATAATTCTTGAAGAGTGAGCATTGTCTCCTCGGTAAAAACTGGTGACGTATTTGAAATCTTGTGAAAATTAAAATTGCTTGGAGATAAATTCCTTAATTTAAAAAAAGCGTGGACTGAGAATATTCGAACCTTCCTTTATCATTGAAAAAAAGCGACTCGAGAATTATAAAATGTGGGAAAGAGATGCATTTTTTCTTTCGATTTTATGAAAAATGAAGTAATTGAAAAAGTTTGCTTGCAATGCGCGTACGTAGAAAAACGAAAATCGAAAAGGAGAGAATGCTTCTTTAAGGAACGACCGTCGTTATAGTGTCACTTTGAAGCATTAACTCGTCAGTGTTGAGCGTATAGCTTGACGTTTAGCTCCCTTTATGTGACTCTAAAACTTAAGTGGAAGATCGTGTGGATTTCCCGCAACGAGCGATAGTGTCGAAGGGGCGTGCCAATGGCACATAAACTCAGATGAAGGTAACACCAGAATAATGAAGGCGGCAAAATACATAAAGGAGTTCCACAGGTTCTATTGGCGGAGAGAGGCTTGAGCAAATATCATCCTTTAGATACCTCGGGAGGAATATATACCTCACATTACATTCGACCCTGGTGGCGGCATGAGAAGTCGGACATTCCTCGATCATTTGAATCAGAGGATGAAGAAAGTTAATGCTTCGTTTTGTCTTGACTTATTATATTTAAATAAAGTTACTTTTAAAAAAGTGATCTGTTTTCATTAAATACACCTGCAGCATAGTTACCCGCAGTTTGATATCGCATGCCCTCAACGTTTCAGCGAGAATTTAGATAAATAATATAAAAAAACTTGAAAGAGGTGCTAAATGTTGTCTCGAGAAAGTAAATGAATTTCTAAATTCATATACTGTCTGTCGCAAAATCCCACATTCCTAGAAATTGTGAATTCGATACGACTATTTTACCCCTTCTCCTAGGGAACGAGGGTCTTTCAACATTCGTCACGAGTGACCATGATAACCTCCTCAATCGAAAATGCGCAGCGATGCGCATCTAATTCTTTCAACAATTGATAGAAGAGATATCATTCTACATATGCAAATAAAGCAGAACGTAGTGTAACGTAGTGGAAATTTTGTAGCTCAAATTTATTTTTAGAATGCCGATTACTGAAGGAGGCCAGATGAAGCTCTAATTTATAGCTTATTTCTAATCTAACACGACGTATAGCTTATGATCACAATGCTTAAGTTCCAAAGAACCAACTGTATTCAGTATCGTTCAGGGAATCACACCCGGTAGCAGAGGAGCGCAACTAGAATATTGCTAATTTATCTGCCTGAAAACAAGCAAATCACGATCCTTCTATTCTCAGGTCTGCAGCATCGGAACAGTTGAAGATGGACATAAAAAATTGTTTGTTTTACTTGGGATGAACATTGAACTCCAATTTGAGGAACATGCAAAATATTCGAAAAAGGGACTTTTGTCCGGGAAATGAGGGTATTCAGACCACTGTGCGTCGGGGTAAAGTCTTCGCCTGTTAACCCGAGGGTCGCGGGTTCGAGTCCCACCTGGGTAAAATATTATCTGCCCATAACGTGGTGTTTGTGTATGTAAAAAAGAGTTAATTGTATGAAATAAGTAATCAAGGGCAGTCATGCTCGTTTAAGTTCAAGTAAATAAATAAATAAATATGGAATGGAATTTAAGGAATGGTAAATAAGAAGTAGAAACACTCGGTGGGGAACAGCCTTCAGTAAAGTGAAGCAGCTAATAATAGACTAATCAATTAATGTACGCTTTGGAAAGAAAATGAAAAATGCTTTATTCGGAGTTCAGAGTTTTACGTTGGTCAAATAAAATCATCCAGAAGAGGGCTTGAAAGTAAGGACTTCCAAACCGCACCATGTTTTCGGGTTTTAGCTGACGGCAGCGTGTTTAAGGAAATTAGGTTATTCGCAAAATCAGTTTATAAGTTTTTGCACTTACATACTTTGGAAATGAACCAATCTCAATACTGGAGGCATTTTTTCTGTGATAATGGCGCAAATGACGCATTAAATAATAGGAAATAAAGAGCCATTGGAATATTTTTGCGGAAACGTATAAGTCGAAACCTGCAAAGAAACCCAGCCGGCCGGTTACGCCGATTCACATTGGCACTGACCTAGCACTACTTACGCAGTTGTACGACGTTTTCCATCGACGTCTGCCCTGATTTCAACGTGCATTTGCTCACTCAAACGCGTTATTCATTTAAATTTACTTCGTTTTGTACATTTTAATTAACACTAACCCGCATTCCAAGCAAAATACTACGGAAAAATCAAGTAGAATCCATTACTCTAAATATATAATACACGTTTCAGGAGTCATATACCTTGAATTTTCAACAGAAGTTGGATATTATTTTCTAATTTGTCCACTAATGAGTCCCCTCCTACGTGCTATCCAATTACTGGCTGAGTGGAGAAGTGTGGTGCATATTTCGGTTGCTAGGTAACTCTTTGAATAAAGATGGCCCCTTGGAAACTGGTGCCTTTGGCTTCTCACCTAGAGTGCCTTGATAAAGTGCTTTTACGCAGTTATTGGAAGCATAATCGTAATTTAGTTCGCCGTCGTAAGAGCATCAGTATCATATTTATATGTGAAGTATCTGTGGCCCATTGAAGTCGTACACCGACTTCGTGTAATAATAAGTGGACGAATGAGTGAAATCATGTTAATTTCCATTTGCACTCATTATAGCAAAAGGGAGATGAGGAACATTAGTAAAACAAAAGAAGCGACTACAGGACAAGCGTGCTTCGCTTTTGGCCTTGGCCTCACCAGGCCGTGGGAAATAGTCTTTTAGTCAACTGGCTTGTTTGGATATTTAACTTGCGGGAAGGTTTAAGCCCGGCATTTGTCCTTACGGATGGCGCGCGGGAGACCCTCCACAACTGCCGCCAAGTCAACAAAACGAATAATTAATCAATAATTAAAAGAAAGCCTTGATAGAATATGAAGAGACTTAACAAGTTGGTCGAAATATATTGGAAAACATATATATTTCTATTTTAGCTCTTTGGCTTGTTCCTTACGTCTACATCTACATAATACCCCGCGATGCGCCACTTGGGCGTGTGGCAGGGGGTGTTAGGTAACCAGCCATGTAAAGGTGTAAGATTTTTGGAGATGAAATGGTGACGTGTATTGTAGGAGTGTATTTAGTGGAGCTCCATTTTTATTGTGGTCGCTTATTGGGCGCGGAAAGAACGAGTTTACCTATCTGTTCGGCAGAGTGTCTCTCTTATTTTATCGCGTCTGTCAGACCTAGAGATGTAGTGAGGAGTCATGATAATATTCTCTATGTCGCTCTATAAGCACTGGAAAAATCAACCACTGGGTGAAGTCAAGATGAAAATTAAAAAAAAAATGAGTAGAGTTATTCACTGGGGGTTGACGCTAGAAGGTGAGTAATTTCGGAGCTTCTAAGTTCTATTACTGTGGCAGAGATTGACTTCGGGGGAATAGGTCACGCAACGCCGGATAATATAACCGAGGCGGGGCTCACGCCTGCATGGGGCGACAGGACGGGAAAACACGCGTTTCCGCGCTCTGGATATTGCCTCCCTGTCCAATTTCCAACTCGGGCGAAGATATTTGCGAACTTTCGCATATTTTTTCAGCCGGTTTGTGGATGCGCGAAATTATGCAAGCGGATTTCCGGATAACTAGATAAGAATGTTGCGACACGTGCCCGAGGTATATACTAGGGATGAGATAATGAGAAAGTCCCAGAATGGGCGAAAGTTGACTCCAGTTTTTTTTGACTCTGTTTGTGTTGGCCTACATGCCGAGGGGAAAGTGTTAACGTGTGGTTCTTCCTTGGAAGTCGTTGGAGTGTGGAGTTGGTTGACCTCAAGGCGGATTTGGGTACTCTTCACTTTAAACCTATAAGTAGGCGTGCTAAGTTATCGTCACGCCGATTGTAGGCGCTTGGGGGCCTGGCATACCTCCAAATTAAATTAGTTACAATACTTTCTGAACTTATCTCACTGGAGTTTTCTCGCTATTTATCATTTTTAAACATAAATAAAAGGTTGGCGAAACTGTAATATGAGGCGTGGCGCTGTATGAGTCGGAGACTTCATCTACATCTACACAATACCCCGCGAGCCGCCGCATGGGCGTGTTAGGTCACCAGCCGTGTAAAGGTGTATGTTTTTAAGGAGATGAAACGGTGACATGAATTATAGGAGTGTATTTAGTGGAGCTCAAATTTTATGGTGGTCGCTTCTTGTTCGCGGAAATAACAGGTTTTTGTACCTATCTGCTCGGCAGAGTATCTCTCTTATTTTATCCCATCTGTTAGACCTAGAGATGCAGTGAGGAGTAATGATAATATTTTGTGTCGCTCTGAAAAATATCGGTTCTAAATTTATCAAGCAACCTAAGCCTAGCGTGTAGCCCCCGAGTCTCAAGGGACTCCCACCTTAATCCCTCTAAAGTTATGAGACACTATATGTTCAATGGTATCAGGCTCAACTATGTGGAAGTTGATATTCACAAATGAAAAAACGACTTCGTTTTCTTCCACTGATTTATTTCTTTGGTACAACATGTTTCGACACATAGAGGCCATTTCCAAGTACTTGAAAATGACCTCTATGTGTCGAAACATGTTGTACCAAAGAAATAAATCAGTGGAAGAAAACGAAGTCGTTTTTTCATTTGTGAGACACTATATGTTCGCTAGTAGTAATTTTTAACGAAGCGTGCTGCTGTTCTTTGTATTTTGTTAATTTTTTTGGTAAAATCTATTAGAGCAGGGTCCCAAATGCTCGCGGCGAGGTGTGGCCTAACCAGAGCGAAGTAGCATCTCTTTTTTAATATTTCATCCGATGACCTTCCAATAATACGTTTAACAGAACCTAGTTCCTTGGTGATTTCCTGGTAATTATGACGATTTTTAAGGTAAAACTATTCCATATTGTTATATGAATGTTAGCATTGTTCATTTGAGTACTCTACCAGCTGATCTGTAGGTTTATCGACAGTTCTTATCCCTACGCCCACTTTCTGATTGACTGTTCCGTTTCCTTCCTCTTGATGACACCGCATTTGATCCATCCTGTATTTCTCATTTCCTCTTCCTCTTCTCTTTTCATTCAGAATTCCTATCCTCTTCCTTCCTCTTCCACGCTTCTCTAGTTCTGTCACCTCTATTTATCTATTCTAAAATCCTAATTTCTGGTAAATCGTCCCCTGTTCTCTTCTTAAGGTTATTGGTCATTAGATTATGCCTCTATAAATCCTCATATCATTTCCCTCCAACCCATGCTTCGTTCTTTTTCTAATAATAGACTCATTAAAGTAAATTACCAGAACATCATGGACTGAGGGCAGTTAGGAACCAGTGAACTTGTTGGTCACAGCACCTACCAAGTTTATTGCGGTCTGTTTCCTAATGACGATGGTTACTTTATAATCGATACAAGAGTAAATTACGTATTCTTCCTGTACCCTACTAATTCAGGTGGCGTTTACAAAATTCACTAAGCGAAACAACTTGGAATAATGTAAGGCCGTGGCATAAAATCACCCCAGAGCGAAAATTCAAGGTCGCTGAGCGCACCCTAAATGTTGAATGATTCGAGAAATAGTTTTTGGGGTCTCATTTCAACTGATTTGGAACTCTATTCATTTTTCGAAAATTGGAAAAAAATGAGGACCAGCCTAAAGTACGCGGGTACAAAGTTGCGCGCAATTCTGTCCGTAAACGAATATCGCCCCAAACAAGTTGAACTTTTTCGAATAATTCGAATATGGTCTCTATTATGACTGGGGAACTATCTCGCTCGGACTACCTTAAGGTATTATACGAATTATACGTTTTAATTTCACCAGCTGTGAGACACTCGAAATAAGTATTGTATAATTAACGGTGCTATAATATAATTTTATACAGAAATTGTAAGTAATTAAAAATAAATATCTAAATAAGTCTTTGACTTGACTCATCTTTTTCGCGCGGTGCGTTTGAAACTCCTTCAAAACGGAAGATTTATTTGTGATACCCATGTTGAGTTAAGTTGTTTCGCTTAGTACATTTTGTAAGCGCCACCTGAATTAGTAGGGTACAGGAAGAATACGTAATTTACTCTTCTATCGTTTATAGAGTAACCTTCGTTACTAGGAAACAGACCGCAATAAACTTGGTAGGCGCTGTGACCAACAAGTTCACTGGTTCCTAACTGCCCTCAATCCATGATGTTCTGGTAATTTACTTTAATGAGTCTATGATTAGAAAAAGAACGAAGCATGGGTTGGAGGGAAATGATATGAGGATTTATAGAGGCATCTAATGGTCAATAACCTTAAGGAGTTGAAGGAAGATCGATCCTAAAGGAAATAAGGAAAAGGAAAGGGAACTGGTTGGGCCATGTGATGAGAGGGAAAAGTATAATAACTGTGGCACTTGAGGGTTTAATTGAAGGAGAGAAAAAGAGAGGAAGGAGAAGAATTTAATTGGTGGATCAGGTGAAGAACATCAGCTATGATGAAACAAAGAAGGAAGCTCGGGACAGAAACGGATGGAGACAGCGGGAGATTTTAAGTCAGTTGCAGCGAAATATAATTTTATTATAAATCAATTAATTTGGTCTCATTTTTAAGAAAAACATCTCACCTATCCAATGACACCAAAAATTCAATCCCTTACCACATTAGTTATGGACATATTTGCCAAAATATACCAGCCCTTTCACATGGGAAATGGTACGTGTATGCACTCAAGAGAGAAATTATTTACAAAATGAGGTATTTCTAACTCTTATATGTCGTACAAACACTAAAAGCGTGTAGTTTGTATGTATTCTCAGCTATTTTTGAAAATTAATCTTATTGTCACCGCAGGAGGTTCTTCGGGATCACAAAAATACCTTCCGTTTCGAAGGGGTTTCAAACGCACCGCGCGAAAAAAATGAGTCAAGTCAAAGACTTATTTAGATATTTATTTTTAATTACTTACAATTTCTGTATAAAATTATATTATAGCACCGTTAATTATACAATACTTATTTCGAGTGTCTCACAGCTGGTGAAATTAAAACGTATAATTCGTATAATACCTTAAGGTAGTCCGAGCGAGATAGTTCCCCAGTCATAATAGAGACCATATTCGAATTATACGTTTTAATTTCACCAGCTGTGAGACACTCGAAATAAATATTGCATTGTTAGTGGTGCAATAATATAGTTTTACATCATAGAAATTATATGTAATCAAATGAAAATATCTAAATTAGTCTTAAACTTGGCTCATTTTTTTCACGCGATACGTTTGAAACTCCATCAAAACGAAAGGTTTATTGTGGTACCCAAAAACCTGCTGCGGTGACAACGTGATTAATTTTCAAAAATAGTGGAGAAAACACATAAACTGCACACTGTTAGTTTTTTAACCACATCTAAGTGTAAGAAATTCCTCATTTTGTAAATAATGTCTCTCTGGAGTGTATACACGTACCGTTTCCCATGTAAAAGAGCTGGTATTTTCCGGCAAATATCTCGGAAAGTTATGTGATAATGGGTTACATTTTTGGAGTTAATGGAAGGGTGATATATTTTTCTTTGAATTTAGACCAAATTTATTGATTTAATTAAAATTAGAAATGGAAAATAGGAAGAGACTAGCTAAGTGTTACTCATGGAGCGATGACGCACGGGCTATGGGAGCACTAGGGTAATGGAAGATGAGTCCTACTAGTGCAGGATATAAGCAACGCTCGCTCTGGAGTATTTAAGGAATATACATCTACCCTTTGAAGCGTGGACATTAGGTAAGAGGGAAAGGAATAGAATAGAAGCTTATGAAACGTGGGTGTGGAGAAGGATGGGAAAAGTAAGATGGGTAGATAAGATGAGAAATGAACAGGTTTTGAGCAAAGTAGAAGAAGGAAGATCGCTCCTAAAGGAAATAAGGAAAAGGAAAGGAAACTGGTTGGGCCATGTGATGAGAGGGAAAAGTATAATAACTGTGGCACTTGATGGTTCAATTGAAGGAGAGAAAAAGAGAGGAAGGAGAAGAATTTAATTGGTGGATCAGGTGAAGAACATCAGTTATGATGAAACTAAGAAGGAAGCTCGGGACAGAAGCGGATGGAGACAGCAGTGGTGTACGGGACCTGCCAGCAGGCAGAACACCAGATGAAGAGGAAAAATGATATTTAGCTCAAACTAACTTACGTGAGGTCTCTTTAGAGCCGCTAGAGATACCTCGCAACCAGACAACTTTGAAAGAGGGCGAAAATGGGCGAGTCGGGGGATGAGTCGGGAAGAGTTCCTTGGAGTGCTTCTGGTGAGTCGGACGACGTCGGATTCTCGCAGTAGGCTGCTGCGGCCCCTCCCTGGAAGAAGATCCCTCCCCTCTTCCGGGAAGTGACGAAGACGGCTGACGAAGAGATGAAAAAAGAAGACCACACGCGTGCCTAGGAGAGGATGTTCGGGTGCCTGTGTGTGTGTGGAAGAACGCGTCCTTATCACGCTTGGGACCGCCGCCGCGCCGGTCCTGATATGTAGTGGCTTGGACTAGTATTAGTCCCATGGAACGCTGCATTGCTGGAGACAAGAATGCGATGATGCACGCGGATGTGAGGGGACGAGCGACAAGTGGTGTTCAATATAGTCTATAAACTTAATGGTTGAAGGCGTAACTTTGTGGAATGTTACCGCAGACATGACGAAAAAGAAAAATCTCTTAGTAAATTCCACACTGAAAACTTTTATTTCCGACCTAGGTTTCGATTGCCTTGAAAATGATTTCAAGCCATTCGAAACTTATGTCGGGAATAAAAGTTTTAAGTGTGGAATTTACTGAGAGATTTTTTTTTTCGTCATGCCTTATATATAGTCTGTTTGGCTATACCTCTGGGTTACGTACTTCTCTCGCCGCTGCCGACGTTTCGATAGGCGAGTCCTCCGTCATCTTCAGGGCTGAATGTCTTGATAATTAAAGTAGTATGAGCGATATTTTTCTCTAGGCATAATAGAAAGCGTTCTCGGGTATTATTTTTTTTATACCTTTGCGCTTATAGCCAGGCTAGTTTAAGCGAAATATCATTTCACTTAGAAATCGATGAATTTGGTCTCATTTTAAATGAAAATATCTCACCCCTCCAAATACACCAAATTATAAGCCCATTTCCGTACTACTCTGCGAGATTTTTGACGTATGATACTAGCCCCTTAACATACGAAAAGGAACTCATATGCACCCCAGAGAGACCTTATTTTAAAAAAATGAGTAACTTAGGGCGCCTTGGTCTTGTCAAAAAATAAGCAGCGTGTATTTTGCACGTTTCCTCTACAATTTTCTAAAATAAATCATATTTTCTTCGAAGGAATTATTTCAAAATCGCAGATAACCTTCCGCTGTGAGGGAATTGTTAACGTGCCGCGTGGAAAATTTGTCCAATTGAAGACTTATTCAGATATGTTTATTTAACTACTCCGAATTTCAGTCATATGAAAGTATATTATTGCACCATTAATAATGAAATATTTAATTCATGCTTCTTACAGCTGCTAAAATTCAAACGTGTAATTCGAATATGTTCTCCATTATGAGTAGGGCACTATCTCGCTCAAACGACCTTAACTCGTGGATAGTAGCGCTTAAGCCCGTATTGCACGATCCAGTTCATTGCATATTGGGTTGTGCCTAGCTTGACATAAACCAATTTCCGTTCCAATTTCAATCTAACAATCTCTCCGAAAATTTTGTATTAGATATGGCACTTGGAGCAAGTTCTATTTCTCGCTGGCCAATCTCTCAAATCAGACTTAGTAGGTTAAATAAGACTTTGTATACTCCACTAGAGGTTTATTAACACGAACCGGGTTTCGACACTTCGTGCCCATTTCCTTTCTCAAATCGGACGTTAGCTTTGTCGGGTCTCAGTCACCAAATCAAAAAGCTTTTTGTAAGACCTGCCCTTGCCGGGTGCTTCCGTATCGTTGGATTTATGATCTTGAAAATGTGGACGAAAGAAGTTGTTTCCGTATTAATCGAAGCGTACAAATCTCACGAATGTTTACGTGACGGCTATACTATGACGGCTATGCATAGCTATAATTTTATCACTCCCTTCTATCTTATTCGATAAAGCAGCGCCTCTTATGTTCGTTTCACAACTAAAGTGGGCTCTAACTATGTAGATGGGCTCATGCGAGACATTTGAGCACTAATACGGCCAATATTGTATCCAATATTGATGCTTCTTTGCGGAACTTATTGCCCAAACTTTCACCCGATATTTCGCCGCATGGTTAATAGCCTTATATTTTGGCATTTCGTGGCCAATTCATTCGACCGTGTCATAAGGGCTTAAGCGCTCTCATTAAGGTACTTCATGCGTTGAGCGCTGCTCCCGGAACGACAACTCGTTCGTTAAATCGTCCAAGAAAATCACGTTGTAATAGAACGCCCGGGTGGAATAATTGGTTTGAGCACTCTGCTCGAAATAAAGAAGTCCGGATTCGAGTCCCGAACTGGGCGAAATGTGTTTCCAATGTAAATTCCATCCTTTCTTTTCAGCCGCTGTAAGAAGAATAACGAAAATATTTTAATGTGAAAAGGTGCAAAAGTATAGTTTTAATATGACTGAAATACTCAGTGATTATTTAAATTATCAGTATGTGTCTTTATTTTGAGTACATTTTTTCCTCGCCGTTTGGTGACAATGTTCCCCTAACACATTACCCTTTTTAGATTCTGTTAAAATTACTGCGGTGAATACGTGATTTTTTTTATAAATCAAGAAAATTCAAAAACTCTACACTGATCGATAACTGTAGAGATCTAGAAGTTATAAATGTGTCATATAAAAAACCTCTTGAAGTTAATCCACGTCCATTATACCATTAAAAATGGTATACCATTAAAAATGGCACAGCTTTTATATATCGGTAAGTATATGTAGATAAATATTTCGGTAGATTATTATTGTTAT
This sequence comes from Ceriagrion tenellum, assembly GCA_963169105.1. Lineage (NCBI taxonomy): Eukaryota > Metazoa > Arthropoda > Insecta > Odonata > Coenagrionidae > Ceriagrion > Ceriagrion tenellum. The sequence goes on along the minus strand of OY720644.1, from coordinate 105,363,548 downwards.
TATTGAGAAGAAATTGTCACAAGTCGACCATATGGTCGGGTGGTAACATAGATCGATATGAACCGAGTAAATCCCAAAATACATGTAAGAATGTAAAGAAGAAAGACATTGCCAAAATACAAAAAACAAAGATATTACAATAGAAAAAGGGGAAAAACCCTCACAGTACAATCTGCTTTAATCTCGTCATTAAAATCAGTGTTTTATTTGGGAAGGGTTCTAATACTTCTTTGGGTAATACCTTTTAGTCCCTTATCCCCCGATGCAGGAAGGAATATTTCAATGTGTTAGCGAGCTTCCTTGGAGGCTCTACCTTATATTTGTGATCTCTTTTCGCCAGATAAATAGATTGTTGTTAATCTTTCGGATATGTCCCTCCACGCAGGATCACTAATGTGTGCCTTATGCATGAACTTAAGACGTGCTTTCCTCCTCCTCGATTCGAGTGATGTACAGCCCAATACCTTCATCATCTCCGTTACACTAGCCTTCCTTTTAAAAATTTCGCATTACGAATCTTGCGGCTAACGACCCATATTTTGGTATCTCTGAAAAGGTAGTTATTTGTCTCGAAAATGATATAAAATTCATTTAAATTCGTGGATAAATGATGTGTTGCTCGTCCTTTAGCCGGTATGGTGAAGTGCTTTAAATGGAGAGTGGCGGTGTATGGGACAGAAACGTGGACTCTGAGAATGGATGACGAGAATACACCGCATGCTTTTGAGATGTGGATGTAGAAGAGGATGGAGAAAGTACGGTGGAAGGAAAGGAAGACAAACGAGGAAGTGCTTGGTAGAATTGGTGAGAGAAGGAAGGTTTTGGATGAGGTCAGGAGGAGGCAAAGTAGGTCGGCTGGAGGGATTGTTACGGGGCTGGGTTGCTAGAGAGAAGGACGTTGGGCAAGCGAGGAAGGGGAAGAAAGAGAATGGGTTTTATGGACGGGATGAAGAGGGTAGGGCATATCTACATGTACATAATTCCCTGCGAGCCGCCGCATGGGCGTGTGGCAGGGGGTGTTAGGTCACCAGCCGTGCAAAGATGTAAGTTTTTGGGAGATGAAATGGTGAAATGTATTATAGGAGTGTATTTAGTGGAGCTCAATTTTTATTGTGGTCACTTATTGTGCGCGGAAAGAATGAGTTTTTGTACCTATCTGTTCGGCAGTGTATATCTCTTTTATTTTGTCGCATCTGTCAGACCTAGAGATGTAGTGAGACGCCATGATAATATTCTCTGTGTCGCTCCGAAAAATATCAGTTCTGAATTTCTTAAGCAACCTAAGCCTAGCGTGTAGCCTCCGAGTCTCTAGGGACTCCCACCTTAATCCCTCTAAAAGTTGAGACAATATATGTACGCTCGTAGCAGTTTTTAACGAAGCGCGCTGCTTTCCTTTGTATTTATTAAGTTTTTTGGTTAAATCTTTATGACCAGGGTCCCAAATGCTCCTGGCGTGTTCAAGGTGTGGCCTAACCAGAGCGAAGTAGCTTCATTCTTTCACTTTTCATCCGAGGACCTTCCTATTATACGCTTCACAAAACCTAGTTACATAATGCTGTGCCGCTTATGTTTTGTATGCGTAATCCCCACGATATATCAGAAGTTAAGGTAATTCCAAGATATTTCACTGTATCTGAAGATTTTATATTTACTCAACCAACAGTATAGGTATGGCATTTGTGAGATGACTTTCGCAGATAGTGAACTGTGGTGCATTCGCTGATATTTAACTCTAATCCCCACTCCTGGCACCACGAATGAACGTTGTTAAGGTCCGACGACAGAGCTTTAAAGTCCGCATCTCGCTCATTTCACGGTAGATAACTGCATCGTCTGCAAATTATATTATTTTACTGCTAACTCGAGAACTTTGATCGTTAATATAAATAATGAATAAAAGAGGGCCGATCACACTTTCTTGAGGAACACCGGAAGTGGCTTTGACCATAACAGAGCTAAAACCATCAATAACAACCTTTTTGTTTTCGACCACTGAGAAAGTCACTTATCCAATTCATTATTTTTCTATTAACTCCGTATAATGGCAATTTATTTATGAGTTTTTTGTAACTTTGTCCATATGTGGACATGAAGAGAGAAATACTAACGGTAGAGGCCTTTCACGCGTGACAATATGAATGATTTTCTCTGATCTTCAATAAGGAACCTTTAACCGGTGAATTACTTTATTAAAAATATATTCGAATGAGCCAGTCTGTTCTGGGCGCGACAGCATTTTTTGCTGATTCGACGGGTCATTAAAACAAAAGATGTTATCGTTGTAATACTTTCTTCACCATATTCTACATTGGACATTTATGTTTACCATGTTTAAAAGATTGTATCCAACAAGTAGTCTCAACCTCTTATTCTTAGTATAATGCCGGGGTTAACAAGTTAAAATAAAAATTCAAATCAACGAATTATAGTGCCGAATCCTTTATAACTACTGTCGGAGATCAGGTTCATAACATTTGAAGAGGTACCGCCTCGTTGAAAATCATTTAAGAAACGAAAACATTTTAAAAATTGAGTCATAACAATGCTTCATTTCTTATGATGTAAAAAACTATTTATCTTGCATCATTTAAGACGCATGGGTAATTCAAACGAATAAACGGATGCACATAAGGAAAGTGTGTGTTTTTTTCGACTACCAGGAAAGTAAATAAAAATGACTCACGATTACCGCTCCGATCCCACTTAAGCTTCATAGTGGAGGTGACTCAATCGAATGAAGGTGCCATGCCGGTATGCTGTTGAAATGAGACAGGAAGCGTGGCGCAACTCATAACGGAAGAGGAAATACCTATTGGGCGCCCGGTGAGTGAGTCAGTAAACCAATTAGTTCCCGGCGACGGTCGCTGGATCACTTTCTGTGTGTACTGTCTACTCCCTCGCTGATGTGAGTCGGACGCGACGCCACTGACTTGAACTTGAACGAGGTCTTTTGATATCTCGAAAGTTTCCTCCTTCTAACGACACATATGCCCGTATTCATAGTCGTTGTTTTTGTTGTTTGGTAATACCCTGCGAGCCACCACGAGGGTGTGTGGCAGGGGGTGAAGATCACCAAACATGCACTATTGTCATGCAAGTAGGATATATAAGGGGGGCATGCTGGGGTGTCGTATTCCTAGGGGTTACCTGGGTATCCCCTAGTCAGGGAACACTTAGGGGTCCCCTACGCTGAGCAATTCATAAACCTTACCTGGGTAACACCCAGCCAGGGGGGGCCTGGGTAAGAGATTTGGCAACAATCCCACGGAAAAATACATATGAACGGTTCCGCTGAATGGTTCTCGATGTTTTCGATGCTCATTTTTCGCCGTAACCAAGCAAGCTATAAACAATAATATACTATACTGTTACACGATGTTGATGAAAAATGATTTATGGAATATGAGAGAATGTTAACAATATTACTTGAATATTTATGTAATATGAATGGTGAGGAATACGAGGGTGGTTCAATAAGTACCCGTGTTTGTAAACAGAAGACGTTACTATGGAAAGTTGTTGATATTATCGTGTACTGTCATAAGTACAGTAGTATCAATTCGTCCCACGCGTGGGCAGCGGTACGGCGTTAGGGGAGCATTGGGTAAGCTTCATGCCTAACCCAGGAAATCGACGGCCTGGGGGAGGGTTAGGGGACGACAGTCTCCTGAGTAACGACTATGAATACCTTTTCTGAGCCAAGGGGTTCCCCCACACCTGGGGGACACCTAGGTAACGACTATCAATACGGCCCATAATCGAATCGAAAGACTGGAACTACAACTAGGGTCGTGCGGAGCACGGAGTAAGAGATAGGAGGGCGATCGGAATAGTGCAAGTTTGGGACGGGAGAGTAGAAAGGTACAGATGCTTATAAAATCCGCAGCGCAGCGACACCATGAAGTCGGGCTGGTCTGGCTTCCAGCAGAGCCCCTGGCCGTAATATTCCCATGGTAATTATTACATCTATTCTATGTACTAGACCTGCGGAACGAGATTTTTCCGTGGAAAAATCACCAGAAAACCTTGAAAAATGAACAACGAAGATGTCTCCAATTATAAATGCAGGAAAAGGCAGTTATCACAGGAACACATTGCCAAAACAAATGTGCCACGCCCCCTCTCCCTGAACGACACCGGCTCATTGCAATTACGTGGAAAAGATTAGACACCGAAGAAGCTAACAGATCTGGTAAAATTTCCTACTCCGTGGTGTGGAGTAGCATCAAATGTACGTCTACGAAGTACCGCGAAAGCCACCACTAGGGTGTGTGGCACAGGGTGATTCTAAATCAGACATGCAGCTCTCGTCCCTGTTCAAATCGTGACCTCGCACGTTCCCCAGATGAAGGTGGCCTCACCTCAGTTTTTTTTCTTAGAGGCTACCTAAAGTTTCCTAAAAATTTATGTGTTAAATCTTTGTTTTTTTGCGTGAATGTTGTTTGGGAAGTAATTAATCTTATTATAGATATTATTATCCTTGTCTACAATGTCATCCAAGGGGAGGGGGGAGTGAGCGAGCCCGTCGAACTTGAGACAGTGCGGCTGACGGTCGTTGCTTACGAGCAATTCGAAAAATCGGGCCAAAAAAGACCTGAGGATAGCGTGTTTGATGCCAAAAACCACAATAGTAGCTAAGGGTTAAGTATTTCTTTCTTCATGTCCACATAAGTCGACGCCTTGGTGCTTTCTTTTGTTAGCGCTTTATTTTCGGTTTTCTAGTACACCTTTTATCTCCTCTCCAACAATCCCCCCTCTCCAAACTTCAACAACTCCCTCACAACCAACAACGGACATACAAAATTAACAAATTAAACATTAAAAAACACAAAAATTGGAAATAAGAGAAAACACAAAATAAAAATTAAACTTATTAAACATTAAAACACACAAAACAAACAATAACTCAAGGAGCGCGGCGTTGCAATACGTCCTACCCTCTTCATCCCGTCCATAAAACCTATTCTCTTTCTTCCCCATTCCCCGTTTTTTCCAGTATCCTTCCCTCGATCACGGCCTTCAGCAACCCATCGTCCCGTCAAACTCCCTCCAGCCAACCTACCTTGCCTCCTCCAAACCTCATCCAAACGCTTCCTGTTTTCATCTCTTATCGTGTGTGGAAAGTGGCATTTTAAATCTGCCGCATCTAATTACCCATCACACACTATCCTTCCCTTCAAGGCTACCAGCGTTTCATAGTATACCCAGTCTAACCCAACCATGCCAGAACCTCCTGAACTGTGGCGGAATCGTTTTACCGCTCCATCTCCATTCCTGATTAGTCGACATGGAGTGATCAACATTGTGTTGTTAGTGTCTTTTCCCTTCAGTTCGCTGAATAGGGCAACCTTGTGGCCGAAATACGCGTATACGACGCACACCCTCGTCTTTTCCTGTTACATTCCTTTGACCAAGCTCATCTCGAGCCTGATTCTCCCAGAAGTTGGGCCCTGTTGATTGTGTGAGTGAGTGATTTTGTGAGTGCTTGTGAGAGTGATTGCTCTGTGTGTTTGTGATCATAACTCAGGCATCCTTAGCGGGATCTCAAAAGTCCTGTGAAGGATCCCAATTGGGTTGAGTGTGTGTGTCTGTGAATGGTCACTGGCGAGGAATTAACGTTCCCGTAAACCTTCACAAGGGTATTCCGGTTGAGAGGCTGTGGTAGGTCACTGACGCTACCGTCTAACCAACACCGTAAATATTTATTTTCTTTTATATCCTTTGGTTAGTGGTGCCAATAGTTACGGCCATTGGAGAAATATTCTCACACTACTTACACTGCTAGTTAAGTCTACGAGGCCGTAGAGCTCAAGTTTCCTTGATTTTAACTATGCGCATTAGGTAGAGCACTTCAACTGAGATCGGTAGCGAAGTTGATTTGGGCGAAACAACAAAAGAACGTCGATGAAGGCATCGTTGATTGTTGTCGGTTTTCTTTGTTTTCAATAAATGTATCAAACATGCTTATCGTGAGGTTTGTTATAACAGCGTAACGTTTTTAAATGTTATTTTGAACTAATTTAACAACTTAAGACAAAGAAGGTTGATTCCTTCTTTCGGGTTTTCCGCCGCGTCGGTTCATGTTGAAGGACAATATTTCGCCGGCTGTCCTGCTGGCTTCTTCAGGTCCATGTTACATGGACAGCAGGACAGCCAGCGAAATATTGTCCTTCAACATGAACCAACGCGGCGGAAAACCCGAAAGAAGGAATCAACCTCCATCAAAGCCCCGCGGAAGCCTTCATCAGAACTTAAGACAAAGAATTCGACCGGGGATGTTGTTCACCTATAGAATACCACCGACCAGTAAAAAAAACATTTCGCCAGCACACATCGCTCCATTTGACGTCATTAGTAAGCCCTTTTATTGTGCCGACGTATTATGATGGACGCTAATGTCAACACCTTAAAATAAATACCTCCCAAACTCGACGCGAACATGCTCAGGGTGTGGCACCATCGACTGTCTGCGTTTCTGTAAATCCCAACGGAACTCTGGGTAAAGGCACGGAAAAATCACTTTCGGATGCGTTATCTTCACCTTGAAGAGATGAATCCGCAGCCGTATTATCTCTATTTGTGCTGAGAAAGATCGCCATTTTTAGGAAAACCCTACCCTCCGATATGAAGTAAATACGATAACGAATTCGGTACGCCCACATTTCCGTTCGCTGTTAACACTCGCACCACGTAATAGCCGGAAAAGCGATAGTGGCTGTGACACTAAAAGGAGGATACGAGGTCCAGATGTAAAGAGTCATTGAATAAGCGTGGAGCGCAGCCGAGAATGACTAGAAAACCAGGAATTTGAATAAATACCTTGACACAAGAATTTAGAAGGAAACAATGGCTAACAACAAGGAAATAAGATTCACGTAAAGGAAGACAAACATAAATCAGGTTTCGGATAAGGCATTTTAAGTGAAGAAGTTGCATTAGGAAAATGGTATATGGCAACAACAAGACGTTGACACCAGAATTTCGAAGGAAGCAATGGGTAACAACAAGGAAATAAGATTCAAATAAAGGAAGACAATCCTAAATCAGGTTTCGGATAAGGCTTTTTGAGTGAAGAAGTAGCATCAGGAAAATGGTAAATGGCACAGCAAGTGGATGCACAGCAAAAGCTAGACATTTTTAGTTCATACTAACCTTGCTAAAATTCAGAAAAATGCCTGATCAGTCTTAGAAATCAACAAACCTATACAATATTTGTCTCTTAAAATATGGATTAATTGATATTATGATACCCTTCCACTACGTCTTGCTGGATTCAGTTACTTTAATTTAACAACCATTTTTGTCAGTTTCTTCTCTCCTTCATATTTAAAAATTATCAAGTCTTTGGGAAAATGTGTACTTGGTCATTGTTCCTTTAGCCACTCTTAAACCTAAGTACAAGAGAATACATTTTTTTCTTGGTATGCAATTAATCCAGCACTCTTTTACATTTGCTTTGAGTTATAATTAAAGCTGAATGGCGTGCATTTTTATTTTTTCAATAAATATTGTTGGAAGTTATGTTATATACTTTTCTTTGTGAGCATAACGCTATCCAAAATTTAGGTGAATAATTTTTTCTATATTTTCAGTCTTCAAATTTTCAGGAAAATTTGCTGAATTCCAGCAAGTTTTCCTTGCTTAAAATTTCAAACTTTCTAGAATTGGTTACAAGTTTGTACTTCTTCAGTTGAGGAAACATTGCTGAATTTCAGCAAATTTGGGGAAAATATTTTACAGTGTGCGTAGATACGCGATGAAGGACAATGATTAATTGGCAGTGGAAGGATGCTACTTAGTCTATAAAATGATTTTGGATTTAAAAATTATAGGCTTTAAGGCAATCCCCTTGAAAATGACAGTGGGGACCTTGAAAATGATTGCTGGGCAATCGAAACCTAGGTCAGAAATAAAATTTTAAGTGTGGAATTAACTAAGAAATTTTTTTTTTTGATGACCTTCCACAACATTATGCCTTCAACCATTAATTTCATTGATGTGTGTTCTCCACTTAATCCACTGATAGTTCCCTCAGGACGCACCCCATGCACATTCTCATCTTTTATCAAGAAAAAGAAAAATAATCCGTAAAATATTGTGGCCATGAAATGGTTCATGTATTAACTTTATCTCCTGCAGGTTGGTTGTTGGAGCACCCAGGGGCAATTCGTCTACCTACCCCCGGGACATTATTCAGCCTGGCGTGGCGTACCTTTGTGAAATCGACGGAGGGCAGGGAAGACGGTGCAAACAAATGATCCTAGAAGCTTCAGGTACTTTAAAAAATTAATTTTAACTCCCTTGCTCACTGTATGAGAGCTGGAATTAATAGTTTTTTTTTGGCCATCAGAGAGATGTTACTGCAACAAAAACACAAGTAGTTCTTCTCTGAAAATGGTCATGCTTACCTTCTGGATATGTAATGAAAGTAGATATCCATTTTTCTGCTGAAGGTTTATTCTTTCAAAATTTGTAGAGCAGATTTGAATTCAAAGCTATATTTTCCAGGATTAAATCTGTACTCACTGAGTACATATCTGCTCAGTTGAACTTCTCAACTAATAAAACTGAACTTTCAATGATGAGGTTGTATATTAAAACAAAGTTGCTATGGGTTAGAACACAGATACACTGGTAAGATTAGAATAAAGGAAGATACTAGACATATAATGCACTGTGCTCTACATCTTGATTTCAATCTCAATATTCTCATCTGTCTTTCCATCAAATTCAATTAGGTGTTAAATTGTTAGCTAATTGATATGTTACCAAGGGAAAACTTCTCTTAAGTTCTGTTGATGAATTAACAGATGTATGTTGTTTTTCTCTGAGTAGTATTTATTTCATCAAAAGAATGTCGTGCTGCTTGCCGTTTTATGAGTTCTTTCCAATAAAAAAATTAAAAAAACATCAGATCTTCTAAAGAGGGAGAAATTGAATGATTTTTATAAGAGTATATTGTATGAAGGAAATGTCAAGCTCTCTGCCATTTGATATTTTTCAAATCTAGGACGTATATCATTCAGGCATCCTGCTTACACCAGATAAAATCCCTTTATGTTTCTCATTTTTAAATCCTGTCAGTATCATATCATCTTATTGACCTAAAACTCATTGAAGTAATGATAAGTAATCTTGCCACCTGTTGCATTCATTACTGCTATGTTCCCCTGATCTAATTATTCATTATTTTTTGGTAGGGCATGATAGATTCAATTCTCCCAATGGGATTGTAAGTTATGAAGATAACAAAGACCATGCTTGGATTGGTTCATCAGTCGCAGTGCAGGACAATGGAGGGAAAATTGTGGTAAGTAGCCAGCTTCTCTTATTTATTGTTTGCAATGATTTTGGTATGACAGTTACTAAAATATATCAAAATACTCCATGGAGTCGAAGTGATTCCACATTTCCAGAAAGAAATATTCATTTTACTTTAAGTTGGCTTTTCTAGTTCATTTGATGAATAGACTTTATGTTACCCCATAGTAAGAAGCGCTAATTTTTCTGGCATTTTCAGTTTTTTTTAAAGATTACATCAGTTTAAAACTATAGTATCTTTCATATAGAGTCAAATTAAGGTTTATTTTCTTACAAATTATACAATTCTCAACAGGTATGTGGACCAAAGTGGAAAAATAAATTCTTCAAAGGGTTTTATTTGATGAATGGTGTTTGCTACGTCCTTTCTGATGCAAGATATTTTGAAAGAAATGCTCAGAAGCTACTCCCCCTCATCCCTAGGAGTAAGTATAAACAATATTATGTAAAGTATTCGTTTATATATTTTTCACTCTCCAAAAACCATGAAATTTTTATATGATTGAAATTCCTTTCTTTTCATTTCTATCATCCCTTATTTCTTTACAGGCAATCAGGGATATAAAGTTACGTCAGAGTACGATCCAGACAGAGAACTGACCCAGGTTTACTATTATGCCTATGGAGGTGCCGGAGTTTCAGTTGATTTTGTGGTAGTAAGTTGAGAATTGGTTTATTACATTTTGCCATGCCCCTATACCTATCTGAATATGTTCAAAACTTACCCTCTTCTCTTCGCTCTTTTTATAGTGAGATTAAATTTGTTTAGGTATTCGTATTTAGGTCATTCTAAATTTCAATTATCTTTTCAGAACTCAACAGAATTGATCATTGGTGCTCCTGGAGTTTTTGACTGGAAAGGTAGGTTTAATTATTTAACATATGCCTCAAAATGTCATTATTTAGAGTCGAATAACAGAAATGCCTGTTGATTCACAAAGCAAGGGATACAAGTAGGAAATAATATCATATTTCTGTGTGCATGGAGTTGGATCTTCCTGACTTCCCATTTCTGTGGGTGGAGGTTGTGTTTCTGTAAAGCTGAAGTTGTATTTTGAAATTCATTTTTCCTCAAAAATTGTCTCCTTTAAATTATTTAGGACACTCTGATGTAATCAACAAGCAGAGAGAAACAAAACCCATATTCACTGTTAAATAATAAACATAATTCTTTAATTTCCTTCATTTTTGCAGAGATATAAGATTCGAATTAGTGCTATAGTTTTCTCGAACTAATAAGGAAAGAGAGGCAAACAGGTCGGAGAATATAGAATCCTATACATTTTCACAGTCTTCTTGAAAGTTGTATTAAAACACATCTCATCGTCATAACCTTTTAGAATATTCTACAGCATTTTCTTCCTTTCCTCACCTTTCTTGAAGACTCCGAGGAGGTATTCTTGTATCTTTAACCTGCTCGAAGGTCCTACAGAGTTCTTTTTATAGCAACAACTTTCTTCGGATCCATGCATTTCTACAACCTTCTATAATGCTATATTAATTTCTATTATATTAGAAAAGGTTTTCATCACTCATGTCGGTGACCATGAGCATTATTAGTCATACTTCCTGTTGTGGCTGATCTAGGACTTGAACGGTATTGGCAGTATCACTATTTATCTTAGCGACCCTGTGCACAACACTAACATCTGTCATATTTGATTTCTTTTACATACCATCCCCTGCCCACCTCCCTCCCCATATGGGTGCCTAACCTCCCCATGGGGGCTGAACTTGGACTCAAACGGCATTAGAAGTGTAACTATTGATCTGTAATACTGGGAATACCTTAGATTCGACGCTAATATTGGCTGTTGATGATAATATGTATCTATATGCCACCTCCCACAGGAGTCCTAAGGGTATGAGTTAATTATCTCCAACATGAACTACAGTGAAGAAATTAACTTTCACCAACATACACCACATGATGAGTATGCTACAAATGTTACAGAAACTACTAATATAATCTATAATGTAACATATCACCAGAGTCAAGCAAGGAATACGGAAAACATGTGGTTATCACCACTCGGCAGATTTAGTAACATGCATTTTGGGGACCCATGAATTAATCGCTAGACTGTCAACAAACCTACTTCAAAATCTCAATGTAGCCATTATGGTCTCGAATCGATGGTGGGAAAAACTACATTTTAAACTTTTCTGTTCTACAATCTATTTCCCTAATTTTACTCTCAAGATCTGATCTCTGGTAAATAATGCTTTTCTTAATTCTTCAGGGTCTGTCGCTAGATATCGTGAATCCGTCTTTCCTTTGGGAAATGAAGGGTCGAGTCTAACGAGAAATGATCGCAGTGGAACCTACGATGACATTTTAGTGCCAAATCCATTTCGGAATGAGCAAATAAACCCTTCTGGATACTTTGGTATGTTCTGTTTGTCATTTTTCAATACTACATCTCATGTTATGCAATTTGAAAAAAATATTCATCTGTTCTTTTCCTTTTCTTGATGGACAGGATATTCTGTGGGGTCCGGGCGATTTTACCGATCTGATGGGGTTCAGTACGTTGCTGGAGCGCCAAGAGCTGGAATCCTCATGGGCAAGGTTTGTACATCACATATTTCCTTTGTTTTCTCTCTCATTGTCACAACACTTTACACACAAACATATTAAGCTAGAAGGGTAGGTAAATATTTTAATATTAATGACTTCTAAACTTTGTTGTATTTGATTAGAATTCTTAGTTTTAAATCAAATGTACATGTACAGCACTTCAACCAGACTCTTGTATTTCTCACTATTCTCTGATAGCGGCTACAAGACGGAGGGTTGTTATGTGACATTGTAAAAAGCTACGCTCGGGAGTAATTTATTTCTGGCTACATGTTATACTGAGTTTTTTTTGGTTACACGGAGTACTGAGTAAAGTTCCTACCTACCTGAGTACTTATCCACATCTCATCAAATGCACCAGGGTTAATTCTTGGGTTTTGTTACCCCATCAGTTAAATGGAGACCTGATGCTCTCCTTGCTTCAACGATTAGCAGCCTTGGCATTTTCGAACTGAAGAGTCTTTGACGAGGGATACCTTGAGAAATGTAAGGGATATGGCTACATGGATGATGTTTTTTGGGGTTCATTATGGTGAAGGAGGAGGGTTAATTCGAAGTAATTTAGAAAAATATTGTTGCTTAAAATTTATTTTCCATATAAACTTTATGAATATAGTTATCCACCTTTTGATCTTGGGATTAACGTGACTGAAACTGTGACTCATCACATGGAAGAAGAACCCGTAGGCATACCTTACGGTGTTAATATTTGGCTAGTTATACTGTTCTTATTCAAAGGAGTCTTGAAGCCTGCTCCTTTATGTAGCTTACTGTGCAGCTTTTCATCTTATGCTTCAAAAATTACTTCTTTAGTTCACTCCAATTTTCATCATCACCTATGTTATTTTTTCTACAGATTTTGTATCCATGGCCTTAGGGAAATGTTCTCTACTTTCCTTGACCTTCTGGGTTTTTGTGTTTCTTATACCATATCTTTTATATGCACATATTTATTATTCACCGAAAATGTTCAATAATCAATGTTATTAATACGGTTGAGTGGCTCATATTTGACATGCCTTTCTCCAGAGTCATGTCACTCTCTCAGCTCCCTTGAGGGTATTTGCTGAAGGCATTTTTTTCTTGTTACTAGGCAGCAAGAGAAAGGAGTCTTTTGGAACTGGAACTAATGACACTATTAGGTAGAAAATTATATTGAGGCATTTATTTTCATGAGATTTGTTGAATCTGCCTCTTAAGCTCTTGTTCTCACTTATTAGTGCAAAATGCAGTAGATTATCTGCTCAAAAGAAAAAAATAGAATACTTTGGTAAAATCAATCACTGCATGGTATTAATGATCTCTTACTCACTGTGAATCTGTCTTCTGTGCCTGCTTAGGTGTTCGTATATGAGTTCCCGCCTGTTGATGAACAACCATTTATTGTCAAGATGGAATTGATGGGAAGTCAATTTGGCGAGTACTTTGGCTCATCCCTGTGTGTTGTGGACCTCAATGCTGACGGCCTAGATGACTTGATTGTTGGAGCACCTTTCCACTCACTCAAGTCCACCAGTCAATTGCAGCAGAGTGGGGATGAGGGAAGGGTTTACGTATTCATGAACGAGGGACAGGTACGCAAGTAAAAATGATGATTAAGAATCAGGGAAAATAAGAACCAATCCCAAGTGGAAAACTGCCCCAACATCATTGCTTGAATTATAAAATCCTTTCATGTTGATTCAATTGCTCTTTTATAAACATCAGTGAATTCAGCACATTTGATGAAAATATCATTAAATTGTTATTTCCTGTAAGTGTACTCTATAATCCAATTTGACAATGAATTCTTAGTTCAATGACTTTTATCTCAAAATTGTGGAGTGTCAAGTCATTTTTTATTTTATTAACCTTTATTGTTTCTAATGTGATGTAATTGCTTTTGCCATAAGATGCTTAAATTCCTTCTGTTTCTCAATCCATTCACTTGACAAAATTTTTATGGGAAAGAAATGAAAGGCGTTAGTTTAAATTTCTGAGCCAATATGTAGAGGTACAATCAAAAGTTGTATGAAACTTTATCAGCTGTTCACCCAGGTTGGTGATCAGAGCTCAAAATAAGTAGGATTTAATGTGCAGCATTTGTAAACTTTGTATAGAATTTTTGTAACCTTCAGTACATTTTTTCTTACTGGGTCATAATATTTAGGTCATACACTTTACTTTTTGTACATTAGAAGGCAAACATTGAAAGAACATGTCTTGGTAGAAAATTCAATGGCAAAAAATGTGGCTCTAAATAAGGTAATGCCAGACTTCAATATTATTATTCTTCACAAACATGTGAGATTGTAGGGCAATTATTAACTATTTATTGATCTCTTTAGGGAATCATGACTGAAATTGGTGACAACACGAAAATAATGGGTTCACGAGTTGTTGGGGCTAGGTTTGGAATGGCCATTTCCAATGTTGGGGATCTCAATGGCGATGGACATCCAGGTAAGCAGATTTAATCTTAATATGCAGGTTGTGGCACAGAAAATATGTTGGTTGTTTGAATCAGAAGGAAATATAATTGAAAATAGACTTTCTTCATATGTTATTTTAGAGAAAGAAAAAAATATAACTGGGTATGTTAGCTCATAATTGGAGTTTATTAAGGTTTAACTGTGATAAATGGTTTATGAACTGCATTTAATGTGTTTCCCAGATGAAATTCTGTAGTTATAGTGGAAGTGCTGTAGAGAATGCACCTATGATCATACAATGGACATAATTAGTACAATATACATATATTGGCAAATGCATTGGTTTTGTCAAATTAAGTTTAAATTTAAAAACAAGCATGTAAACAGGTTGTAAAAATTTTGATTGCCATCATGCCATGATATCCCTGTTGTACTTTTTGCTTTTTCAAGTTACATTAAATGGGGGTACGTGAAGGCACAACTATTTATTTTGGTGGGAGTATCCATTATGTTAACTTATACACAGATAATATCTTCTTATTCTAAATCAGACATCGCTGTCGGAGCTCCATATGAAAATTCTGGAGCCATTTACATATATCATGGGAAAGAAGATGGGATCCACACCAAATTTTCCCAGAGAATAACAGCTCACGAGGTTGACAAATCACTTCGAGGCTTTGGGATGAGCATATCAAAAGGATCAGATATTGATGCAAATCATTATAATGGTGAGTTACCTATATCTCCATTTTGTAAACTTCATTCAAACAATGAGTATTGTTTCTGTAGCTATGTATTCTTTGTCCATTACTGTGTACTTAGTACCATTTACTCTTTACTAATGCATGGATTACGTTTCCCTGCATAGGAAATTATGAAATGTGTTTGCTATGTGAATAATGGTATGATTGGAATGTGAAGGAAAGACGTCATCCTGCCTAATTTCATTTTTCAAGTTGAACTTCATTGCTCATTGATTTTCAATAGATGAAATTCATTACTTGCCTCTAGGTATTCATTTATGATTTAGAATGATGATTAAAATAAACCTGTACTTTAACCCAGTATTGTGTGTAGTCATGAACTCTACTGGACATCTTACTACACATCTTACTTTAAATTTCAGATATTGCAGTGGGTGCATATTCATCTGGACATGCAGTACTTTTAAGATCCCACCCAGTAATTGCATTCCATAACTCATTGACGGCAAATGTTTCCAACATAAACATCAATGCAACTGGATTCATGATAAAGGCCTGTGTATTCTACACTGGAAAATATGCTCCAGCTTATACAGGTTGGTGTTAGATATTTTTAGATGCAGGATTCTCCCCAGTACACAATACAAATGGCTTTATATACAATGCTTAACCCTTTCGCACTGAAGCCTCTCGAAGGGAAATACTTCCCCTGCTACGAGTAGCATGAGAATTTTCTGCACTCCTCTCTACGGAGCTCCCTCGTGGCGACGAATGATAATGATAAATGATAAATTTATTGCTCCTCTTGAAATACAAGTACAAATCTCTTAGGTACAAATAAAATTGCTCAGGCATGCCTTTTGCCCATTTTGGAACCCCACTCAGGGGGAAACCATGCCCTTCCCATGGGCACTCGGCTCGACCCCGCAACCCTTAGCAGCCCCTCACTCAGCAGGAGGCCGCTGTAAGTTTGTTGCATTAATGGTGGTTTAATTCTAATAATCCGTTGCCATATACTCTAAAAGTTTATACTTTTAAATGAATTTCTATTGTTATTCTGAGTGTTTTACAATTTTGAGCACAATTCTAGCATTAATATTAACAAATTTAATTGATATATGTACACACAAACTATTGAGACATCTGCACTCTGTTAGTATCAACGCTAGAATTTCATTTGAAATTTGCTGAGACTCACCAAAAAAAAATCATTCATTTCTAAGTTAACAATTTTGTAGAGTGCAAATAATAATAGCCTCCAAAAACCATTGCAAATACAGTAAATTAACTGAGGGCTCATGCAGCAAGGAAGGCTACTAATGAGGCGGAGGGTCGAGCTCACTTGCCGAGGAAAGGGTTTGGGGTGTCCCTAAGCTGGGTCGCAAGGGTTTACTGCATACTTAGGATTATTGCCCCCGTATCGGTCACTTCCCTTCCCTCACATCGGCTATACCCGACATTAGGTCTTTTGCATTGGTTTTTCTCTGTCGACACTTGTTCTTTTGCGTAGGAAAATTCACATTAGCTATAGCTGTCGCTAGGAACGACAGGGTAAATAGTACCTATTTTTCTCATTTTCATCTTGGATACCACTTAACTATCAAGTTTTGGTAAATGCGATATTTAATACCTAACAAATATCTTTCCCAACACATTCCTATACACATGTATTTGTGTAGTTTGATATTGTCACTATATATAGAGATCTCTTGCACTGTGCAGAGCATAAAAATAAAAATGAAGAGCCATAGACCAACATAATTTAGCATTGAATAACAATGCCGTCAACAAAATACTCAATGGCATTCAGATAGTAAATTTATGCAAACAGATGAGATATTTGTATTTGGTAAAAATGGGCTTTTATGTCTTTTGATTATATTCGGAATGAGCCTGTGAGATCAGTAGTGGTGTGTCATTTCATTGGGCTCAGATATTGATTTTGAGGATGGACTTGTTCCCTGAAGCATTCTTTCATTATTGTTCTTTTATTTGGTGATACAAATATGTGTCCTCATGTTATTCTATCCAATGTAATTTTTCCTAAGTTTGGTAATGTCTTTTCCATTGTAATATAGCAATATTTATAGTTACTTTTGTTCCAAGGAATCCATCATTGAACTTTATCCTCAATGATTAAATTTCTATTTGTGCATAGATGTCTCGATTACATTGAAGGCTGATACGTCCTTTGGAAGAGCACTCTTCGTTGGACCTTCTGGCAGGAGTCAGATTCATATTGTCCACAGTAAACTTCAGGATTTTGTTGAACACTGTGAGGAATTAGAGGTTGTAATCATGGCAAGTAACTTCTTATTCAATTTTTCCAAACAAATTCCATTACTAAAGAGCATAAGGCACCAAATTCACTTTTGTTTAATACCAATAAAATTTGTTTTTCCGCCCTACCAATTACTTTTGCATCATAGAATTACTTTGATTTGTGTAACTATAATTTGTTTTCTTTGTCTACCAGGGTGTGGGTCATGATTTATCAAAACCAATTCATGTAACAATGGAAACTGAAATAAGCAGACCAGAAAATGGGGGAGAAAATGTTCCAAGGAATCACAGGAATTTAAAGAAAAGAGATTTGAATGGTGAGTAAACTATTCAAAATTATAAGATAAACCAGAAAGCTCAGCTTAATGCTTTTATTCATTGTTCACACCCAGAAATTTATCATTAACATTTCTTATAATGAGAGAGCTGATGGCCAGCAATCATAGGGATTGTCTGTGTGATCATGAGAATTGCAAGGAGATAGAAAATATGATCATACAGTTTCACAGAGTTCAGCTGGAAACTTTCTCTAATATTTTAAGATACTACATGTACTTAAAGATCCCAGCTACTGATTCTACTACAGTGTATACAGCATGATACATGGTCAATAATTTTGGGGTAAGGTATCAATAGCTATAAGATGGAGCTTTAAGAATTTGATATTTCCTTTTCCACACAATGAAAATGCATAAAATATATTTTATTTCATTATAACTCTGAATTTGTGTGTGCTGTATTAACCATAAATTTGTGCTTGGCATCTTAGTCTTTCTGCTGCCAGTGAGCTGATGCAATAACCAGCTAAGATAAATTTGTTCATTTTAATTAGGTACAATCAAAATATATAGTATGTACTGTCTACATTCATTATAATTTCTAATCATTATCTCAGGTCCAAACCTTAATAGAATTTGAGTAATGACTACATTTTAAGAATTCTACACAATGCAATCTTATACTACTATCACCATTTCTAGACTTTTCTGCTGCGAAGAGTAATTTTTATTTAAAACTCAGCACTTAGTTTTTCCGACTGAGAAAGTCATCCATAGACTGAAGAATTAAGTTATAACTCTGATTGCTAAATGAATTATCGTTGTTGATCAGCTGAAGTGTGCCACTCTTGCATCAAGAGCTCTTGTATGTTCTTTAAGACTTATTTTAATTAGCCATTTTGTATGCGTTACTTAGATAGAGCCACAGAAACACTGAATCTCATGTATTCCTTCTGTTTGGAGAGGACGAAGAGAATTTATCATGGATGGTTGGAAACCTTTTATTTTCTTCACTGTGCGAAACCTGGTTTCAATGTTGGCCTTTCTCAAGATCCAAGCAATGCAGGCAGTTGCTTTGGAAATATATGGGAGGACTGCATATACAAATAGCTTGATTTTTCCCCTCTGAACCATGTCTCCTCTATTTACATTTAAAGATCTCTTTGTATGACAAGTATATATTTCCTTTAAAAGCGAAGGAGTTGTTCCCTTTCCCATGCCATTTCATATGACGAGGGTTCCATGTTTCAAAGTCTTGATAACGCAGACTTCTGGCTTGAGTAATGATGTAAAGCCACATTTTAATACTTGTCTGTGTGGTTATTTTCTAAAAAATCTGAATGCTCCATGTTACCACCTCACCTTCTGTTGACTAATACATTATGAAATGGTAAGGAATGGTCTTCTATGAATTCCCTGGTGAACTTAATATATTCAGATATGCTGTTCAGGTGTTCATTGGGTTTTTAAAGCACGTCTTTCCCAAGTGGTCAAATGACAGAATATAAAAAAACTTCCACAAAGTAACGCCTGAAACAGTTTCGTTTGTTCTAATCAGAATTTTACATTAAAAGTAAGGATGAGTCGAATCCAATGTCTATTCTTGATTCCACCGATTCTCAGAATTAGAATCGGTTTCGAGAATCGATCGCCTAAAGTCTATTCTGATTCCATTGATTCCAGATTGATAAATATTCAAATCAAATTTCGTTTATCACATCATATTTGTCTCGGTAATTTTGTGTGTAGGCTATCAATTTGTACTTTTTATGTACTACCTCAATAAGCTGAGGATATATGTATTTGCTATCTGTTAATAATTATACTTTTTGAGAGACTTAATTGTCTTTGTTATTTTATTTCAGCCAATACTTGAATTTAAGTAATAGTCGTACGCTACTGGAATATCAATATCCCACCTGTTTATTAGGAAAAAGAATTGATGGCATTGGAATCGAGAATCGATTTGAAAGAATCGGAATTGAGAAAAAGTGGAATCAACTCTTCCCTAATTATAAGTTTATCTATGCAGTAAGAAAGCCCAAAAGTAGTGCATAGCTGTGATAAATATTGATGTAAAAACCTGCTAACAAAGATTTATGCTAACTAATGCATTAGGAACTTTGTGAAAATGGCCTTCAGAACCCTTGCACTAACTGTTTGAATTTTGTTGGCAGTGTTAGGGTAAATTATCACTTTTATAATGAATTTGGACAAATGTTTACTTCTGACATCTTTGTAATTATTTTAAATCTCAATTGGTACCTAAGAAAAACCCTGGAATGTTAAGTTTCTAAAAGACATTTTCATTCCACCCAGCATAGGTTATCTCTGTTAGAAAATTTAGTAATCTGTTTCTAATTTAACTTATCATAAATAAGATAAATTTAATGAATAAGTCAGAAGCTGTATTGTTAATATTACTAAGAGATCTTTTGATTTTTTTTTAAATGGCTATGATCTCCTTTTGGACACCCTAGGTAAAGGTTTCTGCAGTGCATGCCCTGTTGTTGATCCAACTAAGCCATCTCATACTGACCTTAGAGTTCCATTCGCCACAGGGTGTGGACGTGATAACGTCTGTGAAACTGATCTTAAAGTTCAAGGCCATCTTACCAATGTTGAGTAAGTATCCTCTGCTTTTTCACACTTTTAGTTTTGCCAATAAAACTCCTAGCTGTACATCTTCATCTAATAATCACTATGCAAATCTCTGCCTGGGATAGTGGGTGAAAAAGGGTGTTAGTACTCTGATTATGAACAAAAGGAGTATAAGGGAGGTGACTTGTTAACTGATATGTTACTTTCTCTGCCAATTGTCAAGTTTCATATACTGGGGATGTATTGCAAGTTTATACATCTCATCTTTCTAAGCAGTCAAAAGTGTTAGTGACATCAACTGTTTGTTGCCTGATCTGATCCTGTAAATTAAACGTTCAACTACTGGAGAGCAAGGGTTTATAGTCTAGTAACTTAAATAAAACTTTGTATACTCCACTATAGGTTTAATAACACAACCTGGGTTTCGACACTTCGTGTCATCTTCGTGTCATCATCATGTCACCTGAAGATGACATGAAGTGTCGAAACCCGGGTCGTGTTCTTAAACCTATAGTGGAGTATACAAAGTTTTATTTAAGTTACTATGAATTACTTCCACAAAGTCAAGCCTGGAGCCATTTCCTTTGTGGTTCATAGTCTGTTTGCTCACTGCAATTTTAATTATGTGCTCCATGTCATTCCATTTCATGAACTTAAGCACTTCATTGCACTCTTAAAAGTAAGGATAGGGCATTATGGAGGAAATAACAAAAGGGATATTCTAGGACTTCCAGCAATTACTAATATCCTTGACTTAGCTTATCCCAAGAGGTAATTTTGTGATGGGTATGCATGTACATGTAAAACTGTACTGAATGATGGCTTTATAAATTAATGTAAAATAATTAGAGAGAGTACAGATCTTTCTCATCTACTATCTACGATCTCGGATACTATGTCCAGCAAAGGTTATCATTCTCATGATTCCTGCATTTCATGTTTTCATACTTTCTTGCTAATTTCTCACCTGTATTTTTTTCTCTCAAAGAGTCCACTTAATTAATTCCTTGATCCTTCTTTCCATTAGATTCCCATTTGTTATTGGCTCATCACCATCACTCCAGATGAATATTTCAGTGAAGAATCTTGGAGATCCAGCATTTTTCAGTCAAATTGAAATCATGTTCTCAAAAGTTCTGTCTCTCAATCGAATTCCTAAAACATGCCAGGAAGTCAGTCAATTTCAGTTCAATGAATCAAGCACTGAGAGAAGACTGATCTGTGATTCAGGGAATCCCCTGCGTCAGGGTGTTGTGGTGAGTTTGTAACTGTGTTAATCCTGGGTTTATATTGCCATTAGATTACCTAACTTTACACTTTCTGATCATTAACATAGTTTTGATTCATTATAATGTGATTTTCCTCTTCACTTTAAGATAATGTGTCCCTTTATAGTTTGAGAGAGATTTTCCTCATCTATTAATGGAGACCATATTCAAATTTCATTTAATATTTTAGCAGTTTTACCTTGTGAAAAAAATTATTCCCCATAAACAAATCTGTAACTGAAGAGCATCTGATCAGTTTTTTGAATTACAGAAACAACTCAAACATTAGTCATGCTGCATACGTTTTGCTGAAAAGTTGTCCAAAACTTCTGCTTATCATGTTTAATTGTACTACTTTTTTATATTCCGTACTTCATAGAGATATTTTGTCTACAATACTCACTTCAATATTTTAACATATTTAGCTGTAAAGGGGCAGCTGTACATTCTTGATGCATAATTAATTTCAAAATTGAAAGTGCTAACAACAGAATTTTAATCAGATGACCTCAGCAAATGTCTCCAGTCAAATGAATAATGTACTTGTTTTTGCATATTTTAGGCACCTACTTATATGTATTGGCCAAACTTTAATAATAATAATTTTTATTTGACATTAAGCAATACGTTGCAATAGTCATCATCAAGAGGTATAAAAAGTAAAAACACAAAGGAAAAAATATATAAAAGGAAATTCAGAAATTAAAATTTGAGGTCTGAAGTATCACACTCCTCAAATTCCTGCAATCAATAAAATTCTTTATACTAAAGCCAAAGCTTAAAGATCAATTTGAACCTAGACAGGCTGACAAACCTAGCCTCTCGGGCCAGTATATTAAAAAATCTAAGTTTAAGTACAATAAAGCAATTGGCACTTTTGGATAGTCTAAAGTTAGGCACCACTAAATTGTCCCTTTTTCTTGTGAAGTGGTGATGATAGCTGGCTCCTGAGCTCTCTCTCTAATAAGCTCACGTTTTCTTTCACTTCACATACACCTTTAGAAATATGCTTACGACTTTATCGCAGAGGTGGAGGAGAGCGGAAGGGTTTAACGTGTTCGCATTCCCGCTCGTCATCGCTTACAGCAAAATATAATTTGTAAAAGTTAAATACAGTTTAAAAGACCAATACTCACAGCGACTACGACTTGTGCATTACGAAAATGATGGGGGGAAAAGGCATTAAAAATCAGAGCTCGGTGTGACTGTCCGGAAGGCTTAAATAATGGCCGAAAGTTCGAAGTTAGGTCCGCAAAACCTCGCGATAGGAGAAATAAAAGCCCCAAAACTTTTTCTTCAACTTCGATGCTTCAAAAAAGGGGTGCGCCTCTTACACGTGTTTATACGGTACTTTGGATAGGTTGGCAATGGTAGAAAATATATGAGAATCCCATTTTAGTTTGCAGTCAAGTTCAAAGCCAAGTTATATGATATTTAGATTGTGGTTTATTTGTGGGCTAAGTGAAAATAATGCTATTTGAGTTATATCATTGTTTAAAGAAACCCCATTCGCAGAAAACCAATTTTGAGCTGCCGACAATACAGAATTTGAAATACTGTTTGTATTCGACAAGTCTTTTACATTATGAACAAAAGTAGTGTCATCGGCATATAGTAAAGACATGTAAGGGACATTCTTAGGTAGGTCATTTATCATGATTAAAAACAGCAAGAGACCTAGGACAGAACCTTTCGGAATGCTATGTTCAAGTTTAAGAGTTGAGGATTGATTCTTGTTTATGCACACACATTGAAAACGATCCGACCGGTAAGATTCAAGGAGCATTAATTCTATGTTCCCTATACCATAGTGATGCAACTTCTGGATTAGGTTTGGATAAAGTGGATATAACATGGTGACTGGCTTTTAAAGGAAAACATTGAAAATTTTCATAATGTTTTTGTTGGCAATCAATATTTAATAATTATTGTTTTTTTTTAGTTTTAATCATTTTAATCATTAGGATGGTCAATGATGATGGATAAATATATAATTACCTGAGGTTCAATCACCGTCAGATTTTAATACAACATTGTCTCAACCATTGGTAGTGTTTCCTGAAAGTTTTTATTAATACATCTGCCAAAGTCAGCAACCACAGGGGTACTACTAATGTTGGTGCTTTAGTAATATTATTTTTGAAAAGGTCAGAGATAATGTTTCAACGCCCCAGGAAAACATTAATAAGTCAGGGAATTAAAAAAACAGAATCTGTAGTAATCCAGGAGGAGAATTTCCTATTGGTGTATGTTTTAGCCGGTGGAAAAGTTTAATTTTTTAGTGATCAGGCTTTGTTGACTGTTGATCCATTTCATTGATTAAGCTTAGAAAATAACTCTGGTCTTTATGGCCTTAGCAGCCCACATTTCAGTCCCTTTTCCTATGTTTATTATATTTCAAATGTTTTTTTATTTGATTTCCAGAAACAATATATTTTTGACTTTGATGCAAAACAAATACCCATTGGATTAGAAAGTATTATGTTCAAAATAAAAGCATCAAGCATTGGAGAGGAGATGAACCCAGAAGACAATGCAATCATTATTAATGTCCCGTTAAAAACATTGGCTGATGTCACTATATCTGGGTAAGTTTCATCATGCATACCTTTATCTGAGAATGCTTCATGTGACCAGCAATACAAATATATTTATATATTTAAAGCATAGACTGGACGAATAAAATATGCTATTGTTTACTCCTGAGCTTCATGATATTTTTCCATTTATTTCACAGAAAATCCAGCCAAAATCAATTTTATTTCAATCATGGAGAAGGGAAGGAGTCAGAGAAAGCAATATCATTTTCTCATGTATATGAGGTTTGTACTCATTATGAAATGTGTATTAACTATTGTGATGTAACATATTGTATTATTTTACTACAAACCCTAAACATCATATTGCTTCATATTTTACAGGTGCAGAACTATGGTCCTAGCTCCATTGATCAAGTAAAAATGGTATTTGAGATCCCAACCGTTCTGACAATGGGAGAAGATCATCTCAGTTTTATTCGACTTTACCATCCTCAGGTATGAATTCCATTTCATATTTCAAAAGCTTGGTTTATAAATAATGCTCTCCATGTGCAACAGGAACATTGAATCATTTAGTAGGTAATCATTTAATGTATAACAATGAAATGATGTCGTTTGAGGCCTCATTTGGTGGCACTCCTTCATGATGATTCAAAAATATAATAAAATTAGGCTGGTTCTACAGTTAGGTTTATTGATAGGATCAATTTTGATACCAGTATGTATCATTATCTAGTAGATGTTGGTGTATATATTTTGTATTGTTACAAGGGAACTCTGGGAAAAGGTGAGTGGATGTTTGGGTGGTTAGCCATGATTGTGTAACTTGCTAGGCATTTTGTTAAAGTTTTTAAAAATCAATTAGGTCTCTATGACATATGCTTACATGCATATTAGTTTTCAGTTTTGTTTATGTAATATTTAAATAAAAAACGATTTGTGATAGTATCAACTGCCTCCTCATGAATGAGACTGAAGTACTGTCCAGTAATTCACAGTGATTTGTCTTTGCATGCAATTCTCTAATGCATGTTTAAAGTGCAGTGTTATTCAAATGTTTATAACAAAATGAATATTCTGTGACATTACCACATTGGGAGTTCAGACCAGACCAAGAAGACAGACAAAGTCGTTAAACTTACAATATAAAATGAGTAAATGGAGCTAGTAGAAAATATTATAGCGTTAGCCATCTGGATCATCTTTCAGCCTCTCCGAGTGCTAGGCATTCATAGAATGAACATACACCTGAGCGAAACTGAGCCAAGATCTTTGAAAGTAAGTGATTAAAGCGATACACTGTCACAGCCCACCAGCCAAAGCGTTCTTGACGAGAGCTATTGTGTTGCTGTTAGCAGTGAACGGATTGAGGAGGCAGGGAGAGATGTGGGTAATCAATGCTCATGCTAAACATTCATGTCATTGGTCAGTCAATAAAATAAATGGAAAAATAGTACAAAGTTATGTTCGCCATATATGTAAGAAATTTTCACTTAGTAATACCTCAAGTAACTTCTTTTAACGTGATCTATGCATTAGTGACCTCCGCACAGATGGGACTAAATGGATGGTGGGTAAATCCATGAGGTGGGGGTGTTTTTGAGAGGGTAGGGATAACACATTAAGGAGAGGATATTTCCACCTTTACTTTTGCATTGAGTTGGTTAATGTGGGGGGGAGCTTTGGCCTAGAAGAATTACCTAGAAAAAACAAAGAGCTAAATTGTCTTGAGGCCATTTCTCTCCTTTAACATTTCATTTTACTTAAAATCACCAGTATAGTAACAGTCCAGAACACATTCGACCAAGTATGGCATTGTCTTCTGATTAATGTAACAGTATAATTATTACTTGTATTTTATTTTTCCTGGGTTGGATGGGACAGAATCGTCCCCTCTACCCCCAACCCAGTTTACATACACAGACACCCATGTCCTGGGCAGATAATATTCTACCCAGGCGGCACTCGAACCCGCGACCCTCAGGTTAGCAGGCGAGGACTTTACCCCGCTGCCATCAGGGCCGACCAATATAGGAGCTCTTAAACCCTCATGTGGGAATTCCTCCGTCTTTCTACAATGTAACATGTGCTGCAATTGCTAAATTCCAATTTGTACACTCTGCTTTGCTTCATGTCACATGTACGAGGTGTGATCAAAAAATACGGTGAATGAATTTGCATAGCAGCAACTACTTACACTACATCTATTTCAACTAGTATGTCTCATACCCTACTGTGTTGAGACAGGCAGTGACAAGTTTGAACACGTTCTGGTTTGTCAGTCAGCTTCTAGAGCCGCTTCAGTGAGGTCGTGTTTGCCGTGTCTGTTGTGAAACATAGATCTTGAGCAACGCATTAACATTATGTTTTGTTTCAAGTTGAAAAAAAGTGCCAAAGAAGCTCACAAAATGTTAAAATCTGTGTATGGTAATAATTTGGTAACTTTGAAGACTGTTTACAAGTGGTATGAGTGATTTAAAAGTGGAAATGAGTCGGTTATGGACGAGGAACGGTCGGAAGGTCCTTCGAACTCAGAAACAGATGAAAATGTGCAAAAAGTGGCCAAACTTGTTCGATCATACAGGCGAATGACCATTCGAGAGCTTACTGAAGAACTTAGCATCTTGTACAGGTCCATGCAAAGCATTTTAACCGATGATTTGAAAATGAGGCGAGTGAGTGCCAAATTTGTTCCCAGACTTTTGACTGATGAACAAAAAGGAAATTGTGTTTCAGTTTGCATGGAATTGAAGGATCATTTTCATTCAGATCCGGACTTCATGGCCAAAATTGGTACTAGATGAAAGTTGTGTCTATGCCTAAGGCCCTGAGACAAAAATTCAGAGTTCTCAATGGAAAACCAGTAACTCACCTCGCCCTAAAAAGGCACGTCAGTCAAAGTCATTCATCAAGGTCATGGTCATTGTTTTTTTCAATTGTGTGGGCATAGTGCGATCAGAGTTTGTTCCTAGGGGAACTATTGTAAACTCTGAATTTTAAAAGGGAGTACTGAAACGTGCTGAAAAGTACTGAAACACGAAACAATTTGCGAAGAAAGAGACCTGAAAAATGGGCCAACAGCTTTCTTCTTCATCACGACAACGCTCCGTGCCACAAATCGCTTTTGCTTTGCGAGTTTTTGGCCGCTAAAAGTCTTCCTATCTGTCCACATCTGCCTTACTCACTATATTTAGCACCATGCGACTTCAGGCTCTTCCTAAAAATAAAAAATGTGCTAAAAATAAAACGTTTTGACACCATTCCTGCTATTGAAAAGGCCACGACAGAGCAGCTGAAAGCCATTCCGAAAGAAGCCTTCCATAAATGCTTCCAGTCATAGATTCAACATTGGGATAAGTGCATTGACAGCCAAGGACAGTACTTTGAAGGAGATTAATTTAAATTTTATGTAAACTTTTTACTATGTTTTAAATAAAATAATTCACTGAATTTTTTTATCACACCTCATATATTTATGCAATACATAATTCATAGATAGCCCAGAGTCATTGTATTTGAAAGTGAAGCTTCAGTCTCCCCTTTTGGTAACGGTTAGCACACTTATGGTGATGTAAATTCAAGGTATGAAATTCTGCAATTGAAAATGCTTAATTCAATCAAAATATAAATTAGTCTGTAAAATTTTTCAGATATGTAGTCTGCTTTTCATTAAGTTAACATAGAATATGCTGTTGATGGTAGCTTATAGAGAACATAGCTAATTTGGATTTATCAAGAAAAAGGTTCATTCAGAAAAAGGCCTTACGTGTTCTAAGCATTACTGCATGTAATTGATTTGATGTTTGGATGGCATTTGTCTAGATAAACTCCATTTTTTTCATGATTCATAAATAGAAAACTTTGCAATTTTCCACGATATAAAATTTACTTTGACCCAGGTTTCGATGTTCTTACATCATCATCATCAGGTACAAATGAAGTTAGGTGCGCATAATATATGTGGACCCCAGAAGTCAAGGGGTCTAAGTGACATTTTTGAAAAAAATAAGTTAGGTACAGGAATGGGTTGTTGAAATACTAATCTTTTAGGTGATAAAGGGATCCAAGTGATTTTCTTGACAGGTGCTGCTATCTAGGGTAATGCCTCTTGACTACTTAGTGGGTTGTACCAAACATTTTCAACTTTGACTTAAGTTATCTCTAAACAATGGTTTTGTTACTTAGACCCCTTGACTTCTGGGGTCCTCATATAGTCAATAGAGAAAGAAGGGAAGGGGGGGGGGGAGTGGTTGGGGAAAAACCGAAGGGAGGTGACCGGAGGGAGTGGAGGGGGAGGTAAACGTGGCACACGGGAGAGTTGGGGTGTACAACGGCAAGTGAAATTAAAAGGCAAATATGATAAAAAGCACTAAGTAACTCCGCCCCACTCAGAACCTGGAGTGTGGCTTCTACTGGAGGTCTGCGAACGTTCCCAGTGACCTCTTGCACGACGCACTCATTCCAGCAGGTCACTGGGAACGCTCGCAGACCTCCAGTAGAAGCCACACTCCAAGTTTTGAGTGATGCGGAGTTACTTAGTGCTTTTTCTCATATTTGTATATGAATTTCACTTGCCGTTGTTCACCTTAACTTCACCATGTGCCTCGTTTACCTCCGCCTCCCCTCCCTTCGGTTTTTCCCCAACAACTTCCCCCCCTTCCCTTCTTTCTACACCTCCTTTCTCTATTGACTATATATTATGTGCACCTAACTTCATTGGTACCTGATGATGATGTAAGAAAATCGAAACCTGGGTCGAAGTATATTTTATGTCGTGGAAAATTGCAAAGTTTTTCATTTATGCATCATGCATAAGTTCCACACAATCTTGCAAGAATCTTTGGATTTTATATCCATTTTTTTCCTTTCAGACTAGCTTAAATTTGCATGCATTCTCCTGCGAAGTGGAAGGTGGAGAATTTTACAGTGATGTGATCAATGGTACAGGAGGGAACTCGCATCCAACTGGAATTCCGATGTCCACATCATTTCCAGAAACATTACTGAATTTAAGTGATGCTCAGCCCTTGAGGCTTAAGAGAAACGCAGACCAAAGCTACATTTATTCACCTGCATATTTTCCCAGCAACAAAACATTATTTGTGACCTGCTCCAATGATACCCCGGATTGCATGAAGGTCACCTGTTATGCTGGGCCATTGAAACCATCTCAAACTGCAGCAGTCGTCATATTTCCAATGAAAGTGATTTCTGGTCACTTTGGTGAGTGTTTAAGTTTGACTTATTCCTCTGAAATAATTATAAATGCATGTGGCAGTGCTTAGCTGATGACGCCCAATTTTCATATATATACATCCCTGGAGGGGATCGGGTTGGTGTGGTGGCTAGAGTACTGGCTAACCATACGGACGGCCAGGGTTCAAATCCCTGCAGAGGAAGATGTTTTTCAGTGGAAACCCAATCTATTCTTGAGTGTCTTTTTGAGGTCACTTCAAGTACAGTACTCCTTCTGTCAGATGAGACATTAAACCTTGGTCCCCTTGCCGTCTTTTGTTAAGAGCAGGCTAATGCCGATGCCAGGTTTCTATCCACCCTCCCTCCCGTACATATCCACTATGGCACAAATGACCTTAGCTGTCCGTCGCCTCCCCAAAATCCAATCCAATCCTATATCCCTGGAATAATATGTCTGTTTTAGGGTAGTCTGAAATGAAGTGGCAGTTAGGAAGACATTACTGTGGATAGTACAAGCAGCAAATTCCTTCATAAGCTATTAACATAATTTTCCAATGATAAAAATTACCTAATTGGTAACATGTTCTTACCAGAAAAATGGGAGCATTTTAGTCTTGCCACATATAAAAAGCTCTTTGCATTAATAAAGTGGCACCCCATATAATACTTCCTATTATGCAAAAGAAATCAGCTATTTAGCGTTCATAAAAATGTTATGTAAGTGGGATGGCTCCTAATTAATAGCCTAACTTCTTAAACTTATGCACCTCCCCTTAGACATAACATTATGTCAGTAGCCAAATATCTCCCATCTGGTACATCTCTGCGAGTCAATGGAAACATATGTAAGCTGATCAGAATACAACAAGAGCTCTGCATTATCTCTGTAAATTGATTTCTTTGGACTATTCTCCTTTTGTTCTCTGTCTGTTTGCATCTGATTCTTTGAGATAAGTACAATGAATTGGTGACAAATGAGTCATCTTGTCTGATGATGAGGAAATAAGGATGATGCTCTTGGCTATCCAGTATATTATCATGATGGATATCACAACACCAACAATTTGAATAAACTGTTTCAATCAATTGAGGATAGTGTCTTTGGATTTGAATATTTTATTGGTGAAGATTTAAGAAGTAGGACACATACATTTTATGCGTAAAATTTCTTCTGCTGCAAACGAATGATCATTTCACCATTTTTGTAACTACTTAAAATACCCACCAGACTTTTCGTTGACCAATTTTAGGGAAGAACAATACATTTAGATTACTGCTCATTGTTTTCGGGTTTTCCAACCGTGTGCGTTGACATTGGCCAACAACAGTTTCGGTAGCCATCCTGCTATGGTCTTCAGGTCGAAGGTGGT
The DNA here is from genome assembly GCA_963169105.1 of Ceriagrion tenellum. NCBI lineage: Eukaryota > Metazoa > Arthropoda > Insecta > Odonata > Coenagrionidae > Ceriagrion > Ceriagrion tenellum. The sequence goes on along the minus strand of OY720644.1, from coordinate 105,332,992 downwards.
GAGAAGCTGTTTTTGGCCTCCTTATATAGGATAATATTTGGCTCTCCTTGGAAAGTAATTTTGTGTCTTTGAACTTAATTCTATGTCCCTTCTAATTAAGTTGGAAGACACAAAATTACTTTCCAAGGAGAGCCAATATTATCCTAGGCTAATCAAAGAAGCCATAGAGATTTGGAAATGCCCGGATAGTTTCAACAGAGACTAGGGCTATCCACTCGGCAACTCATGGAGGAGAGTGATCCGCGCCGTCCAATCACAGCACAGCACCAAGTCGGTGGCCATGACGGCCATCGCTATGTAAAGCGGCCAAAAACAGCTTCTTACCACTTTCGACCTGACGTTGGTTGCAGGATGACTACCGAAACCGTTGTCAGCCAATTTCAATGCACACGGTTGGAAAACCCGAAAACAACAAGCAGTAATGTAAAACACCACAGAAAACTTTGTGAGAATACATTAAGATTAGTAAAACTTATGGTAGCACTTTAACTGATAGTTCACTCATGGTAGAGTATGAGAAGAACATTAATGGTAAATGAGAAAATTATCATCGGCACTTTTAAATGTGAAAGCAGTTCATGTGAAAATTTCTGATTTTCTGTTCATTATCTCACTACATCTAGGGAGTAGTGGGAAATGAAAAGATCTGCAGCTATATGTATTATCAATTTTAACATTAAATAACAAGTATACTAATGAGGTGTTTTTCTATCATTTTCAGATAATGTTTTTGACAACAAAGATGTCATCTTATTTACCAGTACTGGAAAAGTGGAAATTCTTGGGATGAAGCACTCCATTCAGCCCCCACAGCACAAGTGAGTACCTATAAATGGTAGTGTCAACTTTAATTTCTTTTTCTTCTGTGGGCCATCATTCTTAATGAATGATCTAATCTGCAGTGTATAAGGCTATGCCTCAACACATTAGATTCAGTTACTGAGCATAGTGATTCAGATGTCCTCCAATAGATGGCAGCTTTGATGAAACTTTTTATTAGCAAACTTTAAAAAAAACTCTAGAAACTCTCATGTTCAGAAAGAAAAATTAAATATCACTTTTTGGTGTACTTATTAGGCCTCCAGGGAAACTCACCTTGCAGGCTCTGAAGTTTTTAACCCCATATTATCTCTATATATTTTATAACACTCTATTTTTGAAGATACATCCACTCTATTTCTCCTCCATTTCTTCGTGCCATGAGTATCAAACCATACGGAGAAACAATATCCACCCTCTCCTAGCACCAATGTTGTTTCCTCATACTCTAATAAAAATACGTATAATAATTTCCATCACCATGTTAAAGAATTATCTCTGTTGATATTCAAATGCAAGTTGATGGCTGTTCCTTCATGCTAAATGTATTAAAATGTGAAGGCAATATTCAGCGATGAACTTGATCAATCCTAATTATTTGCATTTTATTCTTAGCCTCTGGATATTGTTGTGTAAATATATTATGTCTGTGTCTTTGTTATTATATAGTCATCCTGATTTGATGTGTTCTTTGTCTCATGGCCAATGAATGAATAAATAAAAATGTATTATTATTATTTTACACTATCTGGTGATGACTTAATTCAGCAGCCTTCATTAAGAGTCAATCAGAGAAATCAAACTCTCTAAGTTAAGCTAGTTGCTGAATTTCAGACCCTACTGGGGCTCACATCAGTTCCTGTTTTTTCATAAATTTGGTGACAAAAAATGAACAAGGTCCTAATGGTTATTTTTCTATCTTCAGGCCAGACTCAGTGGATGTCCGTACACTATTCTTTGGGAAGCCGGGAGGAGGTGGGGTGGATACTTGGATCATTGCTGTGTCGATTGCTGGTGGAATCCTCCTGCTTTTTCTGATTGTGATGGCGCTCATCAAGGTATCCATTCCTCTTACTCTAATGAAAAACTATCAATTGAAGTGCAAACGTGGAAAAGTTATTCATATGACTGCACATAATTCTAGTGAAACCATAACTAAATGACTGCCGCCCATTAACCCTTTCACGCCAAAGTCTCTCGAAGGGAAATACTTCCCCTGCTACGAGTAGCATGAGAATTTTCTGTACTCCTCTCTACGGAGCTCCCTCGTGGCGACGAATTGCTCAGGTATGCCTTTTGCCTGTTTTGGAACCCCACTCAGGGGGACACTGTGCCTTTCTCCGGGGCACTCGGCTCGACCCCCCAATCCTTAGCAGCCCCTCTCTCAGCATAGAGGCCTCTGTAAGTTTGTTGCATTAACGTTGTTTTTTTAAAAATGATTATTCACTGTATGCTTCAAAAACTTATACCTTTAAATGAATTTCTAGTGTTATTCTGTGCATTTTACAATTTTAAACGAAATTCTAGCGTTGATATTAACAAATTTACAGTACTATTTAGAGCTCAAACTATTGAGAGTTCAACTCAAGAACTCCTTTATTATCAACGCTAGAATTTCGTTTGAAATTTGCTAAGACTCAACTAAAAACAATAAATTCACTTCATAAAGTTAAAAATTTTGTAGAGTGAAAAATATAATTGCCTCAAAAAACCATTGCAAATACAATAAATTACCCGCAGATTCATGCGGCAAGGAGGGCGACTAATGATGCGGAGGGTCGAGCGCACTGGCCGAGGAAAGGGTCCCTAAGCTGGGTCACAATGGTTTACTGCATACCTAGGATTATTGCTTCCGAATCGGTCACTTCCATTCCCTTGTGTCTCCTATAGCCGACATTAGGTCTTTTGCACTGGTTTTTCTCCGTCGGCCATAGCTGACTGTCGTTCATTTGCGTAGGAAAATTCACACCGGCTATACCTGACACTAGGCGCGAAAGGGTTAAGCATATGCTTTGTGATTTATGATGAGAAAAAAAAGAGTCAGCTTGTGGAATTGTAAGAGATTAAAATTATAACTCAATTTTTAATGCTGAAAAACCACAATGCCTTAAGTTGAATTGCTCATGTTGTTATGTTTATTCCAGATGGGGTTTTTTAAACGTGGAACAAAGGAGGAGCTAGAAGCGCTGAAGAGCAAGGCTGAGGTGAGATTATGTTTTAAGTTGCTTTTTGATGAATTCTCCTGGACCATTCAATATTGCATTTGACTTTCCCAGTTTTCCTCTGCATAGAAATAATAGTAGTGATTAATTCTTATGAATATGATACCCTGTACATGATATTGTACAAACTTGGAACTTAAATACCCTTGAAAGCTATTTCCCTGTATTTGGGGCACCTTCAATTGGATAAAATGCATTGAAATGGTGTGAATGTTGATACATAAGATAAAAAACTCATGTGGAAAGAAAGTTGTATGTTTAGGGAAAAAAGCAGCTGTGGTTTGAAACGGATAAAATTGACTACATTTGCTAGAAAAAAACAACCTGATGAAATAATGTGGTATCATTTTTTCACCAAGCCAATAGCCATTGTTAAATATTTTTAAGTAAACCATTTCATTTCAAACTTCTTTTATGCTATTTGACTGTGCATTTCTTAATTTTGGCATATATGTAATATAAAAAGGATCTGTTATGCCGAGTTGTATTTGCTTTATGTGTATAGGGACGCAATAGGCTCTGTGATGATTGAACAACCTTTGACTGCCTGCGTTTGTAGCATATGCACTCCTTTCATGTAATAGTTCTGGTATTTTGTGCATGCATGTTAGAAATGTTCTAATCCAAACTTACATGATAATTGAAAGACTCCCAGGTATTTCATCTCTTACTTATGTCCAATGGCTGAGCAGTTGCAATTTTTTCTTCTCAATCTGTAGCATGGAATAATAAGCTGTAATCATAATCATGACTATTACAAATGTCATAGCTCGTGAATAGTGTTTTTCATTCAGTTGCTAACCATTAAAATCAAACCACTATCATAGGTCATAAAAGTCTGTGTTATGTATCCAATAGTGGTATACCTAGTAGGAAAAATGTGGGAGCAACATCATTGGCCATAGGTGTTACTTTGCCATTGAATGCATATGTAGACAAATCATTTATTTAAATTAAAAAAAAAAGATTGGACCTGATACAGAGCCTTGGAGTTTTCGTGTCCAAATGTTGCTCTAACTGTTTAATCATCCTTCACTCTCTCTTCCTGTTTGTAATTGTGCTAATAGTTTTGAAACCACTCATTTTCTCTGCCTCATACACCTTCTCTCTCCAACTTTCTGGGCAATATTTCATGATCAAGAGAGTCAAATGCTTTCATGATGTTGATAATTTGAAGTACCAACAAGTCTGTAGTCTGCAATTACAATCTCTTAGTACTGTTTCTCTCAACTTTTCAGGTGGAGGAAAATTTTGGTAGTGACCTGGAATAATGGATCTACATTTGATGAAATGTCAAAATATTGTCGAGGGCCACTTCATGAAGATCTCTGTGCCAAAGAAATTAACTTTTCTGCATTCTAGTCATTGCAGTCTAATGCAGGAATATGATTTTATTTTGTGTAACTGTTGCATTTACAGCCCAGATATAATATTTATATTAGGGCTGTGTTGTGAGATATATATTTTTATTGAAACGAAATGAAAATGAAAAATCTGTTTTCAATGACACTCATCTTTCCTTTCTAGTCTTAGTATATCTCAATGAATAATTAACAAGAAATTCCCATTAATATGCTCAGATATAAAAAAGGTGGTGTAATTGCACTGAATAGAGAAGAATTTTTTTACAAATATGTGACTCCAGGTTTCGAATGTGGATGAGAGTATGGGTGCCTTTATAGCTCCGCATCACATTTTGCCCATGGGCTGCGACATTGTAGACCCCACTTGGGGCCCTTCATCGTTCCGTGTTGTGCTAACAGATGAAGGACGAGAAATCAGCACAAAATTCCATGCATTTCATCAGACCATGCACGACATCCTCTGACTTGTTGCCTGATTGCTACGGTTGCACATCAGATGAACAACCACTTCGATGAGCCTATAATGTTGCCTGCGTTTCACCTGAGGCAATTATGCATTATATTTGGATAAACCTCAAAATACAATTATTCTGAAGCTCACAGTAATTTAGACCAACATTAACAATCACAGTCCACGCTCTTAACCCAGCTAATACAGGACATTTGATGCGTAAAACCATTCTATCCATCCTTGTTGCCGCTTCAAAATGCCCGGTCTACAGCCGTGTCCTCGCAGTGAAATCCAAAAAGATCAGAATTTTCTGCAAGGATGCCATGGAGATGGCGACATTACGTCGTCATTCTCAACACGTGAATTCATTGGCTCACAAGTCCTGGTGTATACGTGATGTGGAGCTATAAAGGCACCTTACTTCTGGCATCAATTCTTATTCCATGAGATGCGATTGGCTGTAAATAACCATAGTAGATTGTTAGGAATGGAAACTAGGCACGGGACACTGGTAAGTATAACTCCCACCAAAGTTCCTGGTGCATACCTGCGCTCTAGGGAGGGGAGGAAGAAGTGGAGTGGGTGCCTGGCGGAGGAGGAAAAAGGGAGACAACAAGAGAGAGCAAGACAAACCATACAATTTCGCCAAATGAGCTAGAACAAAAGGCTTTTTGGTGGTTAAAATCATTCGTCGCCCGTGTGACTATACTTATATATAAGGGGCCCATCTTGAGGACTCCTTGTGAAACAAGTCAAAACAGGACAGCAGGTAATTGTGAGTCATTCCAAGTCTCAATGCGCTTGTGTTGGAACCAATCAGAATTGCTCCAAACTGAACAACCTTCCTCCCCCATTTCATCGGACTCATAAAGTGTAAGGTAGTCCGAGCGAGATAGTTCCCTAGTCATGTTAGAGACCATATTCAAGTTATATGTTTGAATTTCACCAGCTGTAGGACACATGAATTAAATATTGCATTATTAATGGTGCATTGATATAGTTTTATGTGACAGAAATAGTAAGTAATTAAATGAAAATATCTAAATAAGTATTTAACTTGATTCATTTTTTACGCGCAGTGCATTTGAAACTCCTTCAAAACGGAAGGTTTTTTGTGATACTCAAGAACCTATTGCGGTGACAATATGATTTATTGTCAGAAATAGTTGAGAAAACATACAAACTACAAGCTGTTAGTTTCTCACTACATCGAAGTGTTATAAAATCCTCATTTTGTAAATAATGTCTCTCTGGAGTGCATACACGTACCATTTCCCGTGTAAAAGGGCTTGTATTTCCTGGCAAATATCTCGGAAAGCAGTACGGTAAGGCGTTTAATATTTGGAGTCAATGGAAGGGTGAGATATTTTTCTTTAAAATGAGACCAAATTCATTGATTTCTAGGTAAAATGATATTTCGCTCAAACTACCTTAAACTTGACTTCGGCAGGTGTCATTTCCTAGATGTATTTAATGTTTGTATCCATAATGAAGACAAATTCTGTAATTTTTAATAAAATTTAAAATTTGTGGAAAAGTGCGATGCATTTTTCTTCACTATGGGTACAAATATCCGAAAGTTAGGTCGCCCATGTCCCAAAATCGTCCACTGCGAGAGTATTTTCTGAGAATTTTTCCCCTTAGTGGAAACGAGGCACAGGATATCTGGGGAAAGTTCCAATAACCGCTAGCCAGGTGTCCTATATAATCGGGACCTCGCGAAGAATAGAGGAACGTCTTATGAGAGTCTTTTTCACTGACGGCCACAGCGTTAATCCGACCCTTTTAAACCTCGCTCTCCCTCCCCCTCTGACGCTAAGTCGTCGCACTCCAGTGTCGGGCACGCGTGCGGCGTCTTCCGTGCGTGCCTCGCGTGAGAATGCACGGCCCTTATCCTTTCGTCTCGCCCAGAAAGCGAAGCGAAGAGGGTCTCGGTGGAAAAAAATAATTAATATGGCCGCGCCTCTTGTCAGACGAATTGTCCTTTCCGACCTTCTTGGGCCTCCAGTGCATTATCCGGGCAACAGTAAGTGCGTGACCTCGGCGCAGGAAAATGTCCGTCCCGTCCTGTGGAATCGTGAAAAAGGCTCGAAAGCCGGATGAATGCTTGGTAGGGACCACGTCACGTGGCACGGGATTCTATGCAACAGCTCGTGCGATACTGTGGCTCAGTTTTTTACCTTCCGAAAGCTTAAGGTAGTCCGAGCGAAATATCATTATACTTAGAAATCAATTAATTTGGTCTCATTTTAAAGAAAACTTCTCACCTGTCCAATGACACCAAATATTCTACCCCTTACCACATTATTTCCGCTGATATTTTCCAAAGAATACCAGTCCTTTTACATGGGAAATGGTACGTGTATGCACTCCAGAGAGACATTATTTACAAAATTAGGTATTTCTATCACTTAATTGTCGTCAAAAAACTAACAGTGGGTAGTTTGTATGTTTTCTGAACTATTTTTTAAAATTAATCGTTAATGTCACCGCAGTAGGTTCTTGGGTGTCACAAAAAAACCTTCCGTTTTGAAGGCGTTTCAAATGCACCGCGCGAAAAAAATGAGTCAAGTTAAAGACTTATTTTGATATTTTCATTTCACTACTTACAATTTCTGTCATATAATACTATATTATTCCACCATAAAAAGTGAAATATTTAATTGATGTGTCCTAAAGTTGATGAAATTAAAACGTATTTTTCGAATATGGTCTCTATTATGACTAGGGAACTATCTCGCTCGGACTACCTTAAGAAAGCTTGGGCGAGAATTTTTTCCAAGTATTTAAGATAGAGACCATGCTCGAATTTCATCTGTCTATTTCAACAGCTGTAATGAGCCTGCAGCCGATATTGTAATCTTAATGGCGCAAAATAATTGTTTCATTCTACCGTAATTCTCTTATAAATAAACAGATGTGTCCATGAAAGTCTTTGAGTCGAATCTTTTTTTGTCTCGCCGCACGTGGAAAAAAGCGGACACAACTGAGTTCAATTGCATTTCTGTAAAACTTACAACTTTCCTTGACAAAATAGGGTGAGAATATTTCTCCGATGGCCGTAACTATTGGCACCACTCGTCAAAAGATAGAGAAGAAAATATTTACTGTGTTGGTTTGACGGTGGCGTCAGTGACCAACCACAGCCTCTCAACCAGAATACCCTTGTGAAGGCTTACGGGAACGTTAATTCCTTATCAACTTACCATTCACAGACACACTGGTCACTGGGGAGGAATTAACGTTCCCGTAAACCTTCACAAGGGTATTCTGGTTGAGAGGCTGTGGTTGGTCACGGACGCTACCGTAAAACCAACACAGTAAATATTTTCTTCTCTATCTTTTGACGAGTGGTGCCAATAGTTACGGCCATTGGAGAAATACACTCACCCTATTTTGTCAATTCTACTAGGCCGTAGAGCTCAAGTTTCCTTGATTTTAACTTTCCTTGAGTAAATGATATTGATCGTAAAAATAGTTGATAAAACATTAAAACTGCAGACTAATTAATTTATGACGATATTTAGATGTTCATTCCTTCTTTTTTATAATAAAATCTCTCTGAAGTACATACCCGTATCATACCATACGGAAAACGACTTTTATCTGTCGCTAAGTCGATTTAATATCTCGAAAATCCGAGCGGTAAGTGATTGGTATTACGGAAGGTATCTTTTGAAAGGTGAGATATTTTTCTATGACATTAGACCATTAATGGTTTAATAAAATGGATTAATGGTGCAATAAAATAGTTTTACGTGACAGAAATTGTAAGTAATCAAATAAAATTGTCTAAATAAGTCTTCAACTTGACTCATTTTTTTCACGCGATACGTTTGAAACTCCACCAAAACGGAAAATGTATTGTTATCCCGAAGAATTTACTGCGGTGACAATATGATTAATTTTCAAAAATAGTTTAGAAAACACACAAACTACACACAGTTGATTTTTCGACGAGATCTAAGTGTTAGAAATACCTCATTTTTTATAAGGACTCTCTGGAGTGCATACTCGTACCGTTTCCCATGTAAAAGGGCTGGTATTTTATGACAAATATCTCTGAAAGTAGTGTGTTAAGGGGTTGAATTTTTGGTGTCAATAGTAGGGTGAGGTATTTTTCTTGAAAATGAGGCCCAATTCATTGATTTTTAGGTCAAATGACAATTCGCTCAAACTACCTTAAAGGTGAGATATTTTTCTATGAAATTAGACCAAATTTATTGAATTTAAGTGAAATGATGTTTTCGCTCAAACTGCCTCGAATGTTCCAGCAGAAGATTCAGTTATTCGCCAGAAATCTTATACGTTGCTGTTTCTCAGCTCCCCGACGAGGCATTTCATACCGACAAATTTCCCGAGTTCTGTTATCGGGAGGATAAGTTCTAGTAACTTTGATCCAATGTTACCAAAAAAAGCTCTTAGGCATCCTGAACCACAAAAACAGCCACAATGGTTTTTGGCAAAGTTTGTTCATTCATTGTTTACTTCGAGAGTGTTTACTTTTTTTCAGATCACTGAACAGTCGGCAAATCACCGTTTGAAATTACACTTTCACCTCTAAATGTAAACAGAATGGATATTCGACGAGTATATATCGTCAGAGTTCATGTCCTACCGACAAACAAGGGAGCATATTCGCTCTAAAGATTCCATAAGATACTTTTATCCCCCAAACAATTGTTGGCAGTTTAGTGGGGATATAGGGAGGCCAGGCCTTAAACGTTGCCTTCTTAAATTTTCCCTTAATACACCCCTTTTCGATGCCTGAAGTTCCAATGTCCACTGCCGTACACTGCTAGCGATGGATCGCTCGGTAGAGATGTGATGATTTTGATGAGTATCCTCCTGCGTGCCTCCGTGAGACGCGAGGAGTAGAATAAGGTGAATCGAATTGTGCACCTAATACTATGTCCTGCACTGTGAAGCCACCGGTGTTGACTGCCTAAATTAAGCCTGCTAAACATGAAGCAGAAAAGTCTGCGAAAGTTCCCATACGTATATATTGAAGGAAATAGGAGAAGATTTTAGCAAGCAATAATTCCACTTCCGCTTTTAATTACGTTTACACACATACATACCAATCAAGTCGTTCCCTTCCGGGATAGGCACAGTCACAAAGTCTCACTCATGAATACATATTTGTACACCTAACTCTGCTTCAATAATTTCCTCCATCCTGACCTATCCTTGAAAACCTCTTTTTCCTCATTTACCCCCATTACACTGCTTCATACACGACCTCCTGTTTTTAAGACTCCTAATATTCCTCCTCCTAAGAATTAACTCAACCACATTCAACCACAACTTTCTCGACCTACTTCTACCTCTCACACCATTTATTTCACTCTTATATATCTGTTTCTTTTTTCAACTCTCAATACTTTAATTACGTTTTCGACTTTAATCACGTTTAAATTTGTATGCTGCTGTAATAACTATGGTAGTTTGAGCGAAATATCATTTCCCTCAGAAATCAATGAATTTGGTCTCATTTTAAAGAATAATATATCATCCTTCCAAAGATACCAATATATATTAGCCTATTACCGAACTACTATCTGAGATTTATAACAAATAATCCCAGCCCTTTTACATGCGAAATGGTACGTGTATGCACTCCAGAGAGACCTCATTTTTTTTAAATGAGGCATTTCTAACTCCTAGGTCTCTTAAAAAAATTAAGAGCGTGTATGTTTCCTCAACTATTTTTGAAAATAAATCATCTTGTCACCGCAGTAATTTCTTCAGGATTGTAAAAACCTTCCGTTATCAAGGAGTTTTAAACGTACTGTGTGAGGAAAATGAGTCTAGTTAAAAAATTATGCGGATATTTTAATTTATTTTCTTAGAATATCAGTCATATGGAAATACATAATTGCACAATTCATTGTGCAATATTTAATGCATGCCTCCTACAGCTGCTGTAACTAAAACATATAATTCGAATGTGATCTGTATTATGACTAGGCAACTATCTTGCTCAAAATACCTTAAATAAATACTTTGCGGCGTAACCCTTTAAGGTAATTGCGGGTATGACTAGCTCGTACAATTAGCTCTACTTATTAAATATACCTTCTTTGAACATCAATATACTTTGTATTTCTGAGATGGTCGAGCTTTAAATATTCATATAGTATACACATTTCCGATTTAAAGGTCTTATTTAAATTTGGTGTCTTTTAGTTATTGTACATTCTTCTCGAAGCAAACGGAATATCCTAATTTCTCTTATACTTAGTCTTTCTAATACCTTTCACGGTTCCTCATCATACATGAAAGTATTTCATATGTGTCGTAAAAATCTCTCAATAATTTATCAAACCTAATGATATCCTACGAAAACCTGTTAATTGATGTACAGAGTAATGATTGGTGAAATAGTTCGTAATCAAGAAAATGAGATAGTGAATGTATATTCGTATAAGGTATATGTGCTTGTGATTCATAAGTTTTGTTGGATTAAATTTAATGCTGCCTAATTTTCTTGATTGATCTGGAGATTAGCTTTCGGATTTCCTTTGACCAAAGACAACACGCGGAAGGAAACCCTAAAGCTAATCTCCAAATGCTGAAACGACGCGGAAACCTTCATACTAATTTTCTTGATTGAGTTAAAAAATTCATGGTCCCTAAACAATTTATCAAACCTTAAGATATGTTAGTACAACCTGCCCAATGATGTACAGTTGTGACGAAAAAATATCTTAATATATTCCACACTTAGAAGTTTATTGCCGACCCAGGTTTTCAGGAGGACCTGGATTATTTTGGTATAGAGGCTAGAATTCTCCCTTCACATCCCAGAGGCCCGAGTTCAAATCTCGGCAGTGTCGTCGACCTTTGTGAGAAATCCCGACTCATTCTTTTACATCAAGTGAAGAGCTTTTCAGAATAAGATTTCTCAGTCAGTCAGTTGGCTGGGTCCCGTGGTCCCTTAGAATCTTTCATCAGAGGTGTGGTGTCCCTTCACCCTTCTTTCTCCGCTTCCACAAATTTCCTCAACCCTCGCTTCACCAACTCATCTTTGTTTTGTGGCCTTACTGGCCCAATATTTTGCGAGTGAAATTTAGAAAAAACAACCTTTTTTTATATCTCTAGGCGTCTAAAAAAGATGACTTAAAACAGTTACTACAGCAGAACTTTTAGTTCGACAGTACGACTCGCGATAGCAATCGTAATCAGTCGTTATGCGTGTAAAATGGACAATTATATATATAATATAATATAATAATAAGTTTATTACTTCCCAAAAAAACAAACATCACAAATAGTTTACAGGTTTTTTTTCCATACAAGGGGAAGCTTTAGGTAGCCTCTAAGAAATATCTGTGATGAGGCTACCATCCCAGAATATATAGCTGCTTATTGCTTTTAACTGAACAATACAAATCAATTATGTATACAAAGTAGTTTTAAAATAGATTTCAGAATAAACCAAATGGAATACAATAAATAGAAAAAGAAAAAAACAACTTCATACGATAATATTAAAGACATTTTCTACACTTTGCTGAGTTAGAATCCATTCCGCTATTAGTTTGAGAAGTTTATTTTTAGTATAATTTCCGGCTTTTAAGTCCTCTGGTAGCAAGTTGTAAACCTTGCGTCCCATGTACAAGAATTATCTCTTTAAGAGCGATTTTTTTGGCTTGATCGAATGAGCGTAAAATTTATTTCTGAGATTATGTTTCGTTCTTTTTAATTGTTTGTTCCTACTTCTTAGGTAAAATAATTTAAGGACTTTATAGACATATAAGTGTCTCAACGGTAGCAATTTTAATGCTGAAAATAGGGGGAAAGAATGATGATATTTTGATTTACCAGCAATGATTCTTATTATTCTTTTCTGCAGTACAGTAATTGGTTGGATTACATTTTGATAAGCTCCCCCCCAGCAGAATAATCCATAACTTAACTTAGACTGAACCAGTGTGAATATCCAAGATATGTAACTATCCTAGGGATGAGTCGATTCTATTTTTATTCGATTTCGATTCCGATTCTTTCAAATTGATTACCGATTCCGATTCCGTCGATTCTTTTTCGAAATATCAGGTGTGATATGGATGTATCAGTAGCGAACGATTATTATTTAAATTCAAGTATGTATTGGCTGGAATAAAATTACAAAGACAAGTCGCTCAATAAGTATATTTATTAACAAATTTCACATATATATCTTCAGCTTATTGAGGTAAATACAAAGTACAAATTGGTAGCCTACACTCAAAATTACCGAGACAAATATGATGTGATAACTAAAATACATGAAACATGAATTATAGGTTACATATTTGATTTAAAAATTACAACCGAACAATGCAAAACTATATTTTATTTAGGAATTTGAAAAAACAAATAGTTTCCGAGTGTAATTAAACAATTGATTGGCATTTTAGGTTACAACTGTACAATTGAAGAGCGTTTAACGATGAAAATGAAATTTCATTTGAATATTTATCAATCTGGAATCGATGGAATCGGAATCGATCATAGACGATCGATTCTCGAAACCGATTCTATGCCTGAGAATCGGTGGAATCGAGAATCGACATTTATAGTCGACCCATCCTTAAAATATTCTAATGGTTATCAACAGTTCAAATAGATTTTATGCCGCAAATGACCTCATGTGCCGGTCACCTACCCTAAACAATTAACCAACTAGCTTATACTGATTTTCAATCAGTTCTATTCATCCGACTCTCCTTATTCCATATGTCAGTCCCTTCAATTATTCTGTGTTCTCCTTCAACCGTATGTTGAGGGAGTTTGTGGGAGATATCACCAATCATCATATTAAGTGAATTTTGCTTCACGTTAAAGAAATAGATATAATCTTCCAACAGAAACCAGAATATCATCCGCTTATTGCGCTACTTTCGGAGATAATTGGCAATGAAATGGAAGCCGTTTTCCTCAAGGGATATCGTACGTACAGTCGGATTCAAATGTATTGCAAAGAATCGAGCGGCGCCACTTACGCTTCTCAAGGAAATCGAGTTGCACTTACGGCGCTGTTATTCTTTGCTATGCAACGCTATCTATTCAGCTGTTTATTTGCACGTATTTAAATTGTAACAGTTGAGAAATTGTTTTTTTTGTGCTAACTTGTTATTACATAATATGATCAGCTCGAATAACAATGACATGCTTCGACGTATTGATTAATTGAAATACCAAACTTTATTAATAAACACAGATCGTTCCTGGCATACAATATACCTACGGCAAATACTACGTAATGTATCATTTAGAGCAACAGTTGTGATTAATAAATAATAATTATCCATGCTCAAATCGTAAATCCAAACCAAAATGAAAGTGTAATAACAAATTAGCACAATATAGGAAATTGGTCTAGTATTACCATTTGAATACGTGCAAATAAACAGATGAATAGATAGCGTTGCGTAGCAAAGAATAACAGCGCCATAAGTGAAACTCAATTTCCTTGAGAAGCGTAAGTAAGCTCGATTCTTTGCAATACATTTGAATCCGACCGTACATACCAACGGTTGTTCATTCCAAGAGTACTCGTAAAGAAATTAAATCGAGCCCTTATTCAACGATCGTGTCCAGATTGTAACGGTGTCCAGTACGTAAGTTTTCTCAAATCGTGCGAAATTCCATAGAGAAAAAAATCATCCGCCTTGACCGGGATTCGAACCCGGTCCCGGGAGGGGAGGACGCCTCGGTAGCTTAACTGGCTAAAGCACTCGGCCGGAAATCGAGGGGTCCGGGCTCGAATCCCGGTCAAGGTAGATGGTAAATGATTATGGATTGATCCTCTGTGGAATTTCGCACAATTGTGTATTGCGGTTGACTCCGTAAAAGTGGAACTCCGTGGCTATTCCCGGATAGCTTAAAATCTGTTTTCTCAAATCATTTGATTGTAATATACATGCTACTTGCTTTGGTGCTTTTTTTAAATTCCTGTTATAAAAAAGATTGTTCAGTCACAACAATCCAAATCCCAATTTTCCGATGTTCTGTGTTATCTGAGTCAGATATACCTTATGTTTAGGCTGCTTCAGATCAGTTCACATTATGCGTACGGACGCTAAAATTCGATTTTCATATACGTGGTGCCTAAAAGCACAAGTTTATTCCTTACGAAGTCGCAAACTGATATGCTGTAAAGCATGAGAATATCTTATTCATGTAGTAATTAGCGCCCAAACATGAGTCTTCAGTTTAATCCGAGGTAGGTACTCTCAGACTACATTTTCTCGAATGACTAAGAATATATTTCCTGTGAGGTGTTTGCGGATAAAACTAGGATGAAGAGGGTTGAAAACGAATGGGTGGTAGAAGAATGTGAGCTAGACGTTCCAGTAGCGGACACAACCGATGGTTTTTTTGGCGATTCTGAAAAAAAGACTGCGGTGACAATATGATTTATTTTAAAAATTTTTTGAGAAAAAATGCACGTTCTAAATTTTTTTAAAAGAAATCTAAGTGTTAGAAATACCTTATTTTTAAGATAAGGTCTCTCTAGAGTGCATACACGTACCATTTCCCATGTAAAAGGGCTGATATTATTTGTCAAAAATCTCGGAAAGTAGTTCGGTAAGGGGCTGATATTTTGGTATATTTGGAAGGGTGAGATATTTTTCTTTAAAAATGAGACCAAATTCATTGATTTCATGGTGAAATGATATTTCAATAAAACTACCTTAAGCAAAAATCAAATATGGATAATTCTTTTTACTTGGCTTGATATCTTAATATTTGGTAGCTCGAGAAACGGTTTATTTCGCGCTATTGTAAAATCTGTGCGTGTGAAATGGAAATATTTTGAAAAGAATGTCAAGTGCTATTAGGCTACTTGTTAAAATAGCATTGTTTTGCCAAGAAAATAAATGAGTAACATGCAAATTTTCACTTTTATCAATATATGGAGCATGAATATATATTATGGGTTATAATGTTTGGAATCGTTGCTTAGGTAATGTGTTGCCTCAATTTCCACATTTAGTTCCCTCAGTCCATGGCGCCACATAGAACAAAGTCTTCTCAGTCGAATCGTAAATAGCCTTTGTTAATTGTCGTTAACGTGAGACTGTGGTGAATATTCAATAACGATTGAAGAGATATGAACTACTTGTTACTGTGAATAATAGCTGACTATTTTTGAGACCTAACAGTTACTTTGTAAATGCTGGAGAGGAAATATCTACTACAGGAAGTGTGTAAGAGGCATATGAAACTTCCATCGTGAGTCTTTTCTCTGCTGTGTGGATCTTTTACTGTTAATTTACAGCTACATTTGATTGGTTTTTTTACCTGTTGAGAGCCTAAGGAATCAGAAGGTATGATCTAGATAGATTAATGTGGATGTTAAAGTGCAATCTACTATTCATGTGTGGCCTCGGAGTAGGTTCAACAGTCTCTCCTTTATTTGTTATTAAAATGATAGTTATTGGCGCAATTTCATATCCGTGGATGATATTGTCCGATCTTGGTTCTGAAATCCTTAAGGTACTTATATCCATCTTCTAATTCATTCCACTTTTTTCCCCTCGTATTATTTTTTAAATTGCCGTAGAACGATATTCACGAAGTGCTAAGAAGATAATTGTGCATTTGTGTAATTAAATTTGTAGAGGAATTAAATATATCTGTAGACCGGACGATATTTAAAAAGTGTAATTACGGCCTGGGGGAATCACTACATTTTTTTATCCACTGCATTATGATTACTGGTAAGTAAAACCGGTAAGACGTGATTATTTACGATCTGTAGACTGCATTTAAATTTGAACTGCCGTATTTCATCACCAGACGGTGACTCAGTCGAAAAATTGTTCGTTTACGGAATTCTAGGCAACAGTTTTTGGCGACGAGTCGAGAATCCATAATATATATTCATGACATGGAGTTAATAAATGCTCGAAAGCATAGTCAAAGTCTCTCGCATTTCCGAACATAAACGAAAATCGCCACGGCAACCTGATGTGGTCATTGCAGTCATTTGGAACGCGGAGCAGCGTGTCCGGTCACGTCAGTGCCGTGACACTGACCCCTTCCTTTCCTTCTCCCTCCCCCCCGTTGTACACTGGCGTGCACCAAACGAGTCGTATGGGAAGTTGCCGGTCGGTCCTCCCAACACTCATTTCCACCCCACCTACTCCTCACCTCTTTCGCCTCCTCCCAACCAAGCACGCTTCCCTACTCATTTCCTCCCTCCCTTTCCTCCTCCACTTCCCCTCCGTGCCGTAGATGGAGTGGTGTCGCCTCTGCCGCCGACGCGGGGCCCGTTGCCCGGAGAGACCCAGTCTCGCCTCAGAAGCGAGCCATCGTGGGTCGACGGATCTTTCAGCTGGACTCCCGGCAACATAACACACCGGTGCGGCGTTTTTAACTCCCGTGGTCGAGTACTAAGCGTCCGACCACCGTCTTACGAGTGTGTTTTTGAGGGAATAAGACTTCGATCCTCTTTTTTTTTAGATAAAAAGGTGTTGCGCTCGTCGCCTTGGTGGTGGTGTCGTTCGTTCTGTACCTCCCGAGTGGCGCTATACGTTTCTAAAGGCGCCGTTTCTAGCGCCCGACCATCTGCGGTGCTTTCACTTTTAATAAGTGCGCCGAGAACTTGACTCCCATCCGACACCTCGGCTGTCAAACGAGTTGGATCGGCACTTTTTCTACACTACTTTGACCACCTGCCATCTGTTTTCCACGCTTTCTTCTGCGGCGTTTCACACGACAGGCAGGGCCTTTGGATTCTTCTTCGAGTTTGTTTACATCGAATGGAGTGGTGGTTACGAAGAACTGCTGACTTCACCTGAAGTGGAACCCCGAGTGTTGAAATATAGATGCTCGATTATCTCAGCGCGTGTGTTCCGCTTCGGCATCGTTTAGAATAGAATGAAAGGTGTTCTCAACGTGTGATTGAGTTCTCATTGTTTGTTTACCCGTGTTTCCTTGGCGACGGCGCCGCGGCGACTTCGGAAAGGGGGGGTTTCGCCGACGACTGTTATTTTTGTGGGTCTTCATTGGCACGAGTGCTCTGCGGTTTTAGCAGGGCCGGTGACAGGAGAGATGAGGGGTGCGGTAGAAGCCGCACCCGGCGCGCGGCTGCTGCTCCGCCACGTCCCACCACCGCACCCGGAGGGGGAGGAGCGGCTAGTCTTGTAGCAGAAGAGGAGCAGTTGACGAGAGAGCGGGAGGACAGCATCTATCGCTTGAGGAGTCTTTTACCCAGAGGAGGTGCCGAAGGTAGGGACGAAACCCACGCGGCGTTACAACTCTCCTCTCCACCTTCGTAGTCACCCTTCCCCCTCTTCCGTCTGTCTTCTGACCCCGCCCCCTTTCTACCTATCCCTCCCCCCACCTCACCCTCCCTATACCATCCCATCCATTCCTTCTCCCGCCCACGAGTATTTAAGCACAGAATAAAAAACAGCGGCGAAGAGAAACTTCTTCCTTTCTTTCTTTCTTTCCCTCCTTAACAAACAGGTCCTCTTCGCCGCAACTTTTAAAGGAATGAATGCCCTGGCCCGGTTGAAAGAGGACTGGCTGTCCCGTCCCCTTTGCGTTGCATTTTAATTAATTTAAATCGAGGTGGCGATCTCTTCTGGGGCGGTCTCGAGTTGAGGTGGTCGGGCCAATTTTTAATTATGTACAGATTTTCGTGATACTTAGTATAGGTGCTCTTATTAGTTAGTAGTATGTACAGATAAAAGCGAAAAAAAATCGCACGTCACCATGATGGTTTCTCGGCGATTTCATTCTGTTCAACACGAAGCCGCATGGCAATGGGTACACGTTTCTCAATACTTTGATTTCATCTTCACCGGTTTTCACCAACAACGCGAAATTATATCTTTGATATTTTTTTAATGGCGATAGTGATGTTACTGACGGATATCAAGGCATCATGCCGTGTGAAAAACACGCATTCACGTATTTACGATTTTTGCTTGAATTCCGAAATCCGTTCCTTGAAACTAAGTGATAGCAATGAGGAACATGTTTAAAATGTAACTAAAATTTTTCCAGATTTTAGTTACATCTTAAGCAAATAAATTGAAACATTTATTAAATTTTGCATTGCAATTAAACATTAAATAAATTTGGGCGATTTCCTCCGGATATACAGATGTACTGTAGTGATAAGCTGAGCAAAAAAGTACAATAGGTCAACAGATTATCAAACGAGTGGATGATAATAAATATACTGTTTAAAACATAAGATGGTGTATCGTATATGCATGTATGGTTCAAAATGACATTTCAGTGTTGTCAGCTGGCTATATCAGTTGACGAATACAACCCCACATATATATCGAGTGAAATGAATTGTTTGATGAAATTTGGCAGTATATTAAACAGTTTAGGTCCCATGTTAAGAATGCACCAATGTACAGCGTTATATTTAAAAACTAACAGATATTAGAATGTGCACTCAATGACTCACGATCACAGCTCCAGTCACTTTTAAGTACGTCGGATCGCGTTCCCCATGTCTTCTGTTTCGCATCCGCAACAATTAATAATTATTTGAATTGGTTGAGTATCAGGTTTGCACCATTCAATACGACAACCTAAGTGAGTGGCACTGCAATCACAACCTGAATTAAATCCCGATTGTCCTCCTTGTCTAACCTGTCGCACGGACTTGGGCACTAATTGCACTCTGCAGGGAGGTGTCTGACGCTAAGCAAAGAGTCATATATTTGTTTCTTTTGTGTAGATCCCTTCCGTGATTGAAACTCAGCAATACCTGTTCCAAAATCAGGATTGGTATTGCCATTGACGTCATAATATCGTCCTTAGTCTTATCAGTATCAAGCCAAGGGTTGAGCTGTAACTAAAAACAGAAACAACAGTTACTCTGTTCCACAAGGTATTTTTATGCGTACGACGTGCTTCAGCTCTCATTGCCATCATCAGGTACAAGACCCTGATGGCTCTGTGAGCTGAAAAGCGTCGTACGCATTAAAATACCTTGTGGAACAGTGTAATTGTTATTTCTGTTTTAATATGACGAACTTCCGCGATATCTCGCCTGAAACTGTAGAAATTATTGAGGTGTAACTGTTAGGATATTTGCCGATTAATTGTATTCAAGAAAGTATTAACAGCAAATATTAACAACAATGTATCTGACAAATGATTGCCTTTGGGGTAATCGTGGATAAAACTTAACTGCAGGCCTTTATTTTGCTGGTTAAATATTCGAAAATCTGAGGACCTCTCCATTTTGACAAGTTTTCATTGTAATTACATGCCTTACTCCTCACGAGTGACATGGATCGTAATCATTAAGTCTTCAGCCGTGGTCGTGGTTCAGCCGAGTAGCGGGTTCCATCCACAGTCAATGTCTCCTTCCGTTTCTGTCCCCACGCTGTATTTGGTCTTCTCATATCCTCCTCTCTTAATGTCATCTATCAGTTCCAGCCTTTTCCTATCCTCTTCTCCCCATCCACTGGACATTCAAGAGCAGTAATTGCTACATCTTTCCCTCTAAATACATGCCCAATCTCATTTTCTTTTCTCTTCCGAGTGGTGTTCAGGAGTTTTCTATCCACTCCAAAGGGGTTGTGTCTGAATCGCTCGAGCTAATCTCGACCGGGTAACTAAGGAGTCTCGTGTCACAACAACGAAAGGTTCAAGATTTAGGTGTATTTGAACCGCTTGTAAAAAATCTCACGCAGCCTTCTCAACCGGGTTTTTCTCGCAGTGTGATTGTCAATGGATTATTACATCCCGATTAGAGACACCATAAACCTCGTTCCAGACCCAGAAGTTATTCATCCGATTGGTTTGAACTCACCAGAATCTCGAACCGTTCGTTGTAGTACCACGTGACTCCATAGTCACGTGATCTAGACTATCTCGAGTGGTTCAAACACAACCCCCAGCCCTGTCAAGGTAGTCCGAGCGAGATAGTTCCCTAGTCATAATAGAGACCATATTCGAATTATACGTTTTAATTTCACCAGCTGTAGGACACATCAATTAAATATTGGATTATTAATGGTGCGATAAATAGTTTTACATGACAGAAGTTGTATGTAATCAAATGAAATCTTATCTAAATAAGTCTTTAACATGACTCATTTTTTTCGCGCGGTGCGTTTGAAACTCCTTCAAAACGGAAGGTTTTTTTGTGATACCCAAGAACCTACTGCGGTGACAATATGATTAATTTTCAAATATAGTTCAGAAAACATACACACTACACAGTGTTAGTTCTTTTACGACATCTAAGCGTTAGAAATTCCTCATTTTGTAAATAACATCTCTCTGGAGCGCATACACGTACCATTTCCCATGTAAAAATGTTGGTATTTTTTGGCAAATATCTCAGTAAGTAGTGAGGTAAGGGGTTTAATTTTTTGTTTCAATGGAAGGGTGATATATTTTTCTTTAAATTGAGACCAAATTCATTGATTTCTAAGGAAAATGATATTTCGCTCAAACTACCTTAAACACCTCTTCATTGCAAATTCTGTCAGTCCACCGCTTCTTTTCCAACCTTCTCCACTATTCGCACGCCTTAATCCTATCCTTCTTTCTCCTCCCCGTCCATTCATTGTTTCACGGCCGTACATCATGGCGCTCCACACTCGCACACCATCTGACTCGTGTTTTCCTCATCTCCAGCGCCAGGCTGCTGCGCAATATACTACTATTCTTCTACTGACAGGCTTCTTTTGCCATGACTGTTCTTTTTTTTTAACTCTTCTTGACGATTCCAGTTCTACGTTAGCATACTCCATAGGTATCCGTACCTTTTTAACTTGTTTAATTCGTCCTTCTTTCATTGTAAAGTTTATATCTTCTCTAAAATGTATTTTCTCTCTCTCTCCTATGGCGCTACAGCCCCATTTTGGGCCCTGGCCTCCTTCAACTTCTGCCTCCATGCTTTTCTGTCAGTTGCCGCTCTCCGCCACAGTCGTAGTCCTAGGAGATTCCGTGTGTCAGCCTGTACTTCATCTCCCCAGCATTTACGTGGTCTTCCTATTGGTCTTTTACTGTACATTCGGCTGTCTAACGTTCTCTTTGGTATCCTTTTGTCGTCCATTCTAGCCACATGCCCGGCCCACTGCAATCGCTGTAGTCGGATGTATTTTGACAGAGGGGGTTCTCTAAAAATACCATATAATTCATGGTTGAATCTGATTCTCCAGATATTGTTTTCCCGAATGAGTCCTAAAATTTTTCTAAGCACTTTCCTTTCAAATCTATCAAGTATGCTTTTCGTCTTCTTTGTCAAACTCCATGCTTCACATCCATAAGTTGCAATGTGTCTTTATTTAATTTAAATTTATTTATTTTGATTACTTTAATTTCTCCAAAATTTTATTTCCATCCCATACGCCTTCCTTCTGATCATTGTTCATTCAATCCTAAGATTGGTTGACTGCAGCCCTCCAATCTTCCCTATCCAATGCTAGTTCCCTTACCTCCTGGTTGGATTGGATATTTGCGGAGGCGACCGACGGCTAAGGTAATCTGTGCCATAGGGGATAGGTAAGGGAGGAAGGTTGGATAGAAACCCGGCGTCGGCATTAGCCTGCTCTTAACGAAAGGCGCCAAGGGGACCACGGTTTATCGTCTCATCCGACAGTAATGTGCTTGAAGTGCCCTCCAAAAGACACTCAAATAGGGATCGGGTTCCTCTTAAAAACATCCGCATCTGCAGGGATTTGAACCCTGGCCGCCCGTGTGGTAGGCCTTACCTTCTGGTATCTCTTCCTATGTACCCTCTTCTTTATTTGGTCCATGAACTTATTCCTGGGTCGTCCTATGGGGACTTTTCCCTCCATTTTACCTTCAATTATGTTCTTTCCTTCTAGTTTTGTCATAATTCTCTGAACTGCCGGAGTATTACCGGTTAGTTCCACCATTTCATCATTAAATCTGATGCAGTCACCTTTCTTCTCCAAATATTATTCCCTTGTTCTCCTGAGATGTTGCAGAGCGCTTCTTCGATAGAAATTTGGAATAGCTTCGTGGATGGCAAGCCTCGAAATATGCATCCGTGTGGAGAAATCCTTCTTGGTTGGATAATTTGTTATCTGGTAGAGATGACCTAACGATTAAGGACCTAGCGCCGGCCCCGGTGGCGGCGGGGTAAAGTCCTCGCCTGCTAAACCGAGGGTCGCGGGTTCGAGTCCCGCCTGGGTGAGTTTTTCACCACCCAGGGCATGGATATTTGTCAAGTTCTGTTGGTCCGGTCCCTGGAAAACCTGATGACAGACTCAGCAGCCTGTCGGGATTCTGGGGACATGCGGGCCAACAGAATCGTGCGGCAGCAAAAAAAAAAAGAAATATAAAAACCCGACGTCGGCGTTGTTGTACGCTTGACAATGGGATTCAACGAAAAATAACTTGAAAAATGGACGGAAAGACCACCCTCGATATAATCTGTACAAGGTGTCAAAGTAGGTGTTAGAATTCATTTGAAAATAATCCCAAATTTCTCAAGGATTCGATCGCGGTTCCTCGGCGTGGAGGGCCAGCACTTATACCAACAATCAATTTTGACTACTTGCTACTGAAGTTTACGCTACCAATGCACAATACCTCAAATAAGATGTTAAAGAGCTGAATTTTGGAAATGAACGTAATTGTATATCAATTTGAATCGTAGCTTCAGCCTGAAAAGTCCCCGATACTATTATCATCATATATATTATTACAGAAAGGTCTTTTTCTGTCATTCCGTATATGCTCCGTTAATACTGCACCTACAGTGATAAATGAGGTATCATTTTAAACGTTGAATCACCGGCTTCTGACGAAAAATACAATCTCAATCTCAAATTTCACTATTTACCCATTAATTTGACTTAAAAGTTTCGATTTTTCCATGTCGATTACTCGCTCGAGGTATATCGACTCCACACATTTTTTTTAATTCTAAACTTCAAAAAAAGGTTTAAAATGAAAATAGTACGAAATGCACATAGTGATTCCGTATTCCGTTCCGATTCCGTACATGGGTGAATGGCCATCTGGTAAGTCAATGCAATTAAAACTTTTTGATTTCATATTTATATGATATATTTGCTCTTGAATTCATTAAATCCTTCAGGTCTCAGGTTCAATCCGTCAAGTTGTTGGTAAAGAAAAATGCCATAGTAATGTTGATCCGCAACCTCAACGCCAAGCAAGGGTTGATTAACGGTGCCAGGTTAATAATTACTAATTTAGGCGAATACACAATCACTGCTAACTTGATTGACTCGGGTAGAACAGTCATAATTCCGAGAATTAAACTCACCCCTTCGGATCCGACCATGTCTTTCCAAATGACAAGAAAACAATTCCCAATCAAAGTGGCCTTTGCAATGACAATTAATAAAGCACAGGGTCAGACTCTTCAGAGAGCCGGATTGCACTTGCCAGAACCCGTTTTTTCGCATGGACAGTTGTATGTAGCATTTTCTAGAGTTCGCACTTTCCGTGATATTTATGTTTGTGTTAAAGAAACTCATAACCAAAAAGTTACAGACGACAACATTGTTACTTCTAATATTGTCTTTAAAGAAGTTTTGTAAATTGCGTGCCATTATTCAGTAACAGACGTCATGATTGTTCCTACTGGTACCAAACTCTCTTGCCTGTATTGTATTCATATGTTTTGTATATTTTTGCAAGAAAACAAGTATAAAGAAAGTACTTTAAAATACACCTTCTCCTCTATTTAAAACCCAATTACACCGTTTCCTTAACATACTTATTCCCTGATAGCGTGAAAGTGCGAAATTTTCGCACGGGTTACCTAGTAAACACTAATGTAGTACTAACTCAGTTGCAGAGGTTGGCTTGGAGGAGCGTGGTTATAGTGCTATGGTTTAATCATAGTTCTGAGTGAGGATTACAGTAAAAGGTTACACCCAGGTAGGGTTTACTTCTCTTTTTATCTTCCGAGCGTGTCTCTCCGGCACAAAAATTGTGTCCCTAGACTGCCGAGCGTGTTCGTTTGGCACATTGATGGACATTTAAAAAACACTGGTCATTTAAAAAACCTTGGCCAGCAAGGCTTACGACTACGGAAATACTCAGGAAGGTAAAGGTTAATGGCCACCCATTTTTTAATACAATGATTATTTATTGTTTTGCAAATGAAGCTACAGCACCGAAACCGCAATATGAAATCAAAATATGATGTTTAGAAAGAACCAAGCCTTAAATTTTCCCTAAGGAAGATTGAAATATAGACTTAAAACTGAAAGAAATGAATTTAATGCGACGTAGGTTCGATGTATTACATCATAATCACCTGATGACGATGTAGTACTAGGTCGCATTAAATTTATTTTACCAGAGAGAGATTGATATTTCAATCTTCATCATGTTGAAATTCAACCACAAATACGCCTAATAATTCTCTTTCCTCACCTCCAACTGCTAGCCTCGCCGGGGCAATAACTTATGCAAGGTCATCCGCTGACGCTGAACCTGTAAGTAATCTCCCGACTTCAGTTGATAGTTCACGATGGAGGAGGACGCCAGTTAGGTAATCAGTCAAAGTTTTCATTCACTCATTCATTCATTGGTCGTTCAATCCCAAGATTGGTTGACTGCAGTCCTCCACCCTTCCCTATCTAATGCTAGTTCCCTTACCTCATCTGGTATCTCTTCCTATGTACTTTTTCTCTTTATTTAGTCCATGAACTTATTCTTGAGTCTTCCTATGGGGACTTTTGCCTCTATTTTACCTTCAATTATGTTCCTCACAAACCCATTGTGTCTCAGGGTGTGTCCAATTCATCTCCTTCTTATTTTCTGTACGGTGTTCCATATGGTCCTTTCCTCTTCTACTCTTCTGTACACTTCATCATTTCTTATTTTGACCGGCCATTTTATCTTCAGCATCCTCCTCCTGCACCAGGTTTCGAAGGCTTCTATTCTTTTCTGGTCAGCTTTTCCAAAATGGTCCACGCTTCCGATCCTTAGAGCACCACGCTCTACACGAAGGTTTTCACATACTGTTTCCTGGTTTGTCGTCCTATCCTCTTTGAGCTCAGCAGTTTTCTTTATCCCATGAACGCCTTCTTAGCTTCGGCTATTCTCCGCTTGATGTCCGTTGTACTTCTTCCGTCTCACGTGATGGTCCTTCCGAGATAGGTGATGGAATTCACTTGCTCTAATTTCTCTCCTCTTAGGGTGACTTCTGCGTTCATGTCCTCTCTTCCGCACAATTGGATTTTAATCCCCGTCTTACTTATTTTCATGTTCTATTCTCGGAGAGCTTGGTCCATTAAGTTTTGTGATCTTTGAAGATAATCGGGTTTTCCAGCTATGACTGCTGTATCACCTGCGAAGCAGAGCGTGTTTATTTCTCCTCCGTTTATATTTATTCCGCTCTGTCCAATTTCTTGTGCTTCTCGTCAAAGCTCTTGGCCTGAAATCGGAGTAACAAGGGTCGAATCCTCGTCTAGACCAATAATTAATTCCACAGTGAATTAACGCATCGTTAACACTAGGGAAAACACACTGAAGGACTTGATTACAGACGATATAATCAATCTACGGAGGTGGAGATTACCCTTATTCTCGGATCAACCGTAAGATTGGTTTGTGGCAGCAACTAGCCCTCTTCTTACAGTTTTGAGGTTACTTCGTCCTTTATTCCTTTTTTCACTCCCATTGCACTTTGAATGCTTCATTTTACCCTTAATCATCCCCATAAATTCTTCCCATTCATTTCTTCTTGAACTCTGTACGTTGTCGTGACATGTAATGTTTCAAATGAGTTTCGTCATTTCGAAAAGTTTTCATTGTGCGCGTTTTCTCCCCAAACCTTCGTAAAGCACTTCTGCTTCTAGTTCTATTAATCTATTCTTTTTCCAATCTATTATAGAACAATATTGTCATAGCCTCCACTTTTTTCCGATCCAGTTATAATATCATCCATTTTTCACTCTTGTTGATCGTAGCTCCAAATATGTCGAGTGATGGACTGCTTCTTAGCTTTCGAGCTAATGTTGCTGGCTAAATTCGAGGGCGACAGACTTCACTTAGTGAAAATCCATTCTGAATAAATTTCAAAATTACTTAGTACTTTTTCTCAGTATTTTATTCTTAGTCGACCGGTTTCGTCGCACAGACGACGTCATCAGGTGGAAACAGAGGTGGTTTCAGCGACTTGATGATGTCGCCTATGCGGCGAAACCGGTCGAATAAGAAGAAAACACTGTGGAAAAGAACTAAGTAATTGTGAAATGTATTCAAAGTTTCTTGCTGTTTTTATTCTCTTTTTCTGATATGTCGCCCTCTCTACTCGGACTATTCTGCTCACTGTATCTTGCTTTCATCTTTATGTCACTAACAACGCCACAGATTGCCAAAAACTCTTCGACTTACTCCATGTCAATTGTTCAAGTGTCGTGGTGACTTCGGGCCGTATTCATAGTCGTTACCTAGGTGTCCCCCAGGTGTGGGGGAACCCCTTGGCTCAGAAAAGGTATTCATAGTCGCTAACCAGGGGACTGTCGTCTCCTAACCCTCCCCCAGGCTGTCGATTTCCTGGGTAAGGTATGGAGCTTACCCAAAGCTCCCCTAACGCAGTACTGCTGCCCACGCGTGGGACGAATTGATACTACTGTATCAAAGGCAGTACACGATAATATCATCAACTTTCCATTTAACGTCTTCTGTTTTCAAACATGGGTACTTATTGAACCACCCTCGTATTCCTCACCATTCATATTACATAAATATTTAAGTATTATTGTAAACATTCTCTCATATTCCTTCAATCTATTTTCATCAACATCGTGTAACAGTTTACTTTATTATTGTTCATAGCTTGCTTGGTTACGGTGAAAAACGAGCATCGAAATCATCGAGAACCATTCAGCGGAACCGTTAATATGTGTTTTTCCGTGGGATTGTTGCCAAATCTCTTACCCAGGCCCCCCCTGGCTGGGTGTTACCCAGGTAAGGTTTGTGAATCACTCAGCGTAGGGGACCCCTAGGTGTTACCTGGCTAGGGGATACCCAGGTAGCCCCTAGGAATACGACTATGAATACGGGCATTAGTCTTCTCGATATCTTCCGTGGTTGCATTGATTATTAACAGCATAGTGCTGCACTCTTCGTGTATCTTTTTAAGTTCATTCATTATTTTCCCTCAATCGTTGGGCACCCGACGTCTGCATCTCCCTCTCGTCTTGTTGTCGACCGTCCTGTTCGGTTCTCTTCGCTCCTTGCGACTTGCATCGCGTCCCACGGTCACTCTACACCGACACGTCCCGGTCGAGTTTTGAGTTTCCAGCGCCACCACAAAGCCACGGAGGAAAATCGAATAAGGAGAGTCCGACAGCCGTTTACTCAGTGTTTTGTGGTTTTAAAACTTATTCATCCGTGAGAAATGAACTGCGCAGAGATCCGAACTACGGCGGACGCGATATTCGAAAGCATAAAGTGAAGCCATAAATTTGAACGAAAGGGAAGACTCGGGGAGATTGCGCCGGGGAAAAATTAACGCTAGAAAGACGGAGGGGGTCATTTTGGACCCCTTTTCGATTTTCGCCGTTCGCCATTTCTTTAGTTCTGCGCGTTTAGATCTTACTTTGAATTTGCGACTTGTATCCATTTAAGGTGCTCTTTAAAGGCCGTTTTACACGATGAATGATCGTGCGCAAAGTCATTCGAATGATCATGCGAATGAAATTCATTCGCATGATC
Organism: Ceriagrion tenellum; assembly: GCA_963169105.1. Classification (NCBI taxonomy): domain Eukaryota; kingdom Metazoa; phylum Arthropoda; class Insecta; order Odonata; family Coenagrionidae; genus Ceriagrion; species Ceriagrion tenellum. The sequence goes on along the minus strand of OY720644.1, from coordinate 105,304,475 downwards.
GCTTGAAACGTCTGCTTTACACGGTGAATGAATTCGGCGAATTTTCGGCGCAGAAACGATGCGCAGAGGTGCGACTATCGATAGTACATATCGAATCGCGCGGCATTTCCGACCAGCTGCTTTGTTTACTAGCGTCTGTTTGTGTTGTTCGAAGTTTGTGTTGTGGCGAAGTTTCCTCCAGCTTCTTTGAAATGCTGCCTCGAAAATATTCCGTCGTTGAAAGACAACTAGTTTCTTGACTTAGGCGATAACTTTATATTTTAAAGCATTTTCATTTCCGTATAAATATAATTAATTATCATCGGAGCGTGACGGAAAGCCTATATTTTCATTTAAGAGTGACTACTAAATGGGGTTGTTTAACCGCTGATTTTTTTGAAGATAGGCAACACAACAGCCAGCTTCACGCAGCCAAAATTAACTCCCAAAAATCTGCCCTCCGAGAAAACAAGATTCAACAAATAATTTCACCTTGTACTCCAAGGTTAGGTGTTCGCTTAACATTTCATACTTCTAAAATTGCAAATTAAACAAAATATCGATGCAATCTAGAAGAAAAAACGACGTTTTTATTCATTAAAAAATCTCATATGGTTTTACCGAATGACCCACCCTAGAGAATTGATGTGTGTGAATTTGCGTTCTCTCAAAGCACATATTAATTATTTGCGTGATCAATTGGGTTAATGTGCTTCCAAATTTGTTATATATGATCTTAAAATTCCGAGGTGGTGGCAGTGGACAAGATGGACGCCGCGCGCTGATTTCATTCAAGGAAGCATTCAAGCAAATTAGAACATGCTCTAATTTCATTCGCATGATCACTCGAATGACGGAAAATTCGCCGAATTTTCCGTTTTATACGGTGAATGATGTTCATTCGCACGATCATTCGAATGACCTTGCGCACGGTCATTCATCGTGTAAAACGGCCTAAATATCCAATAATTTCGTTGGATTATTCTTGAAACTTCTTTGGCACCTGTGCGCCGTTTAACCTGGAAGGACGGGAAGGGGTCATTTTTGACCCCCATCATTTTTTTGCAGAACTACGTTTAACATTGCGTATTGTCTTGTATTTACTCATTTTGGTTATATTTTCCAATTTTAAACAATAATTGGATAAATTTATCTCTAAACACCAAATTTACAACAAGGGGTCATTTTGGACCCACTACCGTCCTTCTAGGTAGTAAGCAAAGTCCCGTCCTTCTAGTGTTAAAGCCATTGAAATGCGCGACCCGCCATATTGAGTGGCTCATTTAAGCTGTGTCCCAATTCGCCATTTAGGCAGCTAACTCGGCAGATTTAGGGAGGACGCCATCTTGAAGTGTGTCCCAATTCGTTAGGCATCATGGGGGAGCGGATTTAGGTGCCTTTCTCGGGGGTGAAATTTAGGGTAGATGGAGTTTATCCTAAATCCGCCTCCATATTGAATTTCCCGTCATGCAAAGCGCAGCATGCGTCGTACAAGGAAACTCGCACCGCTCGTACCCAAGGAAGTAGTCGAAAAGTGGCAAACATGGCAAGTATTTTGTATGTTGTGAAAGAATTCTCTAGAATTTCGCAAACCAACACCCGACTACAAAAGAAAAATTTTACTTAGTACACTTAAATAAAACGAATTTAAATCCCAGAACACCTACACAAACTTACATACCCCGAAAACTAAAAACTAACGAATCTCCAAACAACGAAATGGATGAAAAAATGTAATTTCACTTTCCAAATATCACAACGCTTACGAAGGTATCCACAGGCGCCAAAAATGTCTTTATTTCAGGTTTCATGTGTTTCATTCAGTCCTTTATTAATTACTCATATTTTTTTCATTCGTTTCCAGCTCGGTAGACGGCAACACTAGCAAAGGATGTCCCAAATTAAGCTCCCTTAGCGAAAGGCATCTAAATATTTAGCTAGCTAACCGCATCCTCCCTAATGCCTAACGAATTGGGACACGACTTTACGTAGGTATTGCTTCGAATTCAAAGATGTCATATGCAGAGTTCTGACGGTACCTAATTAATTCATCAAGATGCACGTGAACTAAATATAGCTTACAGAAACGAAGCATCTTTAATTACGTCACTCAATTACAATTTTCATTGCATTTAAATGCACGCGATAGCCAAATTGGGTGGGTTTAAAGAAAATACATTCCTTCGTAATGACGCTCAAGGGCTAATCGTTTTCTCGTCTTTATCCTTTAATCAATGAATTAATGAAACCAATAAAATTCGACACCTACAGAGAGATGGAGTCGGCTGGTGGAAGAGCGTCGCCATATATACCTACGTTTTAATTGAGTTCTAGAGAGACGTAAACGATCAGTCATTTAAAGGAGAAATTAATTGATACAAGTAATGATGGGACACCTTTTTTAGTTACCGGTGCCGTCTGATCATTTACATGCAATTTAGATTTCACGACGGATCGGCCAATGGTCATTAAATCCTCTTCATTCACAGGGAAACTCTCAGCCACTCGGCTACCTGTTCTTTCAATAATGGGAGCTTTCCATTCTGTGCGTCGAAGTACTGCGCACATCGGGGCACATCAGCAAACTTTACCGCGCTCGAACGACGTTGAATGGAACATTGTGCGCGAGTGAAATGTTTTGTAGTCTGCAGGTAAGCACCATTTTGTTGGTAACCTACAGTCGCGACCGAATTTATAGATTCAAAATGTTGAATTCGTTCTGCATAAGAATTTATAACCTTGAGTTTTTTATCACGGAGTTAAAAAACTTCACCATACCTGTGTTTGACGTCTTAATAATAAATTAACTGAAAATAATTACCTTAGATTCAATTATCGTCGTTCTTTTGTTATTTAGTGCTCATCAACTCTACCCCCGATGTGTTTTGAAGTGCGCTATCTAGTGCGCAGGGCAGGTATCGATGAGAAAGTCCGTTTGCTGTTGCGTTATGGTGTGATTTGCACACACTAGCCAATGAAAGGGAACCATTAAATCATGTGTTATTATAACAAAATTTATTTGCTGGAAGCCGACCCAATATACCTGTAGAGAATTACATTTTGCAAATGAATAATAGCACGATATTCTATTTAATAGGTTCTATACCTATTCTATACCTATTATTATAGGTTATGTGTAGCACAAAGGATGTTATTTTAACCCCACTGTATTTCACTTGGACTGATTGATACGAAAAATATGAGAAAGACACTTGCCGAACTGTTGAGAACGTGCACTTGCATCTCATTTACAACATCAGTGACTACGGCGAACACAGCGAAAGAAACCAAGACAATCAGTCAACATTCAGTTTGAGTATCAATATTGAAAAGAGCAATAATATAAATACTAATGATGAGCACATCTGCAAAGTGACGCCTGATGTAGTCAAGTTTATACATTTTGCCATTCGTCCTTCCCTTTTCCAAATTTCTTTCCCCTATCCGCTTCATGATGAGCATCAATAGACTTGCGGAACACATCCATCGGTGGCTTGTCGGGCAGAACTATTTACATACATTCATACATATATACCAGTCACGCCGTTTCCTTCCGGGGTAGGCAGAGTCACCAAGTTTCACTCAAAAATAAATAATTGTACACCTAACTCTGCTTCAATAATTTCCTCCATACTGACCTATCCTTGCAATCCTCTTTTGCCTTATTTTCCCCCATACACTGCTTCATACACGCCGTCCTGTTTTTAAGACTCCTAATATTCCTCCTCCTAAGAATTTCCTCAACCACATTCAACCGCAACTTTCTCGGCCTACCTCTACCTCTCGCACCATTCATTTCACTCTTATATATCTGTTTCGTTATTCGACTCTCATCCATTCTCTCAACATGGCCAAACCAACGAAGCACACTCCTTTCATACACGTCCATTACTGGAGCATCTCACTCACATTCATTTATTGCCCACTCATTCCTGACAGCAGATGTTTTATTTACATGCTAAAAATGGAATCTCACCACCCTATGTGTTAAAGTTATTTACGGATTACTGCCGTTATTGAAGTCAAAGTGCGATAGTCCTGTACAAAAGGCAGTTCCTATGGCTAAAGAAAAGTGTTTATCAAAAGTTTATTCAACAGATTCAGGCGAGATATCGTGGAAGTTCTTCATAATGTAAGAGAAACAATTGCACTTTTCCACAAAATTGTTTTAATGCGTACAACGCGTTTCGGCTCACAGAGCCATCATCAGGTACCATCAGAGCCATCATCAGGTCTCGTACCTGATGATGGCTCTGTGAGCCGAAACGCGTTGTACGCATTAAAACAATTTTGTGGAAAAGTGCTATTGTTTCTCTTACATTAAAAAGTTTATTCGTGGAATCATTCGCATATTTATTAACTTAATTTTGGTTTTCATTGGCTATCCCAATTTCATCAGCAAAAGCAGGATTTATTTAAACCAAATACATAAAAATTAGGACTTAAGTCTTTTTCTTGACTTATTCAGGTAAGGGGCATTAAGGAACTTACATGATACGAAAACTGCTTACACAAGTCAAATAGTCTGTCGGGCTTCCGCTTTTATATTTTTTCACTATCAACATTTGCAATTGTTCGTTCTTCTGCGTGCTAATGGACCATCATTATTAAATTTTCACAGAAGTTTAAGCAGAGTATTTTCTAAGCTTCTCGCATAAATTAACGCACAAAGATGGACGTGCTATGGCTGAGGCGACGGGCTCCTGAGGTTATTACAGTGTTTTGAGCGTTAACGGAATGTTAAGAATCAATAGGATGTTGCCATTGATACTGTCTCATACAGGAAAAGCAATTAAACGATTGTTTGAATGAGATATTACTCAAGTCATCTTGGGGAGCATATACGAATTGAATGGTTAAATATGTTGATTCCTCTATTTATTGTTAAAATATGCCATAGCCTCGATCAGCTTTTAGGAGTAATAAGCAAATATTGTAATTTTTATAATATTGAAAAGAGTATTTTGACTAAGTTGATCGAAATTCATAAGGTATTTACCAGAGGCTTTAACATATTTCTTTCTCTCCGCCAATTGAAAATGGTTCCACAGCTGAAGGTTTATTTGCACATTTATAAAATTGTTTCTATGAGAGGTAAATTGACTTTTCCAAATGATTTAAGATAACATGAAAAATATACATCGTTAGTTTTCCTAAACCTGCACAATTCATACCTAAAATCACAAGCAAAAACACTGAGGAAATTTCGCCCTTACTGCATTTCCAATATTCCCCCTGAGCGCACAGCCACGCAGTATATCATTACTCACGCTGAAATGGTAATGGCCTCTTGGTATTTCGATAGTATTAGAAAGATGAGACCTTTTTCTTTATGACGTGGCCATATACAATGGGTACCAAGCGACATTTTCATGAAATAATAAATCGTACAATTTTCCACAAACCTGAAATTTACTCTTGGCCCGGGTCGCATGAAGAGGATTTATCAACGATAAAACTCAGGGTCGAAAGTAAATATTATTTTTATAGTGAATTGCACGATTTATTATTGAATGATGTGCTAATTCCACTTAATTTCGCGAGGATCCTCGGATATCTGACGATATTTTGTTCAAAACACGTTAAAAGGCTCTGATACGCCTAGTAACTGAAAGATTTCGGCACTAGAAATACTTATCCATTATCCTTACCGTTTAAACAAAGACCGTAATCCTCCGATGAACACATCATCCTTGCCCGAAGCTGGATTTAAACCAGTTTCCGGTTTTCCAGGCTGGCTTGTTACCTCCTATCTCCATTGGGTCACATTCCATGACACATCTATTGTGCGCAGTGTCGTCGCTCACTTGTTCTCCACCGATGCCGATTCCATAATTCAAGCTCGGTGTAAACGTGTACACTGTAAGCGATGGCGATATACAGCTGATGCATAAAAAATAAGACGGGAATAACGCCTGGAATTTCAAATTCTCATCGTCTCGCGTTGGGTCTCATCTCTCACCTTTCCTGACATCTCTTTAGTGGGAAATGGTTACTAATCGAAGATGCAAATGGAAGTCCGCCAAAATGAAATCGAAGGCTGTCGTAGAAGGAGCCATGGAATTGGTGTAGGATGGACAATATGGGCAGACTACAGGGCCCTGGCAGTGAGACAGAGCAGACTTCCCAGCAACCCGTAGAATAATGGAGCTCTCCATTCGCTCTCGTGCCCTAATAACTACGCAAAACGACGTCACACTCGCTTTCCATTCGTTTTCGACCCAGCGCACTAGGTAGAGCAATTCATAACAGATCGGGCACAGAGTTGACGAATGATAAACAGTAAAGGACAAAATTGTATTCTTTAAGCATGGATATAGTTTTTTTGTTGATTTTTCGTAATACCAACATCAATATAGTGAAGTTTTTTTTTAAGAAAACGAGTGAAAAACCTTCCTTCTTCAAATGCTTATTTTGAACGTCATACGCAGAATGTTTCGCCGTAACTATTATGTACCGACACATGTAATCCGTAGGCAGGTTACCAAGCCTTTTTTCATCAAATATCGTTACATTCAGCTGCGTTCATGTACGATAAAGTACGCTGTAATGTGTCTCGATCAGCGCCGACGTAAATTGAAAGCTCCCGATGCCGTCTGACATCCTCCTCATATATCACCATCACGAAAGATCTAAGAAAAATACATCTTCAGAGAAGTTGCTGACTCCGGAGGTGAATGACGATTACTTGTCGCATACAAAAGATGGTGTTGGTATCACGCCCACTCACTCACAGGGCACTGCTCCGACGGGATGGCCCGTTTCTCGCAAAGTTTGCCCGATATTGTTAGAATCAACATTTTAAGAAAACTTTCGCACCATAGCTTCATCTTTTTAAGTGCCTAACGTCGAATTTATGTTCTATACTGCGAACAAAAGGATGACAGCACAAACGTTTGATGACACCTTTTCTGACGCGTTATTTGCCTCCTTAAGGTTAAATATTTTATTTAAAATTTCATTAACGTCAAAATTAAATTTTTTATTTTAAACTTTATAAAAGTTAAAATGTATCATTTTAACCCTTAGCTCTCAATCATTGTGACTGGTCGTTCAATCCTAAGATTGGTTGACTACAGCCATCCACCCTTCCCTATCTAATGCTAGTTCCCTTGGATCCTGGAATCTTTTTCTGTGTACTTCCCTCTTTATTTGGTCCATGAACTTATTCCTGGGTCTTCCTCTGGGGACTTTTCCCTCGAATTTTGCCTTCAATAATGTTCTTCACAAACCCATTTTGCCTCAGGGTGTGTCCAATCCATCTCCTACTCCTTTTCTGTATGGTGTTCCATATGGTCCTTTCCTCTTCTACTCTTCTGCACACTTCATCATTTCTTATTTCTTCCGTCCATTTTATCGTCAGCATCCTCCTCCCGCACCAGGTTCCGAAGGGTTCTAGTCTATTCTGGCCAGCTTTTCCAAAATGGTCCATGCTTTCGATCCTTAGAGCACCACGCTCTACACGAATGTTTTCTCATACTGTTTCCTGGTTTGTAGTTTAATTTTCTTTGAGCACAGTAGTTGTCTTGATCCCATGAACCCCTTCTTAGCTTCGGCTATTCTCCGCTTGATGTCCGCAGTACGTCTTAGCTGTGTGAAATAATAAACACTTAAGGTACAAACCCGTAACGAATGAATTGCGTTTCCGTTGATATTTTTGAAAAATTGATAACTAGCGGAAGGTACCCGTTGGAATTCAACATGAGGTATGAGAAACATTGAACTTATTATACATATAAGGAAACCTGACTGACAAAGCTTGAAGAATACTGTCAGCGTGGTCATTTGAGGAGCTCTTAACCCATCTTGTACATTGTGTTCGTTGTATTAGAGACTCTGACACCAGGGTATTTATGTGTATCGTTTACTACGTAAGTGTTCTCTTATATGCATACAGTGCCTCTATGAGAGCTAATTTGAAAATAGATATTGAAGAGTATAGTTGCTGTAAGTATACATAAAACTTATCGATTGCCCCCCGAAGTAATCTATCATGGGGCCCAATTTTATATTTAAATGCTAGAGGCGCAAATATCCTTTGAAAATCAAATATTTGGTTGTCAAGGAAATATGCTATTTTTTATTTCAAAGAAAATGTGAGATTTTTTAGCCAAAATATGATTTTCAGACAAATACGAAGGAATAAAGAAAATCGATTGAACCAATTAGAAACTTTATTTAGTCATACGATAAAGAAACCCCAGCCCTCTGTCTTGAGTAAAAATACTGTTAAAAGGTAAAAAATGAAACTACTGCACCGAGCCCAATGCTTATCATGGACCACCAGGACCCTACAGGGGGGTCCTTGAGGGCCCTAAAGGCTTTTTAAAATAGGCTATTTTATGACCAAACATGTTTTCTATCTACGTGCCAAATTTCATCTCAATCGGTCCAGCAGTTTTTGCGTGATGGAGCAACAGACAGACAATCAGACACCATTACATTTTTGTCTATTATTAGTATTAGATTTTTACATATTAGCTCGATTTAGTTTGGTTCCTATAATCCACTCTCTCGTTGACTCCTCTTGCATTTTGGATCTGCAGATTCTCACAGCGATGGCAGAGGCACTTTCCTATTGCAGCAGCACATTCTTGCAGGTTCATTCGAACATTTCTAGCCTCACAGTTACGGAAAATGGATTCCATTTCACCCAGCGATTATATTTGTACGTGAATGATAATCCACTTCAGGCTTGTAATTGAACGGTGCTTTCTGCGAATCGACTTCCGCTCTTCGCCTTGAATTGAGAATTGTCGTACGATTACGTTCCATCCGAGTAGAGCGTAGCCGTGCAGTTTCGCAATTCCTGAGTTCATCGTTCCTCGTCTCGTTGTTGTCGTAGCCTATCTTCATTTTGCACGTCTGTCCGATTTCTGTGTAAAGCTGCCATTCTGTCTTGCTGGCCAGAGAGTCTCTCCTCGTGTTGGTGGGTAGTTACGCTATTTCATTATGTACTCGCTCTCTTGGCCGCAGAAGACCTTCTACCTGTTGACACCTTTCTTTTTTGAGCCATGTTTGGATATCGTTGTGCAAAGTGAAGCTTGTTGGTGGACCACGGCAACGGCTATTTTTGAATAATCAATTCACGTCATCAAAACTATCGATAGCAATCTAAATATTTCTCGTAAAATGTATTTATTATGGAATATATGGATTTTTCTATTCAATTGATACATTTTGGGCCTATATTCACCATATATCCATATGAGGTTCTCCTACAACAATGCTATCGGTCGTCAAGGGGACATCGTACCAAAAAGGCTGACTTTTCAGCCATTTTATGATTGTATTATGAAAATTTAAAGTGAATTAGTTGAAAAACAAAAATCGATTGCAGTAATTGGAAGGTTAATTTATTTTTCTTTCCAATGGTCTTTGTTGCGGCTTTCTATGAATATTATTACTAATTTAAATACGCAATAGAAAAAAGGTCTGTATGTCAGAAAAACGAACATTACATGTATTTCTTATGGAAACGCTTTTACTCGTCTAGAGTCGAACAGAAGACCATTAGGTCAACATAAAGTAGCCATAAACCTTCCGAGTGACATATGGAATCATGTTAAAAAGTATTATGTCATTCCGTGCAGTGGTTTGTTAGCTATAAGTGACCGCACATTCACACTTTCAAACCTCGGCTAATTCGGAAACTAACGATGCGATAGAGGTTTGAGTTATACCGTTGTAACCGCAATAACGCTAGCTTTATAAATATGTTCGTCATTAGTTAAATAGCCTGAAATTTCCAATAATGATTTCCATTTATCTTCCTTTTCTGCCCACCCGAAACCTCTACGTTCCTTCTGCAGAAAGCCTTGCTTTCTCTGCGCGTAAAATACATATAATTAAAAATCGTTATTGAAAAACCCAGAATATTTGACTAATGATTATGTGCATATTTATAAAGCTAGTGTCATTGCGGTTACAACGGTATAACTCAATCCTCTATCGCTTCGTTAGTTTCGGAATTAGCGGAGGTTTACAACTTTTACAACAGCTCTTGCAAAACTCAACATAGAAACAATTTTTTTACTTTGATATGTTAAAAACATGTGTGGCTAACGTATATAAAAATATCTTATCTCAAGAATAAATATTAAGGAAATGGTGATAGCGTAAAGTCGGACCACGGGGTTTTGAGTGCCGAAAACTGGATCTTTTTAAAAAAAAATCGTTTAAGTGTAGATAAGGATACGCAAAATTTTTTTTACAATCATTAGTAAACGTAGAAATGTTTGTTCTGTCGTATAAATTGTTTTTCGTTAAAATTAGTTGACTATACTTGAAGATACAGCGTCCTAAACTCAACGGACTCGACTTTTTTAATGGACAGTAGTCATAATAGAGACCATATTCGAACTATACATTTTAATTTCACCAGCTGTAGGACACACGAATTGAACATTGCATTATTAATGGTGACATAATATAGTTTTACGTGACAGAAATTGTAAGTAATCAAATGATGATATTTAATTAATTCTTTAACTTGACTCATTTTTTTCACGCGGTTCGTTTGAAACTCCATCAAAACGGAAGGTTTTTTATGATACTCAAGAATCTACTGCGGTGACAATATAATTAATTTTCAAAAATAGTTGATAAAGCACACAAACTACACACTGTTGATTTTTTAACGAAAAATAAGCGAAGGAAATGCCTCATTTTTAACATAAGGTCTCTCTGAGGTGCATACAAGTACCATTTCCTATGTAAAAGGGCTGTTTTTTCGGCAAATATCTCGGAAAGTAATGTGGTAAGGGGTTGAATTTTTGGTGTCAATGGAAGGGTGATATATTTTTCTTTAAAATGAGACCAAATTCATTTATTTATAGGTAAAATGATATTTCGCTCGGACCACCTTAATTTTTGAAGCTGCTATATCAGTGGGAATGCATGGCGATAGAGTAGGAGGAGGCCATCAAAGTATACTTGTGGAGCTGGGCCCAGGGAAATGCGGTTTCGCTACTGACGAGTCGAAAAAGAACTAAATACTTCAATATTTTTCAAATACCAGGCATTCAACGATCCAGCGATTGCTTCCCCTTTTTATGAACCAGCCACCATTCTTGCCTTCTCGTAGACCTATTTGTTCCAAGGCATTGCGAAAAGTCGAAAAATTATCCAATTAACTATTTAAAATGATATACTGAAACCAAATTGACTGAATGATTTTGTTTTAAAGGCACCCTCATCGGTTTTGTACCGCAATATTTTTCGAAAGTTTTGAAGTGAGACGGAAAAATTCTGGTATATTTATAAAGATATTTTATATCTTCAATGTTAGTTTTATTGATCTGGAAAAGGCTTTTGATCGGGTTGAATGGAATAAAATGTTCGAAATTCTAAAGGAGAAGGGCTTGGTATGGAAGGAGAGAAAACTCATTAGAGAATGATATATGAGGCAAAAAGCTGCATTAAAAATAAATGAGGATATGGCAGAATGGGTGGATCTTGGTAGAGGAGTAAGGCAGGGATGCTGTCTGTCGCCAACCTTGTTCAATATATATGTTGAGGACATGATCCATAAATCTTTTGATGGGAGAGTGGAAGGAGTCAGCATTGGAGGTAGGAAGATAAGAAGTCTAAGATTCGCAGATGACATGGTGATATTAGCAGATGATATGCAATCACTTCAAAGGTTGATAAAGGTTTTGGAAGAAGGGATGAAGGAATATGGGATGAAGATAAACCTAGGAAAGACAAAGGTGATGCCAGTAAACTGTGAATATTATACGAGAGTGAAAATAAATGAAGGTGTAATAGGTTAAAAGTTAAAGTTAAGTTAAAAGCTACCGGTAGTTAGGAAGGATGGTGACAGACGACTGAAGAAGTATTGCAGAAATAAAAGCAAGGATAGCAATGGCAAAAGAGGCCTTCAGCCAGAAGAAAAACTTGCTATGCAATAAAAGCCTGGATCTGGAGCTGAGAAAGAGACTAGCTAAGTGTTATTCATGGAGCGTTTTCATGTATGGATGTGAAGCGTGGACATTAGGTAAGAGGGAAAGGAATAGAATAGAAGCTTATGAAATGTGGGTTTGGAGAAGGATGGAAAAGTAAGATGGGTAGATAATATGAGAAATGAAGAGGTTTTGAGCAAAGTAAAAGAAGGAAGATCGCTCCTAAAGGAAATAAGGAAAAGGAAAGGAAACTGGTTGGGCCATGTGATGAGAGGGAAAAGTATAATAACTGTGGCACTTGAGGGTTGAAGGAAGAATTGAAGGAAAGAAAAAGAGAGGAAGGAGAAGAATTAAATTGGTGGATCAGGTGAAGAACATCAGCTATGATGAAGCAAAGAAGGAAGCTCGGGACAGAAGCGGATGGAGACAGCAGTGGTGCACGGGACCTGCCAGCAGGCAGAACACCAGATAATGATGATCTTCAATGGTTTGCAAGCTAATTTTGTGGAATTTAGAGTTCATATTGAGATGAAATAAGAATACTTTGTATAATCCGCATATAACTTTAATGACATGAGCCCGACCGGTTTCAACACTTTCGTGTCATTCTCAAGGGACAATACCAGGTATAGTACCTCGAGAATGACACAAACGTGTTGAAACCGGTCGGGTTTATACCAATAAAGTTCTATGCGGATCTTACAAAGTGTTCTCATTTCATCCCAATATGAAAGATATTTCAATTCGCAATGTGGCCATATTTAATGAAACTTGAGTGAAACCATACCTCTCTGAACTGCTGTCAATGTGTTGGGTTCAAAGGTTCGGTTTAATCGTAAGTGTTGGAACGGTGAGGAAAGCAAGTTCACTCCCATCTCCCCGTTAAATCACCCCTCCTGCAAATTCTGTGTGTCCTCACCGTGACTTTCTTCTTATTTCTTCGAGTGGCACATTTCCCTGAATTATTCAATCGACCTGGTTATTGTTTCCGCCGAGTCAACAAGTTGCGACATGTCCCCCCGCGTCGCCTTATCTCCTTCTCCGGTCGCTGATAGTCCCTCCTTCGTCGGTTCACAAACGGGGAGGAAGCAACCACTCGAGAACGTTTTTTTTTCCCCCGAAGAATGCATTCCCGCCAGTGACACCCTCTCTCTCTCAATGAGCGATAAGGCATCGAAGTTTGCTTCCTCTCATTATATGCCAGCCTCCATTATTAACCCCTCGTTGACCTATTTATTCCAAAGGCATTGTGAAGAGTCGGAAAATTATGCATTAAACTACTTAATGCTTACTGGGAATCAGAAGAGAGAATGGAATTGAGGGAAATGCGTGCAAGACTAAAGTGGTAGTTTTTGATAATGAGAATGGGGAGAATGACTGTATGATAGGGCGAATGGTGAAGTAATTGAACAAGTGGATAATTTTGTGTACTAAGGTAAGATGTTTGCGAAAGATGGAAGAATAGATGAGGAGATGAAGAGACGTGCGAGTGCTGGAAGGAAAGTGGTAGGTAGCATGTGGAGCATATCAAGGAATGAGTGCCTGTCTAAGGAAGCGAAAATCGCCGTGGACAAAAGTGTACTTATCCCCACCTTGTTGTATGACAGTGAAACATGGGTATGTTAGGATAGACATAAGAGTAGACTAAACGCCGTGGGTATGAGTTATCTGAGGAGTGTATGCGGCAAAAGTAGGATTGATAGGGTGAGGAATGTGTGGGTAATAGATGAATGTGGATTAGATGCTCCAGTAATGGACATATATGAAAGGAGTGTGCTTCGTTGGTTTGGCCATGTTGGGAGAATGGATGAGAGTCGAATAACGAAACAGATAATATAAGAGTGAAATGAATGGTGCGAGAGGTAGAGGTAGGCCGAGAAAGTTGTGGTTGAGGAAATTCTTAGGAGGAGGAATATTAGGAGTCTTAAAAACAGGAGGGCGTGTATGAAGTGCAGTGTATGGGGGTAAATAAAGTAAAAGAGGTTTGCAAGGATAGGTCGGTATGGAGGAAATTATTGAAGCAAAGTTAGGTGTACAATTATGTATTTATGAGTGCAACTTAGTGACTGTACCTACCCCGGAAGGAAACGGCGTGATTGGTTTGAATGTAACTATTGACTTACCGCAGTAGGTTTTAACAGAATCACAAGAAAGCTTTTCATCGTGAAGGCTGTTTCACGGAATGGTGAGAAAAAATGTGAAACATATTAAATACTTATGTATAATTAAGTAGTTATTTACCGAGAAGTTCACTTGCATAACAATATTTTTTGCTTTATAAATACAACGATATTTGCTACATTCTTTTTGCAGTGGCTGAAATAAATGACACATTCATACGGTCTATGTTGTGACCTGGGTGATACCTCGCTCGAACCACCTTAGTGGCGGTTCTTTGGGTTCGTTGTGCTCGTTGCAAGAGCGAGACGTGCGGTGATAACGTCCCACGGGTGGCCGTACAAAGAATGTTATCGAATCGCAATGGCAGAGTGAGATAAGACGGCTGCACTGTCTGTCTCTATCGCTTCCCCAGGCTGCCACCTCGCTTACGCAACAATACTCCTCGCCCCTCCCACTTCCCGCATTCCGTTGGGTAGTGGAGTGATGGACGACAGATAGCAGTGGGGGAGGTGAGCGTGGTGTGGGAGGGAGTCCACCTTCGTCCATTGAGAAATGCCTATCGGTTCGGTCATTGAGGAGACGCGCCGATTTCGAGCCTTCATTGATCGATTTGATAGTCGAGTAGGGGGGGGGGATAGCACCTCCCTTCCCCGCTCGGCATTCCTCCGGTGACAACATCTCCCAAGCTGCCGAAGGACGCGACGAGACACTGGCCGACGAGACTGGTTCGATATTGGCTTGTTCGATGGGCGATTTTTGCCATCGAAATCCGATGACTACAACTAATCGATGGACTCCGATGTCAATGATAGGCATCGAAAAATCGAACACTGAATCGATGGTCGTCGATAGTTATCGTTTGTCAACGATCGTCGATTGGCGATGGTCGTCGATTTTCGAATTTCATCGATTGTGGTAGTTGACAATGGTCTTTGATTGTCGATGATCGTTGATTGTCGAAGATCGTCGATTGTCGATGGTCGTTGATTGTCGAATGTTCACAGTGGTCATCGATTGTCGCTGGTTTTCTATTGACGATGGTCGTCGATTGTCGAATGTTGCTAATTGTCTATATTGGTCTTCGATTGTCGATGGTTGGCGTTGGTCTTCGGTTGTCGTTGATTATCGATTTTCGTTGACCCATATGTTGACGCGGATAGTCAGACCATGGCCACATTAAGGTTAGTAGATGTTCTGTGCCCTATGATCCATCAAGGGTCGCACTCGGATAGAATATTGACTATCAAGAATTCACAATCCGCGAGTATAAATCCTTTAGCGCCGCATATGATGTGATCAGCAAATCAAGAAATTAGGATTGAAAGATATTTTGCTTGACGACACAACCACGAAGAGAGGAGAAACTTAGTGTTAAACAACCAAATGCAATAAACCCCGGAAGTAATAGCAAGTAAAATATTTAAAGTCTCGGAAACCGGAAGTTAAGTTCAAGTGAACGTACAACCACGGTCTAAAGGAAAAGAATGTTTTCGTAAATCGTCGACTCTTTGTATTCCACTTTCTTTATCTCCCCACTTTTTTTGTTCTCCCTTTCCAAAGGCTTTCCCATAATCTATCTCCTTTTCACGGAAAGCCCAAGCGATGAGTCATGTGACTTTCTGGCAGTAATGAATGGAACATTAAAAAATCGCTGAAAACTGATGAATGAGCGTTTTTCCTAATCTTTCCCCTCTTCATGGATAGTTCCCTAATCTCATGTCACATGACTACACGGCGGCAGACCAGGTGGAGTGTAGACGAGTAAGAAATGAAAGCAAGCACTCTACGGAAGATAAGTCATATAAAATATAATATGATAATCCTCACATTACAAAGTAAATTAACAGCGATAGCACACCACTCTTAAATGAGATAAGAGAACGATGACGTAGTTGCAGTAGGGGATAACATTAACAAACGTTTTTCCTCTATCAAAAAATTCATACCCGACACGCTAACTCAAGTGTGGGAACCTAATTGTTATAATAATAATGCTTACATTTGCAGAGTTATGGTTGGTTGGTGTTGGGAGAGGAATTTCCCGGACAAATCCCCGAACACCTACGCAGAGCGTTTAAGGTAGTTTGAGCGAAATATCATTTTACTTAGAAATCAATGAATTTGGCCTAATTTTAAAGAAAAATATATCACCCTTCTATTGACATAAAAAATTCAACCCCTTACCACATTACTTTCGGAGATATTTGCCAGAAAATACCAGCCCTTTTATATGGGAAATGGTACGTGTATGCACTCCAGAGAGACCTTATGTTAAAAATGAGCCATTTCCTTCGCTTAGATTTCGTCAAAAAATCAACGGTATGCAGTTTGTGTGTTTTCTAATCTATTTTTGAAAATTAATCATATTGTCACCGCAGTAGGTTCTTGGGTATCACAAATAGACCTTTCATTTTGAAGGAGTTTCAAACGAACCGCGTGCAAAAAATGAGTAAAGTTAATGACTTATTTAGATATTTTAATTTGATTACTTACAATTTCTGCCATGATAAACTATTTTATTGGACCATTAATAATGCAATACTTAATTCATGTGTCTCACAGTTGGTGTAATTAAAACGTATACATCGAATATGGTCTCTATTATGATTAGGGAACTATCTCGTTCGCAATGCCTTAATACCGTGGGATAAGCCATTGGTACAGGAAGGGATGGCTCCGAACCACTTAGGAACAGGGAAGGAAGGGGAACTAAGAAGGTTCAGGGAAGAGTCAGTCCAAAATCCGGTCACAACTAGTTTGACCGCGTAATGAGCCCTGAAACCTGGTATTTGCTTTTTGGCTACTAAAGCCCGAAGTCCGCTTTATGGAAGAAAGCAATTCCGAGCCTCATCTGCCTGTGTAAGTGCCTTTGTGCATTCTCCAGCAGCCATTCATCTCCCCCCCCTCTTACGAACAGCGAAAGAGGCACCCCCGCCACACGGGTCGGTTGGATCATTGGAGCAAGCGACTCCCTACCCTCGCAGGAGGCGCAAGTGACTCTGTTACCATCGGTTACCACGAGGAGGTCGTCGTACGAGTGGCCGCCTGTTCATCAAAGGCTCCTCTCCTCAATGAATTGAGTCGATAGCTCTGCGGAATTCACCCGATTGCAGAGTTATGGGTCGGACTTTCACTTTTATATTGTTTTGCCGTCAATATTCCCAAAGTTTTTCATAGGTTTCTCGAGCACTATCGGAAAATTAAATACCAATGAAATTTGCCTGAGGTAACATCTTTTTGGCGACGAACAATCAAATTATTGTTCAATCAAGATGTTATTCTAGTCATAAGAGAGTGCATATTTGAGGTTAAGTTTCAAATGTAATCAGTTTTTAGGATCATGAAGGAAATTCAATAATTTTAACAGAAATCTCTTCTTTCTTTGACTACTATAATGTATGTATTTTGGGATATTGTTTTTGATTGTTGGTCAATTTTAGAAAAGGAACTCTGGCATCCATAGCGCTTGATGATAAAATGTTTGTCGTTTTTTGTTGATTTGTAAACTGTTATTTCTCACATTCTGAATTAGTCAAAGCCCTGAAGATGTCAATAAATTTGACGAAATGTCTTGTTATTCATTCAACTGACCCTCACTTGAACACGATGTCAACAACTAATTTTTGTGGCACAAAAACGTGTATCATGATTTGGCTTCGCAATAATTCTTAAACATAGGTGCATACAGATGTGGCCTTAAAAAAAATTATCTAACTCCATTAACTGAAAAAATCTTTATAGAATTTAAAGATTTTCGGAGTTGCATCAAATTATCACTTTGAGTCATAAATTAATACTTTTAATGATTGAGATGAAATGGGAAGTACACATCGTTAAATTTTCAACGCGATTTGCACGTCTGCCGGACATACGGAGGGAGTAGGGAGTGTTTTTTGAGACAGATAAAGCAGACTTATTGATGGAGGACGCAACAATGCCCCCAATCAATCTGTCGCTTGTGGTTTCGCCGTCTCTAAGGGACGCATCGGACATCCGAACGGCGCAGACAATCAGAGCGCTCCTATCGACGGCGCACTGTATTCTTTTCCCAAGCACCGCTTACATATCGACCGTCACCGGCGAATCATTCACATGTGCCTTCGAAATAATTTAAAACCTATTAAGGGGGCTGAATGCAACGACGGAAAACGCTTCCGTCAGGGAGAGTGATTATCCTACACCATATCTTAGATGGTGAAGCCAAGCTGAATGAACGAAGCCTGAAGAACGTGAGGCAGTGAAGCCAGCGTCCGCTCATACACGCATGAGTTCTCAAGGCTATAGGCGGGGGAAGTTTAAAAAAAAATTATAACTCAACTTACACTTTTGGTTGTGTTTATTTTGAACTGTTATCAATGTTTTCTTCGCCATTATTCTCAGGCAGATTATGGCATCCCTGACTCCTCTGCTCTTGTGATATCCAAATTGAAATTCCGAGAGGTGGTCATCAATTTTCCCTTCCATCCTTGGACTTCATCTTCCCGTAAGTATTTTTGACGTATATGAACTAGACTCAGGTTTCTGTGTTCCTCGCGTTTCTCAAATCTTCGGTATGTGAAGTATTGCCCTCCTTTGAAAGTCCTCTAGTTTGTCTTCCCCATACGCGTATAATCAATGAGTCCGGGGAAAAAAATGAAGTATCTTCTTACACACTTAATTGTGTTTCCTCTGAATTATTAAAAATTATTATTTGCGGCCTAGCTCATTGAATTGATTAAAAGCAGGACTACCTATAAGCTAGCTTTACCCATTGTAAATTCTCTACGATATTTCTAACGATGGTTCAGCTTTAAATATTTGAATAGAATGAATATTTGCTATTTAAATTCAATGGTTAAACTAAAAGTGTTTGGTAGCTTTATTTGCAGTTTAATGGTGGCTCTGGTATCAGGGTTTCTTACTACACACATTTTAAGACAGATACAGAATCTTTAAAGTGCGTCTTAAAAACTGAGATGAAAAAGTATGGCTTCCAGACTAGTTTTACTGTGATTCAGCCTTAAAATTGGAGATATTAGAATCGAATGGAGATGGCTCATATTATAGCAGAAAAACGTTAATTTGAACGAAAAAGCATATTTCAAGCCTTTCAAAAAGTTTATAATGAGCGCAAAGTCCTGGGAAATTGAATTAGGAATTGAACTGGGAATTAAATACAGGAAACCTACTTCTTATTTTTTTTAAGTATATTAATACCGTGTTTGTTATCAAAATGCGGTTGTTCCATACGAATTTCGCTGTAGTCGGCTTCTATGGCAGGAGAAATGTAGTCATTAGAAATATATATTTGTGGGTCTAATCTGCATATTTTATTTCTTAACTTATGGTTTGCAATTCGTAACCCATTTTAGAAGCGAATTTAACATTTTTAACCCCAAATAAAGAAAAATGTGTTATTTTGTGTTTGTTCACCAAAGACACCTGAAGCGGACGAAGTATGCTAATTTCCCTCGTAGATTCCCATATCCTTTGAAGGAGATGGAGACCTCTGGCATTCGGCTTCCGCTTCGCCTTGGGCAATGTCTTGACGTATTTTTTTCGACGTCTTTCCCTCGGCCTCTCATCCACCCACTCCCTCAATCGCAATGAATCAGTCACCTCCTCGATAACGTATGTTTGCTCACGCGAGAGCAAACAGCGGAAGTTATGGCTATTCTTACGCGCCGCGGCCTTGGGTCCTCCGAGTCTGTGCGCGGGGGCGTCTGACACAGACGCGGCCGCAGGAAACCGAGGATTTCCCTCCATTCTGGTGTTTTCAACGGCGGAGACGTTGATCCGACGATGCGATAGCCTCAAACTCATTCACCATGGAAACGTCCGAGTCCCTCGAAATGAAAGCAAACACCACGATCTCGAAAACCTATTCTGCTAGTTACGACGATGACGGTAAATTTGAGTTGTTTTTTTTTGCCCTTGGCTTTGGAGAAGGTTGGGAGGGGGGAGGATTGGAGTGGTGTTGAAGGCTAAAGTAAGCGTGCTTCAGCAGAGGAGAAGAGGTAATAGACTAGGAAGACTTCGAGGATGTGGAACAAGTGCTTGGAAGGCTTATTGAGTGGATACTGAGCTGAGTTATGGTCATGAGAAATAGTTTTGGCACTAACTTTGTGGGAATTCTGTATCTGCATCTTCAGAAGAGAAAGAACATTTGTACACTACCTCAGTTTATTCTCAACCGTCCATGGTTGTCATAACGTGCCGAAACCATGGTAGGTTATCAAAAAACTGTAAAAGGGTACAAGTCCTCTTTCTCTTCTGAAGGTGTATCATGAACCCCTGAAAGTTTTGCTCGTGTCTTTTCCCAGTTGCAAAACAGTGGAATAGAACACGGATGTACTTGAAAAAACTTAACAGGGATTATAAAGCCATTAGTTAAAAGTTAACAAGGATTATAAAGCCATTAGTTAAAACTCCTGCAGAAATGGGACAAAATATTGCCAAAATATCCTAGATGTATTGATCGATGATAAATGTTGTGATAGGTGATAGGACAAATGGTGAGATACAAATAGGAAGATTCAATAAGTGACTTTGAGAAAATGGAAATCGTGTGGTTTTCATTACAAAGTTGGTTAAGAATGGATCAATGACTTTGAAGTCCGGAATTCGCGTGGGAACTCTCATGATAACCAATACTTTAGAAAACCCCTGAATGCTGGTTACTTTTCGAACGGACTCTTTGAATTAACGTAATATCCCTCATATAACCTTTCTGAAGTTCCCAGTGGATATCGCCCTCATAAATTCAATGGTGTGTTTTATTTCATTGTCGGTCGAGTTTCCTGTGATTTTAATAATCGCTGCCTCAAGTAATCTGTACTAAAAATAAAATTCATTAAAATATTCGTTACATTTGGCCATGTTGAGAGAATGGATGAGAGTCGAATAGCGAAACAGATATATAAGAGTGAATTGAATGGTGCGAGAGGGAGAGGTAGGCCGAGAAAGTTGTGGCTGAATGTGGTTGAGGAAATTCTTATGAGGAGGAATTCTTAAGAGGAAGACCATACACTTCATTTTTAGTTCACCTGGCACCTTGGAATTTTTATGCAAGTCCACGATTATGTATCCATCAATAAACTATGATTTTCAAACCCTCTATCTATTTCAGAAAGCGACATAGCAGCGCATTTTTCAGCTGGATTCGTTATTGCAGTCAAGAGTAAAATTGCAAATAACGTCGAAGATCTCTAGTAGCTCTACATGATCTATTCCGATTCTACTACGTTTTGGATATTTTGGCTATATTTTGTCCCATTTCTCTAGGATTTTCAACGAGCGGCTTGATTATTCTTTTTAACTTAAAATTATCTCAAGTACACCCGTGCTCTACGCCGCTGTTTTGATACCGGGAAAAGACAGGAGCAAGATTTTTAGAGGTTTTTAACCATTTTCAGAAGAAAAAGAGGATATAACTAATACATTCAGGCTTCATTTTGTGGAACCCCTCCATATCGGAAATCAAAATATTCTAGTAACGGCCCACTAAATAGATTTATTCTTTACAACCCGGGTTTCGTCACATAATGACATCTCTAAACCCGGGTCGTACAGAATAAATATATTTAGTGGATCATTACTAGAATACTTTGATTTCAGAGAAAAAGAGGACTTTTACCTTTCCACACTTTATTGACAGCCGACCATGTTTTCGGCACTTTTTACCTTATATGGTCGGTTGCTAATAAACAGTGGATTCCTAGACCCATTCTAAAACTCTTTCTTGAGCATCGAATCCGCGTAAGGCGGAGAAAATTGCGTTTTCTTTTTGGAGGTAAGAAGAAGGCACAGTTTCAGGGGATAAATGGGTGTTGCTGATGCGACTTTTACCGTTGCAATGGCAGTTGCTGTAATTCTTAATTAGGATTTCAGGCCTAATGACGAGATGTCGGCCGTTAAGAATTATGTCAACTCCGTTTTACGAGGACGAATGCACCGTAATAGAACAAGGAGTATTTATTGTTCTTAAGCATAGCCGCCCATGCGTTGTACACTCATATATGACTCAAGTCAATTTCGTTTTCACACGACGCAATTTCGACCGAGCAAGGAAATGACTCGTTCGCAAGGATCGCTTGGCATTCCAATGGCGCTCTCTCGTGATATGTCTTCCGCGGGATATGGGAGCTTTCAGCATCATCTCTTCTCATCTCGAGATAGATTGTTGCCGGCTTCCCTTTGACTCTTCGCAGCTCGAGTTGCACTTACTCATTCGTCGTGGCGTCAGTCACTCTTTTAAGAAGGCTGCAGCGAGCGATGAGTGGAGACGGCAAAAGGGTGCTCCTTAGGGAGGCTGTGATGACTCACTTGACTTCGCCGGTCGCTCTGCCGGCTGACCCAAGGCCGTCGGGCCGCCTCCGCAATGTTCCGTGTTTGCCTTCGGCGATCGTGG
The DNA here is from genome assembly GCA_963169105.1 of Ceriagrion tenellum. NCBI lineage: Eukaryota > Metazoa > Arthropoda > Insecta > Odonata > Coenagrionidae > Ceriagrion > Ceriagrion tenellum. Next base: position 105,282,083 of record OY720644.1, on the reverse strand, counting down.
ACTTGTGGAATCACCCTCGATTTTAATGGTCCGGACGAGAAGGCGGAAGGCTCAGCACAGTGTGACCATATAGCTCTCGCAAGAGTTCCTGGCGGTGAGCAGTGAGCGATTTTAGGACATTGGATACTTATGGAACGGGAGAGGAAGTTTTTCAAGTGGTTGCAGCCTCTCATATTACAGCCAACATAAACGATCGGTGGGCGTGGACTTCTGAGGAGAAGGGTCTCACGTTTGACCACAATTGGTCCGAATTGACCATCCATTGGCCCTGTAGGGCCCCGATCCGATGACGAACTCCGACAGACCGCACGACGTTCACCGTTAAAGGGATTCGGCGGATACCTTATGCCACGAATTTCGGCAATGGGCTTCGCCGGTTCTCAACAGATGTGCGGTAAGTTTTCGCATAAGCGAGACTGGTGGTGACTCGTCCAACGTTGTTGGGGTAACCCAACAGCTACGAGAACTATGGGGAGGGGGGGGGCCCATTGTCGTCCTTTTGACGTCAATCCGCTTCATGGTGTCGGCCTCCCAGTGGCTGTGCTTCGTTAACATTTCCCATCCCTTTCCTTTACCCTTTCCCACTACTTACCCTTCCCGGTGATAAGCGAAGGCTTCCCACCCGGAGGAGGTAGGTTTTTATCCCGCGGAGTGATCCGAAACACCTGCCAGCGTAAGCGCCTCGTGAATTGGAAGGACTCTACACTACCGGCCGTCCCGTTTTGATTCATTCACAATGAGACCGCAAGGTAGAGATCCGTTCCACAGTTATTTGACAGAATGGACTCCAACGGAGATTCGTTTGCCATGTAAATTTCCGTCAGCGGGAGTTGCGCTGTTGCCAGTTGAACTGTCAAATTATCATATTACATATCAAGAATACTAGCAGTATTTCTAGGAGTTTTACGATACCTAAAAAATAATTACTTAATCCTAGCGCAGTTTTGGAAATAATTTCTTACGTGTGCTAGATGTGTTCAGTGTTCACACTGAGCGTAGATTTGGCAACAGTGCTCTCTGTAAGGCCCGTCGAGTCCACTAAGTGTGGAACGCTCGACCACTTTGGGCGATTCCTACCAATTGATTGATATATGTTTATTTTAGGGAAGAGTTGATTCCACTTTTTTTCGATTCCGATTATTTTAAATCGATTCTCGATTCCGATTCCATCGATTCTTATTCCTAATAACAGATGGGATATTGATATACCAGTAGTGTACTACTATTACCTAAATTCAAGTATTGGCTGAAATAAAATAGCATAGGCAATCAAGTCGCTCAAAAAGTATATTTATTAACTAATATGAAATATATCCTCGCAAAAAGTACGAATTGATAGCCTACACCCAAATTACTGAGACAAATATGATGTGATCAATGAAATTTGATTTGAATGGTCCGGACGAGAAGGCGGACGGCCCAGCACAGTGTGACCATATAGCTCGCGCAAGAGTTCCTGGCGGTGAGAATAATCTATCTGGAATCGATGGAATCGGAATCGACTTTAGGCGATCGATTTTCGATACCGATTCTAATCCTGAGAATCGGTGGAATCGAGAATCGACATTTGGATTCGACTAATCCTTAATTTTTTATAACCTCCAAAAACAGCAAATAAGGCCTTTACATTGGGTTCGATACACAGAATAAATTCAAACAACAGTAAAGATGACAGTAAAAACAAAAACAGAAATATTCAAAGTATACAAAAGGCTATTATGAGGCGAGAACGATATGAAGTTGAAGAATGCATTACGTTTCAGTTGGGAGGAAAAGAAGTTGCGTGATTTATTTATTTATTTAATAAGTTTATACTTCACCCAACATGAAAACACAATGACAGGGTAAACTATAAAATATGTAATTGGTACGGATGCTTCCGAGGTGATTTATTGAGCTCAGTTTATTCGTGTTTTTTCCCGCGTTGATTCATTTCAACGGACAACATTTTCGCTAACGTTTCAGGACCTGACGACGCTAGCTGTAACGTTAGTGAAACTGTTGTCCGTTAAAATGAAGCAACGCGGGAAAAACCCGAATAAACTGAACTCAATAAAATATATATTCCAAACCAGAGAATCGAACCTCACACCCTCCACTTCACAGTCCCCTACCTTACCCATCGTCTACCGCTCGGTTGGTGAGGAAAGGTCAAGGGTAGGGTGACTATTATTTAGGGCATTGAGTAATGAAAGTATGCGGTAGTGATCGTTAGGAAAGGGAGAGACGGAACTTGGGTGCATGCAACAGACGCACCACATTGCAAGTGGTGTGGGCTGGGAATCGGAGTAAAAAATAGACAAGGAGATCAAAGCGGAAGGATCCGTTTGTGATTGAGTGAAGGACTTTATCCTGGCCCTCCAGCATATTTAAACGTCTGTTGTTTGTTTATTACTCCGATAAAGAATGCGTACAACATAAAACATTTAATTAAATGAGGTGTTACTTTAGGTAGCCGTGAAGGTAAACCTGAATTATGGCCACCACCACTTACAAAATAAGTTATGCATATACATATATGTATATATAAACGAAATAGGTACATCATTTTGAAATTACAGTGCATGTATCATATAATATTGCAGTTACAAGAAAACATGCTCTAGACTTTCTTCAGTGAATAACCAAGATCGTATGTTCCTCATTGTCGTGCTTACAATTTTTGAATCAAAACAATAAACAAATAATAAATTATACACTAAAAATATATGCAAGAAATATCGCTTGAATAACGGCATGATTGGCTTAGGCAAGGAAATACGTGCTCTACGTAAGGTGTAGGGTGAAGGATTGTACATTAATATACCGGTATTACCACTTCTTTGGTACAAACGACGTAAAACTTTATAAACAAATAAATGTATCAAAGGGAGCAATCCAAGACGAGAAAATAGAGGAAAGGAACGGTCAAAACGAGTCTTTTTTAACATCACTCTAACTATTCTTTTTTGTACAAAAGCGGTGGATCTTATAGAAACGAAGTATTTAAGCGTATATATTTCGCGAAGCGTGTATTTAAGCTTATATATAAACGTACATTTAAGCGTATATTTAAGTGTATATTTAAGTGTATATATTTCGCGAAGCGTGTATTTAAGCGTATATATTTCACGAAGTAGTCTGGTCCTTCTGCATAAATCTCTCTCATTGTCTCCCTCCCTTGATCTCCGTCCTTTCCCCTCACCCCCCCACTCCATTTCACCTCCCCTCCTTGCAACACAGGCCTGCGCCAGTAACTGTTGCGGAAGCTTTATGAATGAATATCCAAGGTGTCCAGCACTCTGGAAAACCGGGAAGACCGGGAAATCTCAGGGAATTTTATTTTCAGTGGAAATATCAGGAAAATCTCAGGGAAATATCGAATTGACTCTGGAATTTTCTGTGGTTTCAATATATAAAACAGCAACGGAAGCAATGTGCCTTTTTCGGCAAGTTGCTCAGTCAAATTTCCCTCTCGTTGTCACATTTTGCATTCTTTTAATCACCGAAAGTTGGTGCAATGTTTTCTATATTGGTATTTTGTGTTCTTATTGGTCATAGTCTGTAAATCAGTGGCGTAAATAACGTGCCTTTATCGGCAAGTTGCGAAGTCAAATTTCCCTAGCGTTGTCGCATTTAGCAAAATAATGAAAAAAGTCAAATTCCTTCAGTTTTTTAAGTTGTTGATCATTTTATATCAATGCTATTCATAGCAAAGTGTGGCTCCAACTATTTTAAAGTTTTAAAATTTCCCTCAAACTATTTTAAAGTTTTGTGTTTATTTTCCTACAAATATGCATGTTAAAAAATAATCCTTGCGTGTTATCACCCAAAAAAACAAACCAAACATTCTCTTATAATTTAACGAGAAAAAAAAATCAACATTTCCTCTGGAAAAATAAAAATTATGTCTGGAAAACCTGGAAATCTCGGGGAATTTTCAAATGCCCAGCTGCTGGACTCCCTGAATTATCGCAAAGGATTATCGCGGAGATATCTTCAATCTCTCTGGTGGGGAGCGATAGTCTATTTCGCACTACTCAGCTCCTGGCCTTCGCCTCGAAGGTCGCCGGGATGCTTCATCTCCGGCGGAAAGTGCTCCTCATTTGTTTGCTCATCTTTCAATTGAAGATCTGCCTCTTCTCACTCTACGTCACGAGTTGTGCGTGCGTCACCTTGGCGGGCGGCGATTCAAAAGGGAGCGATCGGTTGAATTTGAGCATATTGGCGTGATTCTGCATATCCGGAGAGTGTTACGTGTTCGTGGAGAAACAGTCGCTAAAATGGGAATGAATCTCAAACACGGTTGTGAATAAACAGGCTTTAAAGTTTTAAAGAAATTTAAAAATCATTACTCTGTTTTAGAAGTCTTTAAAATTTTATTACTTATTTCATTATTTTTAAAAATTATCTTATTTACCTGAATATAAGACTCACCCCTATATGTAAGACCCTCTCCCACTTTTGAGGCTCAAATTCCTGGAAAAGTATGAAACAGGTGGGAGAGCCCTCAGGGAAGTACCCAGTGCCAGTTTGGAAAGAATGTGTAATGCTTTGAGTGTGTAAACTCGGTATGAAGTTCAAATTTGTCTTGCGATGAGTTTGAACGCGCTTAGAATTTCGAATAGTCGTGTTACATAACTTTAAATATCAGTATGGGTACCTCCTCTGGCTTATCCTCCCCCGTATAAACCCCCCACCACAATTTTGAAATATATTTTTCGGGGAAAAGGGGGGGCCTTATATTCAGGTAAATACGGAAATATCCATAGATTTATAAAAATCTACTGATTCTACTGTCGGAAAATGAAACGTTAGATACTATCACCATATCATGGTATTATACTCGTGTGTGAAGGAACAAAATATTTGCTTCGCATTGCTATCAAAAACTGACATGGCAGGCATAAATCATTTTTTATTTTTTTTTATAAATCTACGGATATTAATAAAAGATCATTCACAAAAATTGATTTTATTCACATAAACACTCCAAATATTTATAAATGGATGCAAAGAATCTTATTTAATTTCTTGATTTTCTTTTTTTTTAAATTAGATATCGCTTCATCCATTTTAGTCGAGTCTGACCTAGTATCTTACGTTTTTGAGCATGCATAGGTGTTTTAATCTGTAAGATATAACTACAAGGATTAATGAAACCAAAAATAATAGTGCTAACTACACTCGATAGACAGTAAAAAACTTGATAAAGCCCATATCTGTTATATTTTTCATTGAAATGTAATGGCCTTTTAGCCTCGAAGTATCGCTGCGCGGGTACGCTTTTCAGCATGGTTCTAAAACATGCGATCTCAATGTAATCACATGCTTATTATAGGTACTTAGGTACCTAAATATTAGTGGAAAGGAGAGCTACTTCGTATGATTCGGTCTAAAGAATTTGAATCTGTGCATCCATCGAATTCACACAGGTCAAGGACACTCCGGTTTGCCATGCCTCTTACATTTGAATACCGTCGACTCACGAAAACAATGGGAAGTTCATATTAAAATCCAATATTTTTTCGGTTGTAAGTCCTCGCGTATAAAACTTTTCCCCCGTGTTATCTAAATGAGAAAACCTTTTTGAAAATTAGCAATATGCTTCCAATGCTTTATGCATGCTATATGATTTATTGATAGCAACGTGCAGCAAGTATTTTGTTCCCTCACATGCGAGTATAATATCGTGATATGGCGATAGCATCTAAGGTTTTCCTTTCCAGACAGTGGAAATTTATTAGCTATGATTTCATAAAGTAATCAGTGGAATTGGGTGTTTTTGAAACTGAAATTTCCCCATAATTTTAGCGCTTCAGGTGCCAGTTTACCGTTAAGTCGGCCTAAGCGATTGGGCGAGATATGTGACCGTCAGAACCGGCTTTGCTTTTGCTAATCTAACTTCAGAATGAATGTCTATCATTATAGGGTAGGTAATCTTCCGCAAATGGAAAAGGCAAATTATCGATAACTGCTTATCGTAGCCTCGGTGAGTCATCGTAGGGAAAATTACTAGTCCTTGAATAAGGCCTTCAGATTTGTTTTGATGTTGTTACCCCATGACTTGGTGGTGTAACTGCCTAATAAACCTGACCGGCAATTAGGAGACCCGGGTTCGAATCCCGGTCTAGTCAGGTGATTTTTTGATGGGGAATTTCCTCCCTTGGTGTATATGCATCCGTACGAGTGACTTCGTCCCTTATTATTTGTACTTGAAATAATTGTAAAACTACTTAAACACTTAGGCTAACATAACGTGACATATATTTCGTTAAAAAATTCGATAGAATACGAACTGATTTTCTTATAACCGGTAAGTAACACATTCAGTAGCATGGAAATTGTTTCTCGCAAACGTAAAGGATCACACCGTCGAGACAAAAACGTGTTTAAATATAATCTACTCTAATGATGTAATGTATACCTTAATGTAGTGTGCGAATCAGGGATTTTCATCTCTAATCAAACCGAATCGAATCTCCCAAATGATATTTCGATTCGAATCGAAACGAACTTTTTTTTTTTAATTTTGGTAGCGAATCGAATCACCATAAAACATTCGCTTGCTAATCGAATTCGAATCTAAATAAAATGCAATAGCTTATGCGCAGTTGAAGTAATAAAGATTTTTACAATATATTTCAGGGCCTTACATTAGCTTATATACCTATAGTAGCACAAAGAATGGCACAGAATAACACGTGGTCGTTAAAATTTTCGTTTCGCGTGAGGAAAACATCGTCTAAGCGGACGGCGCACCATTTTTGGAATGAGCGCCATGTTTGAATGCATGCAACGATTCGAGGACGAATCTATCAGATTCGAATATTTCGAATCATTCGGTTTCGAAGCATCCAGATTCGCAGGCGAATCGAATCGAATTAAGCCTGATTTGAGTCGATTTGAATCGATTTCGAAGCATCCACACTGCTCTACCTTAATATCGAATACTGCGCCGAAAACCATGGTAATAAAGTGCTTAAATTAGGGAAAATTTTTTAAATATTATTCTTGTAACATTACTGCCTGAATGAGGAGTTTCGATGCATGAACAGAAGCACTGGCATGAAATGGGATCTTAGCTTTTTTTTCGACTTACTTAGAAAAATTATTGAAATGAGCAATGAATATCCCGCCATTTACTGCTCCGGGATATCTCACAGTCGGTATTGAAAGTCTGTGTAGCAGTGGTCATGGGGGGGGGAGAGTGATGTGGTCAGTTGCATGACCCCCGGTGACCCCTAGGAGAGCACAGGGGGAGAGGGGAGTCAAAGACGGCTCGCTTGGGCAACCAAGGGAAGAGGAATGAGGGTTCGTGGTCGAAGGGTGGTTGAAAGGAGTCGGCTACAGCAATCGCGGCGTGCGATGTGAAGGAATCTCTGCAACGGTTTGAATAGACCGTCAGTTTGTTTGAGCGGGAAATCATTTCAGAGAGAACTCAGTGAATTTGCCCACCAATTTTAAAAAATATATATATTTAATCTTTCCAAAATTGTCAAAATATCAGCCATTTGCCGCATTTTCTTTCGAGATGTTTGCCAAAGAAGAGAAGCCATTTCCTTTGGAATATGATAGACCTATTCGCGCCAGAGGAACTTTATTTGAAAATTAGGAAATAGAAATTTCTACGCCTAGATCTCATTAGAAACTAATCAGTGTGTAATTTGTATGTTTTCTCTGCTGTATTTTAAAAAAATCAATTACTCGCCGCAGCATTTTTTTCAGAATCGCGTGACGAGAAAAAGGAGGCAAAATAGAGGAAAAAGCCCCCAGAGGAAGACCCAGGAATAAGTTCATGGACCAAATGTAGAGGAAAGTACGTAGAAAGAGATACCAGGAGGTAAGGGTACTTGCATTAGATAGGGAAGGGTGGAGGGCCGCAGTCAATTAATCTTAGGGTTGAACAACCAGTGATGATGAGGCGAATAAAGTACTTGGGTGCAAATGTTTACTTGATGTATAACACGTTAGCCGAATAAATTCGCAAGTGTTGCCCACCTCATTGGTGTCGGCACAGGCTTTCACCCGAGAGGTAGGGAACTTGGGAAAATTTGCCGGGGTTCTAATTCCGTGACAAAGTCTACCTACAAATCGTTTCAGTTCCAGACGAGTGTATTTCCGCGAGCAGTAAGTAGTGTCCAAAAGGATAAGGGGGGAGGGAGTGGTGGAGGTTTTAAAATAGTATATATTGTCCACGCTTTGCGAAAGGAAACGTGAGAATGAATGGCCGGGTGGGGGGGGGGGAGGGGGAAGGAGAGATGGGATTTCTAATTATAAAAGACGGAGGTGGAATTTTTCCCTGACTCAACAAGCCTCGGAAATAGTTTAGTCTGAAATGGTGCGGGGATGTGTGTGGATTATGTGCGGTGTATTTCGGTGTCCGGGTGTGTGTGTGAATATGTGTGGAATCGGTGGTGCGGACAGGAGAGCGAGGCGAGCGGCAGATAGGGATGGAAGTCGAAGCCGCATTCCGACCTTCACACTTCCGAGGGGAGGAAGATACAAGCGGGAGTTGTCGCGAGTTTATTTTTGGCCGGGTCGTGTCCATGGAGATGACAAATAGCGATCTAAAACCGTACTCATGCGTCTACCACACTGTCTTCCGTGTTTATTTTTTTTCTCAGATTCACGGAATACATGTCTGCGATGGCGGAAACAGGTGAATTGTGTAACATTATTTTATCTTCCGATCCACATCGAAGTTTGGAAATGAATTGCTTTACATACTTTACGAATTATATTCGAATCGAATTCCATATTTAGTTTCCGAACCAACTTAAGGTTGTTCGAGCGAAATATCATTTCAACTAGAAATCAATGAATTTAGTCTCATTTTAAAGAAAAATATATCACCCTTCTAATGACACAAAAAATTCAACCCCTTACCGCATTACTTTCCGAGATATTTGGCAATAAATACCAGCCCTTTTACATGGGAAATGGTACGTGTATGCACTCCAAAGAGACAATATATTACAAATGAGGCATTTCCTACACTTAGATCTCATCAACAATTCGACAGTGTGTACTTTGTGTGTTTTCTCAACTATTTTTGAAAATTATTCATATTGTCACCGCAGTAATTTCTTCAGGAACAAGATGAACCTTCCGTTTTGATGGAGTTTCAAACGTACCGCGTGAAAAAAATGAGTCAAGTTAAAGACTTATTTAGAAATTTTCATTTGATTACTTACAATGTCTGTCATGTAAAACAATATTACGTCACCATTGTAAATTCAATGTTTGATTTGTGTGTCTCACGGCTGGAGAAATGAAAACGTATAATTCAAATATGGTCTCTATTATGATCAGGGAACTATCTCGCTCGCACTTCCTTAAATGTATGAAAAAATTTACAAAAACAATTTGAACACATTTTTTCATAGTCGATAAGAAATTATGATTCTTAGTTCCAGATCATTAAACAGTGTTGCTTGTTATAGTTCACTTAATGTTGCAATATTAATATACCTAATTTTCTACTTGCTGACCGCTAGCCTTCGTCTTACTTGTAATTAATATAGAGGTTATTTGTTTATTGTGTTTGAAGAATTTATTTAGCTCTTATGGATTTTTTGTTATCCACGAATGGCGATAAATTTGACCAAAGCTCTTCAAAATACACTTTTGGACCCCACTTTAGTGGCGGAAAAAAGAAATGGGAAAATTTCACGTAAAAATAACCGAAGCATTAATTTTATCCTTAAGAGTTCATAAATATAGTCGATACAAGAACTGCCCTCGATTTTTGAGACTACTCACCAGAAAGTGATTAGGTATCATATAGTTTTTATACCGTCGAATGTAATTCATAAAACATTTGTCAATACGTTTTAATTTCAGCTGCTACAGGATGCATGAATTAAATACAACATTATTAATAGCGCTATTATATACTTATATATGACTGAATTTCGAGGTAATCAACTAAAGCTATCCACAAAAGTCTTTGATTTTACATATTTTTTTCACGCGGTACGTTCAAAACTCCTTCACAACGGAAGTTTTTCTACGATCCTGAAAAATGTAATGCAGTGACAGTATGACTTGTTTTCAAAAGTAGTCGAGAAACTGTACAAACTACGCACTGTTAATTTTTTAACGGGATCTAGGTGTTAAAAATGCCTCATTTTTTTCAAATAAGGTCTCTCTGGAGTGCATACATCTACTATTTCCCATGTAAAAGGGCTGGTATTATTGGTCCAAATTGTCGCAAAGTAGTTCGGTAAGGGGATGATATCTTTGGAAGAGTAAGATATTCTTCGTAAAAATAAGATCAAATTTATTGATTTCTTGGCGAAATGAACTTTTGCCCAACTGCCTTAAGCAGTGGCTAGTTTCTAGATGACGGACTAAATGACGGACGATAACTAAGGAATTACTGCACCCTATAATGATTATACTTTCCATGAGAAATGGAACGGGCATGCGGTGCAAACTGACTTTATTTAATAAATGAAGAATTAACAACCCCTAGATCTCGTCAGAAACATACAGTGGATGTTTTGTGTATTTTATCGTTTATTTTTTAAATCAATATTTTACTCACCGAAGCAGTAACCTTTACTTGATCGCAAAAACAACTTCTGTTGTGAAGGCGTTTTCACCGTTTGGCCTAAAAAAATGAGTCAAATTGAGCACTTATGTATTTATTTAATTACCGAGAATTTCAGTCTTATAAAACTATACTTGTGGGATTCTAATTTTACAATATTTACATCATGTTTATGTACATTCTGTTATTGATCGTTCACTCCTAAGATTGGTTGACTGCAGCCCTCCACCCTTACCTATCTAATGCTAGTTCCCTGACCTCCTGGTATCCATCCCTATGAATATTTTCCTCTTTATTTGGTCCATGAACTTATTCCTAGGTCTTCCTCTGGTGACTTTTCCCTCAATTTTTCCTTCAATTATGTTCTTCACAAACTCATTGTGCCTCAGGGCGTGTCCAATCCATGTGGTTCTTCTTTTCTAAATGGTGCTCCAAATGGTCCTTTCTTTTTTTTCTCATCTTTACCCTTCACCATTCCATATTTTGTCCATTCATTTTATCTACAGCATCCTCCTCCAGCACCAGGTTTCCAATGCCTAAGATGTTTCTTGCCAGTTTTTCCAATGATCCATGCTTTCGATCTATATAGAATTCTACTCTCCACAAGAGTGTCTTCTCATACTGTTTCCCCATTCGTAATTCAATCTTCTTTGAGCACAGCTGTCGCCTTTTCAAAATGGACTCTGTCTCAGCTTGGAATGATATTCACTTAATCTGTCTGTCGTACTTCTTCTGTCCCATGTGAAGGTACTTCCGAGGTAGGTGAAGGAATCCACTTGCTCGTATTTCTCTCCTCTTAGTGTGACTTCTACATTCAGCTTCTTGCTTCCCCCTGCTAGGTTTTTTGTCATTGTCTAATTTAGGTTCGTGTTATATTCTTTCAAGACTTGGTCCACTTCGTTTAGTTTCTTCATCATTGGTCGTTAAATCCTAAGATTGGTTGACTGCAGCCGTCCACCCTACCCTAATGCTAGTTCCTTTACCTCCTGGTATCTCTTCCTATGTATGTACTTCCCTCTTTATTTGGTCCATGAACTTATTCCTGGGTCTTCCTTCCTGGGGACTTTTCCCTCTATTTTGCCTTCAATTATGCTCTTCACAAACCCATTGTGTCTCAGGGTGTGTCCAACCCATCTGGTTATTCTTTTCTGTATGGTGTTCCTCATGGTCCTCTTCTACTCTTCAGTATACATAATCATTTCTTATTTCATCCGTCCATTTTATCGTCAGCTCCCTCCTCCAGCGACAGGTTCCGAAGGGTTCTAGCTTTTTTTAGTCAGCTTTTCCAAAATAGTCCATGCTTCCGATCCATAGAGTGCTGCGCTCTACACAAAGATTTTCACCTGATGTTTCCTGGTTTTTAGTCCTATCTTCTTTGAGCAAAGCAGTTGTCTTTTTACCATGAACGCCATCTTAGCTTGGGATATAAACTGTATCCGTGATCAAAGGCATTAGTTTCTTCTTCTACTCAGTGGAATCTGTCTTCTGACAGGTTTCAACTGGATGCCCTCCATCGCAGTCGGTCCTGAGCATCTTCTTTCATTTGCCTGTAACTTCGGCCATTTTTTATGTCATCGAGCATTCCCAACTTCTTCTTCTTCCCCTTCCTCCTTTTCATTCTATTTTTCTTTCGCTAATTCCTCTAAAAATACGATTTTGGCGTAATATATATGTCCCGTCCAAGCTGTCTTCCTCTTTTTGATTTCCCTCAGCAGTTTCCTTTCTTCTCCTATTGTCATTAGTACTTCCTCATTTCTCGTTCTATCCGTCCAGTTCACCTTGAGCATTTTCCTCCAGAATCACACTTCGAAACTTACTAAGTACTTTTCATCTTTCTTTTAGTTTCTTATAACTGCCGAATTTATGAAATAAAATTAGAGAATTGTGTCTATTTCGACCAGGGAAAATTCTCGCGTAAATCATTGTAATGAGGTCGCACGTAGATTTTTCTCAATAACTAGCATCTGAGCTAATGGGCAGTGTCCTTCGCTGCCCATTGAGCTAGATTTAAATCCAAGCAAGTAAGGGTGCGGCAGTTGCTATCCGCCGTGCATGTGCCACTGTGCCTCCCCGGCGCCTCTCGTCATCGGCGCCTCGCTTCTCGCGGCTGCTTCCCATGCACGCTTCGTCGCCAGCGAGCGAATCTCTTCCCGGCAATCATCGCGCCCGTGCCAAAAGCTTCCTCATTCGCGGGCGACTGCATTCCTATTCGTCGCTCCCCTGCGCTGTCAGTCGACGAGGAGAACGAGCGCTCATTAGCCGGTCCATAATGATCGCCTGCGATTCTTCCAATGAATATTTATATCTCATATCCAACATGCATATATGACGAGCGTATTCTATAAATAGGGTGCTCCCTGTGCCTATTCAAACATAAAGGCATACGATGAAAGCATGAACTGGAACAAGTAGAGCAATTGAGGTTGTTCGAGCGAAATATCATTTAAACTAGAAATCAATGAATTTAGTCTCATTTTAAAGAAAAATATATCACCCTTCTAATGACACAAAAAATTCAACCCCTTACCGCATTACTTCTCGAGATATTTGGCAAAAAATACCAGCCCTTTCACATGGGAAATGGTACGTGTATGCACTCCAAAGAGACAATATATTACAAATGAGGCATTTCCTACACTTAGATCTCATCAACAATTCGACAGTGTGTACTTTGTGTGTTTTCTCAACTATTTTTGAAAGTTAATCATATTGTCACCGCAGTAATTTCTTCAGGAACAACATGAACCTTCCGTTTTGATGGAGTTTCAAACGTACCGCGTGAAAAAAATGAGTCAAGTTAAAGACTTATTTAGATATTTTCATTTGATTACTTACCATTTCTGTCATATAAAACTATATTATTGCACCATCAATAATGCAATGTTTAATTAGTGTGTCTCACAGTTGGTGAAATTAAAACGTATAATTCAAATATGGTCTCTATTTTGATTAGGGAACTATCTCGCTCGCACTACCGGTATTAATTGAGTAGTACCAGGAAAGGGTGTAGTAGCAAATGTACAAGAAGTATTATATCATGGACCAAATAAAAATGACATTTTTGAGTCCATTGGAGGTTTATTATCACGACCCGGGTTTCGACACTTCGGGTCATCTTCACCTGAAGATGACTCGAAGTGTCGAAACCCGGGTCGTGCTAATAAACCTCCAATGGACTCAACAATGTCATTTTTATTTGGTCCACAATGGATAATTTCCACAAAGTAAAACCTGCAACCATTTCATTTAAGGTTAATATCGTTGGCGGAGAAGGCATTTAGTGATAGAAGGGAGCTGATTACGGTGACCTTGGATTAGGAATTAAAGAAGAGGCTGGTTAAGAGCTTGATATGGAGCCTAGTGTTGTAGGGGTCAGAAACGTGGACTCGGAGAAAGGAGGACGAGGATATTCAGCAGACTTTCAAGATGCGAGTGTGGAGAGGGATGGGGAAGTTTAGGTTAGCGGCAAGGAAGACAAACAAGGAAGTGCTCGGAATGATGGGTGACGAAATTAGATTTTTTGATGAGATCGCGTGGAGTCAGGGTGGGCGGCTGGAGGAAGTAATACGATGGCGATTGGAAGATGAAGGGCTGCTCAAGGCCTTGATCGTGGGAAGGATGTTGGGCAACTGGGAAATGGGAAGAATGAGTATGCGCTGGCATTGTGGACGCAAAAGCACCGGCAGAAAAGTCAGTAGAAAAGCACTGGTTTGTATTGGGTAGATGAAGAAGGGCAGGACCTACGCGGAGATGAAGAAAAAATATTTGAGGAAGAGGGTGCTTGAATTGTACAAATCTGGCGGATTTTACTTATAAATAGCCCTAAAATCTTTACCTTTTGGATTAATTTTATTAATAAATAAATTTAAATCCAGAGTCCAATAGAATTAACAGAATCGTTGGGATAACTGTAGCTTCTAAGAGCAAGATAATCTTTATCTTATCCGTGACTTAAATTTGGTCAGATGTTTTTTATTTTCGATTTTCAATGATAATTTTAAATTTAATTTCAACTCCGTCAATTACAATGGATCAAGCTGACTTTTAATGAATTCATTTTTAAGTTTAATAAGTTCTTTATAAATCACTCACACGATAAGGCGTCATGCCAACAATCATCACGCACAGTCTTACGACTTTTAGTCCAACAATATTCAGTCTGCAATCACGAGTTTGGTACAACGAGTGATTTTGTCAATTTTTCATCAAGGCCCTTGCATTCTCGTCGCGCCTATGACTCAGAATCTCATCGGCATGTACGATTTGATGATTATCGTAATTTGAGAGAAATGACATCCGAGCTAACTGGTATATAGGGACCAATTTTCTGTGAAAGATTTGGACTATTAAAAATTACACTGGATAAAAATGTTTCTATGCGGCTTATTGATTTTGTTGCATCCCTTAGGTTGGCTTATTTCATTAATCTAACCACGTGTAACTCTGTCTTTTACACCATCCCAAATAGAATATTATTTTTCAATCATTTGTCTATCAAACCAGCACGCTTCGTTAAAAACTGCTACGAACGAGCATATAGTGTTATACAGCTGTTCGAGGGATTAAGGTGGGAGCCCCTGGAGACTCGGAGGCAGCACGCTAGGCTTAGGCTGCTTGATATATACAGAAATGGTGTGTTTCAGAGCGAGCCGGAGAATCTTATCATGACGCCTCACAACATTTCTAGGTCTGACAGATGTGATAAAATAAGAGAGTTACACTGCCGAACAGATAGGTACAAAAACTCGTTCTTTCCGCGAAAAATAAGTGACCACAATAAAAACTGAGCTCCTCTACATACACTCCCATATTACATGTCACCATTTTACCTCCAAAAATGTTAGATCTTTACACGGCTGGTGACCTACCACCCCCTGCCACACGCCCATGTGGCGGCTCGCGGGGTAGTGTGTAGATGTAGATGTATCATCAAAAGTTAACTATAATCTATTTCCCAAAACTTTCATAGCGTGTACTTTAGTGTAAGGTTGGTTATCTTTTAGCCTTTGCCATATACCCTTGAGTTCTAGAGTAGAGCGTCCTGTAAATGTAGTTCATATTAGACGGAAACCCACCTATAATCCGTGCAGCCTGGGATGTAAAATCGCCAGCTATCTTTGGTTTCAGCGGTGTCTACGTCGGGATAGAAAAGCGGGTCCCTCAACCTCCTTGTCACTAAATGTAAACATAGAGATAGCGTAACAAGTGATGGCAGTAATAGTTTTCGAAAGCCATGCAATATTTTGGTTCACAATTCCGCACCCAATCACCAATAAAGTGACCTTTAGAAGAGGATAGTCTCCTCATCCTTCCATATCTGGAATTTAAATTTAGACAAGGTGCCAAATATTATGTTTTTCCATTCCGACCACAGTTTCGTTGGCAGTGAGGAACTCATTCACAGAAAGTTAGATGCATAGAACAGCACACTTATTTGATGTGCGACTCTGAATGCTTACATTTCTTGACGAATGCATTAGCATAAAACTTTTTTGTCCATAAATGACTCAAGACGATATTGTCTGAATCTCCAAGTGTTTCGTTTTAGAACGGTTTAACTTGAGTGTAGGAAATTGTCGAAGAAGAATAAAGGTTGAAGCTTCATCCATTGAAGACGGTAATAATACATTAGCGTTGTTATGATAGAGCTTCACAAATGGTAATAAAGCCATAATGTGTTCTCGTGGCTTATAATATAATCTTTCCGTGCTAGTTAATGGCAACCTTAATTGGTATCTTTGTGCTTTTTGTTTCTCTAATTGTCACCGGAAACATTAGAAGGATACTTGAGTTGCATTTTTCTCATGTATATACTTATGTTTACTTAAATCCCAAGGCATTCTGCTCTCAGTGGTTGACGTCAATAATTATAGTTTCTCCTGATATTTTTTTCGCAATAATGACTACCATTTTTTGTGTTTATTTGTAAACGGGCACAGAATTTTTGATCTTTTTACGAAAGAAAGGCCGCGGTATTATCTTTCAGAAAAAAACATTCTTAGCTACACAGCACACATTGAGATGTTAGCAGGTGTTTCCTAATGGGAAGCAAAAGGGAATATGTACGGTAAAATATCCGTCTTCTTTGCTTGGATGACCAGTAGTTACTATGCCCAAGGGTACGCAGTCGATCCCTTAGTTCATAACAAGATCCGTGTGCGAATTATGACGTGAATATCAACCTCTGTGAAACGAAAGTAATAAGATACTGAAGAAACAATTCGAGACGGAGATAAGAATAAGTATAGCTGTAGATGCATGAGAAAAGTAACTAAAAATGAGAGGGGCCGTCAGAGATGTGACAGCGTCTCAGTAGATGTTCTTTTTTTCCCGAAAAATATGTTTCAAAAGTGGTGGGGGGGGTCTTATACGGGGAGGATGAGCCATAGGGGGCACCCATACTGATATTTAAAGCTATGTCAGGAATTCTAAGCTTAATTAAAGTGTTCTATTCAAACTTTGAATGATTTATTTCCTCTAGCATTCAAACAACGTTTAGAAACACTTACTTCTCAATTAAAAAACTTGCAAAGCATCACACATTCTTTCAAAACTGGCTGGGTACTTCCCAGAGGGCTCTCCCGCCTGTTTTGTATTTTTCCCGGAATTTGAGCCTCAAAAGTGGTTGGGGCTCTTATATTAAGGGGTGGTCTTATATTCAGGTAAATAGATAGGGAAGGATGGAAGACTTCAGTCAACCAATATCATTATTGCACGACCAATGGTGATGCGGTCTGTGGGATGCGACGATGCTCTCGTCGCACGCGCGTTGTGGCTGATGGACGCCCATTGGTCGAGCGCCTTCGAGGGATTCCGCTAGAAAACTAAACGAGGTTTCCGAACCGACACCCGCCCACCTGTTGTCCATTGTCAGCGCGCGGGGAATGACCCACAACGCCCCGATACGAATCGACCGTCACCATGTTCCTCTCCCGGAAACGGGACCGGGTTTCCGGGAGAACACCGACGCCTTAATACACATGATGCATCGACTGTGGTGTGAGATATTCAACAGTTATCGAATTGCAATTGCGAGTCAAGGTGAAATTTTACATTAAGGTAGTTTGGGCGAAATATCATTTTACTAAGAAATCAATGAATTTGGTTTCATTTTAATTAAAACTATCTCGACCTTCTAATGACACCAATAATTCGACCTCTTACCACATTACTTTCGAAGATATTTGCCAAAAAATACCAGCCCTTTTTACATGGAAAATGGTACGTGTGTGCACTCCAGAGAGACATTACTTACAAAATGAGATATTTCTAACACTTTAACTAATTTCTAACACTTTAACTAAACACTTCTAGCAAATTTATTTCCGAGAATAGTTTTCTTGTGTATGTTAATATTTGAATAGTTTAATAATTGAATTAAATTTAAATATTAAATTAAAATAATTTCCATGTCAATATTAATCGATCCTAAGTTTTTTATTTGTGTAATAATCGTGACAAATTGTGCACAAAGCGTTCGGAAACTGTACTCATTCAATTTTCAATAAATCCAGCACTAGGAGAGTAGTCGGTTCATTTGGTTGGGAATTTTTGGATAATGTCCAAAGCCTTCATGATTGAAGGGAAAATGCCTGTACATTCTGTCTTCTGTCTTCAATTCTTTGTACAATATGCAAACTGTTTCAATCATCCGCAGTAGGATATATTATGTTGTAGGGACTTGACACACCGAAAACTTAGTTCTTATACCACGCATGTGACTGCGTGGATATTCGTGGGTAATATCGATGCCTGGCAATTCTTTGATAAACTCAAAAGGTGTTCGATTACGATTTGAAATACCTCTTTGATGTTCTCCGTAATTTTACGAACCACTATGAGTGTTGTCATTTTCATGCTTACATAAACACCCGAAGATGCAAATGATTTTGTAGCTTGTCGTGGTGAATTTTCTTATACTTCCTAATATTTATTCGATCATTTCTCCTTCTGGTTTATTTTTGCTTCTGTAAGTAATTTGACGGAGGTTTTTTTTACAGAATTATGCACATCAATAGAGAAATCGCAGGAAAGAAAGTCGAACCTTGTATTGTATCTCCAACATTTGAGTATAAACAAGAAATGGATTGGTAATTTTTAAATATTTGGGTTTCTATTTGATTTTATAAGAAGTGGCAGAAAATGAGAACTACAAAAAATAAGAAATGAAAATATAAGAAAAATGATGCAGGTAGAAGAAAAAATCATACAGGAAATAGAGAAAAGACGGTTAAAATGGTATGGACACGCAAAAAGAATGGAGGAGAAACGTTGGCCAAAAAAGATATTAAATTGGCAACCACCCGGGAGGAGAAAGAGAGGACGACCACCAGAAGACTGGACAAAGCAAGTCACCCAAGATATGAAAAGGAGACGATTAGAGAATGAAGACTGGAGAGACAAGGAGGCTTGGAGAAGAGGATGCGAGAGACGGCCGACGCACAGTGGTCAATATGCCCCGAAAGTTGGTCACCATGAGAAATAAAATTCCAATTTGGATGATAATTTGCATACTTATATCTTTGAGTGTGGCAAAACCAAATCCGCAGTCAGAATTGCAAAAAAATATCTGGACATGCCGATCACGCCGTCACGATCATAAATGATCTCATCTACAAGGACGTCATCGTCAGTCATAGAATCTGCAACAAAAAAATTCACTTTGTCGACTTTTTTCCAACTTGTGAGGTATTTAGTTTGTAAACTGAATAGATACTTAGTGTGTTTGATGCCGAGTACGACTGAGCGCGCGCACGTTCCGCCAGAGGGGAATGAGGTAAGGGAAGGTAATGAGGTAAGCGGTAGTCGAGTGCAGCATGCTCCAAGCCAAGCTCGTTTTTCGGGACAAAAATCTGACTTTATTTTATTAATAACTATCAAATTAGAGGATTGTAGATGCTATTCTTTGAGCTAATGTTAAGTTTATTAAATTCTTAACAATGTGATGTATCGTTTATATCAGAATTATCCGGAATTCATTAACTTTTGGTCAGTTGAAGCGCGGATTTTCGCTCAAAAACACCATTATTTGAAACGGCCATTTTAAAAAGTATATTTAAAAATTGAAAAATTAAATAATATAAATTTATGGTACTAAATTTCTATTGGAGACTCCATCTTTCAGAAATTAATTCTCTTCACCAAGAACGAATTGGCAGCACTTCAAAAATAAGTTTGCTCTTATGGACGCGCGCTCGATGCACTTGTTACCCGTAGGGTGCTCGTTGTCTATGTTAATAGTGTACGCAAGTGGGTAAATGTTTACCCAGCTGCTGTGACTCTCGACTTTATAACCTTTCCTCTCACCGATCCAGCAATCAAAATCTTCTATGTAGATACTTTATTTTTCTTACCTTGGCCAGGTTTTGGGGACTTTGGACGACTGTGCGACGGCTGTATAGATCTCGCTTGTGTATAAAAATATTTGGAACAAAGTCATCGTGATAATTTCTTTACAAAATATGTATTCAGGGGGAAATTGCTTATAATTGGGCCATGTTCAAATAAATTCTTCCTACGGCTAACAAGCTCATTCCTACTGCAACGTAATACTCACAGAATGATATTTCTTCATGAACCAATCGATAGCAATTTCAAGTGACAGTAAGTAATGTTAAAATATTGGAAAAAGGTTTGACATTTTTAATCGGTCGTCATCGCGGTTGAAATAAATCCCTTCTGCTGATGTCGAAAGATTCAATTAACAACACGTGTTCCATTAGCGGAATAGTGCATCCTGCGGAGGAAGTCTTCTATTTTTTTCTTTCCGAATGGAGTCGTTCTCCAATCCCCCAGCCGCACAACAAACAAACGCGCAAACAGACGCATTCAAGTTTGAAGAAAAAAGTGACTGCTTGGGAAGTGATCGGTCTCCATGGTCCCGCCATTAAACGCACAAGGCTAACAAGTGAACGGATAATTTATATTCGTGGCATAGAAGCGAAGCTGCTTCGCTCTCATCCCTTACCTGTCCTTTTACTGTTTATTCCGAACAAGTCTCTTTTTTCTGTGTCCGAGAACGTTTATAAAGAGTATGTTTACCGGTTTGGTAGATCTTTTTCATTTCCCGGCGGCCCGATGCGTTACGTGCTCACGATGACAATTAAAGACTATTATTGGAGCTGACCATTCGAATGCAGCTCGCAAACATGCACCACGATCATGGGAACAGAAATTTTTGAAAAAATCTGTAGCAGACGTAACATTTCTTATGCAAATTGGACCTCATCCTATTCCGACCGAGTAACTCAAAATAACATAACTCTATGATAGACCTGGGATCTTTGACCAAGAAACTTATTATCTCCAACACAATTCCTTCGATTTTGGAAAACGGAAATGTTGATTAGTTAGGGGTTGTGCGAAGAGATATGGAGGGATGACGGGGACAAATGGAGTAATAGTAATAGAATATATCGTGTGGATTACACATACAAAACATATGTGGCGCAGCATTAAAGAAACTAGGCTTTGTTAAACGTATAATAGGAGGGTCCTCGGATGAAAAAGTAAAAGAGAGATACTCCTCCACTCTGGTTAGGCCATAACTCGAATACGCCGTGAGCATTTGGGACCCTGGTCAAATAGATTTAACAAAAAAAAAATAAAAAACAAAGGAAAGCAGCGCACTTCGTTAAAAACTGTTACGAGCGTACATATAGTGTCCCGCAGCTGCGTCTTAACGGGACGCTTATGTCCCGACATTTGTGTCGCGACACCGGACACTAGCGTCTTTATCGGAGGCGCTCTCGGGGTAGGGATTGGAAAATCGACTTCGATTTTAATCGAAAATCGATAATCACACTCCGATTTTCGATTTAATCGTAGTCGACTTTTTGTTTTGAAAAATCGTTCAAAATCGATTCTAGCCGATCGATTTTCGATTTTTTGCTTGCTACAGCATTTGAATTTTGCCGCCTCGCTTTGCTCCGCGCCGCGCTATTTCACTCTGCATCGCTGGTGGGGGAACCTCGGTGGGGAGGCAAAGTGCTTCGGACACTGATAGGTTGGAGTTGCCAACTGTGGGGCTGCGGATTTTTATTTACAATAATTCCAGTCTAGGAGGGGACTCACGCTCGGATGTAATACATTGTAGACCGCGAGACGAAGATGAGAAATGATAATACGCGTTGACATAGTGTCTTTTTTGTAAACGTTCTCTCAATAAATCGCTTCAGAGCACTCGTCTTCTTCAAAGTAGATTCGCCCAGTCCGAATATCGTTTCTACGCATGGGCTACTAAATTATATGTAATTTACTTGTTATATTACCTTATGTATATAAGTATCTGGTATGGATTATTACTTTCCTGCATACCTTATTAATATATTTAAAATAATACATTGTATTAATAAATTCAACCGAATTCAGTTCTTATCCCAAGTGCTTCCATTAACCCATATTTCGCATTTTGTTAGAACAGCACATCCGTATTTCAGCAGACAATTACTTTACTATTGAAAAATTTCTATTTTTCGATTATTTTGGGCTCAAAATCGAATTTTTACAAAATCGATTTTAAAAACCGAAATCGAAAGTCGATTAATCGAAAATCGATTCTGGATTTACATTTCCAATCCCTATCTCGGGGCGTCCGACACTCGCTTTCGAGTGTCGGGAGGGCAGCTCTCGCGAGAGCAATGTCTCGGAACGTCTTAACGCTCGCACGACTCGTACGACTCGCACGCTCGTACGACTGTACGCGCAACTGTAAGGCGTTCACTGGCAATCAAATGCCCTCCCGTTTGAAGGCTGCCATATTGGCTTTAATTTTAGCACTGAAAGAGAAAATAGCCATATAGAAAGAAAGATATACGAGTGTCTTTTAAAAAGAAGTGAATTCGGTGCCTATGAAACCTTGATTTGCGAGTGTAGTTTACTTGCTCGACAGTTTCCCAAAGAAAAATGCAATGTCATTTTATAGTCCCACTACTCTGGGTAGAATCCTTTACCATAACAAAGATGAATTATATCTCCTCCTTCGATATGGTATTAAGTGAAGAGCAACTCTTGTGAAAAATGGTAGATTGGCCAGACTGGGACCCGATGGCAGTTTAATTCTGAGAGAGAAGTATATGGGTAATAATAAATAATGGGATTTAACATCATTCAAGCCTGAGTAATCATGGTAGATGTCGGAAAATTCAGGAGGAAAGCAAACATAATATGTCACTGTCCAGCCGAGCCATGGAAACGGAGTTAAAAATGTCACAGTTTTCGAATTACGAGCGCAGACTCAGATTATAAACGGATACTTATGAAATTTTATGTTAGATTTTATGTGGAGAACTGTAGAATATGAGAGAATCAGAGAAAAGTTAGATAGGAGGGAAGGTTAAAACGAAAACAGAAATCATGAAATCGGCAAAGAATAGAGATGGGCTCACGGAAACGCCAGGAGTTTAAAAATGATGGATCGCAAAAGAAATACATAATTCGAAAAATACAGTGGAGGAAGAGGTGGGAAAACAACAACGCATAACTAGGCGGGAGATAAGGATTAAACACTAAACTCCAGCGAGTTCTATGTGATCAAAGGAAATTTTGTGGAGAATCAAATGCGGTGAAATGGCAATGCTATGGAATGCATGCAAAGTTGGGGCACTATACACGTATTGAGGTGGAAATATTATCTGTTGGTAAGAAGAGCAGGCAAAATAATTGAAGGATAATGCGCGAAGAAACAATTGGAATAGGAAGAAATTCCGTACGGATGGAAATAATACTTCAAGGACTGAGAAAAGATCGAGACAATAGATCCCTGGACATAGGTATGAAGAGGGATAACGTTGGGACAGGGATACTTGGCAGCAACAGAGAGGGCACAGTGGGAAATGAAGTCGAGAAGAAAAGCTGTGGAAGTAGATAATATCGTCAGGGTCTTTGAAGTACCTATGAAAAATTGGAAGACGACGATTTTTTTTAACGAATTTGCGGGTTCTAGGAATGGATATGGTTGGAGGACCTCGAAAAAACGGTTTGGTTCCCATCACTGAAAATACAGAATCGTCTGAGTGCAAATTCCCCTGAACAAGGAGTTTGATTTTGCATGCGGAATAAGTTTGTCTTAGCCGAGGTTGTTGGCATGAATATATATTATGGATTGTTATCTCGTCGCCAAAAACTGTTTTTTAGAATTCCGTAAACAAACAACTTTTTGGAAAGTGATGAAATGATGCCTAGTGATGAAAGACGGAAGGTCAAATGTAATTATAGGTGATAGTTTGTAAATAAACACGTCGTACTGGTTTTACCATGTATATTTACCATGATATACATCGGTTTTACTTACAATTAATCATAATGCAGTGGATAAAAAATGAAGTACCACACGCGGGACGTAAATATACATTTTTTAAGTATCGTTTGGTCTACAGATATATTTAATTCCTCTCCAAATTTAATTACACAAATGCACAATTAACTTCTTAGAACTTCGTGAATATCGCTATACGGAAATTTAATAATAATGCGAGGTGACTTCATGAGTATTCCCAGTGGCCATCATTGCAGTGTAGGTAAAAAGGAATGTACTTGCCGCCGCCTTGAACAGATTCTTAATTTTCAATCCAAGTCTCCTATTTTGGGTCCTCGTGGACGCATACCCTGTTTTGCAGCCTGGAAGCCGAACGGCCTCAATGCATTCAAATTAGAATCAGAGTCTGGCAAACATCGTCGTCGGCACACAATGGACGTTTCATAAACCTCTTACACATTTTCTGTAATAGATATTTCCTCTCTAGCATTTACAAAGTTACTTTCAGATCACAAAAATAGCAAGATATTATTCAAAGCATCAAGTAATTCATATCTCCTCGATCGTTATTGAATATTCACCACAGTCTCACGTTAGCAACAATTGACTGCGTCTATTTACAATAACAACAAAAAAGACTCTAATTGAAGTGGCGCCAAGGAGTGGATGAACTAAAAGTGGAAATTTAGGCAACACGTAGCCTAGGCAACAATTCCAAACATCTAAATCCATAATATATATTCATGGTTGTTGGGTTAGAATCATTTGTAATAAACATATTTCGTGTGATTGGGAATATTTTTTTCTGCTATATATTTATTTAACATTTTGAAGCGTTCGATTCAAGTATTTAGTAAAAAGATGACTGCCGTGGTTGTCTTAGTGGCGGATGGATGTCGTGTTGGTTGAAGTTTGGTTCTCCACTCATCTCTCCTCATCCCGTGCAAAGTGACATTTTTATGAAGGACAGAATCGCAATAACGCTATTTTATGACGGATCAATCCCGAGGGTCAAAAGTAGCTGTGAGCGTTCACAACCGAGGAATTTTTTCATGTGTCCGTAATGTATTTGATCTATATGTCAACACACCTTCCGTCTTGATCTATTTATGAGGACGCCTTTTGCCCTTTCATATTTCATACGCCGCCTCGCGTTGCATATGACACATGTTCCAGAGAGTCTTCGCCTCTTCCCATCGAGATTGTTTTGTTGTCGTGCACTCCGTTCATGAGGGTATGTGGAAACGGGTTGAATCACTTCTTATCACCCCCGTGAGCTGAAATCTGCTTTTGATTGGGCCGTGGCGATGAACAGATGCATCACTGTAAAAGATCATCTTGTATAATTGAAACTAAAATCAAAATCTGTGTTTGCTATCAGTTGTGGCAACTGGAGCTACTCCGCAGAAAGTTATATATTTATACGTAACCTTCCTGTGATTACATATCCCTTAACCCTCTGCTATATCCTAGGATCAAAGGAAAGGTACAATGTTTGCAATAGAGGCCAAAAGTCTATTATTTCATGTTTTAATCTCGAATTTTTCAAACTTAAAGAATTAATGTAGTACTTTTCCACGGAAGTTAATTTGCCTTAATTGCAAAAATAATATTCACCTTTCCTTTGATCGCAAGCTAGTGGATAGGGTTAAGGAATATGAAATCAGGAAAAGGTTGTATATTCGTGGAACATATGTTTCGCCGAAATAGCCCCAATAGTCATAGCTGATAGCACAAACAGAACTTTGATAGCTGTTTCTGTTAATCCAAAGGCTCATATATGTGTAGTGATATATCTGATAAATGGTACAGCTCGGTCAGAATCAGATATTTTCTGTGGAAAAGTATAAGCATACCACCCATCATAAAAGAATAAAATTTAATTATATCACAAGCAAACGTTTATATGTAAGTCAATTTCAACAAAAGTTCGAATATAAAAATCGCGTGTGCGAAATCAGTCAATCAGAATTTGAACCATTGTGAGGACCCTCCGTGCAGTGAAGGAGATATTCTCACTTATTTGTGCTGTCAATTTTGTGCTTTCCTCGAGTACGTCTGGACCGCACATCTCTTGAGAAAGAATCTTCTTCGACATTGCACCGGAAGCTATAGAAGTTGTGTAAGCCCGTTCGATGAACTTCTGGAAGAGAGAATATCCTTAAAGCGACAGCTATTACTTCCACACAAGGCATACTATGCGACCAGTGGTTTAGCCGAGCTCGCTTTGTAAGGATTCTGGCGTCCCGAGACATGGGATGCGGAAAAGAAGACCAAAGAAGATGGGTTCAACGGACAAGGGCACCATCTTTGGTGTCCCTTGAACACAACACACCCTGCGGCAGGAATCTTCCGCACTTATCCGTCCCGTTACGTCACACACTCTCCACGCGCCCAACCAATTACGGCACTCCGGAGACAGCACCAGTTACCATGTAGACGCTGGTGTTTGCTGGTGTTGTTGGGGAACTCACAGTCCGGGGCCGAGCAGGTATTTAAGTTTTGAGTCCCGTCGACAAACGTAATTTACCTAACCTGAGGGATCTATCAGGATTAGCCTGTCCATAAGCCTCTTTTTTTTATGTAGACAAAATTTTATTTATATGGAAACAGCAGCAATTATTGAAGCAGAGTTAGGTGTACAATTATGTATTATTGAGTGAAACTTAGTGACTGTGTCTACCTCGGAAGGGAACGGTGTGATTTACTCAACAGTCAACAGTTCTATCGAATTCTAGAGCTAAATAAGCGACTGCTGACGCTTATTTTGAGGAGAAAACACCATATTCTAAAATAGTAAATGAAATGAATACATACATACATACATACCAATCACACCGTTCCCTTCCGGGGTAGACACAGCCACTAAGTTTCACTCATTAATACATAATTGTACACCTAACTCTGCTTCAATAGTTTCCTCCCTACTGACCTATCCTTGCAAACCTCTTTTGCTTCATTTACCCCCATACACTTCTTCATACACGCCCTCCTGTTTTTAAGACTCCTAATATTCCTCCTCCTAAGAATTTCCTCAACCACATTCAACCACAGCTTTCTCGGCCTACCTCTCCCTCTCGCACCATTCATTTCACTCTTATATATCTGTTTCGTCATTCGACTCTCATCCATTCTCTCAACATGGCCGACCCAACGAAGCACACTCCTTACATATACATATGTCCATTACTGGAGCATCTAACCCACTATCATTTATTACCCACTCATTCCTGATCCTATCCATCCTAATTTTGCCGCAAACACCCCTCAGATAACTCGTATCCACGGCGTTTAGTCTACTTTTATGTCTATGGTGAATGAGTAGGGTGAAATAACTTATGTTGTGAATAAAGATATATTGCTCTATCGGCGTTATTTGTCACTCAAGGTTCACGAAATGAATTGTGGTCACCGTACCACTTACACCAGTCATACATTTCCACATAAAAAAACTTAACTATGTCAACATCGCAGCGCGAAAAAATGATTGAGCTTTGAGGTGAGCTTGGCTGTAGCGGCTTTTATGCCCAAAATTAGGTCCATATACTCGCCAATGCCGATTCAGGCCGCTAGTGAGACAGACGTTTATCAATGGCCGACTAAAGTTGATCCCAAGGTGTGGGAAACGATTCACCTCCGAGTCTGTGACGCCCGCCACCTTCCTTTTGAACTCATATTTTAGCAATTTATCTTAAGGCCGATCGAGGAGGACTACACTGCATATGTATAACATGCCATGGCGTGAAAATGAGATATTGCGTGCAAGTAGATAATTAGATTAATTATATTCATGAAATGAAAATTCACAGCATTAGTACATACACTGTAAGTCCGCCAAAGCCTGATCTGATGATGAAAGCCTGATGGATCGTCAGTAGTTGTTGGTGTAAAAAATAGAAAAACTGACAATGGACATGTATTACATCCCAGTAAACTGGGGAAAAAATTGATTCTCTCCCGTACATTATACGTATATAACAAAAATATTTACATCTACAATCCACAAAATCCATTTATCAACCGTAATGATCCAGTTTTTTCAACGCGTTTGCGTCATCGCGAGGTGTTGAGCGGCCGATGCAATGCATCTAATGATTCTTAATGATGGTGTTGGGAAGACATTTAAATCTGCATCGTGCCCAATTATTTTTTCACCACTGGATTATAGAAGTTAATATTTTCGTGATATGAAATGGAACCTTAACTTTCTCGGCCTACCTCTCCCTCTCGCACCATTCATTTCACTCATATATATCTGTTTCGTTATTCGACTCTCATCCATTCTCTCAACATGGCCAAACCAACGAAGCACACTCCTTTCATACGTGTCCATTACTGGAGCATTGAATATGGTTGAGGAAATTCTTAGGAGGAGGAATATTAGGAGTCTTTAAAACAGGAGGGCGTGTATGAAGCAGTGTATGGGGGTAAATGAGGCAAAAGAGGTTTGCAAGGATAGGTCAGTATGGAGGAAATTATTGAAGCACAGTTAGGTGTACAAATATGTATTTATGAGTGAAACTTAGTGACCCTGTCTACCCTGGAATGGGACGGCGTGATTGGTATGTATGTATGTATGAAATGGAATGCCTCTAAGTTACGCAGAATCTTATTTCCCATACTTTTTCTTCATTTTTACGACAGGCTTTGTAAAACTAGTTATCCGACGCAGTCGAATCAACTCGTTCTGATTTGATGGGCAAGTATGCGTACATTAGCATTGTAGGTGCTTATTTTTCTCCAGCATTTCTTCGGTACATGCGTGCTATACTCGTAAACTTCAGTCCTGAGAGCCCTGTTCAGCCTCCTCGACAACTGCGTGCATACTTTTAAGGCAGCCAGCACCATGAATAGACTTATATACCTCTCCCCTCGTCCCCAACCCCCACCTCCAACATTCACGTGCTTGCCCACATTCCAACCGGCGACGCCCGCTGCCATTCTTCTGTTCGCCATTTTTTTTTACTTTCGCGCCAATCACGTGGGTCGCCTATGTCGGCACTTCCGGATGTACCCCCACCGCGAGTTTCCGGTCCATTTTTTTTAAAGACTTTAGCGCAAGCAGAGACCCCTACATTTCTCCCCCACCCCTAACCCGTCCAAGCGAATTCCTGTCACCCCCCACTCTCCCTTCCACGCGTCGTCTGGGTCCAACAATAGACGAGGCCAACAATGCAGCTTCGCGAGGGACCTAGGGGAGACGAGAGAGCTATAATTGATCGACGGAAATGAGTCCCACTTCCGCAAGTGTTGACCACAACAATAACAACTACTGCCCACCCTGCAATATTAGGGTGCGAAGGTCGCGTCAGTCGGCGCATTTCTATGCGCAGCCTGATGCGCGGAAACTGTGGTAGCCTGGTGTTTGGCTGAAGGCTGTGAGGATGACAGGGCGAGAACATGAATGTTCATTTATTCGGTCTAGCAGCTGAATGGAAAGTTTTCGGACACTTATTATCCCCGCATTACAACTTATGTCATTTTGTCCCGCTTTCCCTCTCATGAGTGATCCAATTCTAATATCGTTATCCTCTTCTCATTTTGTCCAGGATTCCCCAGTATTCTCCATACTAATTGTAAGTGGAAAACAGCTCAGGCACCAATAATTGCAATTGTGTGTAAACATAGATCATCTCCGACTCCTTGTCGCTGTTATTATCCGATCTATCAGCTGAAACGGCGCACTTCGAACTCCTAAGGAACAACTTTCCAGTGACCTGAATTTACAGTCGCTAAAGTTTAGTAATAGAAGAGAGTTGATGACGGGGAAAATGGGTAAGGATGTGAAGAAGAGGCTGGTGAAGAGCTTGATGTGGAGCGTAGCGTTGTATGGGGCAGAAACGTGGACCCTGTGAAAGGAGGACGGGAATAGGCTGCAGGCATTTGAGATGTGGGTGTGGAGAAGGATGGAGAAGGTTTGGTGGACGGAAAGGAAGACTAGCGAGGAAGTGCTTGAGATGGCAAGGGCGAGGAAAGGAAACTTTTGAATGAAATCCGGGATAGGCAGGGTAGATGGCTGAAGGATGTAATAAAGGGTGATGGGTTGCTGAAGAGTGTGATAGAGGGAAGGATGTTGGGCAAGCGGGGTAGGGGAAGAAAGAGTATAAGTTTCATGGACGGGATGAAGAATGGTAGGTCTTATGCAAAGGCGGAAAAGGATATGCTAGAGGGGGATAGGCCCCTGAATGTGTAAAACACCGGGAGGAGATTCTCTGACATTCAACAAAGCATACCTTTACAGGTAGAATACATTATAATAATAATAAAATAAACCTCAATGGTGTAACTGGAGTTCTCCTTGCAAGAATAATTCATCAACATGCATTCTGAACGACGCAATCGATATTCATGTTGGGATTGTGGTTACTGTTTTGGTTTCCCATCCTGATGATAAGAGTTCAGATATCGACAGTGGAGATTAGTCATTGAAATCCTGATATCTACTTGAGCAACATTCCTCAAATTCCCCGGGTTATCTAATTTTTACAAATACTCTTTGGGTAGAATTGAGATAATGGTTTCTTTTTCTCAAATGGTTCCACTTCAAATCCGATTTGCGTGATAGAACACCCATATTCCACTATTTTCGTACAGAGGGGAAAAACGGCTTACACAGTACGGGATCAACAACAATTAGAATCAGCCAAGATGCAAGAGAACGCCAAAGGGATGTAAAATCGCCATGACTAAATCATTTTACCCTTCCGTGATTCGTGCCTTCATCTCCCGATCGGGTGAGTTAGCCCGATTTATCACCAAGCCTTCTTCGAAATTCGACGGGGGTTTAAGGAAACTAGGAGTTACCGTCTCAAGTCCACATACTGGCGTAAGAGAAGTTAACGGTCTCGCTGTCACCTAAGTTCAAGTCAAAATAAGTTTATTCCACACCAAACAATACAAAATAATAACAACAAACAAAAACAACGGTGTGGATCCCGCTTTAGGCTGTCGCCTCTTCAGGGTACCCAGGGTCACCTAAGTTGAATGAATGAGCCTTATATGCCAATCGCACCCTCAACAGGGATAAAAGAGATTAAGAGGTGGGGCCTTGCCCGACACAGCGGTAATCACAGGGGCTCAGGCAAGCCAAGTTCCTGATTGAAGGACCCAAACCTGGACTGGCAAGAAGACTTCTACTGTTAAACAGAAGTCAACTACGCACGATAGTGGGGTTCCTTACAGGACACTATAAGGTTATGAGGCACCTACATCTTTTGAAGTTTGCGGACTCCGCCAGATGTAGATGGTGCGTAGAAGAGGGTAAAACAACATCTCAAGTTCTCTGCGATTGTCCAGCTCGCCAGCTGTCCAGATGAAGATTTAAATCAGGCACATGGAGTCTCCTTTTCTGGAACCAGTCGATGTCAGGGGTATCCCCATAGAGGACACGCTGGCCTTCAGCAAGGCCATTGGACTCTTTGAGCGATACAGTAGCGGTGGTTAGCACAAAGGATCAATAGGTCTAGGTGACCCAGGTCCTCCTTGGAGGAACTCCACCCAACTACCATCTACTCTAATGAATAAAAATTTATTTTGTTTACAGAAGAAGAAATATATCAGCTAAGAATACGCTGTTGTGGGAAATTGCTCACACGTTAAAAATTGTGTTCTAAATGGCCTAAATAAACTTATTTGTTGATCGCTTCCTGGAAATACCAAACAATCAACCGTTGTAGTCCACTATTACGCTCGATTTTTCCGAAAAATAGCTTTTCATACCAGAAAAAGTATAACTAGATTTGGCAAAGAATGAATTATTCACGCTTCGTGACATTTTGAGGCATTCTCTGAAATTATTGCGAACTGCAAAAAGTCACCGGGATTAATTCCCATTTTCCGCAGCCTTTTGAACAAAAAAAAACAAACTCTTTGTACTCCTCGCAAAGCATAACAAGTTTTGCTTTGGGTGAATTTTGTGAAGCATTAAGACTCTCAATTTTTAGAATCGGTATTTCATCCCGGATCCGTCGACATTGTTTCTTAGTATTCCAACCCTAATTTTTCTTTAATTTGAATAATAGTTGGTTTCTATGGTTACAAATGCTTGAAAAAATAAACAATATTGCAAACTGTCGAGAGTGTCCCGGTGATAAGGCGTTATGTTAACGTAAAATGATAATTTAGACTGTATTATTTGGATAGAGCCTTGAGGATTTCTCATCTTAACAAATAGTTTACCATTTTCAATATAAGAGCCGATAATAGAACGCGGCTTGGTTGCCTAGGCGACGCGATATTCCTTCGACCGGCACTCAGCCGCCGCTCGCTCTTCGCGTCGGCTTAGCCGATAGTTTTTTGTTTAGATAATCCGAGCGCGTCAGTCTCTTCCTGCTCCTCTCGTCATCTCGCTATGTATTATTTATCGGAGTAAGCCCTTTGGGTCTGCCAAGATGGATCCACTTACTCTCACATGTAAAATACGAAACGGCGCTCCGCCTCCCTTGGTAATTACGGCCATTGTTTCGCTCGCGATGACAAAAGAATGACTCGCCGCCATTTGCATATTTTTGCGTCTTCTTTCAGGTTTCGGAGCGGGCGCGCGAGTCGACGGTGAGACAAGTGAAAGACGGGCCGCGCCCCCGCGTATTCATATATCCGTCCCGAGAGGCGTTTCGCGCCGTCACGTGATCGACGAGGCTTCGAGAGAACCTCCCTCCCACGACCCAAACGAGAATCATTCCCCTACGACCGAAATGAAAAAATTCTTCCGAGTTTCTCAAGCGACCCGACGGTTGTGTTACATCAGACAGAGTAGGTACGCTAAAATGGCTGTATGTATCGCCGCAGAAACGCTTCCTTAAACATCTGCGAGATTTAATTATGCGACTTTGCTTTGCTACGTAAAGCTGATCTATAAGCCTCATTCACTCTAGGCTAGTAATTTAGTTTAGTGGAGAGCATTTTAATAGCTAAAATACTCGCTACCCTCCAAAAATCATTCGAACTGAGATCGAGTACAGTTGACAAGTGAGTGGTGTTTTGCAAGATGAAGGGGCTGCAACGCCATAAAGTGAATAAGTTGATAATGCTTATGGTAATGGCTATTTTGGAAGAGGTGGATGAAGAAATTTGCGTGACAGAGAAAAAAAGCAATGGGTACGAAAATGGATTAATAGAGGAGATGAACTAGGAGCTACGAATTGTCTTCGGAAGGAATTAGCATTAGAAGATCCCGAAGAATACTTCGATAGTTTGAGGATGTCTAAAAGTTGTGTAAATTTTCTGGTAGTGAAACATAATTCATGTTGTACATATTTAGAAACAAATTTTAAAGTTGTTTCTTCGCTCCAGCGAAACGACATGTTTGCGGCAGCCAATGAACTCGACTAAAACGACAGGTTCGGACTTGCTTAGCCAATGAACGAGTGAGCAGTGACGCGTGGTGGGGGAGGGCACTCCTCGCCAGACCAAAATAGAACGAAATGGATCGACTCGACTAATGCCCGTATTCATAGTCTTATTCCTAGGGGTTACCTGGGTATCCCATAGCCAGGTAACACCTAGGGGTCCCTACGCTGAGCGATTCATAAATCTTACCTGGGTAACACCCAGCCAGGGGACGCATGGGTAAGAGATTTGGCAACAATCTCACGCAAAAATACATATGAAGGGTTCCGCAGAATGGTTCTCGATGTTTCCGATGATCATTTTTCACCGTAACCAAGCACGCTATAAACAATAATAAAGTATACTGTTACAAAATGTTGATGAAAAATGATTGAAGGAATATGAGTGAATGTTTACAATATTACTTAAATATTTATGTAATATGAATGGTGAGGAATATGAGATTGGTTCAGTGAGTACCCGTGTTTGTAAACAGATGACGTTACTATGGAAAGTTGTTGATATTATCGTGTACTGTCATAAGTACAGTAGTATCCATTCGTCCCACGCGTGGGCAGCAGTACTGCGTTAGGGGAGCTTTGAGAAAGCGTCATGCCTTACCCAGGAAATCGACGACCTGGGGGAGGGTTAGGGGACAACAGTCCCTTGTGTAACGACTATGAATACTATTTCTGAGCCAAGCGCCTCCCCACACCTGGGGGACACCCAGGTAAGGACTATGAATACGGCCCTAAATGACTTGCTAATCCACTCGACTAAATTATTGTAGTTCAGACACATTTAGTTACTAAGTTACTCGGTACTCAACAAACTTACTAGCCTTAAGCCTCTGGAATTAGGATTGATATTTAGTGAAAGTGTGGTAACTATTCGCACATCGCTTTCCTCCTACTTATTTATGCCGCGGAAGAAATGTGCTTTTGTCGAAAATCATGTAATCGACCAGACGCACACTACGTATTTTCCTCATATGACAGTCTCTTTGTGAAAAAAATATATTCCATCAAGCCCAGAACGCTTTATTAAATTTCGACAAAATGTTACAGTATATCTTTGTGCATTTCAATCACCCTGTGAAATTTCTAAATGCATAACTTAGTGCTAGTGGTGTCAAAATTGTACTCCCCTGTTTGAAACCACTTTTCTGCTCCATCCAGTGCATTCTTCCTGCTCCAATCATGACAAAGCCCACAAATACTTCATACATATCCTATACTTTATCCACTGTGAATTTATTGATTCCCTTAGTATCCAAAGCCTCCAATACTTTGCTTACTTTACACACATATATTTAGATTTTCTGGATGGCCAGAAAAGTGAACATGTTTTTTGTACCTTCCCTACTCTTAGTATGTTCCTTGTAGTTGATTTACTACAAATGCAAGATCTACTGTTGACCAGCTTGGTCTAAAGTAAACTTTACACCTAAAGGCGTCACTTCGTGGAAGTATTTTATACTTGAATCCATATCACCTCACAATTTGCAAAGCATCTGCTGGATAATAATCACGTAAGTGATTTCATCCCCGAAATTCTACGTGTCCTACCAAAAGGTTTGAAGAAGGATGCATTGGAGCAAATGGAAATTGTCAGAGAGTCAAGCATCCTTTGCAACGAGTTACTTTTTCCGCACCCCTCCCCACTCCTATCCGAAAAAATTTCCTTTTTCACGAGCCCCTAACATATGTTCCTCTGCCTTTCCACCCAAAAATAGGTTTATTCTCCAAACCCCTCCCCCCCCAGCTTATTGGCGTTGGTTACTATCGTAACTTTCAATAAATAACAAGTAAACAATCGTACCTGAGGATGCAGAAAGCTGCGAAACGCATTGTACGTGTCTTAATAAATATTGGTGGAAAAGTAAAAGGATTGTTTTAATTTGGTCTAGAGCTTTGTTGCTCTTCTCTCAGTTTTATATTTTGAAGCCAAATGAAGTATTATGTTACATTTTAATCGATATGTGGTTTTTACCCGACTTATGGCCGGTTGCAAGAAATTTAGTTATGGAATCAATAGTTATGAGATCCATAAAGTTATAGAACTCATAAATATATTCGGGTTGCATGAACACATCTATTAGTTACATAACTTACTTACCAATAGTTGCTAGCTTCGAATATTTGATCTAATCTTCCACCGCCGGATAAAAGTTATGAAAGTTTAGCCTGTGAATAATTGATGATGCACATTATAATTAGTCAGTAAGAGTAAACAAACTGGTCACTTGTCTCAAAACAACTCTTTAATCAAGTAATTAAGACTCCAAGCGGTTCATTGCGCATCCGCCATCTTGGCTACTTATGGAACTCATAACTCCATGCCATAAGTTATAAATCCAATAAACTTATAGAATGTTTGTGCAACACTTATTGAATGGTTGCCATGACTTATGGGTCCCATAACTTTATGGAATTCATATGTTACGTTCCTGCAACTGGCCATTAGAACGTGAATGAGGATGGAGAAGGTGCACCGGACGGGAAGGAAGACAAAACGGGGAAGTGCTTAGTATGAATGGGCGAGGAAAGGAAGCTTCTGATTGGGTCCAGGAGAGGAGGCATGGCTGGAAGGGGTAATGTGGGGAGATGGGTCGCTCAAGGCCGTGATAGAGGGGGAAGGATGTTGGGCAAGCGGGGAAGAATAGAAAAATTGAATAGAAAACAATTTTCTTGTCCTGGGACAAAGTCCCTGAGAACATTAAATCAATTCACATGCCTTCATGAGGAATAGAATACAAAACAAAAAAAATCATAATCTGCGGCTTTTTGGAAACTAAGTCTAACGAAAAAAAGAAAATAAGCAAGCAACTTTCAAGTCAGCAAAGAAAAACATCAAACGAGCGAAGTAAATGAAAAACAGTCTCAGTACCAATAATCTAAACAATATGTTGAAACAAAAATTTACAATCTGTAATACCTATTAGTAAAAAATGATAAAGCAAACGAACAAATATTTTATAAGACAGAAAAACAGCAAATTATTATAGTAAACAAGTAACAATATCATCTGGTATGATTTGGTCTTCTCATATAAAGGAGAGAGGACGTTAAGGAGACAAAAAGTCAGCCATACTCCTTTTAAAATGTGAGACGTACCTAGAAAATTTGATTCCATCAGGCAACGAGTTACATAATTTACAAGATGAAATGTGGAAATTATTTTCATATTTTGTTGTGCGGTATTTGGGAATGTAAAATGTTTCAGTTATACGGGTCGATCTCTTGTTAGTTTGGGCATTAAAAATAAGGTTTCAATATAAATACGATGGGGTTTTCAAATCCAATACTTTAAAAAACTAATTAATTAAATTAATTTAATTAAGACGGCGCTGCACGGAATCAAGAATAGAAATGCCAGCTACCTCATATGCACGGACTCTGCTAGTAGCCTCCGAGCCATTTCCTCCCTTTCCCCACGAAACCCTCTGGTCCAGGAAATACAACTTGCTCTCTCATCCCTTGGTGAGAAGGGAACCAAAGTCTCTTTTATCTGGATCCCTGGTCATGTGGGGATAAAGGGTAACGAAGAAGCTGATCTAGCCGCCAAAAGTGCCCTGAATGTACCCGATTCCGAAGAAACCCTGATACCCGCCGAGGACCTTAGAGCCGTACTACGAAGCGTAGCTCTAAAGAAGTGGAAAGACAAGTGGTCCGAGCTACAAGGTAATAAACTTCGAACCATAAAGCCTATAACATCACCCTGGGCAACCTCTGTGAGGAGTAACCGCAGGGAGGAGGTGGCAATAACCCGACTCAGAATAGGACACTGTGCCTTAACACACGCTTACCTCTTCATAGAAGATAAGTCTCTGCCAATTTGCGAGGATTGTGATATTCCCTTAAGCGTGAAACATATCCTGACCGAATGCAGAAAGTATATAGCGGTACACGTCAGAGCTTATAAATATGTGGAGAGATAGGAAAGGTTCTTGGAGATGACATTGATTCCATTAATAACGTCTTAAAATTTTTAAACGTGACCGGATTAAATTATAAGTTATAGAATTCAACATCTTAAAATTCCGCGTAAAAATTAATAGAAAATCCACTGATTATTAATACCGAAACACCGTGGTGCTAAATGACAATAGCTGTCGTCGCACCCTATAAATCTAAATCTACCTACCTTTAAAAAACGTGAAGGAATTTGAATTGTTCTTTTCTGATTCAGTTTTCACCAACCCAGCTTTGCGTAATCGGGAGATGCATGCTCGTCGAAACGAATATTAAAAATGAATCGCACGCATGAATTTTGCAGTCTTTGTAATTTAATGCTCAATTCATCGGCCACATTCACAGGTCACATAGTTGAGCAATAATCATAAGAAGGAAATATTAAAATCTCAACCAACCTCTGGCGCAATGTTGTTGGGATTGGGATTTACAAGCCTAGTGAAATGTGTTTCAGTGATTTTTGAGGATTTTAATTAAGGAAGGGGCGAGAAAGAGAATAGGTTTTATCGACGGAATGAAGAAAGGCAGGACACGCACTGAAATAAAGAAAGAAACACACACTATGTCCTACGTGTTTTAATCCTGCGGAATTTTATTGATTTTCATTTAAACATACGTTAGTCGGTAGATTACTTCATAATAATAATATACTCGATATGGGCACGAGATATATCCATACGAATCTTGTGTAATCAAAAGTTGAAGGTAAGAAAGATTAAAACAAGCGACCATCTTCAAGCTCAGGGAGCTGTGATACAATAAAAGGTGACCGTCAAATATGTCAGTCAAATCACGCGTCACCACCGTCAGGAACGACTCTAAGTATTGCGACGGCACGACTTAAAGATCGCACGACGAGATCACACGTAAATACCGAAAACAGGCCGGGTAATGAGAGACAAAATTAATCTCGAGTATCGTATTTTATGGCTCATGTGGCTTAAATTCGCCGTCCTCCACGGTTAAACAATGTGATGAGTGAGTATAGTAAATCCATGAATATATATTATGAATTTCAATGTTTGGAATTGTTGCCTAGGCCGCGTGTTGCCTAAATTTCCACTTGTAGTTCACCCTGTCCTTGGCGCCACTTAGAAAACAGTATTTTCAGTCGACTCGTAAATAGCCGTTGTTAATTGTTGTTAACGTGAGACTGTGGTGAATATTCAATAACGATAGAGGAGATATGAATCAGTTGATGCTTTGAATAATAGCTGGCTATTTTTGTGACCTAACAGTTACTTTGTAAATGCTAGAGAAGAAATATCTACTACAACATTTTATTTACAATCTGTCGACTGTATTTACATTTGAACTGTCGTCTTTCATCACTAGGCGGCGCCACAATCTAAAAAGTTGTTTGTTTACGAAATTCTAGAAAACAGTTTTTGGCGACGAGTCACAATCCACAATATATATTCATGAGTAAATCATAATTTTTAATCAGCTCCACATAGTTGATTACTTTTCATTTTCACGACTTTTTTTAGAGCTTTATGAATAGATACTAGTCTTTAAATGGGAGAACTTGAGCTATCTATAGTAGGTAAAAGAAATCTTCCAATTAGTTCCCGAATTGTTTGTAATAAACAAACTTTACTTAAAAATGCTGTTTATGATGTGTTGGAAGATAGAGTTAACTCAGTTTCAACTTGATCCACATTTGATAAAGTCCAAATCATAGAGTCCAATCACATGAATCGAATGAAAATGCTGTGATTTCTCCATCGTCAATTCTTAATTCAAATCTAATCAAGTTCTACGAGTAATAGCACCGAACAAAGATTATCAGTTTAAAAAAATCCAGATAAATGTTTACCCGTACAAAATACTAAAGGTGTCAATTCAAATAAGTCTCCTGTGTTTTATGATTATAATGCTATAATAGATGATGGTGCACATAATTTAGCATTTAATAATTCTAAAAGTGCTTATAAAACTGTCTAGTCTGGAGATAAGGAATGGGCCAAAGGACAAGAAGTTAGCAGAATCAGTTTTGGTAACTGACAATAAATCAAGTTCTTTAAGATTCAATTCATATTCTGATTTATGAATGCAACATGCACTCTGCAGAAAATTATTCTTCTGGTAATCAATAGTTGTCAATTACCCGAGCGTGACTTAAGTGTAGTCTCGTGCAAGAATGAAGGTGTGGTCAGCTGAGAGAATGGACTTTTGAGGCCACAGAAAAGCGTGACTTAAGTGCGAATTTAAGTCACGCTTTACTGTACAGTTGTTCTTAAAGATTCTGACGCAAGTGTATTCAAGATATTAACATGGTAATAGGGTAAAAAATGGGGTTCTAAATGGTATTCTCAGAGATTAAGCTGTAAGTGAGGGCAAAAATGGGACTCTCAAATATCTTTATGGCGAAATTCTTATGCACCCTGACAATAAATGCCTTAAAATCCTTGCTACAGGAACGCATAACAAAGACGAATATTGTAAAATATATAATACTTCTTATATGGACACCAGAATAATATCAACTCGAGCAAGTGGATAAAACAAACTACGTCAAAAAAGTCTTCGGCAGCGCCGAAATCATCATACATTGATAATGTCGGCGCTGCCACCGACTGAGTTTGCTTACTGCATACTGGCAAACAATTTTGCGTAAATCCGTGGAAATAGCGCAGCCTAAACAGCGGGGCTAAACAATTGAGTCCATGATATACATTCATGATTCCGAGCTTCGACAATGATGTAACCTGACGTCAGAACCTAAATATATCCCAAACATCTCGTTCAAATACGGAGAAATATGGAGGTTGTGACATCGAAACCTCGATATTGAAGAGGTCCGACGGTTTAACAGGAGTCCTATTCCGAATGAGGCGTTCTTGTTTGCGTGCCGCTCCCCTGATTTATGCGCGCCCGTCCCAGCGACACACACGGAAGTGAATAGTTCCTCAACACCATTGTCGGCGCCATATTGCTCGTTTAAAAGACCACGTGGCGGAGTGCTCCGAGTTCGAGCGGGCTCGGGTCAAACAGATGAGAGACGTGCACCGGCAGTTGAAGAGGTGGAGATGTAGGGCTTCCTTTGGGGTCGCCGGTTCGAATCATTCAGGAGGATCGGAAGTGACGCATGCGATCGCTCCTTGACGACGTTCAATAATACAGCAGAAGCCGCGGGCGCGCCCTCAGTCCACCACGTGGTCGCCTTGGATGCACTCGCTTTGTTGACAGCGTAGCGGAGCGAACAAACTCTTCACTTGAGGACCAATATATGTATGTGAAGATCGGCCCCAGCTGTTCCTCTAGACGTTTTTTAAAATGACTCCGCTGTCATATTCTCCTCCTTAACACAGGCGGCTCTCTGACTGAGGCGAGATTTCTTCTATTTTGGTCTTGAGTGGGAGTGGAAGATTAGATTGAGTACGTACGCCTCTTGGACCCCTAGTTTTCCTCTATATTGTGATCCACAATTTTCTCGGTAGCGAATGAAAAAGTTGAACATTTCAGGTTCGTTTACATGAGCACCGTGAATGGGAGGACATATTAACTTCGGCTTGCATAACCAGAAATTTCTTAAATAATTGTTATAAAACCGGCATTCAATCGTTTTTAAAGACCAAAAGTTGAAAATTACAACTTTTGAC
The DNA here is from genome assembly GCA_963169105.1 of Ceriagrion tenellum. Classification (NCBI taxonomy): domain Eukaryota; kingdom Metazoa; phylum Arthropoda; class Insecta; order Odonata; family Coenagrionidae; genus Ceriagrion; species Ceriagrion tenellum. The sequence continues at coordinate 105,241,385 of OY720644.1, read as the reverse complement.
ATTAACCCACATGGATCTCAATTCGAGAGTCTGTTGCTTGAATGCCAGATGAATTGAATGTTTAGTTGTACGAGAGAAATGTGGTAGGCATCGTCAAACAAATATTAATGTTAAAAATGTTGTTACGCTGAAAATTTTCAGGAGTAATGAAACGTGGTCGGAGATGTGAAACTGCTGTCTTTTTTTGTGATTCTCAGACTCGCTTATGAGGGCCTTGTTTGTTAAAAGAAAAACAGCAAATAAAATTTTCGCTCGCAACGTTTGAATTAAGTTCTGACCAAGTTTTGCACCGGTTTATGATGTGAGGTGTCAATGAATCAAAAGGCTGCCATTAACGGAAACACCAGATTAATTTTTAGTTAACTGTTGTGTTCAAAAATACACGTAACCATTGTTTTTGCCCCGTAGTCAGTAATGCGGGAGGGAATACTTGTTTAAGCACATGAACTCCTTTTCACGCCAGGAGTTGTAATTCATTGCTGGTGTTACTGTATTAAGCTCGTTGAGTCGAGATTTCCATAAAATATACATGGATTTGCATAGTTATTCTTTTTTTTATAGCTATTGCGATATCCATAAAGTGATCGGATTCATTATAAGAGCTGCTAACGATACGCAGTTAAAGACAGTTATAAAGCATGAAGGTTGTAAAAAACAACTGGGTTCAGGGTATGAGAAAGTGATAAACTGTGAAAGGAAATTTAATAGGCATCAAGTAAATGCGAACGAGAATATAAGATCTGGTTTTGAAAGCGGGGAGAACCATTCATTTCAATTGCGATTGAAAACGTACATTCGAATTTAAAAAGAGTTAAAAAATTATAATATGCGCATTCATCCATTATGAGGAGCAGGAAGAAAAGTGATTGATGCGATAACGGGGACAAATAAATAAATTTAGTCTCCCCTTCGGGCATTGCCCGCGATAGAAATACCGCTCCCACAAGAAAAAACACTCTCAATGAAGAACCGAAAAAAACCTTGACCGATAAAGATTAGAAAGCAAATTACACTGTCCTATAATGAAAAAAATAGCTTAACCACGAAAGCTGATATTAACAAAATATAATGTAGATTTTCCTCATAAAGTGCACGCTTTATATCGTTTATAAATTCTTTCTTCTTCATCTACGTGAGATATTTTAGAATTAATCAAATAAAAAGGTGGAGATACATGTGGAGTATTTTTGATTAACCTTAATTAGCTATGCATTGGAAAGATTTAAATAATAGGTTTTCATGTATGCATTAAAACTAGATGGATGCACTGGGTATGGTTCGTTATCATTTCTGAGAACTATAAAACGATTTTTAAAACATGCAAGAATTGCATTACACATTACATACCAATCACGCCGTTCCCTTCCGGGGTAGGCAGAGTCACCAAGTTTCACTCATTAATACACAGTTGTGCACTTAACTCTGCTTCAATAATATCCTCCAAACTGACCTATCCTTGCAAACCTCTTTTGCCTCATTTACCCCCATACACTGCACTTCATACACGCCCTCCTGTTTTTAAGACTCCTAATATTCCTCCTCCTAAGAATTTCCTCAACCACATTCAACCACAACTTTCTCGGCCTACCTCTCCCTCTCGCACCATTCATTTCACTCTTGTATATCTGTTTCGTTATTCGACTCTCATCCATACTCTCAAGAATTGCAACCAACCAACAAATAAAGGGAAAATTAATACTATTGGACATTTACAAGCAATTAGTCTTACTGTCTCACCTTGCTGCGTGGCTGCGCTAATTATTTACATAGCTGGTTCACAATTTTCTTCATATAAATTATTTTTACGGGCGGAGGAGAAGAAACTTCAGCACACACGTTCGGATTCGTTACGCGTCTCTTCCTCGTTCCATAACAATCAATCTCCACCAAAACAAATACTTAAACCAATCCTTAGCAACGTCGAAACGAATCAATAAAACCATAAACTCATGAAAATAATGTAAACAAAGAAACGTTTTAGGTTACTGCAACCAACAAATAATCAATATAATGAAACACATTATACGAACACATGAACAATAATTAACAGGACAAAATGAAGATTAGCGCGGCGTTACATTACGTTTACTTTCAGGAGGAACTATACCGGGATTATAGGATTTTTTGGTAACTCCGTGAAAGATTGAAAGATAACTTTGACAGCAAAAAAATCTTTAGTAAAATTTTTCCATTTTAATGCTCGGGAAGTCTAATATGATCAAGATAAAATTTGTTTGAGAGCATTGAAATCCCATGGATATATGGTTACCATTTTCCTCCTCTTGTCCATGGAGTGGTAAGTCGTGGTCAGTCGTGCAAAATTGCCTGAGAATTTTACTTAGAAATTCTCCGTATGAATGAGCGGTAAGAGGGAAAAACTGTTTCAAATAAAGAAAAAAGGAATTGAAGCATAGATAACGGATTATTTAAATTCCATTGATTATAATTACTTATATCATTACTTCCATGAGGAGGGAGACGTCGAGGTGGACGCTTACACTTCTGGGAAATGTTTTCAGCGTCCCTCACGGCGACTCGTCGCGAAGTTAGCGCTTAATAGATTAACACTAGAACCGCTGGGCTTCGCGGATCTCCTAAAACCACGGCTGGGACAAAAATGTTCCATCAGTGTTTTGCCAATTCTTGGGTCTGTTAATGTCTCATTTCTTTAGAAAAGAAATTTGGTACTGGAAGAAAGTTGCCAGAAGAAAACTATTCCTTCGAAATAGATGCAAGTCACTTGGTTTCTTCAGCATTATACTTTACATAATAAAAAGTGAGCTCTTACGGCTTCAATAATATACGGTATGATTAATTTTACATCATTTAGATACAATGAATAATTTTAGGTTCAGATTATTTAATAAAATATGTTCATATCCTCATAAGTTCATATGACTCATAACCTAAACTTTACGCATAGCATCTCATTTCTAATTTATAATGTGTTAACTTCAGTAAATAGCATCCAGAGAAAAGATTTCTCACCTCAATCAATTGCATACTAGTAATAAAATTACGAAAACCTCCGAAATTTTGAGAAAAATATTAAGAGAGATGTCGCTCACTAAAATTTGTAATGGAACAAAAATGTCCCGTGCGCGGTTCTTGTGTTTTAAGTCCTGATCGGTGGTTCGTCGTAAGTATTTTGTTCATTAAAGCAGGATGATAGTACTCCCACCTTTGGATTGGATTGGATATTTGGGGAGGCGACCGACAGCTAAGATCATTTACGCCATAGGGGATAGGTAAGGGAGGAAGGGTGGATAGAAACCCGGCGTCGGCATTAGCCTGCTCTTCACGAAAGGCGCCAAGGGGACCACGGCTTAACGTCTCATCCGACAGACGGATTACTGCACTTGAAGTGCCCTCCACAAGACACTCAAATAGGAATGGGTTTTCCTCTGAAAAACATCCTCCTCTGCAGGGATTTGAACCCTGGCCGTCTGTATGGTTAGCCAGTACTCTATCAATACCACACCAACCCGATCCCCTCCCACCTTTGGATTTGATGGAACCGGAAAATGGTGAATCGGCGCACTCCACCTTCAACTGTTAATTTCTCTCCTACTCCGCGGCGGCGAAAGTGATTCTTTGGTGCCCGGCCCGGTGCTGGTGCTCGCCTCGTGACTCACTCGTGAACTCTCTTCCCCTCCCTCCCTTTGCGCTGGCGGGAAGGGGCGGAAAAAAAGGAGGGGGAATAATGTTTCACTCACGCCCCCACAATAGCACGTAAGGGGAGAGGGGAAATCTTCTACCACCCGCCCCACCCCCTTTTTTCCACCCCACCCACTTACTCCGCCAATTCCTCGCGGACGATCTGCCCTCCAGCGATACGCCCTCTCGCAGGTGCGAACATCCGGCGAATAATTGATGACATCTGTGAAAGTAACGCACTCGAAAAAGCTACATTCATGTTGTACAACTAATAATGTGCATAACTAGAGGGATTATGGTGGGAGCCCCCAGAGACTCAAGAGGCCGCACGCTAGGCTTAGTTTTCTGGAGAAATTGAGAACTGATATTTTTTAGAGCGACATAGAGAATATTTTAATGACTCCTCACGACATCTCTAGGGCTGACAGATGCGATAAAATAAGAGAGATACACTGCCAAACAGATAGGCGCAAAAACTTGTTCTTTCCACGTACAATAAACGACCACAATAAAAATTGAGCACCACAAAATACATTCCTATAATACATGTCACCATTTCATCTCCAAAAAACTTACACCTTTACACGACTGGTGACCTAATATCCCCTGCCACACGCCAAAGCGGCGGCTCGCGGGGTACTATGTAGATGTAGAACTATCATGCATGTGAACAGTTAAGGTAGTCCGAGCGAGATAGTTCCCTAATCCTAATAGAGGCCATATTCGATATATACGTTTAAATTTCTCCAACTGTGAGACACACGAATTAAATATTGCATTATTTATGGTTCAATAAAATAGTTCAACATGGCAGAAATGTTTAGTAATCAAATGAAAATATCTACATTAGTCTTTAGCTTGACTCATTTTTCACGCGTTACGTTTGAAACTCCATCAGAACGGAAGGTTTTCTGTAATCCCGAAGAATTTACTGCGGTGACAATATGATTAATTTTCAAAAATAGTTGAGAAAACATAAAAACTACACGCTGTTAGTTTTTTTATTTATTATCGCCGCATTATCCCCTGCGAGCCACCTTAAGGGTGTGTAGCAGGACGTGCATAAGAAAATACCCTGTTAATATTACTACGACTACTCATGCATTTGTAAAAAAATTCATATACTCTGCATGAGGTGAAATTTCACAAACCAGAACTGCACTTTAAGCGTGCTACTGATGTGAATCAGTTTGCATTAATGGTTTTAGGTACTACTACACCAATGCACTAGAATGTAAAAGTTACACCGCAGAAATGCACGGTTAATAATATGTAATAGAGAAGAATACAAGCGTTGGGGGTAAATCAGGTAATGAGCTGAACGAAAAATAACAAACCTAGTTGAATGCCTCAAAGGCTGCTTTTATGTTCTCTTTCGAGGAATGAATGCCAATTTAAACCTGTAAGTTTTGTAGTCTTATTTTCCAAATTTCATTCTCATATTAATTGCATATCGAAGGTGTTCATGGAAGAAAGACTATTGATGTGCTCAAAAGAGATGTGACTACGAACCAGGAAACAGCAAGTGAAAACATTCGTGTGGAGCATGGCACTCAATGAATGGGAAGCATGGACCATTGTGAAAGCTGACCAGAACAGACTAGAAGCCTTCGAAACGTGGTGCTGGAGGAGAATGCTGGAGATAAAATGGACGGACAAAATAAGAAATCATGATGTGTACAGAATAGTAGAAGAGGAAAAGACCATATGGAACACCATAGAGAAAAGAAGAACCAGATGTATTGGGCACACCCCGACACATAATAGGTTTGTGATGCACATAACTGAAGGTAAAGTAGAGGTAAAAGTCCCCAAAGAAAGACCCTGGAATCAATTCGTGGACCAAATAAAGAGGGAAATACATAGGAAGATATACCAGGAGGTAAGGGTACTAGCATTAGATAGGGAAGGGTGGAGGGCTGCAGTCAACCAATCCCAGGATTGAATGGCCAATGAATAAATGAATCGAAGTTACATATCAATTGAGGAATGGATCACTTTCTTTATACGCTGCGCCTAATTCCTGGCGTCTCCTTCCGAACATATTTTTCGGAAACAGTATTATTGACTTCAACAGCGTTTCTTTTGGAAATTGCATCACCCAAAAGGAGATGCTACAATTTATCGAAATACTGTAATTCCCATTTACCGTCTGCTCCTCAAAAAACTTTTTTCGTCTCCCAGATGTTATTCATGCCTACCCCAATCAACAGTGCGATCTGTGGACGCAGTTAGATTCCAAGGTGAATGTACCGAATGACCTGAGCTAAAAAACTGACTTCATTCTGTCCACTTCATCTAGTTTAATTACGGCAAGTCTCAACAACTAAGCGTTAGCTTCAGATATGTTGTCATGATTGTGTGCATTGTTTTACCGGTGGATGAGGCTTTGACGTGAAAGCGCGCTGAGGATTAGAGTTATGTATAGTGGGAAGTTCGAACTCTCTGATCGACCATTCAGTGACAAACACCGTTGGCTTTGTGATCCGAGATCCAATCTAAGTGAATTCGAGCTCGTCCATTGTCCAACTTCGCCGCGTCCAACCAAGCAACGCTACGGAAATAGCACGGGAGCATGTATTCCGAAGTGAGCGAACAACAGCGTAGGAGGATGCCGACTTATTCTCAATGGGGGGATATGAAACAGGTGCAGGGCGATCGTCGCCGTCCCTCGCCGTCCAATCGCATTGCAGTTTGCAGTGAGGCGAAAGGGGCAGTCTCAACCTTGTCTCTCCCTGCCCACCTCCTCACCACTTGGATATACGAAATAAATACAGGCTACGCCTCTTATACGTGACGGCGGAATGGCGCTATTTCCTTAAAGAGATCTTTTAAGGTAGTTTGAGCGAAATATCATTTTACCTAGAAATCAATGAATTTGGTCTCATTTTAAAGAAAAATATCTCGCCCTTCTCATGGAAACAAAAATCTAACCCCTTACGACATTACTTTCGGAGATATTTGCCAGAAAATACCAGCCCTTTTACATGGGAAATTGTACGTGTATGCACTCCAGAGAGACATTATTTACAAAATGAGGACTTTCTAACACTAAGATGTCGTAATTAACTAACAGTGTGTAGTTCGTATGTTTTCTCAACTTTTTGTGAAAATTGATCATATTGTCACTGCAGTAGGTTCTTGGGTATCACGAAAAACCTTCCGCTTTGAAGGAGTTTCAAACGCACCGCTTGAAAGAAATGAGTCAAGTTACAGACTTATTTAGACATTTTCAGTTAATTGCTTACAATTTCTATCATATAAAACTATATAAGTGCCCCATTAATAATGCAATATTTAATTGATGTGTCTTACAGCTGGTGAAATTAAACCGTATAATTCGAATGTGGTCTCTATTATGATTATAGAACTTTCTCCCTCGGACTACCTTAAATAAGTACAAGTGGTCGGGACATTATTATAAAAAATGCTATAGCAACAAAATTTTGATTACCAAGTATTGCATTGTGAACAGCATTAGAGTTATCCCTTTTAAGAAGAGGAAGGAATGTCAGAGTAGAATAAAAAATCATTTTGATTTTAATTGCAACATTATACGAAAGAAGATTGAAGCCAAATATGGGAATGAAAAACACTTCGCGTCGCTGCCAGCGCGTGATTAGTGTAGCTCAGCGTAAAATTTTGCGAGTGTCTGCTGGTTAATTTGGAAGCGGCAAATGGTTTATGATGAATAAAGCACGTATAAAGCTCAATTAATAGAAGTTATTAAAAACATTTGAGGGACTTGAACTGTGAAATACTGAACGATTTAATCATTTCATCAAAAATTTTGTATCATCGTCATTTGTCTTTCAATCCTAAGATTAATTGACTGTAGCCCTCCATCATTCCGGTTTTATGCTGCTTCTCCTACTCTCTGGGTGTTCTTCTTACCTATTTTTCCTCTTTACTTGGTCCATGTGCTTTTCCCTTGGCCTTTCTCTTTGTCATTTTCCTCTAATTTTCCTTCATTTATATCCTTTGCTAACCAATTGTATCTCAGGGTGTGTCCATCTTTCCATCTGGTTCTTCTTTACACATTGCCCTTTACAAGTCCACTATCCTGCCAACTTCTTCATTAAATATTTTTTGCCGTCCATTTTATCTTCAGCATCCTCCTCCAGAACATTGTTTCGAAGGCATCTGCTCTGTTCTGGTCCGTATTCCAATGGGCCATGCTTCCGATTCATAGAGTGCAACCCTCCACGCGAATGTTTTCAGAGATTGTTTCCAAATTCGTAGTCCTACCTTCTTCCTTCTCTGGTAACAATCCTAGGATTGGTCTGCAACAGTCTTCCACTTTATCCGATCTTGGGCCAATCTTTTCACTTCTCTGTACGATTGGCAACCTAGTTCCTTCATCAACTGTCCCATGTAGTCCAGTCTAGGTCTGCCTCTCTGGTTTTTTCCCTCTACTGTACCTTCTAGTATGGTCTTAACCAAGCTTTCCTGTCGAAGAATATGGCCAATCCAGGTGTTCCTTGTCTTAGTTAGCATTCTGAGTAGACACCGTCTTTCCCCTATCCTCTTAAACACATCCTCGTTCGCGACTCTTGCCACCCAGGGTATTTTCAGCATTTTCCTAAAGCTCTACACTTCAAACGCCTCCATTCTTTCCTTCTCTCTCTCTCTCCAATCGTCCAGGTCTCCCTACCATAGAGCAGAACGCTCCATACGAAAGTCCTCAATAGCAATTTCCTAATCCTTAAATTAATGCTGCTGGCGGTGAAGAGTTTGTTTTTCTTGTTGTCTTACCTATCTCTTCTTATAACAAACAATTTTAAGGCGTTCAGCTCAGAACAATTTGTCCAATCTCCTTCTTATAAAAGGAAATGTCTGCAGATAGAGTTTTCGAGTGGAAGATGCATCGTTTTCTGAATATATATATATGACGGTTTTCTAAAACCGGGCCAGATTAAATTATCGCAGTGACTTGCAACCTAAAGTCCTTTTAGCGGAGGGCCAGTCCGGACGCATATGTTCGTTCGCCATGTGCAAGAGTTGCATATGCGTGCGATGTGGACGACAACGACCTGTCTCCCTCCCCGATTGCCTTTCGCGGCCCCCGCACATCAACCACCCCTCACACCTACCTTCCGCAGCCGGTCTATCTGCTTCGCTATCCCAGCATCCTTCCCTCCCTCCCCTCATCCCTCCCCCTCAGCCACATCCCACCCCTCCCTCCGCTGTCGTACGGTCGTCTACTTAACGTCCTTTTTCACCGGCGATCGTGCTAAAGAGGCAATGGGACCATTTGTACGAAAGAGAAATTGACTCTTCTATTAACACCGGAGCCCGGGGCATTTCGAAGTACGCGGGTCCAGAAACAGAAACGGGTTTTTTTAATATTAAAAAATCACAATATTTTTATTTGCATAAATGAAAACGATAAAGCTTTTTTTCTTTAATTTCAACATTTTTATTTCAATATGAAAAAGATTTAACTCAAAATATTTTAATAATAAAAATAGCTGCGATGTAAAAAATGATCATGCTATTTGAAAAAATAAAGAGTCCTACTCTTAGCGTTTCAACAGGAAAACCACGCGCAAGGAAGCCAATAGCACACGTGAGGAGCAGTCAGGAAGAGCTGAAACAGCATGAAACCTCCACTAGGAATTTATTCATGAAAAAGTACATTATGAAGGCTAAACGTGGCAGCACCATACTGATATAGAATCAGGTGGCCTAGAATAACCAATTAAATCGCCCCAACACGTGAAAAACAAGCAGGAGTTTTAGTAATGATTCGAACGGCAGTGCCCAAGTGGGATTCGGGCGTGGGTTTTTAAGTGTTAAGGCAGTTTGAGCGAAATATCATTTTACTTAGAAATTAATGACTTTGGTCTCGTTGTAAAGAAAAATATCTCACCCTTCCATTGACATAAAAAAATCAAACCCTTACCACATTACTTTCGGAGACATTTGCCAGAAAATATCAGCCCTTTTACATAGGAAATGGTACGTTTATGCGCTCCAGAGAGACCTTATTTAACGAGTGAGGAATTTCTAACACATAGATCTCGTCAAAAAATCGACAGTGTGTAGTTTTTGTGTTTTCTCAACTATTTTTGAAAATTAATCATATTGTCACCGCAGTGGCTTATTGGGTATCACAAAAAACCTTCCAATTTGAAGGAGTTTCAAACGTACCGCGTGAAAAAAATGAGTCAAGTTAATGACTTATTTAGATGTTTTTATTTAAATACTTACAATTTCTCTCATGTAAAACTTTATCATTGCACCATTAATAATGAAATATTTAATTGATGTGTCTACAGCTGATGAAATTAAAACGTACAATTTGAATATAGTCTCTATTGTGTCTAGGGAACTATCTCGCTCGCATAACCTTAAGTACTCCGTGTTTTTTTTAAACATTTTTCAAAAGTCCATGACGCTTCGGAGACTTTTGGTCAAATAGTTATGTCAGTTGCCTATGCCAACGTTTCTATTTAATGATAAATCTTCTTCAGGACTTACATTTTGAAATGCACGCACCTTAGAAAATAATGAATTATTTAAAAAAAGAAGTTTATATGGTGCACACCTCGACGAATTCCGCTAGCAAAATTACCCTTAGAAAATTAATAGGTAATTTTTGTAGGCACCTAACAAAGTTTATTTCCTAAAACATTATCATCACAAAAGTCATAACATCATTCATTAGTCATTCAATCCTAGGATTGGTTGACTGCAGCCCTCCACCCTTTCCTATCCAGTGCTAGTTCCCTTAACTCCGGGTATCTCTTCCAATGTACTTTCCTCTTTATTTGGTCCATGAACTTATTCCTGGGTCTTCCTCTTGGAACTTTTCCCTCTATTTTGTCTTCAATTATGTTCTCCACAAACCCATTGTGTCTCGGGGTGTGTCCAATCCATCTCGTTCTTCTGTTATTTACAGTGTTCCATATGGTCTTTTACACTTTTACTATTCAGTAAACTTCACCATTTCTTATTTTGTCCGTCCATTTCATCTCCAGCATCCTCCTTCAGCGCCAGATTTCGAAGGCTTCTAGTCTCTTCCAGTCAGCTTTTCCAATGGTCCACGCTTCCGATAGTTATAGCATAATATGAAATAATTATTTGCATATGATCCTGTACAAAGTCATCTGTTACTCTGATTACTAAAACATAGAAAAATCTAAGGTAATTTTTTTCAGCGGCATTATCCGAAGATTTGCTTAAGATTAATTGCGCTTGTTTCTTACCGTCTTATCCTTATGCCATCCTTGGAGGATTGTTTATAGAAACTGTACTGCGATGATTGAGCTTCGGACTCGTTTGCCAAAAATTTTATTGGCGATTTTAATTGAATTTTCAAAAAATGGATAATGGTGGTTTCAACTCCTCCACCTGGTGAATATTATTGCTGGTGCAATATGAAAGCACTCATAAAGAGCCGCCTTTAGTTATCTACGTCACAAGCAACGTCACTCATCTTTCCACTGCTTGCTGCGGCTATGGAAACGGAAGCATCGGTACTAGTTCAAATATCTTGTTCTAGTTCAATTATTTTGTATCAAGTTACTTGTTGTTGTTCAAGTATCGGTACTTGACTCTTATCGGTACATTTCTTTCGCTCCCAATTACTTTTGTCCTCGATTATTACTATCGATAATTTAAGAGAGAATCGCTCAAAGAGTACTCATACAGTGGTGTCAAAACGTTTGGTACCGAATATATTAGAGCACCGAACATTGCTATTGGAAGGGAAAGCCCAATCGGATAGTTAAAGGTAACGGATAATCCATTCCTGATTTTTTCTTACTTTGGTCTCCTTATGATCACAATGCTTTTTCAAATGCTTACGCACCTCTTGCGTTGAAATTCCTGTTTTCTCTACACTTTTCTTAAAATTTATCTAGCAGCTTCTGTTATCCCTGTTGATCTCAGGGAGCCAACAGGGATTACAGAAGCTCCTAGATAAGTTTTGTGAATCAACAGAGAGAATGGAAATGAGGGTAAATGCGTGCAAGACTAAAGTAGTAGTTTTTGATAAGGGGAATGGGGAGAATAACTGTATGATGAGGGCGAATAGTGAAGTAATTGAACAATTGGATGGTTTAAAATGCTTTGGTAAAATGTTTTCGAAAGATGGACGGATAGATGAGAAGATAGAGAGACGTGCGAATGCTGGATGAAAGTGGTAGGTAACATATGGAGCATATCAAGGAATGTGTGCCTGTCTAAGGAAGCGAATTTCGCCATGTACAAAAGTGTACTTCTCCCCACTTTGCTGTATGGTAGTGAAACATAGGTATGTCAGGATAGACATCAGAGTAGTCTAAACGCCCTAAGTATGAGATATCTGAGGAGTGTTTGTGGCAAAAATAGGATGAATAGGGTGAGGAATGAATGGGTAATGAATGAATGTGGGTTAGATGCTCCAGTAATGGACATATATGAAAGGAGTGTGTTTCGTTGGTTTGGCCATGTTGAGAGACTGGAGAAATCTATCGTGTTTGCCTTGTAGTAGAAGTACGCAAAGTATTACGACCATTACAATGGAGAGTAATTCAGATAATATACACAGAAAGCGTTTCTCACTCTCATTGAGTATACTGACTAACTATATGTTTTTCTTATGTAAATTTTTCTATGAATACTATTTGTCCGGAAATTATGTATATTTATTTCGATAGCTAACCAAATTATTTGTTTATTCGATGGTTACCAACATATATAGACATTCTACTATAAAAAAAATTCTACCCCTTACCACATTACTTTCCAAGAAATTTGCCAAAAAATACCTGCCCCTTTACATGGGAAACGGTACGTGTATGCACTCCCGAGAGACATCATTTACAAAATGAGGTATTTCTAACGCTTAGATGTCGTAAGAAAAACTAACAGCGTGTAGTTTGTATGTTTTCTCAACTATATTTGAAAATTAATCATATTGTCACCGCAGTAGGTTCTTGCGTATCACAAAATACCTTCCGTTTTCAAGGAGTTTCAAACTCACCGTGCGGAAAAAATAAGTCATAAAAGACTTATTTAGATATTTTCATTTAGTTACTTACAACTTCTGTCATATAGAACTATATTATTGCACCATTAATCATGCAATATTTAATTGATGTGTCCTACATCTGGCGAAATCAAAACGTATAATTCGAATATGGTCTCTATTATGACTAGGGAAATATCTCGCTCGGACTACCTTAAGATGATACAATGGCCCAAGCGAAACGGGTTGACTTGGAAACGTCTGGGCTTCCGATGGTTCTCATACGGCTGTTGCATCCACGGAAGATGTGGACGACGACCTGTCTCCGGCAAGTGAGTGCGTGGATGTACGCCCCCGCACTCGCCAACACCCACCGCTCTCGGTGTGTATGGCTAGTATCCCAGTATCCTCACTTTCTTCCTTCCAAACCGCCCCCCCCCCCCAATACCCCCCCCCCCCGCCACCAACCGCCCCCCTTTTCCCGTTGACGACGGCTTCTCCGGGGGTCGCCACTGTCCTCGTCCGCCCACCGAACCACGGGGGCGTCCCCATGGCAACCGTCTGGAGTCGTAGGCGAGAACAGTCCAGGCGACACGCAACCCAACCCACCTTCAGCGGAGGGAGATAGAGAGGTGTGGTTTCCAAGGGACAGACGGACACCTTCCTCACTTTGTGGGCCAGGACCCACGGCCCAATGCAAGTTTCTCCGCAACAAATATATCGCACACAATTTCTCGCACGATTACTCCTACCGTGCGATCCCCTGACGTAAGGAGCTCTGGTTTTTTAAATTCTGGTTCCTCCGTGGCTAGTGAGTGACTACTGCTGTCGTTAGCGAGCGCTATTCTCCTATTAAGCTAGCGATCGGAAGGTTTATATAGAAACCTCAAGGAGAGGGAGTTGGTTAAAAGAAGGGGGGGTGAGAAGTGAGTAAGTTTTGAGGAGGTGATTGAGAAAAACTGAAAGGGAAGGAAGAAACAGGTAGTGGCTGTTTTGTTCCTTCCCTTGTGTATATTACCTGTGCAGTTCCATGATATTTTGCATTGAGATCTTTATAATGGCCTGAAAATGTCGAAACCGGTCGAATTGTTTTTAATATATTGGTGGAAAAGAACTAAAGTGTTTTCATTTTAAAGATGGTAACCAACTTCCAAACGGTAGACTCGCCAGCCATTGATTTTATGGGTCAAAGAATTTACAAATACTTTAAAACCTTTTATAAAAGCTCTTTTACTAAGATAGTTGTCCAGTTCATTTCATACTCTGGACGCTTCGAATAGTTACGCTGTGGAAACAACTTTTCCATGTTAAAGTCTGCCACGAAACTGATTACCTACCTATATAAAATTCAGGAAAGAGTGGCTGATAGTAGTCGCTGCCAAATGTTTTGTCCAAAATTGCTGCTGTCGTTCAAAATAAGTATTTAAAAACATAAGCTTCCATTTTAAGAGTCATTTAAAACTCAAAATTTGTATTTTTCACGCCTTTGATAGATTCCCCCCCTCTCTTGTGTGCTGATCACTCTGCAACACAACAGCGCACTCCCCTCGCATTGGCCACAGAATCTACGCAGAAAATCCGGGGCACTAGAAATGCGCACTTCAACAGAAATAGACCGGAAGCGAAGAGGATGCGCGATAATCAACAAAGGCTCGTAGATAATGACATCCGTGGTCATTTTCTGTTTTACTAAGTTTGTTGATTTTTAGTAAAGGCGTCTATCTTGCATATTTTGAGGTATTTAAATTCCCTTTGATAAAATGATTACGTTTTTATTCCTATTTTGAAGAAATTCATCGATTTTGCGCAAGACATTCGGCCATGACTTTTTTTAATGCACAATGGCTGGTTACAAAACATTCCGCCAGAGCACATCGTCCCATTCAACGTCCTTTGTAAGCGCTTAAGGTAGATTGAGCGAAATATAATTTTACCTAGAAATCAAGGAGATTGTTCTCATTTTAAAGAAAAATATATCACACTTCTAATGACACCAAAAATTCAACCCCTTAACCCATAACTTTCCGAGATATTTGCCAAAAAATACCAGCCTTCTACTTCTTCAACTATCTGGCTCGCACTACCTAAAGTGCCCTTATGCTGTCCAATGTTCGCTAACTTCGGAAGGCTTCCATTATATGCCATGTTTAAGCCTGTGTCTGAGATAGAGAGCGAATTTCGATACATCCTACGCTGCTTGCAGCGCTTCGCCACGACAACATCGCGGCTGCCATGGCGACGCAACGGCGTGGCGTGGCGCACATCTGCTGTCATTCTCGGGCTCACTCTCACGTGGGGTCACCACCAGTGCCGTGGTGTCTGTGGCATTGCATCGTACCATGGAATGCGAAATGTTAGTTGTTTGCATTCGTATGACTGCCCCGTAGTTAGACTGGTTAGGCCACACCTCGAATATGCCGCGAGCATTTGGGACCCTGCTCATAAAGATTTAACCAAAAAAATTACTAAAATACAAATAAAAGCAACACACTTCATTAAAAACTGCTACAAACGAACATATAGTGTTACACAACCGTTAGAGGGATTAAAGTGGGAGCCCCTAGAGACTCGGAGGCTGCACGCTAGGCTTATGCTGCTTGAGATATTTATAACTGGTATTTTTCTGAGCGACACAGAGATTATTATCATGACGCCTCACGACATTTCTAGGTCTGACAGATGCTATAAAACAAGAGAGATACTCTGCCGAACAGATAGGTACAAAAACTCGTTCTTTCCGTGCATAATAAGTGACCACAATAAAAATTAAGCTCCACTAAATACACTCCTATAATTCATGTCACCATTTCATCTAAAAAACTTACATTTTTACACGGGTGGTGACCTAACACCCCCTGCCACACGCCCATGCGGCGGCTCGCGGGGTAGTATGTAGATGTCCTTTGAAACGGCTTTGGATAGCATCCGGTCTGCTTGAAACTATATATGGCCATATTCATGGGACCTTAACATTGGTCGGGCTAATCATACATGGGACAATTGAGGAAATGAATTTGGAAGTAGCGTATGATTTTTGTTGTTTTTTCTAATTCTACTGGAATTTGGTTACTTTTTCTCTAATAAACTTTTTTTATCCAAAAATTGGGACGAATTTACCATGGCAAATTCGCCTCCCTTAGTTACACCAGCGCTCCTGGTTGGGGGAAACTGCATTTTGAGAATGGTTTTCTAAAATATAAAAAAGCAATGTCTACTGATGTTAGACTCAATTCACCTATTTCCATTTAGATAATTTGTGATTCAGCAAGAATCTTAATGAAGAGGAATGTATCGCACTCGCCTCTTGATTCAGTTTCTTAACTGCAGGTTTAGCGTATTTCTTTTCGTTTCGGAACGTTTTTGCAGCTTTACTGTCCATACCAGAGCTGTAATTCCTCAATAATATCACTAATTTTCAATCATTATTTCATACAATAAGTCTAAAAATATGAGAACAGATTTTTTAAGGTGGCATGAATATATATTATGGATTTAAATGTTTGTATTCGTTGCCTAGGTAATGTGTTGCCTCAATTTCCACATTTAGTTCACTCAGTCATTGGCGCCACTTAGAAAAAAGTCATCTCAGTCGAATCGTAAATAGCCCTTGTTAATTGTTGTTAACGTGAGACTGTGGTGAATATTCGATAACGATTGAAGAGATATATACTACTTGGCGCTGTGAATAATAGCTGACTATTTTTGAGACCTAACAGTTACTTTGTAAATGCTGGAGAGGAAATATCTAATACAGGAAGTGTGTAAGAGGCACATGAAACTTCCATCGAAAGTCTTTTCTCTTCTGTGTGGATCTTTTACTGTTAATTTACAGCTACATTTTTTTGGTTTATTACCTGTCGAGAGCCTAAGGAATCATAAGGTATGATCTAGATAGATTGATGTGGATGTTAATGTGTAATCTACTATCCATGTGTGGTCTTGGAGTAGTTTCAACAATCTCTCCTTTATTTGTCATTAAAATGATAGTTATTGGCGCAATTTCTCATCTATAGATGATATTGTCGCATCTTAGTTTTGAAATCCATAATACTTGTATCCGTCCTTTAATTCATTCCACTTTTTTATTAAAATTACATTACATTCCGTAGAACGATATTCACTAAGTGCTAATAAGTTAATTGTGCATTTGTGTAATTAAATTTGGAGAGGAATTGTATATAACTGTAGACTGAACAATATGAAATGAGTGTGTAATTACGTCCCGCCTGTAGAACTACATTTTTATTCACTGCATTATGATTACTGGTAAGTAAAACCGATGACGTGATTATTTACGATCTGTAGACTGTATTTACATCTGAACTGCCGTATTTCATCACTAGACGGCGACTCAATCGAAAAAGTTGTTTGTTTACGGAATTATGGGCAACAGTTTTTGACGACGAGTCGAGAGTCCATAATGTATATTCATGAAAGGTGGTTACAAAAATTCCAAATATGGGGAAATATTTTTTATGATAAGCGTTGTTATATCATTCATTTGCATGGAGTTTTTATTTTCCACAATGATATTATCAATCTACACCAAGCCAATTCTGTTGTAAAAACACTTATTCTATACTCGTCGTATCACCTATTCTCTCTCTAAGACGGTCAGAAAATCCCAGTCCTTATCTTACCTCTTCTGCGCGTTAGTTAACTCGAGCGCGATTATAATTTCACCAAGAAGTCAAGGAACTAACTCCTATTAAAAAAAATATATCTCGCCTACAAAATATTCCAAGATATCAGCTCTTATACCGCTCAACCTTCCGAGATACTTGCCAAAAAAATTCTAACCATTTTACATGGGAAATATATTCACTCGAGAGAGAAATTATGTAATAAAATGAGTAATTTTTAACGCCTAGATATCGTGAAAAATATAAAAGGATTATTTTTATGTTTTCTCAGCTTATTTAAAAATTAAATGGTGTATTGTCACCGCAGTATTTTTTCAGAATTACAAAAAAAACCATCAAGGAGTTTGAATCGTACTGCGTGAAAAAGTGAGTCAAGTTAAAGACTTATACTGATATTTTTATTGCTACAGCTGCTGAAACTTGAACGGACAATTCCAATATGGTATTTATTATGACTGGGGAAACACTTAGCTCCAATCACCTTATCCAGTTTTCTTCAGTAGAGCAGCCTTCAATAGTCTGTTATCTCTTTAACGCGCCTTCGAACTCCGTCTTTAGCCTCTTAGGAATCTCCCCCCAATAACCTGATTATTTCCTCAGACGTTTTTTACAACTTTTCTCTCGCCTTCCTCTCCACCCTGCTCATCCTTCCCGTCCTTCCTCACTGCTCGCATTTAAAATACCTATACTAATTCACGCTCTTCCTACTCTTTAGAATGAATGGGGTAAACTTTGTTTTTTTTTCCACAACGAATTAAATGGCTTACGACCATGGTTGTTGGATCAGTTGGACAAGGGTCACGGAAGTGATTTCTCCTTAGAAATGTTACATTGTGAAAGTAATGGCCCCCTGCTAGACGCTCTCGATCAAGTTGAAATTTTGAAATCTGTGAATGCTAATTGTGACGTTGTAAATGATCTATTGCATACTTCCCGCATTCCCCTCCTCAACCTCTCCCTCTCCCATTTAACCCCTCTCTCTACCTTCGCACACCCTTGGCTCACCCCCTTGGGAAGTCCCCACCCAACCCAACTCACCCTACTCAACCACTCCCACCCTCCACCTTCCTCCCCCCACACCTCTACAGTCCCCTCCCCACTCTCTCTAGTATATAAATTGTTGCACCAAATGTATCTTCACCTGATGATGGCGTTAATCGTCTAAATTATGGTCGTAAGTCATTAAAATTCATCGTGGAAAGACAAAGTTTACCCTATTCATTCAAAAAGAGAAGTTTACCTTTTTCATTCAAAATGTTTAGCAAATTCCACAAAGTACCGCCGGAAACCACCATCTCTCCCTACTCCGTCGAATATAAAATATTATAGCAACGCAAGGCTGAACTCCCCAGGGGAGCACACACGCAAACCTTAGTTCCAGGGGAATCGAGCTAGGATAGTGGTTATATTAACGGATTTCTGCCCATAGAATCCCGTTTAAAATGCCAAGAGAGTCGGACATTTTTTATTCGACTTCTAGGAGGAGGGTTGTGTTTGAAACCGCTCGGAATGATTCCGAGTGCGTAACTAAGGCGTCACGTGGTACAACAACGAATGGCTGGAGATTTTGGTTAGTTTTACCCACACGAATGGATAACTTGAGTATCCGATATATTGTTTATGCTGTCTGTTATCGCTATATTAAACTCCATTCAAAATATTCCCGCGAGAATTATTCGATGGGGAAGGCTGGATGAGATTTTTACGTGTGATTTGAATGCATTAAAATCTCGAACCCTTCGTGATTGTGTGCCTTGTGACTCCTCAGTTACGCGCTCAGAATCCTTCCGAGTGATTCAAACACCACTCCCCAGCGACCATTGGTTCCAACAAAAAGCAACACGGAATTATTGAATAGGAAAATCAACATTTTAGAGCTTCGTTTCGCTCCTATCCAATGCATAAATGAATTTTCACGAACGTCTGCGCTTCCGATTTCCGCAACGGTAGAATCATTTATTGGTTTCTAAACCAACTTTCAGAGCAACAAATCAGAGTACATTCCTAAGCACTATGACGCGAGGCACTTATTTCCAATTGCATTCATCATAAACGACCACAACTTACCTTCTTCGTCTCCCTTCACACAGAAGTTTACAAAATGTTTTCGCTGTCGCGACGTTAACAGCATTCCAACGAGACCTTATCGAGGGTACTTCAATACCTCGGTTCGTAGCGACGGGTTATCGACGATTTTCGCTATCTACCAACGGTGTTACCAATGAACGTCGGTAAATAGTACTTACAGAATATCAATTTTCGCTAAGGCGTCGTTGAGGAAGATAACGAACCGACAGATGTCGTTACCGTGTCTTAACGGGTTACAGAACAAGGGTACAGGGGAGTTGCTTTTGAAACCGTTCGGAATGATATCTCGAGTCCGTAACTAAGGCGTCGCGTGGTACAACAACGAATGGCTGGAGATTTTGGACCCACACAAATGGATAACTTACGAATCGATTATATTGTTTATGTTGCCTTCAGTCGCAATATTTTACTCCATTAGCAATATCCCGGGCGAAAAAATCAATCCAAAGGGCTCAGTGCGTTTTTTCCGAGTAGTTTATAAACAGCAAACTCTCAAAGCCTTCGTGATTGTACCAATTGACTGCTTAGTCACGCGCTCGCGTTGGATGGTCCTTTCTTGGCATTTTATTTTTGGACGGTGCTTCCACCGTGAAGGGAAACAAGTGTCATTTCATTCGTAGTGTAGATGTTCATAGGAAATTCACCTTTCTTACATGAACAAGAAATTTTGCCTTTCCTCGCTGTTTTTCTTACAAATTGTACTTGAATTACATGGTTCTCAATGAAGAAATGCAAGAAACACGGGGAAAATAGCACTTTTTTATCTAATGGGCATTTTCTCGGAAACTGTTTTAAGACGCTAAACTCCCGTAAAATTGAGTAATCGTCTCCGGCTTCACTTTGTGGAAGTGAGTGATAGCCATGACAAAACGAAGTTGTTTTTATCATGGGTCCCGTAAAATTGATTAAAAATACAAATGATTGCATCCTACCACATTATTTATTTTCAGTTACTGGCTCATTTCTGTATAATTTGGTTAAAATCGAGGGGTATGCAACTCTGCGAAATGGTCGCAAAATTGCTAGAAGTGGACAGAAATGGACAGAAGTGGATAGTTATGGACAGAAATGGTTATAAATGGACAGAAATGTATAGAAATTGTTAGAAATGGCTAGAAATGGATAGAAATGGACAGAAATGGATAGAAATGGACAGAAGTGGATAGTTATGGACAGAAATGGTTATAAATGGACAGAAATGTATAGAAATTGTTAGAAATGGCTAGAAATGGATAGAAATGGACAGAAATGGATAGATATGGACAGAAGTGGATAGTTATGGACAGAAATGGTTATAAATGGACAGAAATGTATAGAAATTGTTAGAAATGGCTAGAAATGGACAGAAATGGATAGAAATGGACAGAAGAGGATAGTTATGGACAGAAATGGTTAGAAATGGATAGACATTGTTAGAAATGGCTAGAAATGGATAGAAATGGACAGAAATGCTTATAAATGGCTATAAATGGACAGAAATGGATAGAAATGGACAGAAACGGATAGAAATGGATAGAAATGCGGTGTACATTTGTTTTTGAAGTTGCGTACCCCTCGGTTAAAATGTAGTAATACTATAGAAATGGCTCTTCATTCGGAGTTTGAGGCCGTGAATTGCCCATTAATAACATTTCTTCTTCCAAGGTGAATGTGTCCTCAGACAGGTTTCAATCACACTGCTCCCTCCATGCTCGTCTATCCTGTGCTGCCTCCCTCAGCTCTTCGTAACTCCTTCCATTCATAATATCCGTCATCATATTATTTCTTCGTCTCCCTCTTTTTCTCTTTCCCTCGATCTTTCCATTCTAATATTCTTTTCAGCAGGAAATCTTTCCTCAGGACGTTTCCCATCCAATGCGCCTACCTCTTTCAAATAGATCTTAATATATTCCTTTTCTCATTCATCCTTGCCAGCACTTCCTCGATTCTCACTTTATCACTCCGTTTTAATCTTCCCATTCTTCTCCATTGCAACATTTCAAAGCCCTCTTGGTATTCATCCGCTTTCCTCCTCATCGTCAATGGTTGAAGAATCATCGTAGATTCACCAATCATCGATTATTTATCCCCTCTATGAATACCAGCCTAATTATATAATTATAATTATTGCCGTTGAAGAACTCTTTATGCTATACTAAGGTTGGGTTAATAATATGCGAATCTTATACTAAATGCGAGAATCACCATGGTAATATGTATTTTTTTATTCTGTAGAGTAATAAAACTTATTTAGTAATTTTTTATCGCCTCTCGCGAATTTTGAAACTTTTTGTTTAATTTCCTCATGGATTGAATTGAATCCCTGGAGTATTTGTTTTTTAATTTAAAAATTTTATGTAACATTTTTTCCCCTGAGAAGTTTAGTCGCTGGAATAATGAATCTTTTTACTAATCATAATATCGTATTTCACCGCATAATCGTCGCAGATCTAATGCCAATTTTCTTCGCTAAAAAGTAGAGTGCGATCATTATGAGGGGAAAAAATAAAATTGCGCCGGTATTAGTTATACATACCTTGGTCATTTATTACGTACTTCATATGTAGTAATGCCTAATAGTAATGACTGCCTTTTGCGCCTGCTGCCTTTTTTCAATGCGCTAGCATAGTTATTTCGTTGAAAATGTAAAAAGATAAAAATTGAAATTTCATAAGACAAAAGTGTACCCAACTAGCCCCGGTCTCCATTACTCTGTAGTTTTGAATGGCAGGTAGATATTTATGCCAGGTAGAGTGCAAAAATTGAAAAAAATTTCCTTTTACAGCAAGTTTCCCGACGAACAGAATTAACATGCGACGATTATGCGATGAAAAGTTGTGAACCAATTTTTGGACTGAAAAAGTACGGAAGTGCGACGATTATGCGATGGCGACAATTATGCGGTGAAATACGGTATATGTGTTGCTGACGGTGTAATAACCTCGTGGATCGTCCAATTGTTAAGCAAGTATGTTGCCGATTCTTTTGCTTTCGATTTAAATGTAGCACCGATTTATATTGTTGGCGGTATGGTTATAAAAAAAACGTCCTGGTGATTAATGTACGTAAATTCTTCATTCACTGGACCGAAGCTCCCAAGATAATCAATCTTTTCTTAATTTAAATTATACTTCCCCTCCATTTCCATCCTGGATAACCGCTAAAAAAATCTGACAGTTAACGCCTATTTACTTAATTACTTAATCTTACTTACTCTTACTCCCAGGGACATTTATATCCAAGTTGATATTTAGCCGCACCAACATATCCCCTCCAGCTCTTTCGGTCCATTGCATCCTCCTCTACAGCTCCAACATTCTCCAAATCTAACTTTACTTGGTTCCACCTCTCTTTGTCGTGGTCTTCCCCGGGGTCGTCTGCCTTCTGAATATATATCTGAATATATATCAAAGACCTCACTACCACCATATCTCATTGCAAATACCATCTTTATGAAGACGACTTGCAGATTTATCTCGAATCCCACCCAAAGGAAATAGAAAATGCTGTTGAATTGATCAATAAAGATATCCAATATATCTGTAAATGGTTAGCTGTTGATCGGCTGAAGTTGAATCCTGACAAGACTAAGTCAATAATATTCCTATCTGAACTTCATCTCAATGAGTGGCCCTCCCAAAATAAGAGTACGGAATATCCTTATAGATTACTCTACTTCAGTGAAAAGTCTCGGGGTTCATTTAAATAACACCTTGAGCTGGCGGGAGCACGTTAAAGCTATATCTAACAATGCGTATAAGACTATGTACCAATTGAAGCACTTCAGGCATCTGCTCCCAATTTCACTTCGCCAGAAGCTGGTTCAAACTCTGGTATTCCCATATTTTGACTATTGTTCAATCATTTTCTCAGATGTCAACTCAGAAGTGTGCATTAAGCTGCAGCGTATTCAAAACTCCTGTCTGCGTTTTGTTTTCAACATCCGCTATGATGAACACGTCACGCCTTATTACGAAAAAATTAAATGGCTGAAATTGGATAAACGCCGAAAAATGCAAAAGGCTTTATACGTGTTCAAGGTCCTGAAATCCAAAAACCCCACCTATTTGTATGAAAATTTTATATGTAATGTAGATACAGGAAAAAGATCAACTCGTGTCTTTGAGTTATTCTTAGTCCCTAAATTCCATACCTTATTATTTGAGCACTCCTTCCCAATTTCCTCCTGCAAGTTATGGAATTGTCTACCTGTAAATGTTAAAACCTCTATGACAATTTCGATGTTCAAGAGAAACATGACTGATTACCTATGTAAAATTGCTTAGTTTTTTGTAATCTTTTATGTTATGGCATGTATTTATTTCTTTTCTATGTTCCAGGGAACTTAAAGTCCCAGAACAATAAAGACTATTTTCTATTCTATTCTATTCTGGGTTTACCCTCATGACCTCCTTCATCACACATCCGTTCTCTCTTTTCTGCAGACCATCTCATTCTTCTGCATTTCATCTCACTTATGGTGTCTGCATTCTTGTAAAGGTCCCTTATTTCCTTATTGTACTTTCTTCTCCACCTTCCTCGTTCATTTGTTGGCCCGTAGATCATTCTTAACATCTTGTTTTCAAATGCAATCAATTTTTTCTCCTCTCTCTTATTAAGTTTCCACGTTTCGGATCCATAGAGCAGTACTGGGCAGATAATTGTTTTGTACAGTCTAGTTTTTGTTTTATCTGACAGGGATTTCGAAGCTAGAAGTTTGTGGCATGCATATGGGAATCTATTGGCTAGATTTAATCTGTTTTGTGTCTCTAATTCTTCTCTATTGTCCTAACGCATATTTTTCCGTAGCAATTCTTCTCATTAAGCTTCATGTCCCGTATCTTTTTTTCCCTCTTCTCCAGAGTTTTCTGGGATCTTTGCTGCATCCAAGTGAGAGAGCGGCATCGACGGTGGCTGGTTCGCCGGGTGCTGCGAGGTGAAGATGAGCGGTCCACGGAGAGCGTGGAGGCTGAGGAACATCCTTAGAAGGTGCGTCTCTATGGCGATTCACTGATAACCTCCTCAAAGTGCCTTTCTACATTCTTTAAGCCTGAATCATACGATCATTTTTTCCATCCTTTTTAAGGGATAGCTCCAATGATAGCTCGAAAATGATCGCTCGAAAATGATCGTGTGACGCGAACAGAGTCAGGGATGGCTACAGTGATAGGGATCCCTATCGCTTTTTCCATCACGGGGCAAGTCCATTTTTCCGTCCCTGGAGGCATCGCTGACTCCACCAATTAGCCAATCAGAGCTCTTAGCCGCAAATTCAATGGAATGAGAGTAGTAAAATATAGAAATGATGCGAAAAGGGACGGAAAAAATGATGGAAAAAGGGACGGCCAAAATGACCGTGTGATTCAGAAAATGAGAGCTCGAGCTATCATTGTCACGGTCCCTGAAAAGCTATCATTGGAGCTCTATCCCTTAAAAGGGACGGAGAAAAATGATCGTGTGATTCAGGCTTTAGAGATATCTACATATGTGGCAGTGAATGATGACATTCCGGCTCAAAATTTAAGTTTAACGTTAGCGGTGAAAGATTTGAATACCAATGCTTCCGATTGAATTATCCTCGTTTTCTCCAAATTAAGCAATCGGCATCCGTTTTCATAATATCTTGGTTATGCGGAAAATCACCATGGAAATAACCTACTTTCAAATCTGTGAAAGTGATGGTTTCCCATTTAACTTTGCGGTTATAATATATGAGAGAAAATTTATGAAGTACCACTTTTGTTGAAATTTTAGGTCAAGATTTCGAATTACAATAGACTTGACAAATCCTTGATAGTAACCTCAGAAGTCCATACTCTGTCGGTGAGATTTTGTTAAACGTATAATAGGAAGATCCTCGGATGAAAAAGTCAAAGAGATATGCTACTTCGCTCTGGTTAGGCCACACCTCGAATACGCCGCGTCCATTTGGGACCCTGGTCATAAAGGTTTTACCAAAAAAAATATTAAATACAAAGCAAAGCAGCACGCTTCATTAATAACTGCTACGAGCGTACATATAGTGTCTCACAACTTTTAGAGGGATTAAGATGGGAGCCCCTAGAGACTCAAGAGACTGCACTCTAGGCTCAGGTTTCTTGAGAAATTCAGAACTGATTTTTTTCAGAGTGACGTAGAGAATATGATCATGACTCCTCACTATATCTCTAGGTCAGACAGATGCGATAAAATAAGAGAGACACACTGCCGAATATATAGGTACAAAAACTCGTTCTTTCCGCGCACAACAAGCGACCACAATAAAAATTGAGCTCCAATAAATACACTCCTACAAAGATGTCACCTCTTCATCTCTCAAAAAACTTACATCTTTACACGGCTGGTGACCTAACACTCCCTGCCACACGCCCATGCGGCGGCTCGCAGGGTATTGTGTAGATGTAGATGTATATCATCAGATTAACTGGTATATGTGCAGGTTGGTGAATGCTAAGATTCCGGCTCAAACTTCCAAAATGGCCTTTGCAGGAAAATGTTTGAACTATAAGCCTTGGTAATGGAACAGCATGGTATTAGACGACTGTTGTCTAATATTTAATCTTGGAATCAAAGATAAAACTGTGTATTTTCCACACTTTCCACACAGAAGTGTGGAAAATACAAAGTGTTATCTTTGATTAATATGAATTTCCACGAAGTAAACCCGTCAAAGATTGATCTAATTTAATCTTGCAGTTTTTGACGCATCTGGGAACACTCTTCTCTAATTGTGGTCTTAGTGCTTGAGATATTACACTGAAAAACCAGACACTCCGACTGTTTTGAGGGTAAACGTAGACATTGTGTGTGATTTTTCCTGCCACTTTAAATTATTGCAGTAAACGTCTTGCACTATCGGTGTTCAGGTCTTTTACTGGAATAACAGCATTAGTAAATGACCTATATCTAACGATGGTGTTTGGTGGAAAAATTCAAGTTAGCCCTCGCGCCTTGGTGACTTTGGTTTCCTGTGAGTTGAAAACACGTCAGAAGACAAACTGGACGTCGCTGCCATTTCAGACGCTTTCGGTGAATTGATAGCGAAGGATATGATTTCGTAGGCGCCCCTTAAGGCGACGCATCACACCCGCTCGACAGGTCGGATTTGTGATGATTTCCGACCCCAGATTTTTTGTTTAAGTCTTACGTCATCAACTTGAAATTTTTATAGTATAAAGAATAGACCTTTGCCAAGGGAGGTTCGTATCTGAAACATGAAAATTTTATCCCGGAGCATAAATAAACCATTAGGAAAACGGCCAGTTGTAGGGTATATTTTTATAAAAACTATTATTATTATTGAAATACCTAAAACTAATGGAGATGTATCAATCCCTCCTCTATCGGAATGCTAAGTAACAGCCGTCACGGTTGTAAGATAGAATCTGTAATTGGTATATTTCGACAAGCTACCTGAATGGTTTTCGGGCATAAAATGCTCGGACGGTGTTGCAATTAGTTCAGTCTTCTTTCACAGATCTTATATAAGCGCTACCTGTACTTACGCGCCGGAGACTTGGCTACAACTTACCGAAGACTGTTGCCTTGTGCAAGAGTTAACCTGGAGTCAGAGACTCCTGACACCAAAACGCCTCGATCGGGTGCGAGTGACAACATCTTGTGGATTTTCGACTGAACTTTTCCTTACCAAAGGGTATGATGCGTCCTCTTAAACCCCATGGAAGTTGTTCCTCCGCTTTCAGAGGCGCGGAGCTCTCGTATTTTATGCTTGCTGCATGGCAAACTGCTCACAGTTGACAGATATTGTAACAGAATTTAAATGATTGGGGCTCAGCCTCCCTGAGTCCGCGTCCACCAGCTGGATCCAAGCGAGAGTCCTTGTTAAGAAGAGAAAGTATGTGTAAGTATTCAGGCGGCGCACGTGGTCGAACCGGCTTCGACTCCCTGGGGATCCACGCCGCGACAGGATGAAAGATGACGGGGAACGACGAGACGTCGTCTCGGAAGCCACAAAAAATAAACAAGGCCCGGCCGATGAAGCTTTGTTACTTATCCACCGCACTTTCAAGACGCACTGTATCCAACTAAGACGCCGTGTCCAACCGGAAAGTAATTATTCCATTATGCCTATTAGGCATTGAAAAGGGACGTCGTGTGCATTGAATGGGTGGGTGATGGAAGGACATAATTTTTTTGTCGTTTGTATATTTAATTTCGCATTATCATTCCTGCATATAAGGCATGGACTGTGGATCAGTCTTAAGGAAATGAAGGTCGCGAAATTTTCAAAAGTAGAATGGCTATACTGATATAGCATAAGTGGAGGCATCTAAAAAAGCATGTGAATTAGTCCATTTGTCTAGGACATGAATATACACAATGGATTCAAATGTTTGGAATTGTTGCCTAGGCTACGCGTTGCCTAAATCTCCACTTTTAGTTCACCCAGTCTTTGGCGCTTCTTAGAAAAAAGTCTTTTCAGTCGATTCGTAAATGGCCGTTGTTGATTGTTGTTAATTAATGTTAATTAATGTTGTTGTGATATACACAAATGAAGAGCATGAAATTCGATGAATGTAACCTCATTTTAAGCCACAATTTCATCTTTCTATTTATACCAAAATATTATCCACTCATCGCAATACTTGTCGACATGTAGGTTATTTTGGAAAAATTAAGCTTTGCAAATTCACACCAATTCATTGGAACGACCAGTTCGTAGCTTAGTTACATCCATGAATATATATTATGGATTAAAATGTTTGGAATCGTTGCCTAGGTAATATGTTGCCTCAATTTCCACAATTAGTTCTCTCAGTCCATGGCGCCACTTAGAAAAAAGTCTTCTCAGTTGAATCGCAAATAGCCTTTGTTAATTGTCGTTAACGTGAGACCGTAGTGAATATTCAGTAACGATTGAAGAGATATGAACTAATTTATGCTGTGAATAATAGCAGACTATTTTTGAGACCTAACAGTTACTTTCTAAACACTAGAGAGGAACTATCCACTACTGGTAGTGTGTAAGAGGCAAATGAAACTTCCATCGAAAGTCTTTTCTCAGCTGTGTGGATCTTTTACCGTTAATTTAAAGCTGCATTTTTTTTTGGTTTATTACCTGTTAAGAGAGAGAGTATAAGAGATATGAATTACTTGATGCTGTGCTAAGTCACAAAGTGCTGAGAAGTTAATTGTAAATTTGTGTAATTAAATTTGGAGAGGAATTAAATATATCTCTAGACCGAACAATATTTAAAAATAGTGTAATTACGGCCTGGGGGAATCGCTACATTTTTTTACCCTCTGCATTGTGATTACTGGTAAGTAAAACCGGTAAGACGTGATTAATTACGATCTGTAGCCTGTATTTACATTTGAACTGCCGTCTTTTACCAATAGCCGGCGCCACAATCGACAAATTTGGTTGTTTACGGAATTCTAGGCAACAGTTTTTGGCGACGAGTCAGCAATTCAAATGTATATCAATGGTCTAGGATGGGATGAGAATGGGTTTGACAATAGGACATAAAGCATAGTTAAGGTACCATTCTCGATGATGAAGGACATTGGTTAAGTTAAATGGAAAAAAGACTGGGAGAAATTTTTTTTAAATTTTCTATGCAGCTTGGTGTAAAATTTATCATTTCTGTCTAAAGTTTGGCTTTAGTTGTAGTAATTTCTTCGACGTGTGGCGTTCAATTGCTGATTAATTGCATCTCAGAAGCTATGAGATGCGCTTGGATGGCAGGCTTATGAGAAGTAATGGTGAAGTTTATTGGAGAGAGTAATAAGAGTAGCGCCGAAAGCTAGTAAGGGAGTGTGAGACATGGAAGATAAGAATAAATATGAGTATAGATGCCAGGGAATACGGATAATATGTGTTCTGTATTAAAGCGATACACCGATAGAAGGAAGAACGCTGAGTAAGGAATAGGTGGGGGGTGGAAGTAAAAAGAAATTTTGTACGTCAATAAGGCGAAAGGGACGGGGTTAAGTATTCCAGAGGAATTGATTGGTTGGGAAATAGAAAATTTTGTAAAGTCATCATCGATACCATCAGGCATTTAATCCTGATCATCATCAGTCGTTTAATCCTAAAGTTAGTTGACTGCAGCCCTCCACCCTTCCAGCTTTAATGTGTAACGTCATGATGTTAATCATTAAAAATTTAATTAAAAAAGTGATCGCATTGATTTTACATAATGTTCTAGGATTCGTTAATCTTAGTTGTTCTTTATTGTGTTGATGGTTGTTTCATTTCGTTTAGTTATTAACTATAATTTTATTGATGATTTATAAGAAATGCTGTTCTGTTGATTGTTGAATGAAAGTCTTCATCCAAGTTATTTTTCTTAGAAGAGAGAGAGAGAGAGCAGACAGTTATCTGGGCTGAAATATTTGAAACTATGACAGGAAAACAATGTCATCAAGTATAATTTAAATATACCAATTAAAACTTTTCATCTTAAAAAAATATTCGTTAGTGGCCTATTATTAATGTAGGACGCACGGTTGAATAAGGCCGAAACGTGGAGTAAGAGGAAAGAGAATAGGCTTCAGACGTTTTAGCATTGGGAATGGAGGAGAACGGATTAAGTGCGGTATATGGTGAGGAAGACTTAAGGTAGTGCGAGGAAGATATATCCCTAGTCATAATAGAGACCATATTCGATATATACGTTTTAATTTCACCAGCTGTGAGATACACGAATTAAATATTGCATATTAATGGTGCTATAATATAGTTTTACATGACAGAATTTGTAAGTAATTAAATGAAAACATCTAAATGAGTCTTTAACTTGACTCATTTTTTTCACGCGGTACATTTGAAACTCCATCAAAACGAGAGGTTTATTGTAATCCCGAAGAATTTACCGCGGTGCCAATACGATTAATTTTCAAAAAAGGTTGAGAAAACACACAAACTACACACTGTTGATTGTTTTACAAAATCTAAGAGTAGGAGATGCCTCATTTTTAATATAAGGTCTCTCTAGAGTGCATACATGTACCATTTCCCACGTAAAAGGCCTGGTATTTTCAGGCAAATATCTCCGAAAGTAATGTGGTAAGGGGTTGATTTTTTTTGTGTCATTAGAAGGGTGAGATATTTTTCTTTAAAATGAGACCAAATCGATTCATCGATTTCTAGGTAATATGATATTTCGCTCAAACTACCTTAAGAGTAAGCTTTAGTTATTGTTGAAGACGAAAGGAAACTGCTTGAAGTGTTTGCGGTTAGGATACGAATTGTCCTAACATAAAAAATAAATTAATTTATGAGGCAATAAATGCAGAAGATTGTTCAATGAATTTTTTTTCTCGGGAGACAAAGAGGACTGAGAAACAGCTGGGCTGAAAGATTTGAAACTTGGGAAGGCCAACGATGTCATTAAAATTATACAAATTTAGCATTTATTATAGATAAATTAAAACATGCCATCTTCCAAAAATAGTTTTCGGTGGCTTATTAATGATGAAGGACGATGATTCTCGTCCCTCATTTGAATTGCAAATGATCCCAATTGGAGAAGGGGAAGCGTCTTATGTTCTATTTATCCCTTTTGCTTTGTTCGTGTCCCCGGCGCATATTTCTCCAATTCCTCACTTTCTGTCTCTCCCTCGGAGGGAATCTACTGTCCACCGCCATTACGGACAGCGGCGAATCAGAATCCTTCCGAAAAAAGAAACGCGGGGAGCGGGGGATTATTGAGAGGGAACGAAACCCGTCCGCCGCCGCCGCTTCCCTTCAGTCTTTTGTTTTTTTCCCCCGCCGCTTCGTTTTTGTCCGTCCGTCCGGCCGCCGCTCCGCTCTCCGCATTTCAATTGTTTCGCCCCCATCCCTCCTTCCTCCCATCTTTCGTCGTCTGATGGTTGGCGAGTGCGGTGGGGGGGTGGGGGAGGAAGGGGGAGAAACAAACCAAGGACAACGGCGGCGAAGGAGAACGATACGGTGGACCAAACACAAGACTCCCCGCTCGCTCACTCACTCGGCAACCAGTCGACTCCTCTCCATTTCCCCGCGGGATGCTGTCTCGTTGGCCGCTGCATCTGCGTCTATCAACCCGCTTGGATTTGCGGCTGAGTGTGGCGGAGGGTGTTCAGTCGATCTCCAGCGGTAGGCTTTTAGGGAGGGCAAACCTACCACTACTTCAGTCATTAAATATTTAAGGTTTTCACGATGAATTTGTAGAGCGAAGTTTTCTCGGGTTTCACATGGGGTAATTGTGTTGAAAACTATAAACATTTCGACGGCAGAACAAGCCATCGTCATTAGGATAATGAGATAATCATTATCGGGCCTTTCAATACCATTACTCGGTATGAAACCCGAAATATAATCTTTCTATCCTGATGACATAATTATCCCAATATAAATTATATGAGATAATTATCTCATTATCTTAATAACAATGACTGATTCTGTTGACGTTGCTAGTTTTCAACAGCATTACACGGTGTACATACATACCAAACACGCCGTTTCCCTCCGAGAAGTCACTAAGTTTCACTCACAAATACATATTTGTACACCTAATTCTGCTTCAATAATTTCCTCCATACTGACCTATCCTTGCAAACCTCTTTTACCTCATTTACCCCCATACACTGCTTCATACACCCTCCTGTTTTTAAGTCTCCTAATATTCCTCCTCCTAAGAATTTCCTCAACCACAACTTTCTCGGCCTACCTCTACCTCTCGCACCATTCATTTCACTCTTATATATCTGTTTCGTTATTCGACTCTCATCCCTTCTCTCAACATGACAATGTAACGAAGCACACTCCTTTCATATATGTCCATTACTGGAGCATCTAACCCACATTCATTTATTACCCACTCATTCCTGATCCTATCCATCCCACTCTTGCCGCAAACACTCTTCAGATAACTAGTATCCACGGCTTTTAGTCTACTGATATGTCTATCCTAACATACCCATATTTCACTACAATACAACAAAGTGGGGAGAAGTACACTTTTGTACACGGCGATTTTCGCTTCCTTAGACAGGCCCTCATTCCTTGATATGCTCCACATGCTACCTACCACTTTCATTCCAGCATTCGCACGTCTGTTTATCTTCTCATCCTCTGTCCATCTTTCGTAAATGTCTTACCTAAGTACACAAAATAATCCACTTGTCCAATTACTTCACCAGTTCCCCTCTTCATACCGGTATTCTCCTTATCAAAAACTACTACTTTAGTCTTGCACGCATTTTAAAGAATGGAATTGAGGGTAATTGTGTTGAAAACTATAAACATTTCGACGGCAGAATAAGCCATCATCAGGATAATGAGATAATCATTTCATTATCCTGATGAGAGAATTATCCCAATATTAATTATATGAGTTCATTATCGCATTATCTTTATGACAATGACTGATTCTGATGACGTTGCTAATTTTCAACTGCATTACCCGGTGTAAAACCAAAGAATTCTTCATTCTACTACTCTAATAATTTTCTGCATCAAGGACCGATATTCATCAAATATGCGGGGCTTGGAGAATACTCTTCAATGTGTATAAATGGATGATATCAACTGCTGAACAAAGACGCTATATTGGAGGTAATGGCTCGAAATCACGGTCAAAACGCCGAAGTGACGTGTACGAGGACCCCTTAGTCATCAGGAATGGTAAAGAAGAATTGGGCTATACTTTTTATATTCCATGTAAGTCTGTGAGGGCCACTCGCACAATATCTGTTCACTGCGTTAGCTACACTTAGATTCACGGTCAACGGAATTGTTTTTCTCCAGCGTGATTGTATGTATAGACGTAGTCAATAGCGCCTTTGCAAGATATTGAAAACCGGCCAATTATGCAGGCTAGCAATGACTGTGATAAGACAGTTGCATCACACGAGACGATATTCCACGCAAAAGTTCGTAAGAGTCTTATCTGACTCCCATGCGAGTTATCTTGTGGCCTCCTCCTTTACGCATACAACAATGTTAGATGGACAATATTTATTCCACTAAATTTTCCAACAAATAACTTTGAAAATGAATTTTCATTTGGTGGAATATAGGCACCCCTTTGGTAAACAACCAGTGTTGGAGTTGCCATCATATAAAGTTATCCTAACGAAAAAAAGAGAAAAAAACAGCTGGCTGGTTCGGCAAAAACCGAACATCACAACATTGATTATTATAAAATCAGGAAACGGTGTTTTAAAATCGTGTGTTCATTACAAGAACAAGGCAATGGGAAGGCGAACAGCAAAAGAAAAAAACATTAATTACCAATGGTCATGGATCAGAGTATTAACATATACACAAATTTACAAATTATACATTATTCACCTCACTTTGTAGTCCAGTATTTAGAAATATTTTTCAGTATTGTCTATAGAAAATAACCATGTTTTCAAGTCTCGTAGAAACAATTTAACATGCTTTGCAGAGGCAACGTGGAATGGTAGGCGATTAAGTATTGTAGTTGCACTATACAAGTAAGATCTTCTAAAAGCTTCAGTATAAGGTTTTGGAACAGGTACTCTATTCCGTGATGCAGTGATATTGGCACAATTTGAAACTAAAACCACCAATACGGACTGATTGTGCGAGATTGGACTAGTTGGCCTCGAAAGAAGAAGACCAAGATGAAATCAATAATTCCATAAGTCCAAAGTTGATCAACTAATTGGACGAAAGAGGTCCGTCGTTTTTGCTGTTTTGTGAGCTTGATTTTTCTCTGCGGGCAAAATGAAGAACACTTTACAATTTCCACAAAATGTTCGAGCTTTATCAAGAGGTATAAATAAATGTAATGATACGTATGACCTTAAAACTAATTTTTTTAAGACTGAACTTTAAGAAGTTAAACATCCACATTTAAGGCTTTTACTTGGCGTATTTTTTCACGTAATACGCTGGAAACGCATTCGCATCGATTGTTTTTTTTGTTTGATTTAATGAAAAGAACGACGGTGAATAAAAAAACGTAGTCTTGAATTATACTGAGACATCCATTCCGAGTTGTGACGCACATAACGATATGTGCGTCGCAACTTGCTGGTTTAAAAAAAATCATCTCTCTCTCCATCTCTGCCGACTTTTCGATGCAAAAGGCACGTGATATTCGATTCTCATAATCGTCAGGGCATGATTGAGATGGGGGACTCGTGTATCGAAACGTAGGCAGAGAGGGAGATTTAATGCTTTCCCGGCGATTACTTGGAATGTATAGCTCTTGGGTTTCCAACCGGGTGATGGTGGTTTTTGTTGCCGACGTTTCGAAGGCGTAGTCTGCCATCGTCCTCAGGGTGATAATTTTGGCCAGGAGGGTGTCACTTTATATATGCTCTCTGGAAGGGCTAGCTTGCTTATGATTGGCCCTCTTTTCCTGCTCTTTTTCTTATGAGACTCGTGATTGGTTTCCACGCATTGCTGATCTGAAAACCTCTGTCTCTGTTGATGTTGTCTCTGTGGTTGTTGATTTCCACAGCCTCCTTCACAATCCGGTCCTAATAACTCGGAGCGCGGTGAAGGATCTCGATCCCTTTGAAATTGATCCTGTGTCCATTCTCGAGGCTATATACCGCTACTGCGGATTTTTCAGGGTGGAAGAAGCAAGCTATCCTATCCACAGAGCATTTACAAAGTGACACCCTCTTGCCCAAAATTATCACCTTGAGGACGATGACAGACTACCAAATACCACCATCACCCGGTTGGAAACCCGAGAGCTATACATTTCAGAGATGGAGAGTTTAATTTGGTGGAAAACAGAATAGTCATCTTAAAAGAGCGAATTATCTAATATTTTGGCTTCATTGGAAAGATTGCTTGACTATGAGGGAAAATTCATTTCATATATATTTTTATCGTGCTCAAACCAACTTAAATCATCTCAACGAGTGACCTAATTTGGTTTATTAAATTTCTCTCCTATAATAGTATTCGAACCCGGGCCTTCTGGAAGGGATCTCGTTATTGAAACCATCTCACTGACACCATTCTCGGGGAGATCCATGCGGTGTGGGGCGTACGCTTGCCAGATTGGCAGGTTTGTCGCAGATTGGGAGACTTGTGCTCTCAATGTGCGATCAAATTTCAAGAATGGACACCAATCGCCGTTTTGGGTATTTCAAGACCGGCTTGTTAGATTTGTTTGGATGATAGTAGTATATGGCGGTTGGAAACAAAGTGGCTCTTGAGATTTTTAATGCATATAATGAAAATCGGACGGGAACGGGTGTTTTTAGTAAATTTTCCAAACCAATCTCGAAGTTGTCCCTCTTGTAATATGACTTCTCAATATAATTTTTTATTCGTTCAGGGACATGAGTGGCTGAGATGAAATGTAATCATTGGGTTGAGTGATTGAGAATTTTAACTCCCATCAATTTAAAGAAAAAAGCGATTCGTCCATTCTCAACGATGATTTTTAACTCAGAATCTGAAAATATACGGAGTCAAACTAAAGTACACTTCTTTCGAGAGAGCTTTCGAGAAAGAGAGCTTCGAAGAGCCAAAACAAAATTCTGCGATTTTGGGCGAATCCGTGAAAGGTAGTATAGATGAGTTTAAAGCCCTTATCCCACGATACTTGAACCAGTACAAGTTTGAGGATACTCGCTTTCATGGTAGGTATCCAGTTTCGTGCGATAATGTACCAGCATGCTAGCTAACATGTATAATCACTATCATACTGGCCGAGAACTTCATTTTCAATTTCACGTCTTTTAGTTGTAAGTATGAATCCGCTCAAATTGATATTGTGACGTTCCTCCCGGGAGGGCTCAACTGTGATCGTCGATAATGGGCGCCAGTTCGGGATTTGGATCCCGCCCGCACTCGGAAGAGGGAAAGGTTTGAAGGATGAAATAGATTAAATAAAAATTAAGGAATTCACTCCATGTAGGCAGTGTCAGTCAACCACTTGTTGACTCGAACACCTGTTCATCATCGAGAATGGGGTCGGATAGGAAATAGGAATAGGAACAACCTCCACAAAACAGAAAATACTGACTGCCTATACAAAGGGAAGTCTAAACCTAAGGAAAGCCAGAAGACCAGACTGGTTAGCGAAACCGCTCGCAGCGGAGCTCACGGACGATCTGATTCCCTGCCCCTCAGCCCGAGCCGTAGCTCATACCTCCCCTCTCTACCAACAGCGGTCTCCGCGGCTGTTTAGGTAAACGTAAAAGAAAAAAGAAATGCAGTGGGCGTACTTGAACGCCAGCATTTAAACGTTACATTATCAAGTTAAACAGTGGGTACGTCCTGGGTTTTATCAACTATTTCATTTGCCTTGCCGCGGTACTAGTTAGGTACCACCCGCTACTAGCTACCCAGTACGGCCTAATAGCTGTCCACCAAGGTAATATCAAACATCACTTGATGAAATGTCAGGGCAAATGTTTTGATTTCTGGCTGTGATTGATATTATTTTCATTGAAAACTATGGTTGATATTAGCGTTTATATATTAAAAATTCACTATTGTATCAAAATAAAGCAATTAGGGCAAGGAAAATGCAAGAAATAGCAAATGACGTTGATCATGTTAGACCTGGCGTAACACCATGTGACGTGTAAAAGAAATTCGTTGCGGGCGCAATTCGAAGTTGAAAGCCAAAATGTTCAGTTGTCCGTGAAAAGTGGACGTTCAACAGATAAGGTAAATAAATAACATCAGTATGTAATTGTATGATAACATGTTAGTATTCAGAAGAGCAGTTGCAAAGTTGTGCAGGTTTATTTACCATCGTTATGGTATTATGACAAACTTCTCTTCTTTCAGATCAGATCCAAACACTCAAATTTGAAGTACAACTCACGATCCTCGCGATTTTAAAAATAAGTTTTATACTTTTGCCATTTGAATTAATGATTTTATTGCGTCTTTGAGTAATTTATATGATTTTATTATATTTTAGGTTTTTAGCAATTTTTAAATGTTTTTGACTGATCAATGTTGTGAATATATTTGCTAATTAATAACAACACCTGCTGACAAGCCATAGGCTTAGCAGGACTATACTTGTAATTATATTGAGAATAAATTGATATATCTTATAATTGAAATAAAAAACACCCCTTTACTTATACAAAACATATTTTAGACTGTATATATTAATTCCCTCTAAGTGATAGAAAAGTAGTCATACAAAAATATTCGTTTTGTATTTACTTGAACCAACACTTCACCGACGTTGTCTGCAACCCAACATCCCCAGTACATTGTATCACCCAATACCTCCGAAAAAATGAAGATAGAAATTTCCGAGTTGTACCAGGTATGCTATGGATGCGAAGTCCAACGTTAGTGGTCAATATTTCTATCATTATCAGTTCTCCCCTTATCTCACTCTGCAGCATGTGATCCAGCTCCATGGTACGTCTTGCCCTCTTCCTATCTGAAAATATTCAAACATGGTGGGTGTGTTTTTTTTGAAGAAATTGCCATGAGAAAAATTCGGCCTGGACCGGGAATCGAACCACGGACCTTCGGTTTGCCGGACCAATGCGCAGACAAGGCTTCTACTATCCATGCTTCCTAATTCCCATGGCAATTTTGGCGGATACAAGGCAACCAGATCTTAGGCCCTTGCGGTCCATCAAAGATGGCAACGCAAAGGAGAAGAGGGCTTCAAAGAAGCCACAACCAAGAGACAGTATCCTTCACCAGCACTTATGCCTTGCTTGGCCATTTGAAAATATTCAAACATGGCGGGTGAATATTTTTGAAGAAATTGCCATGAGAAAAACCTTGCCTTGTATCCACCAACATTGCCATGGGAATTTGGAAGCCTGTGTAGCGTAGTGGTCTGCGCATTGGTCCGGCAAACCAAAGGTCCGTGGTTCGATTCCCGGTCAAGGCCGAATTTCTCTCGTGGCAATCTCTTCCCATCTATTCCCTTGTCTACGTTCTCCCACGTCTCTATTTGTCTCAAATCTTATTCACCATTCTCGCCATCTCACGACAGTAATAGCGGCAAAAAGTCACCTTCTCTCGAGAAAAGTGTCCATTTGTAAACTATCTAAATGATCAACAATCCAACCCTTATGAAAGCACAAGTTCAATGATCTTGTGATACCTTCTGGCACCTATTAAAGCATGTTAGGGTTCGTCCTCATCATCTAATAGCACCCAGATTACAAGGTTTTGTACTGGATCAAGTATTGTGTGATACTGGCTAAAGAATGAAGAAAGGACGTGGGTTGTATGATCCAGTAATGAACGCATATGAATGTGGTGTTTTTCGTAGAGTTGGTTATTTCGAGAGAATCGATGAGAGTCAAATGACTAAACAGGCGAGAGACAGCAGAGATAGGTAGAATTAACGGTGTGAGAAGAAGAGGCGAAAGTCATGGGTGAATATGGTAGAAGAGCCTCTAAAGTGGTGGAATACCAGGAGTTTAAAAATAGAAGGGCGTGTGTGAAGCACTGCATGAGTGTAAAGCCTGAATCACCCGATACTTTACCTTGCACGAATCCGAATATCCTAGCTAGGTCAAGTATCGTGTGATACAGGCCAAGTATACTGGAAATCCTGCATGATCGCTGGCTGGTATCCTTGTTTTCGTAATTGGTGCGGTACTAGTTTGATACTTGCTCCGAGTAGGACCTAGTAGCCGCCTACCAATCACCTTTGCTCTTTGCAATGCGGTCGTCAATTTTTTATGTCAGCGCCTCTATAGTCCCTCGTGACAATTACAATTTCACGCGATCAAATAAACAACTCAAACCTCACAACAATACACAATGGCTTGGGTAACTGAGACAATTGAGGTTGAGGAGCTGCAGCGGCTAAAAGCCGTCGTCTTCGTTCGAAATCATCCATTTCGGTCTTCAAACTCCTTCCGCGACTGTACTAGATCAAAGATTTACTAAACAGACCTTGCGCAAGTTCAAGTATCGTGTGATAGCTCCCAGGAAGATATCAAGCATGCTAGGTTTCATACTAGAAATCCAGTACTCGCTAGCATTCTCAGACTTGTACAAGGGCAAGTATCGTGTGATTCAGGCTTAAGGGAAGCGAAAGCGGTCTTTGAGGATATTGTGGTAGGGAGGATATTATTAAGAGGGAGCCCGTTTTCTTACGCTAATCGGCTACATTTAAGGTAGTTTGAGCGAGATATAATAACGGCTAAAATTCAATTAATTTAGTCTAATTTTAAATAAAAATATCTCATCTTTCTAATGACATCAAAATATTAATCCAATACCGAACTTCTTTTTGAGATATTTGTCGACAAACACCAGCCATTTTTCTAGGGAAATAGTACGTTTATGAGCTACAGAGACTTTATTTTAAAAATGGGGAATTTCTAACGCCTAGATCTTGTTTGAAGTTAAACAGTGAGTACGTCCTGGGTTTTCTCACCTATTTCAAAAAATAAGTTCGTTATTCACCTCAGAAATGTTTACAGAATCTCGAATAGACCTTTCAATATGAAGAATCTTTCCCCGTACGGCGTGGAAGAAAAATTAAAGACTTGTGCATGCATATTTAGTTAATTACTGGGAATTTCTGTCGCATAAAACAATAGTTGTGCGCCGTAAATATAATAATATTTGCTTCGTTCTTCATTCAGCTGCTGGAATAAAAAAAATGAAATTACAATATCATCTCTATTATGTCTAGGAAAATATTTTTGCACAAGCTACCTTAATTCTTTTAACTTTTCTTTCCGCAAAATGAAATGGCATGATGGGTATACGTTTCAATGGTTTCAGGCTCAACTTTGTGGAAGATCGTTATGAATAATGAAAAAGCATACAGTTTTATTCCACCAATTTATTTTTACGGTATTGCTAGCTTCGACGCAGCGGCGTCATCTTCAGGTACCTAATTCTTTACCGATCTGCCCATTTTTACTAGGTATATGACGTATCTGAAGATGACACCGCTGCGTCGAAACTAGCAATACCGTCAAAATAAATCGGTGGCACAAAGCAGAGTTTTCTTTTTTCATTATTGGTGGGTATACGTATTTAAGGTAGTTTGAGCGAAATATCATTTCACCTAGAAATCAATGAATTTGGTCTCATTTTAAAGACAAATATCTCACCCTTCTAACGACACCAATAATTCAACCCCTTACCATACTACTTTCCGAGATATTTGCCAAAAAATACCAGCCCTTTTACATGGGAAATGATACGTGTGTGCACTCCAGAGAGACCTTATATTAAAAAATGAGCCATTTCCTACATTTAGATCTCGTAAAAAATCAACAGTGTGTAGTTTGTGTATTTTCTCAACTCTCTTTGGAAATTAATCAAATTCTCACAGCAGTAGGTTCTTCGGGATCGCAAGAAACCTTCCGTTTTGAAGGAGTTTCAAACGTACCGCGTGAAAAAATGAGTCAAGTTAAAGCCTTATTTAGATATTTTCATTTAATTACTTACCATTTCTTTCATATAATACTATATTATTGCACCATTAACGATGCAATATTTAATTCATGTGTCCTACAGCTGGTGAAATTTAAACGTGTAATTCGAATATGGCTTAAGCTGTGTCCCAATTCGCCATTTAGGCAGCTAAATTGGCAGATTTAGGGAGGACGCCATCTTGAAGTGTGTCCCAATTCGTTAGGCATCATGGGGGAGCGGATTTAGGTGCCTTTCTCGGTGGTGAAATTTAGGGTAGATGGAGTTTATCCTAAATCCGCCTCCATATTGAATTTCCCATCATGCAAAGCGCTGCGTGCGTCGTACAAGGAAACTCGTACACAAGGAAGTAGGTAGTTGAAAAGTGGCAATCATGGCCGGCAAGTATTTTGTCTGTAATTGAAAGAATTCTCTAATATTTTGCCACCCAACACCCGACTACAAAAGATAAAATTCTACTTAGTACACTGTAAAAAAAACGAATATGAATCCCAGAACACCGACACAAACTTAAATACCCCGAAAACTAAAAACTAACGAATCTCCAAACAACGAAATGGATGAAAAAATATTATTTCACTTTCCAAATCTCACAACGCATACGAAGGTATCCACAGGCGCCAAAAAAGTCTTCATTACAGGTTTCATTTGTTTCATTCAGTCCTTTATCAATTACTCACATGTTTTTCATTCCTTTCCAGCTCGGTAGACGGCAACACTAGCGAAGGATGCCCCAAATCAAGCTCCGTTAGCGAAAGGCCTCTAAATATTTAGGTAGCTAACCGCATCCTCCCTAATGCCTAACGAATTGGGACACGGCTTAAAGTGATCCCTCCGTGGGACTTAAGGCTTCCTCTTAAGAGCGCAGCCGTGTGTATATGAGCGGCCGCTATGAAGGAGACGCGCATCAATTGAATATCTACCGATAGGTGTCGGTTTTTCGATGACGATGCGGTGATTGAGAAAGGGGGGAATGAAGTAATTTCTTGCTTCTCTTCCTCCCTCGCGACGAAAGAGAGTCAAATGGGGGGGAGGGAGGGTATTAGAGAAGAGGGAGGGGGCAGCAAGGCTAGAGCACAAAAAAATGAGCGGTTGTTGTGAGTGGGAGGCCCGGATGTGAGGAGGCCTTTCCACCGCCGGACGCATTCTCGCCCCTTTTTGCCCTCGCCTCCCCCGGGGGCGGGAGGTTTCGGCCCCGCTGCCCCCACCCACCGCCGCCCCCGCTCTGAACCGCCTCACCTGCTGCCGCGGGGCATTGTGGGATCGCGTATTCATTCATTCACTCTCTCCACACTCAGCGCCGCATCGCTCGCTCTGGGGGGACGCATATTCGAGCCCCGGGACTGATTCTTTCCTCGAATTACACAGAGTGACATGTTTCAGACCTTCTCCCTCGCCGTCCCCCCCCCGGAGATCGAGTGGGACACGTTTAGTACTGGCCTCGCGTCCCATCGCAATGCTTACGTCTACGAGGGGC
The DNA here is from genome assembly GCA_963169105.1 of Ceriagrion tenellum. Taxonomy (NCBI): domain Eukaryota; kingdom Metazoa; phylum Arthropoda; class Insecta; order Odonata; family Coenagrionidae; genus Ceriagrion; species Ceriagrion tenellum. The sequence goes on along the minus strand of OY720644.1, from coordinate 105,199,260 downwards.
GTTCAAATAGAAACGAGCCTTTTGCAAATATAAATTTATTTTACAATTCAGAAGAAAACTCACTTTATAGTTATTTTTCTACATAGTTACCCTCCTTACTAATGCATTTTTCCCATGGAATAGGTAGTCGGTTCATGTAGTCCAATGCATTTCATCCAATTTTTAGGGTCGTTAGGGCTGCAGTGTGGGGTCTTGCATTGTCGTGCAAGAGCAGGACGTCTCGGATGGGTTGGCGGCGCCTTTTTGACCGATATGCAGCTCGAACCTGGTCAAGAAGTTCAGAGTAGTAAGCAGCGTTTGTTGTGCGACGATCGCGAAGGAAATCAACGAGTAAAACCCTTTGAGAGTCCCAAAAAGCCTCAAAAGTAAAAGGCTCGTTTATATTTGAATGCCTCTCGTACATAACGCCCTGCAATTCACCGCAAAGATGTAAAGCAGCGTGTAAAGCCTGAATCACACGATACTTGACCTTGTACAACTCCGAAGATGCTAGCGAGTACTGGATTTATAGTACGAAACCTAGAATGCTTGAAACCTTCCTTGGAGCTATCACACGATTTGAACTTGCACAAGGTCTGTTTAGTAGATCTTTGATCTATTACAGTGGCGGAAGGAGTTTGACGACCGAAATGGATGATTTCGAGCGACGACGACGGCTTTTAGCCGCTTCAGCTGGCGTAATAGCAGGAGAAGGGGCAAGAATGCTTCAAAAACGGCCTTATTATGGTATGCAGGTGATTTGGTATTGTAAAGGAACGACTGCATGCCATAATTATCGATTAAAACCTCAATGGCCTTAAGGTGCCCAAGCCATTGTGTATTGTTGTGAGGTTTGAGTTGTTTATTTGATCGCGGGAAATTGTAATCGTCACGAGGGACTATAGAGGCGCTGACATCAAAAATTGACGACCGCATTGCAAAGAGCAAAGGTGATTGGTCGGCGGTTGCTAGGTCCTACTATGAGCAAGTATCAAACTAGTACCGCACCAATTATGAAAACGTGGATACTCAAACTACCATAAGACCGTAACAATAATCTCGACTGTGATACTGACCTTCTGAAAAAGGTGACGTCGGAATCGCTGTTATAACGTTGATTAAAACTTAGACTTAATCTATTATCTAAGTACTAAAACAATCAATTTGCTGACGGTTTTTATAACATCTTCGAAACTAAGAAATACTACGGTAGATTATATTTAGAAAATAAAATTAGTGAAATAGATTGCAGAACGGACAGGTTCAAAAGGTAAATTTTTTCCGCGAAGGATATGAGATCGTAACGGATGCCAATATGATTTTAAACTAGGTTTATCGATAGATAGCGTAGTTAATTAATTGATTTACTCTTAAATGCTATTATCCTTTTTTAGTGCCCAGTACTTACAACACGTTGTGCATGCTTGCAGTGAAACTATTTTTCCTACATCCAGTTGTAATATTGTAAAATCAATAAGAAAAACTGTCTTACATACGTAGCATGTGTATAGTATCGCGCATATTTGTGAAATTTTGCTTCTTCACAAGTTTAGCAGGTTGTTTTAAATGAATTGGTTGTCATAGTTACACTAAATTTAAATGAGTATAGTGCAAAGCATGTTGGTGATAACTTAAGCCTAAATCACACGATACTTGACCTTGTACCAGTCCGAGGATGCAAGATAGCATTCTAGGACTTGTGCAAGGTCAAGTACCTATCGTGTGATATAGACCAAGCATACAGGAAATCCTGCATGATCGCTAGCATACTAGCTGGTATCCATGTTTTCATATTTGGTGCGGTACTAGTTTGATACTTGCTCCGAGTAGGACCTACTAGCCGCCGAATTGATTTACTCCTTAATGCTCATGATAATTGTGGATATATAAATGAGATATATGAAAAATGTTACATTATCCAGTATGATATTAACTCTTTATCCACGCACCTAGCTCCCGCAGCCTCCCTAGGTCATAGACTAGTCAGCAGATGCCTCTCCTGCCCAAACTAAATACATATTCGTTACCATTACGGAATTATCTCTATTCACAACCTCACAAATTCCTTTTCAGCGTAATTTTATCTCACTTATAGTCATCAAAAGTGATATTTGTCATGTTTAATGGGTAAAGCATTATAAATGCAGGTGCAATTTATTCTCGTTTACCAAACTCTTTCAAGTTAAAAACCCCTTGCACTACAAAATTGAATTTTGTCTCATCTTTTCTTCGTACACGCTGATACCTTACCTTACCGGTCTAGTACTTTGAATTGAAATATTTTCTTTAGCTGTAATGTACACACATCATGAGCTGAGTTAATGGTAGTGAAACGGTTTTCCGATATATATTTCAGATATGGATGCCACATTGACTAAAAACATCTAGTAGTCGATTTTTCGATGTTTATACAAGTACTCACCACTCACTCAATTTTCATCGGCTTATTGTACCAGTCGATATTTTCGATGTGTCGGCAAAAAAACATCAAGTAGTCCGATACATAGATGTCGATTGACTTCCCTGCGCCGAACTATGTTCCTACTAGGGATGCCACATCGACTAAAAACATCGAGTAGTCGATTTTTCCATGTTTATACAAGTACTCACCACTCACTCAATTTTCATCGGCTTATTTCACCAGTCGATGTTTTCGATGTGTCGGCAAAAAAACATCGAGTAGTCCGATACATAGATGTCGATTGACATCCCTGCGCCGAACAATGTTCCTACTAGGGATGCCACATCGACTAAAAACATCGAGTAGTCGATTTTTCCATGTTTATACAAGTATTCACCACTCACTCAATTTTCATCGGCTTATTTTACTAGTCGATGTTTTCGATGTGTCGGCAAAAAAAACATCGAGTAGTCCGATACATAGATGTCGATTGACTTCCCTGCGCCGAACAATGTTCCTACTAGGGATGCCACATCGACTAAAAACATCGAGTAGTCGATTTTTCCATGTTTATACAAGTACTCACCACTCACTCAATTTTCATCGGCTTATTTTACTAGTCGATGTTTTCGATGTGTCGGCAAAAAAAACATCGAGTAGTCCGATACATCGATGTCGATTGACATCCCTGCGCCGAACAATGTTCCAACTAGGGATGCCACATCGACTAAAAAACATCGAGTCGTCGATTTTTCGACACCTATAAAAGTACTCACCACTCACTCAATTTTCATCGGATTATTTTACTACTCCTTGTTTTCGATGTGTCGGCCAAAAAACATCGAGTAGTCCGATACATTGATGTCAATGTGGCATCCCTAATTTCAGATAACTTTTCTAAATTTTTATCATTGCTGAGCAATTTTATCAACCGATCTCAATTTTGTCTGAGTGTACTAAAATAACAGTCACTGGCATTACCTGAAACCATGATCACATATCACAGTGACAGACTGCTAAAGTGACGTAAATATTTTTTTAACGAGTCGGCAGGATATTTCTTAAATGGTACGATTGATACATGTTAATAATAAAAAGATTCATAATTGCTTTTGTTCCCATGAGCTGTTCGCCGTCCGTCACATCTCGCCGGAATTCACAGCAAAAAAACCACTCAATTGCTCTCTGTGTTTTGCGCACTGCTCTCGTTGTCGAAGAGGAGCTAAAAAAATCACGGGCGATGAATTATGGAAAGAGTTCGGATGACGTGAAACTCAATAAACTAGAAAGAGACTTGCTCGGAGCGAACGATTAATTACTCATCCTCCACGTTGGTCGGGAGGAGTTCGAATTAATATTTTATTTATCTATTTATTTAATAATCTTCACTTTTCCGAATACAGCACATTAGGCCATTTTACATCAGGTGAACAACAGTACAACGGACGAGACACAGACACCCATGTCCTGGGTAGATAATATTCTACCCAGGCGGGACTCGAACCCGCGACCCTCGGGTTAACAGACGAGGACTTTACCCCACCGCCACCGGGGCCGACAAATTTTAATCTATGGTTGGGTTTTACATTTTACATTTTATTTATTTATATTGTATTGTTAGGATATCTTTCAAACGTTTTAGTTCAAAAATTACAAGCAGTATTAAACCTTAAATATTAAATTTCTATTAATCTACAGTTTCGTTCCACCCTACCAGCTGCCAGATAGGCGTTTGGCAGGGGGTATTAGGACACCATCCGTGCAAAGTTCAAAATAGAAGGTATTATGGAGGCCAAATGGTTAAGTGTACCTAAGTCTAGCGTGCAGCCTCCGAATCTCTAGCGTATCCAAACTTGATCCATCTAAAATTTCTATTCTCTCGAGCTGGTTTTTTAACGAAGCGAAGTTTTTTCGGTTACATAATTTCACTGCGTATTCGAGGTGTTGCCTAACCAGAGCGAAGTAGCACCTCTCTTTCACTTTTCAGCCGAGGACCTTCCTACTCTACGCTTGAGAGGACCTAGTTATTTTAAGGCTGTGCCGCATATGTTCTTATTGGGTGTTCCCCACGATTGGTCTGAGGTTAAGGTAGGTCCTATGTATTTGGGTGATAAGGAATGATGAAGTGTACAGATGAGTAGAAGAGGAAAGGACCATATGGAACACCATACAGAAAAGAAGAACGAGATGGATTGGACACACCCTGAGACACGACGGGTTTGTGAAGAACATAATTGAAGGCAAAATAGAGGGAAAAGCTCATGCAGCAAATAAAGAGGAAAGTACGAGGTGTGTTTTTTTAAGTAAGTACCGTTTTGAAATAAAAACGAAACAAGTATACTTTTCTTAACAATTTTATTTTTACATGAAAACTTGAACCTTAATCTATTTTTCCACATAATTTTCACTAATATTAAGGCACTTATCGCATCGTAGAACCAGCTTTTGAGTCCCATACTAATAGAAGTCTTCCTCCTGATTTGGCATTCACTGCAACACGGTCATTTTGACCTCATCATCGTCGTCGTGGCGCTGACCACACAGATGCATCTTTAAATGCAAACGCAAGGGTTAGTCACTGGGCACTAGATCGGTACTGTACGAAGGGTGATCAAGTTGTTCCCAGCCAAATGATACGATGAGATCTTGAATTTGATTAGCCATGTGTGGGCGAGACTTGTCATGGAGCAAAACGATTCCCTTACTCAGCATACCACGCCTTTTGTTTTGGATTATCTAAAAGGTCTAACCCATTTCCGTACCATTCCATCGCTTGTAATTTTTTTTTCATAAACTTCTCTGTTCTGGCGATGAATTTCAGCCGCTTTCAGGCCTTAAGCACCAAGAAAACGAATCACAGCACGTGTTTCACAGTCGGCGGGATTCTCAAACGACGGAGGCAATTCAAATGCTCAAAAACAAAGGTAAATGCGGTCGAATGTTACCGTAATGGCGTCTGTGGCTTCCTATCAGATGTAGTTACTCGTCGCTCATTGGCCAAATGCCGACCGCAGCACTGCAGTGGCCGAATTTCAAAACGGTACTTACTTAAAAAACAACCCTCGTACATAGGAAGAGATACCAGTAGGTAAGGGAACTAGCATTCGATAGGGAAGTGTGGAGGGCTGCTGTCAGCCAATCTAAGGATTGAACGACCAATGATGATGTATTTGGCGTAATCTTACGACTCTGCTTACTCCAATCACAGCGTAAATATGGCGCTGATGTGATGAATTTCGCAAGTAACTGGTTAATATTAAATGCAATTGTTCTTTTATAAATATGAAGTGGACTGTTTCAACAAGAAATGCGTGTGTATACAATTTATGAGCGGTAATAATGCAACATTCTGTCCGTTCCTCCCTTTGTTGTCATTCACTGGTGTCCTCTTCTACTGGTGCCCCTTCGTCGTTTTCTTCATCTGCTACAGTCCCGCTTCTTTCTTCTCAGGGCCTCTGGTACACCGACTTATTCCCTTCTAGGCAGTCAACCAATCTTTAGAATTCTTCCCTTAGAGGATTTTTCTGGGCATCTCTCTTTCCCGTTGACCAGACAGTATTTTATTATCCAGTCTTACGTTTCCAGAATTTCATTCGTTTCATACCACAGGTGTTGTCTCCATTTCTCTCATCACATTCACGCCTCGATTTTATGTTGTAAGGTATCTTCAACTATCCATCGTCTTTGGTAGTTCAACACTCCGCACGAATGTTTTTACATATTACATAGCAGTCAGCATGACTTCCGTAAGGACAGGTGCTTCGAAACATAGCTTTTGCTCTTCCTTCATGATATCCTAAAATTAGGTGGATCGAAGAAGCAGGTCGTCGCGGCATTCAGTGATTTTAAGAAGGCATTCGACAAGGTTGGTCACAAAAAAACTCATATAAATTTCAATCATTCGGAGTTAATAAAAAATAGTGAATTGGATAAGTGACTTTCTCAGTGATCGAAAACAGAAAGTAGTTATTGATGATTTTAGCTCTGATGTGATTGGAGTCTCATCGGGTGTTCCTCAAGGAAGCGTGATCGGCCCTCTTTTATTCATTCCTTATATTGATAATCTAAGTTCTCGAGTTAGCAGTAGATTAAGATTATTTGCAGATGTTTCCTGGTTTGTAGTCCAATCTTCTTTTAACTCAGCAGTTGTCTCATGAACGCCCTCTTAGCTTGCGCTATTCTCCGTTTCATGTCCGTTGTACTTCGTCCATCCCACGTGATGGTACTACCTAGTTCACACTGCGAATGAGGGGCGGAGGTATAAACTGACAAATGAGCAAGGCAAGGATGAAACTTCTCTTCAGCACTGTTCAACTTTGCATTCTTCACACAATCCTTCCTCTCATTTTCAAAAGCGTTTCAAGAAACTCCATGAATTCTCCTGGGCCGGTTATAATCTGCGTAATTTTTCCGGCAATAATTTAATTGTGCTGCGCTTCAAGCCGTCCAGATGCGAGTCCGTCACTCGAGGACCTTTCCCATCCTGGTTCTAATGCCTCTCAGTTATTTCTGGCCAAATCTCTCAAGGTGTCTAGGTGGTATCTTAATGATCTACATATATCTATATCTATATAATACCCCGCGAGCCGCCGTATAGGCGTGTGGCAGGGGTTGTTGGTCACCAGCCGTGTAAAGGTGTAAGTTTTTTGGAGATGAAATGGTGACAGTTATTATAAGAGTGTATTTAGTGGAGCTCAATTTTTATTGTGGTCGCTTAGTATTCGTGGAAAGAACGAGTTTTTGTACCTATCTGTTCGGCAATGTATCTCTCTTATTATATCGCATCTGTCAGACCATGATGTGCACATAAAAAATAGTTTTTTGTAAAAACATTTATGGACCGAATTTAACTTAATTACATGTTTTTACATTGTCAATGTCCAAATATGTAATATATTTTTTAATTCTGTCTAAATTGAAGCATTTTTATGACTTGAGTTTACGGCAAGGAAAACGAAATTTTGCGCGAAAATCATGTGTGTTTCACACGACAAAATACCTTGATATTTATAAGCCACCATTGTAAAAAAATAAAATGTATTGTTTTGCGTTTAGGAGAAAATATGTTATCGAAATATTTTTAAATTGTCATAAAGCTACGTGTTAAAATGGCATTCAAATGCCATAGAAACCAAAACCGGTAACATTCATTTTTTTCCTTTTTTACGAATATAACTAATATAATATATTACTAATATGTACACGTTTACAAAGCTTCACAAAAATCTGTGCTTAAACAAAAATCCATCCAACCAACCGCCTTAATTCTGAATTCTTCAAGGTGAAGAATTTCTGCTAAATGTGTCCCATAAATACCGAGTAGGAAATCGCGCGAGCTACAGAACCGAGATCATTTCGACGGTGATGATCGCGAGTTATAAAACGCAGCTGCGGAATGATTGGATTGGCGGGGCTCCTGCGTTCGTATGCTGGGAAGTGGTCCGGAAATCCACTTCAACTTCCCACGTCGGCCTCCTCAGATCAGATGTCCTTTTGGTTCGCCTCGCGAGGGGGCAGCAGCGCGGTGCACACCGGACACGTGTTGTGGGACCCGTGCAAGGCCTCCTCTATTTTTTTCCACCCCCAAAGGCCTCCCCCTGGTGCTCTGCCCATCCCCCCCACCATCATCACAGGTGGTCGGGGAGGGCGGCTAGTCCTGCTAAGACACAGCGGGAGACCCGATTGATTGTTGAGGTGCAAAAAAAAAAACACAAAACATGATCCGCGTCTCGTTTGCTAATGTTATGTGGGCTGCGCGGAAGGAAAGATGGAGAACCCCATTCCCTCCCCTACCACGGTTTGCCACTCCCACCCCCCCCCCCCAATCCACCACCCCATGGGTATGAATTTCTTATTCCAAAGGGATGAGCGGACGTCAAGCGGGGAATCAATCACTGCCGCCTGGCGGTATTTACAGCGCAACCGAGTCGCTTAAGGTAGTCGGAGCGAGATAGTTCTCTAGTCATAATAGAGACCATATTCGAATTGTACGTTTTAACTTCACAAGCTGTAGGATACATCAATTAAATATTGTATTATTAATGGTGCAATAATATAGTTTTATATCACAGAAATTGTAATTAATTAAATGAAAATATGTAAATAAGTCTTTAACTTGACACATTTTTTTCGCGCGATACGTTTGAAATTCCTTCAAAACGGAAGGTTTTTTGTGATACCCAAGAATCTATTTCGGTGACAATATGATTTAATGTCAAAAGTAGTTGAGAAAACTTACAAACTACACGCTGTTAGTTTTTTTACGACATCTAAGTGTTAGAAATACCTCATTTTGTAAATAATGTCTCTCTGGAGTGCATACACGTACCATTTCCCATGCAAAAGGGCTGGTATTTTCTGGAAAATATATCGGAAAGTAATAAGGTAAGGGGTTGAGTTTTTTGTCAGTAGAAGGGTGAGATATTTTTTTTTTAATTTGACCAAATTCATTGATTTCTAAGTAAAATAATATGTCACTCAAACTACCTTAAGTTGAAGTTGCTGAAGTCGGCTTGGGATTCATCTCGATTAACTGGAGATCACTGTTTTGCTAAGAATTGCGTTAGCCACCATTTAAAGGTGGTTAGAGCGGTAATCGTGGGTCATTTAAACAATTTTTTAAGTAAAAAAATGAATGGACCACATTTGATTATTTTGCTTCAGGTTGTACGGTGGAACTCACCATTAATGACGGTGTAAAAATGATAAAAAATTATATTTAGAATTCCTTTTCCCAATTACATTATGTTCTCACCGTAGTTTTCGGCGCGCTATTTGAAATATTGACGAAAATTTATTAAAATATGTTGTTTTGGAAAGTTGTACTCGGAGTGATACTTGTTTGTGGCTTTGATATTTATTTGCAACGATTATAGTGGTAGGAAATGTGTTACCTCGCGCATATAAGAAAATCTGTATATGTTAATTCGAATTATTACGAGATATATGTCGTATACCTTACTGCTTCGTGTTAAAATAGCATTGATTGGCCGAAAAATAAAATCGGTACGGTGAAATTTTTTCCATTTTCATATTCAGATATCTCCGAAAAGTTTTTCGTAAATATGTGCATAAATTGTAGTAGCCCCAACCACCATAAGTTCTCAACCAGGTTCCATTATCGAAAATTATTTTTAATTCTGTAATAATAAGAATATTTAAAGCATGGTGGATTTTTATCTTCGACATACTCAGTTTTTAATACACGTTAATAATAATGCAATTTGCCTCAGCCTTTCTTCACTACTAATAAGCTTTACACCAATTATAAACTTAATTTGCTAATAAGCCTATTCAAACATGCATGAAAACGAACTGTCATCCAGTATGCAGATTTTTATGGATGTTTATGAATAAGTGGCCTACAAAACAAAAATCAGCATGCAGAAGGTTACAAACAAATGTTATGCATACGAACAAATTAACTTCTTATTAGTTGAACCGCATACGAAGAACAATAAGTGTCCACAATGACACGACTTTTTGTGGCAACAACCCACACGTGACCTAACACAAATAATTTGCTCATTGTAGTTAGATTTATTTATGATTGGTTGGTGGTAAGTATTAGGCACCCATTCATTATGTATTAACCGAGTTGCTTTAAAAATTTAGATATGAGTTGTACGGTATTGTCTTAGACCAATTTTCATACTCTCTTTAAGAATACACTCCTAATAAGCCGATTCTTCTTCGGAAGTATGCAAAAGCGATTCTGAAAAGTTGAAAAAAAATTACATTTGTAAATTTTATTGAATACTACAGAGCGTTGACTTTTCTTTCATTATAAATTTTATGTCTAGGTTTGTATGGTGCAGACTGTCCGCCTATTGAGCAAAATAAAGATAAGATGAAGTGATAATGCTATCTGTGTGCAGTGGAGAGACGGTCTGGATCAGTGGTCGGCAACGTTTTTTTCGAGTGGGTCATTTTTCAATTTTTTTTCACAAAACCTTTGATGGTGGGTCACATCACATCTATTTTAGACTACGCATTATCTAAGAACACAGAAAATAAAAACATTATACAGATGGGATAGTCCGCAATGGGTCACTAAAATCTTCCTAGTGGGTCACTAGGTGACCCGCGAGTCATAGGTTGCCGACCACTGGTCTAGATGTTTCACTCTGAAAACTCGTGATTCTACCGATGTTTATTTGCTATTTCAAGTAAACTTGAGTTCACCTCTTCGCAATATGCAGTGTTGCAGATATACATGTTATGGTGAAGTCCTGAATCGAGTTTATAACTTTCGTGAAGATACAATTTGTCGCATTATCGTTGATTACAGTTTAGAAATGTAGAAAAAGTGATACCGAAAATGTATAAAGCCATACAAAAATGTTGCGACATTGGAATCGACTCTGCAGGATTAAGATCAGATGGATCGAGTTGATTTGCTGGCTAAGGGACCGACTTCTCAGCTGAATTGACCGGGTTTGATTTCCTGGAATTCCAGAGATTTTTCGGTGAAATCCAGGTCCCAACTAATATGCCATGTGGAGCACACATTTTGGGCATTAAACCACCTGTGGGCGAGACTCTGAGCTGTGGATCGCTTAGCGACTTCCGTTAAGAGCTCACGTAACGATAGGGCCGGTTATCTCTCCTCATTTCTCCTACAACCCTTTCTTTACCAGCCATCTCATCTATTCTTTTTCAATAAAATCTTCTGCAATGTTCATTACCATTAGCAAGTTTCCACTGTGTTTTCAACACTTCGTGATATCTTGGCCTTAGGTGTCTTGAGGAATCTAAGATCATTTTGGTTCAACATTCAACTGCCGTGCACCAGAAAACACACTCTAAACGGTGATGAGCGATGTTTGACTATTTTCCATCGATATTTCATCAATTGGGACATTTTTCTAAGCGCGTGCGGACTTTTGCCCAAGAATACACATTCTGGATTGTTGACTCGTCGCCAAAAACTGTTGCCTAGAATTCCGTAAACAAATAACTTCTTCGACTGAGTCACCGTCTAGAGATGAAAGACGGCAATTCAAACGTAAATACAGTCTCTACTGATCGTAAATAATCATGTCTCACCGATACACTCAACGTTATCTGGCGAGATGTTGTGGAACATGATTTCAGGAAAAATTAAAGGAATTATTGTAATGTCCACATGGTTTTTATATTCGTACTACGCGTTTCGACGATTATCTACCCTCCTGGTATTATTTAGGCTGTCGTGTGAAAATGAAATTTGTCTGTACCTGATGATAACGATATGATCATCGAAACGCGTAGTACGAATAATAAACCAATGTGGACATTACAATAATTCCTTTAATTTTTCCATGTCTCACCGGTTTTCCTTACCAGTAATCATAATGCAGTGGATGAAAAATGTAGCACTACATGCGGGACGTAATTACACACTTTTAAATACTGTCCGGCCTACAGATATATGTAATTCCTCTCCAAACTTAATACACAAATGCACAATCAACTTATAAGCACATCGTGAATATCTTTCTACGGCCATTTAATAATAATAGGAGGTGAAAAAAGTGGAATGCATTAGAAGACGGATACAAGTACTATAAGGATTTCAAAACCAAGATCCGACAATATCATCCATGGATGAGAAATTGCGCCAATAGCTATCATTTTAGCCTTTGTTGTAAGTCATTTCCTACTCTTAGGGGGTGGAAGAATCAAAAAGCAATAGCAAATAAAGGAAAGATTGTTGAACCTACTCCGAGGCCACACATGAATAGTAGGTTACTCGTCAACATCCACATCAATCTAACTAGATCATACCTTCTGATTTCCTAAGGCTCTCAACAGGTAATAAACCAAAAAACCAGGCCAAAAAAATGCAGCTGTGAATTAACAGTAAAAAATCCACACAGCAGAGAAAAGACTCACGATGGAAGTTTCACATGCCTCTCACACACTTCCTGTAGTAGATATTTCCTCTCCAGCATTTACAAAGTAACTGCTAGGTCTCAAAAATAGTCTGCTATTATTCACAAAATTAAGAAGTACATATCTCTTCAATCGCTATTGAATATTCACAACAGTCTCACGTTAACGACAATTAGCAACGGCCATTTACGAGGCGACTCAGAAGACTTTTTTCTAAGTGGCGCCAAGGACTGAGTGAACTGAATGTGGAAATTGAGGCAACACGTAGCCTAGGCAACGATACCAAACATTTAAATCCATTATGAATATTCATGCATTTGCCTATTGTTACTCTTCTTCTTTGGTGCCTACGTTATATAGAGCCAGAGACTGATAGATGTTAAAGTGTTCTATGTATGTGAAATTCTAAAATGAATGTTCATATTTTAAAAGTCATTGAATAATTACTTGTTATTATCATTGTGTAAGGTCAAGAGTAAATATATAGCAATATTACGCAATGAGAATGCGTTTATAAAAGACTATTCTTCATATCATTAAAATTATGTATATCTGATAACGAGTGATGGAGTGTAAGTGTAACTAAGCGTAGCGTCAGTTAATCCCAGTATGAGGCCTTCAGCTGTAGAGATCTGTCTATTGTCATCATTAGCGGCTGAAAGATGAATTTATCACCGTAAAGAAACTTCTACAAACCAAGTAAAAACCACTTCAACACAACTCGGGTTTCAATGTATGGGCAACAGCATGGTCATCAGATGATTAGAATAGTACATCAGTTCCTTAATATGTCCAATAGCAATTATAAGTGGGGAAAGAAAGAAGACAGATGCGTATATGAGTAGGAGAATGCTAACTACAGAATGGGGAAAATGGCGGGCGACAGACATTCATTAATGAGATAATATCTGGTTCACAATCTCGTTTTAAATTTTCCAACTGTACTAAAGTACTGATGTCACGTCTGAAATTCGTGAAATACAATACATTCACTTAAAAATCACTCTGGCCGTCACATAATTTAAAAGGTGTTCGGCAAAGTTGCTCTTATCGTCTTGATGATTTTTTAATCACCACCGTGTTTCTTTATTCATGCCTGCAAATTTCTTGCTGTCTACTTCACATGGGCAGTCATTGCAGGATCGTTCACATATTACATTTTTTTGCATGGCATCCACCTCATTTATGCAATTCATAAACAATTTAAAACCAGTACCATTTAGTTTGACATTCAGCTCTGCATCTACCTTATTCTTAGACTAGGAAATGGCTGTGAAATTCAACTGACACTGCATTAAAAATTTTACCTCTGAACATCAGTTCTCTTTTCTGTCTTAAATTCAGATAGACTTTGTACTATGTACTAACACGTTTTGGAGCGTTTAAGGCGACTTGTATGACTAATTAAATTCTGGTCTCAGACATGCTTATATAACATTTTGCGTTAAAACACCAAGATATCTTATAGAACACCATTTGCTACACTCCCTTTTACAATTTTCAGGAGAATAAATTAGTTGTACAGAATTTTTCTCTTCCTTTTTTCTAATTATTGTATCTATGAATCGCGGTGAAGTGGTTTATTATATGGTTCAGAAAAGTTTCCCTACGCCAATAAATTTAGTGGGTAATTCAACAATGCCACTTGCTTCATTCGTTGACTTCATTGTTTTAAAATTAACGGTTGAAGGCGTAACTTTGTGGAAGGTCGTCATGTCTTTATTGATTATATTGAAAAATTTTGTGCTCAAGTATGAAACTTGATACTGCAAAATGTAAAGCTAACGGATTAGGACGATTGAAGGGAATAGAATGCCCGTTGCTTCCCACTCTTCAGTTGCTGGGATATCGTCAGCGTTTTTAAGACGCCAATATATCTGCCGGTACATAAATTAGACAAAAAGGGAATATTCTCATTAGCGCAAATGGCATCCATTTGACGGTTACGTCCCTTCGTTACCGACCCTAATTGGATGAGAGTTTATTTTCGACGGGCTCTTAGCCGCCACAAATGTTAGCAGGTGACGATGGGCGCTCCGCCGACTGTCATTCCTTTAATCCGTCCGCGAGAACAGGGCCAAATCTGAGTCGGTCTTGCATGTCGTAATTAGTGAGTGATATGATGCACGAAAACAAACGTCCTGAACCGATCTAAATCGGGATATTCCGAGGTGTTACTCCGTAATATAGTTATGAGACATGATTCCGTTGTACGTTTTCTCGAAAAACCTTACTTTCGGGCTGAGATTTGACTGAGGAAGTTCGGTCATCTGAAATTAACAACGTTCGTTCGTGGTGCCAGGAGTGGGGTTTAGAATTAAATACTAGTAAATGCACCACAGTTCACTTCCTGCAAAAGTTATCACACAAAAGCCATTCCTACACCGTGGGTGGTTTAAACGTAGAATCTTTAAATGCAGTAAAATATCTTGGAATTACCTTAATTTCAGATAGATCGTGGGGAACACACGTACAAAATATATGCGGCACAGCATTAAAGAAACTAGGTTTTGTTAAACGTAGAATAGGAAGGTCCTCGGATGGAAAAGTCAAAGAGAGATGCTGCTTCGCTCTGGTTAAGCCACACCTCGAATACACCGCAAGATCTAGGAACCTTGCCGTAAAGATTTAAACAAAAAATTAACAAAATACAAAGAAAATCAGCACGCCTCATTAATAACTGCTACGAGCGTACATAAAGTGTCTCACAACTGTTAGAGGGATTAAGGTGGGAGCCCATAGAGACTCGGAGGCTACACGCTAGGCTTAGGTTTCTTGAGAAATCCAGAACTGACCTTTTTCACAGGCGACACAGAGACTATTATCATGACTCTTCACTACATCTCTAGGTCTGACAGATGCGATAAAAATTAGTGAGATAATCTGCCGAACAGATAGGTACAAAAACTCGTTCTTTCCGCGCACAATAAGCGACCACAATAAAAACTGAGCTCCTCTAAATACACTCCCATAGTAAATGTCACAATTCCATCTCCAAATATATTTCATCTTTACACGGCTAGTGACCTACCAACCCCTGCCACACGCCCATGCGGCGGCTCGCGGGGTGGAATGTAGATGTCGATTTAGGACAGTGAATAATACAAATATCCATGATATGTGAAGAAATCCGCGTGTGTAGTGTGAACCTCTATTGATTAGAGGCAAGGACCACTATAAAAACATGCCAGATCATATTGGAAAATTTCGAAACATGATTTTGGAGGATGTGGGAGATTATATGTCTGGGTAAAATAAAAAATGATGAAGAATACATAAGAGTAGAAGAGGAAAGAGTTAAATGGAAAACTTTACTGAAATGTTAAACCAGATACATTGGGCACACCCTGAGGCATAATGGATTTGTGAATATAATATATAATTTAAGGGAAAGTCCCCAATACATCGGCCAGTTGAAGAGGATACACAAGTAAGTTCTAATAGGGAGCAAGGTAACTAGCATTTGATTGGTATAGGATTGAAGGGCTGCAGTCCACCAATCTTTGGATTGAACGGCCAATCGTGATCCACCCTTAAGGTGGTTTGAGCGAAATATCAATTTACGTAGAAATCAATGATTTGGGGTCATTTCAAAGAAAAATATCTCACTCTTCTAATGACTCCAAAAATTCAACTCCTTGCCGAATTACTTTCGGAGATATTTGCCAGAAAATTCCAGCCATTTTACATGGGAAATGATAAGTGTATGCACTCCAGAGAGACCTTATATTAAAAATGAGGCATTCCCTACTTTTAGATCTCGTCAAAAAATCAACAGTGTGTAGTTTGTGTGTTTTCTCGACCTTTTTTTGAAAATTAATCGCATTGGCACCGCGGTAAATTATTCGGGATTACAGTAAACCTTTCGTTTTGATGGGGTTTCAAATGCTCCGCGCGAAAAAAAATGAGTCAAGTTAAAGACTAATTGAGATATTTTCATTTAATTACTTACGAATTCTGTCATATAAAGCTATATTTTTGCACCATTAATGATGCAATATTTAATTAGTGAGTCCTGCAGCTGATGAAGTTAAAACGAGTAATTCGAATATGGTCTCTATTATGAATAGGGAACTATCTCGCTCGCACTACCTCGACAGTTGCATTCTAGGTGAAGATTCGTCCTCTTCCACCCTCCCTTTAGTTTGCCATGGGGAATTATGCTCTGGCAAATGTTTCTGGCGTTGCACAGTGAACGACTTAGGGACACGGGTGGGTGCAACTCTCAAAGATTGCGAAGCTGAAAGTTAGGAAGGCTATCTAGTGTTGAGGTCAGCTACTAAACCTTTCCTATTGCTGCCAGAACAAGCGGTTCGAGAAGTTGGATTACTCATCGCTGCATATCGTCCCGTTTCGACACATCTCATTTCGAGACTTTGAGATAGGCTTGCGCGATGAACGAATTTTCCCATCGAGGGTCGATGAAAAAAATCATCGAAATGATTCGGTTTCGATGATTTTCAACGACGACGATGAGTCAATGAATTTATCGCCGTCGATGAAATCACCGACCTCGATAAGTCGATGAATTCATTCATGGCAGACGGAAAGGTAGGGATTGGCACGGGCGGGCGACGCAACACAAATAATATTCATCTAATGGGGATGGATTCATCGACTCATCGACATCAGTTCATTTATCAACTCATCGACATCAGTTAATTCATCGACTCATCGACGTCGGTGAAATCATGGACTCATCGACGTCGATGATCGATTACATTCATTGTCATCGACGCGGTTCATCGCAACGCGATAACTAAAATCATCGTCGATGAATTCGATGAATCGACTCATCGAACAAGCCTACTTTGAGATATGGTCCTCGGTAAGGTCTTAGCGATGGGTCATTTGAACTATGCCCAGCATGTGGGCACCTAGTGCTTTTTATACGAATTATTGTGGTTCCCCCTACCTCTCTCTTTCTTGTTGCCTCCTTCTCTTCCCCTCCATCCTTTCACCTCACCCCCCTCCAATTCTACCTCCCCTTCTTGCCTCGCAAAACCGCGCCAGGAACTTTTGCGGAAACTGTAATTTGAAAAGTTGTTGATCCGTCTATCTCGATCGCCGCAAAGCGCACTCGGACGTCGTCGGCACTGCAAACCACCGAAAGGTTGGGCGGTGCAGTCAAGCGTGGATGTGGGAAGGAAGTGGGAGGGGGTCTTCCTCTTTAGCAGCCGACCTCCTCCCACCGCGGATGGCGTTCGTCGCTGTTGATTGGCTCATCGGATCTCTCAGGGCGACGGACTCGTGGAGCAGGCGTCAAAACTCGCTCTTTCGAACTCCCCACTTCCTTGAGTGCTAAAGTTGGAGAGCGAGATGCATAAAATACACGATATGCACAAATGAAGAGCATGAAATTCGATGAATGTAGCCTCATTTTAAGCCACAATTTCATCTTTCTATTTATACCAAAATATTATCCTCTCTTCGCAATACTTGTCGACATCTAGGTTATTTTGGAAAAATTAAGCTTTGCAAATTCACACAAATTCATTGGAACGACAGGTTCGTAGCTTAGTTACATCCATGAATATATATTATGGATTTAAATGTTTGGAATCGTTGCCTAGGTAATGTGTTGCCTCAATTGCCACATTTAGTTCACTCAGTCCTTGGCGTCACTTAGAAAAAAGTCTTCTCAGTTGAATCGCAAATAGCTGCTGTTAATTGTTGTTAATGTGAGACTGTGGTGAATATTCAATAACGATTGAAGAGATATGAATTACTTGATGCTGTGAATAATAGCTGACATTCTATTTTTGAGACTTAACAGTTACTTTGTAAATGCTAGAGAGGAAATATATACTACTGGAAGTGTATAAGAGACATATGAATCTTCCATCGTGAGTCTTTTCTCTGCTGTGTGGACCTTTTACTGTTAATTTACAGCTACATTTGATTGGTTTTTTTACCTGTTGAGAGCCTAAGGAATCAGAAGGTATGATCTAGATAGATTGATGTGGATGTTAATGTGAAACCTACTATTCATGTGTGGCCTCGGAGAAGGGTTCAACTATCTCTCCTTTATTTGTTATAAAAATTATAGTTATTGGCGCAATTTTTCATCCATAGATGATATTGTCGGATCTTGGTTTTGAAATCCTTATAGTACTTGTATCCGTCTTCTAATTCATTCCACTTCTTTTCACCTAGTATTATTATTAAATTGCCGTAGAACGATATTCACGAAGTGCTAAGAAGTTAATTGTGCATTTGTGTGATTAAATTTGGAAAGGAATTAAATATATCTGTAGACCGGACGATATTAAAAAAGATTGTAATTACGGCCTTGGGGAATCACTAAATTTTTTATCCACTGCATGATGATTACTGGTGGGTAAAACCGGTGATTAATTACGATCTGTAGTCTGTGTTTACATTTGAACTGCCGTATTTCATCACTGGACGGCGACTCAATCGAAAAAGTTGTATGTTTACGGAATTCTAGACAATAGTTTTTGGCGACAAGTCGAGAATCCATAATTTATATTCATGGTTACATCTTAGAGTGAAGTTGTAACCCTTTTACTCGAAGATATATATCTGTTAATAAATCAGTCGTTCCAAGTAAAATTATGTCGGATTGCAAATATGAGGCTTTCTAATTCCACATAATTTTATTGGAACCTCTGGTTTGTTTCATAAACGGCCCGAGGATGCAATTCTCTTTCGAAACCGGTAGTTCCAATGCAATTTTGGGGAATTGCAAAGTTTAATTTTTTCACTGTGCCACAATCGAACAGTTCCATAAAGTTGAGCAGGGCACAACGTCTTAATTTTTGAGATACCTGCAAAAAAAGCTGCTGTTTTCTTGGGATATTGAATACCTTTACGCTCCAGGGAGACATTGAATAGTTATTTTAATACCTTTAACTATTTAAAAAATTCAATCGTTTGGAGAGCATATCTCGTTACAATTTAATCGTTGGTGTGTTTTCATGTGTGGCCTCGGAGTAGTATCAATGATCACTCCTTTATTTGTTATTAAAATGATAGATATTGGCGCGATTTCTCATCCATGGATGATATTGTCATAACTTGAAATATATTTCTATCGATAATCCTTTTTGTATATTCGAAAAAATCCTTTCGATGTGACTTTGGCGTGAAACATTCAAGTCATGTTTAAATCACTAATATTTATGCTTAGTAAATTACCATGAATTTTAGTTTCATGAAACAGAGTTTACGCCATTAATATAACCATATTTAGGTAGGTAACCTCTCTCAACCGCCTCTTCTATCAATTGTTTCAACCTGAATACAAAATTTAGATATGGTCTAAATTATTACTGGAGAAAAATATTGCACAAGCTGCCTCGAACGCTGTTATTGGAAGAAGTAGAGGAAGGAAAAGGATCGTCAGAAGTTGGAAATTTGCCGGGGAGAAATACTTCGTAATTCGGGAGACAAACCACGAACCTTTACTTTCCGGGCAAAAGCTCCGACCACAAAATACGCAGGGTTGTTGATTTCAAAGGCAATGCATGAAGAGGTTTCGGGATCTACGTGTCTAGAGTCATTACGGTCCAGCACGGAGGACGCTGATTGTGATTTAAACCAACCACTGCTTGTCCCACGACCGCTTCTCCATTCTCCTCCACACTAACATCATACACGCCAAACATCTATTTTAATGTTCCCTCTCGAATGTTCAAGTTGCGGTGCCATAAAATGCCTTTCCTAGCGTGAGCTTATATTTGTCTTATCTTCGCATATTTTTTTCTGGTTCGCAATGTTTTATGGCCTCTTTTGACCGGAAACTTCTTTCCTAAATTCCTTAGTTACATACATACCCATCACGCCGTTCCCTTCCGGGGTAGGCACAGTCAAAATGTTTCACTCGTTGATACATAATTGTACACCTAACTCTGCTTCAATAATTTCCTCCATTCTGACCTATCCTTGCAAACCTCTTTTGCCTCATTCACCCCCATACACTGTTTCATACACGCCCTCCTGTTTTTAAGACTCCTCATATTCCTCCTCCTAAGAATTTCCTCAATCACATTCAACCACAACTTTCTCGGCCTACCTCTACCTCTCACACCATTCATTCTACTCTCATATATCTGTTTCGTTATTCTACTCTCATCCATTCTCTCAATATGGCCAAACCAACGAAGCACACTCCTTTCATACACGTCCATTACTGGAGCATTTAACCCACATTCATTCCTGACCCACTCATTCCTGACCCTATCCATCCTATTTTTGCCACAAATACTCCTCAGATAACTCATACCCACGGCGTTTAGTCTACTCTGTGGGTATGAGTTGTCTGAGGAGTATTTGTGGCAAATTCCTTAGTTTAATAATAATAATAATGTTTATCGCTCCAAAAGAATAAATACAGAAAAAATACAAATAATTCAATATTAAGATATTTAGTGGAGCTTTAGGTAACCTATTAGGCGACCCTTGTTTAGGTTACCATCAATTTGAAACACAACTATTCATTGTTACATATAGAACAAGAAAAAAATATATACCAACATATCAAAATAATTCCTGTTAAGAAGTATGCTTACAAAAATAAAAAATTTTATTTATCAAAATATATCTTCGATTTTTTCGTAGGTAAATAGGCAGTTTTTTACTTTTTTTCAAAAAGAAGCGAGATTAGGTGCCCATTTTTACTCGGAAGGTAATAAATATTATATATTTTTGGCCCAATCTATAAAAAACTTCGCCTCTACAGTGACAATTTGGGCCTCGGCAAAGGTTTCAATATACTGCAAAAATTCCATAAACCTGGCCTATTTGAAGCAGGAATATTATCACCACTCCTCAGGAAACACAGTCTAAGTACTTTGTACACGTTCAAATGCCTAAGTGGGAGGATATTCAAATGTTGAAATAGCGGAAAGGATGGCTCATGACGTTTCTTATTAAGCATTGTCCTGATATGCCTCTTTTGCATGATAATAGCCGGCTTAATGGAGTTGAAATAAGCTCCTCCCTATGCAGTCAATCCATAAGTCAATTTAGAGTTTATTAATGCATTGTAATGTAACCTCAAAATTTTAATGGACATTTGTTACGAAGCAGATAAAATTTTGTTAACGCGTACCGCAACAATTTTGTTACAGAGGCTATGTGTTGCGTCCACTTTAAACCTCGATCTAGGGTTACACCGAGATAAGTTATGCTGCTGACACGTTCAAATAGTCCCCCCAATATGATGCCTAAGTAATTCCATACCCTATTTTCTTTGCAAGATAGAAATTCCAACCCTAATCCAATGCATTGAATCTTCAATAAGACGATCAATCGTATGCAGTGATCGGATTTGATTACTTTTTTATTTGCATTATTTTTTCGAAACAAGTAAACACTACTTTTACTCATGTCAGAGCTCTGCAACACTAGATATGACAACACCAATAAA
Source organism: Ceriagrion tenellum (assembly GCA_963169105.1). Classification (NCBI taxonomy): domain Eukaryota; kingdom Metazoa; phylum Arthropoda; class Insecta; order Odonata; family Coenagrionidae; genus Ceriagrion; species Ceriagrion tenellum. Next base: position 105,177,610 of record OY720644.1, on the reverse strand, counting down.
GAGACTGCTTATTCAATGCTCTGTCAAATTCTACTCAGTTTCCTAAAATCCGAAATTTATTCAGGAATGCAAATTTTTGAAATAAAATATTTTCCTCCTCGTCTTTTAGCACTTGAAATGGTATTTGCGAATTGAAGGCAGTCTCAGGATAGCAGCATCTTTTTTTACTTTTAACACTTTTTTCAAATATGTTTTTGTTGGACAGATGCTACTCTTAAATAGAGCAGATCTTGTCAAAGTACTAAGTACTTGCTAAGCTGTGACAAAACCAGTAGACAACATGGGTGATGACACCAGGCTCTTTCTTCAAATTATGTATCAATAGCAAGCTAAGTAGAGATTTCAATGCTTTTGTGTCCGACTTTTATAATATTATTTTCAAGTATTTCTCATCACCGTAAACAAATGAGTTTTGGAGATTTTACGATTATCATCACCAGCGACTATTCCTTTCAGTTTCTTTATCATGTCCAATAGAACACTGCGATGCTTTTAAGTCACACTGGCAGGAGCCTCAATTTGTATTCCTATGACTCCTGATTGTTTATCATCGTCATAATTGACATGATAGAGGAAGATATTCTTTTAGCTAGCGTTAAAAATGTGTATCAAATGGATATATAAATATGTAATAGGACTGAGAAGTTCCATTAGATAAGTATGGTATTAAAGAATCATCAGATGCTATAGGATGAAACCTTTTGTCTAGAACATTAGAGAGACAATCATAGCAAACTACTGAATAAAAACATGCATTCCTTTGTGTAGTATCGGTGGAGTACTTTCTGGATAAAATAACATGAATCTAAAATGTTGAGAATTTCCAGCCTTTTCGGAACTGGGAGGTGAGCTTGACTGCTGGGGGAACTCGGTTCTCGACCCATTTTGAAAATAAAATCATTCTTTGCTTTTAGAAAAGCTAGTTTTAAGGATGGAGAAAAGTGCTTTTTAAAATCTGGTTTTTGAAGTGCGATTTGAAGAGCTAATGAATTGGCTGTGATTTTTTTTTACGTTTTAAATTCTGCACCTGTGTCGTGAGATGCTGTGGTTCCTCGTTCCCTTGCAGATCTCCCTCATATTTATCCATTATTTCATCTCATCCATTTATGTAGGAAGAGACCAGATGGCGACACGATGCACGAATGTGAATTCTATTTTTTTAAGACTTGATTTTTGTCTGTAAGTCTTGTAGCTTCGTGCCAAATGATATATTGCAGAATGGTTTCGCGTCACGTATTACGAGGTGTGTTAAAAAAATACCCGGAATGTTTAAATTTCGCGCGTTTGGAGAGTCCGATTGTCAAAATTTTTTTTGTTGTGTTGGTATACATGCCCCTGAAGTATGACACAATTTTCAGCTGTATTCATTGTTTACTTTATCTGTGGCAACCGCTAAGGTTAGACGTGTTTTCATGAGCTCGGCGATTTTCGATTGTTAAAAAAAATGGATCAAAGAATTTGTATTAAGTTTTGCGTAAAAAATGAAATAAAGTGTAACAAAGTTTTGTCACCTGTTATAACTCTTTTGAGCAAATCTGAGTCGACGTTGACTTCATTTAGTGATTCCTGAGCAACTTCCATTCGCCGCTGTTTTTGTTCAAAATTCAACAATGTTGGGACAAATTTTGCTGCCACGCGTTTCATACCCAAAATGTTCGCAAAAATGTCATGGCATGAGCCAATCGATATGCCAACATCATCAGCGACTTCTCTGATTGTGATTCGGCGATCATTCATAACCACTGCTTTCACTTTTTCCACGTTTTCATCGGTTGTTGATGTGCTGGGGCGTCCGGGGCGTTCGTTATCTTCAACGTCTTCACAAATTATACCACTCGTAAACACTTATTTTTTTCATAGCAGACTCACCATAGGCCTTTGTTAACATTTCGCACACTTTGTTACACTTTATTTCATTTTTTACGCAAAACTTAATACAAATTCTTTGATCCATTTTTTTAACAATCGAAAATCGCCGAGCTCATGAAAACACGTCTAACCTTAGCGGTTGCCACAGATAAAGTAAACAATGAATACAGCTGAAAATTGTGTCATACTTCAGGGGCATGTATACCAACACAACAAAAAAAATTTTGACAATCGGACTCTCCAAACGCGCGAAATTTAAACATTCCGGGTATTTTTTTAACACACCTCGTATATATAATAATATAATAATATTTAGTATTTCACAAAAAGACATTTGAATATACAATTAATTAATACATAAATTTCGTGAAATTAGGCACCCCAAAAGAATCCTTATGTTGGGGTTGCCATCAAATGAATAATTTGTGCTCGGCGGTATTATATTTATGCACGCAAAAAGTTTAAGTATAGATAACAAAACATGAGTGTTTAGTGTATCAAAAACAAAATAAATTTTTATGGTGCACTTTACAGAAAAAGTAACATGGCAAAAACTATGCAGAAACGAGGCGCATTGAATATTGTAATAAAATGACATGGCAAGAATAAGCAAGTGAAGAATGTATGAAATTTGATATTCAAATATAAAAAAAGTGAGAGGGAACTCATAATTGGGTGGATGATGGTACAAATGGACTCTTCACTGTCTTCCTGATATATAAATTCTTCTGGGCTAACGTGCGGTACGGTTCCATCTAAATCTTCTTTCCTGATCTATGACCTCGTCTCCCCGTGGATCGGTCTCCTGTCGATGGTCTCGTTCTAAGCATCATGTTTTCCGCTGGCTAACATGTGAAACTCACCCGACATGTGTCTGTCCACCTCTTCCGAGCGTTCCTCCGCGGATTCCCACGAAGACGTCTTCAAAAGATGCCAATCTCCTCCTCTTCTTCCTTTCGTCTCTCCTCTTCCTCCTCCTCCCGCAATCGACTCGAGTTCGAGGCAATTTTTTTCCGCGAGGGAACTACCTTTTTACGCATCAGCGCCGCCGGTGGCCGGACGGCGAAACGGGGATGGATGGCCTCCGAACGCGCCGTGACATCCACGGCGAATATCTCTCCGCCTCCGATGCTCTTTTTTTTGCGCATCTCGCTCCTCTTTTATTTTTTTGCGCCCGCGGAGCCCAAGGAATGCGAGTTTGTGCAAACACCCGTCTCCTCTTTTCTCTCTCTCTCTCTCTCTTTCCTTATTTCCTCCGAGGAGGCCGAAGAAGAGTGCCGGCTACTTAAACCTGCCGTCGCGCAACCCATCCTCCTCCCCATCTCATACATTCGGCCGTCTCCGTTGCCATGGCTACTGAAACATGCTCGTCCGCCTTTTTGAGGATATGGTCCTCAACATCGAGGAAAGATGGCGTGGTTTGAGGCTTGCTATGGTGGCCAATGGTTGATGCTGTGACGTGGGCGTGTCCGATCCGCCATATTTGTACTCCCCCTAATTTACATCTACATCTACGTCATACCCTGCAAGCCACCCAAAGGGTGTGTGGCAGGGGGTGTTTTCGCACCAGTCATGCATGAATGATATGGTAGAACACCGACATTACATTAAAACCCGTGTACCACACATGCAAAGCGCCAATTAAAAATCTAATACCCAATAAACATTATATCTTCAGTCGTTCCAACATGCAAGGGATACAAAGACTACTACTACAAATTCAAAATATCATGCATAAATAAGAACATCAATATTTACATCATGCATAAATAAGAGAGTAGAGAATATAATGAGAAAGATTTACTGCCTGCCTATTGTCAATACTCGAACTATTCATGACGACGATCACAGCTGTTATGGTCCCGAATGGTAGGCGGAAAAAATGACATTTTTTACCTATCGGTTGTACAATCTAGCTCTCTAATTTTATTGGCGCGATCTAATCTGCCGTAATACGAAGGGGTTAATAGTATTTTTTTTACGTCGTCAGTAAAATGATTTTCCTGAAATTTATTTAGGAGGTTAAGCCTATAATTTAATCTACGCTGTGATAGCGATTCCCATCCTAATTCATCTAACAGTCCAGACACACTAGCCAACTTATCGTAGCATCGTTTCACAAACCTAGCTCCTCTTCGCTGTACGCGATCTAACTCTGATATCAACCCCGTTTCGTATGGATCCCATACACTAACAGCATATTCCAGACGAGGCCTAACGATTGAAAAATAACAACGTTCTTTCACTTTCTCATCACATTTTCCGAGTACTCTCTTGATAAAGCCTAGCTTCCTATATGCTTGACCGCATATTTCCCTAACAATTTACCTTGGCGCTTACGAGCTGACGCACTAATTTTGCAATATTACGATGTTTTCTTTCATATATGTCCATTACCGGAGCATCTAACCCTCATTCATTCATTACCCACTCATTCCTGACCCTATCCATCCTACTTTCGCCGCAAACACTCCTCAGGTAACTCATACCCACGACGTTTAGTCTACTTTAATGTCTATCCTGACATACCCACGTTTCAATACCATACAACGAATTGGAGAGAAGTACACTTTTGTAGACGCCGATATTCGCTTCCTTAGACAGGCACTCATTCCTCGATATGCTCCACATGCTACCTACCACTTTCCTTCCAGCATTCGCACGTCTCTTTATCTCCTCATCTATCCGTCTTGGCCATGTTGAGAGAATGGACGAGAGTCGAATAACGAAACAGATATATAAGAGTGAAATGAATGGTGCGAGAGGTAGAGGTAGGCCGAGAAAGTTGTGGTTGAATGTGGTTGAGGAAATTCTTAGGAGGAGGAATATTAGGAGTCTTAAAAACAGGAGGGCGTGTATGAAGCAGGGTATGGGGGTAAATGAGGCAAAAGAGGTTTGCAAGGATAGGTCAGTATGGAGGAAATTATTGAAGCACAGTTATGGGTACAAATGTGTATTAATGAGTGAAACTTAGTGACTCTGACTACCCCGGAAGGGATCGGCGTGATTGGTATGCACCTATAATATGTATGTAACATGTTTTCAATTGATTATTCACTTGTAATCAGGATGCATTTTCCCCTTGAAAATGAATATTTCTCGTGAATTTTTATCCATTTATGACAGGTTTCAGGAATGGCACATGTGTATTATATAAAGTTATGGGACCCATAAGCCTTGGAAACCATTCAATAAGTGTTGCGGAAGCATTAGATTAGAAGTTTTTTGGTTACATAACTTATGACATGGTGTTATGAGTTCCGTAAATAGGCAAGATAGCGGATGCGAAATGAATCGCTTGGTGACTTAATTACTAGAAAAAGAGTTGTTTTGAGGCAGATGACCACTTTGTTTACTCTTACTGACAAATTATTATGTCCATTACCAATTAGTCATAAGATAATCTTTCGTAAATTTGATTCATATTTGGTAGAAGATTGCACCAAACATCCGTATCAATCAGCTATTAAAAGATCAGTTTTGAAACTGGTACGGGTTCCTGGAACCCAAACATGATTTCTTATCTAAATGTTCTTGAACTGGCCATGAAACTAATTGTAATCCGTTTTCCCTGCAAAAAAAAGTGGTAAAGTGGGGTAGAACTAGTAGTTACAAGTAATTTATATATGTTCCACAAGTTAATTACCTTACAATTTCAATATGAGATAGACTTTTTATCCGCTAATACCTCCACTCCTCCTTGATATCCAGAATTAAGCAAGGAAACGACGGATGAAGCAATATGGCGCATATTTCGGATGTCTGGTAGAAAATATACGTCGACATGCCATCTCCATCTGTCTCAATGATCCTAAAAGAAGGAAGCTTGGAGCGGCTTTAGTATCGCATTTGTAACTTACTAGAATTTCTTCTGACAAGTTCTTAAGTAGTCTGTTCCAATGGTCACGGTAGGAACTCTAGCAACATAGGGAAAGTTTTGAAAGGTAAAAAGACTTCTAAAAATGTGAACATGAATTTTCCAAGCTTCCAGTTCTCTATCTCCCATGGAGTACTCAACTCGTCACCTTGGTGCGTTCTTGTTTACACTTCAGGCGACGCGGGTCTCACATTCGTTACGTTAGCAGGCGTCCATTACTTCCTGCGCGTTAATCGGAAGCCGATCGTCATAAATGTCATTCAAATGGTTCAATGAAGGATTTGTTTGGGTATATTTGCCATTGAATTAACTCTATGCTAACAAGCTCAACTATGAGGAAGTGTATGTACAACTAATGAAAAATCCATTTATTTAATATGCATTAGGTTAGCTCCTGTGAGACAAGAAATAACAGTTGTCACATTTGATGGCGTTTGTTGACGTTTTTATAGCATTTGACATTGACCATTATGTATTACGTATGAATCCTGGTGTTAAAAAATATTTAAATATTGTACATATTCAGTATGCGTGTTAACATCTTATGTATTTATTCCCTGGAAAATATTAGAAAAATGAGTATTGCTAGCCTGCGCCTAATTTGAGTCCACTACAGGCTATATAAATCGGTAATATAGATACCTGTTTACATATCATGATTTACATATTCAGAAGCTAATATGCATAACGCATTAATGATGATGCATAACGAATTAATATCTAGCAAAACAATCATTTATTAACTTTCTCATTTCTTATTTGAATATTAATTAACTTTGTATCCAATGGCAGAATAAAAAATTATTATTAATATTATTATATTGTGAAATGTAGCATACACGGAATATTTTTCAATTTTGGCAAGTGATTTCAACAATTTTCTTTAAAGAAATTTCCTAAAGTTATTATTTATTACGTTGACAATAAATTACTAAAAATCCTCTACACTCTTAATAAAAAGGCTCTACACTCCATGGTATTCCAGCTATAAATGCTACAAAAACAGTTTGTATCGATGTATTTTTCAACTACATAAACGCACAGAGATACGACAGTCATGCAGGAATGTGAAATATGATGTATATACTTGTCATGGTGCGGATAAGAAATAATTACTAGGAATCAAATCCACCAATCAGCGAAACGACCTGTTCAAAACCTTCTACTTGGCTCTCATTGGCAGCCATTGAGGTCTCTTATCGATCGCGGGAAAAATGATATTTTGAACCCATCTGTTCTGCAGTCTGTTTACCTAATTTTATCCCAATGACCTGATCTACCATAGAGTTTCGAGTTTCATAAAATATTATTGAAGCCGTCAGTTAATAGGCTTGGAGCTTGCATAGAAGATTAAGTCTAAATTTTAAACAACGATCTGAAAACGATTTCCGGCCTAGTCGTTGCCGAAGACTAGTTAGACTTACTACATTATCACAACGGCCTCTTGCGTGTCTTTCAGATCTTCGCTGCACGCGTTACAACACTGTTTTTAAGCCAACCTCATAAGGATCTCAAATACTAGCAGCGTAGCGGGATCTTACAAGGATAAGTAGCTGATTCCCATAACTTTCTGTCGCCTTTGCCAAATATCCTTTTACTAAATCCCTATTCACTAATAGATTGAACAGTTTTCCCCTAATATATATATTGACTCCATGTTATCTACATCTACGAATAACCATGCAAGCAACCACTAGGGCGTGTGGCACGGGGTGATCCCACACCAGGCATGCAGCACTCATCCCAGTTCAAATCAGAACCGCGCACGTTCCTCCGAATTTCAGACGCAGGCCAAAAGCAGTCAGGACAACAGTGCGCGGTTAGACCAGAAAGTAGGAGATTGATACGTAGAAGAACATGCTACCATGCAGTACACTACTCCAGATACAACTGCTGGTAATGTGACAATAAACAAATAATGCGACAAATAAATCGCACTACAAGGTACTAAGACACGCAGGAGTATATCATGCCGAAGATTGCATGCAAGGTTAGTGTCTAAAATTCATGTTAAGATATTTATCACTACTGAAAAAACCTATTTAACTTAGTCAGTATCCTAGATCTGATCTATCACAACTATTATGTTCCCTTATTATACGTGGAAAAATGACATTTTAAATCAATCGGTTCTGCAGTCTATTTCCTTAATCTTATTCCTGTGATCGTTTCTACCATAATAGTTTGGCTCTTGCAAAATATTTTGAACGTCTGGCAAAATATAATCTACATCAAACTTTCGTAAAATATTTAACCTATATTTCTTCCTTCGATAGGATAGAGATTGCCTCAACAATTTAGTAACACTGTTATGTTTATCTGAACTACTTTAAGAAATCTTGCTTCCCTCCGCTGAATTCGATCTATATCTGAAACTAGTCCTACTTCGTAACGGTCCCATATACTAGCGGCGCACTCCAAGTGGGGTCTCACGAGAGAAAAACAACATTGCCTCTTTATTATTTCTCGTTCATTCCGCGTTGCCAACCGTAGGAGGATTCATCAAGCACCTTCGGCCGTGTGGAGCAAAGGGGGACCTCTGAAAGTGGCAACACTGAAAAGTTTCGATACTCTCCACTGAACCCGGGGAATAATTTTTTATGCATTTTTTTCTCTCTTCAACGTGCCGGGAGTGAGAAGTCACCTCTCTCATGCAGCAGCGGCGGCGATGGTGTTCCTAACAATGGCGACCTCTGGCGTGGCCGAGGGAAAGGGGCGTTGCCTCGTTTTCCGTCCTCTCCGTGGCGACGGGGAGTTTTTCGAAAGCGGTGTCGGGAGAGGGAAGGGAAGGGTGGGTGAGGAGGACGCATTTAAAAGCGAATGAGGATAAGAGGGGGGACGCTAACGCAGGCGCACATGCAAATGGGGAATCTACTCCATGGTAGGTAGGTAGGTATACGCCGGCGTCAATTTTCCTGCCCACAATCCGCGGCGCGTGGGTGCGCGACGGTCTCGTTTAGGAAAAAGGACTCTTGGGTCTTCGTCATCGAGAGAGAGCGCTTCCCCGCGCTCAACTGTTTCCGATGAAAATATTACTTCGCGTCCTCTTTATGAGAGCTCAGCTTCTCCCTTAAGGTAGTCCGAGCGAGATAGTTCCCTATTCATAATAGAGACCATATTCGAATTATACGCTTTAATTTCACGAGCTGTGAGACACACAAATTAAATATTGCATTGCTAATGGTGCAATAATATAGTTCTATATGACAGAAATGGTAAGTAATTAAATGAAAATATCTACATAAGTCTTCAATTTGATTCATTTTTTTCGCGCGGTGCGTTTGAAACTCCTTCAAAACGGAATGTTTATTGTGATCCCGAAGAATTTACTGCGGTGACAATGTGATTAATTTTCATAAATTGATGAGGAAACATACACACTACACACTGTTGATTTCTTGACGATATCTAGGTGTTAGAAATGCCTCATTATGAAAATAAGGTCTCTCTGGAGTCCATACACGTACAGTTTCCCATGTAAAAGGGCTGGTACTTTCTGGCAAGTAATTTGGTAAGGGGTTAAAATGCTGATGTCAATGGAAGGGTGATATATTTCTCTTTAAAATGAGATCAAATTCATTGATTTCTTGGTAAAGTGATATTTCGCTCAAACTACCTTAAGAACACAGAACTTTCAATTCACGGTGGAGAAGTAAGCGCAGATGGGAGCACGATTGAACATTAATGAAAAAATAACTTGGTTTTTTCTTCTGATTTACTTTATGAAACTTATTTTTATTTAAAAATAAAGTTCGTCAAATGAGTTAATGCAAGGAAGTACTGCACAGTCCAAAACTCGCTCAATAAAGACACATCGTTATTATTATTCTCGTAAATGAGGCAAAAGAGGTTTGCAAGGATAGGTCAGTATGGAGGAAATTATTGAAGCAGACTTAGGCGTACAAATATGTATTAACGAGTGAAACTTAGTGATTCTGCCTATCCCGGAATGGAACGGCGTGATTGGTATGTACATATTATTATTATTATTACTATAGGGAATGTTGGTGACAAATCGACACCAGCCGTGTAAATTTGTTAAATAGAGGCTTTGAGAGATGAAATAATGAAGTTTTTTTATGTTTTTTAAGCAGAACTCCGAATTTTAAAATGGTCACTTATTGTTCGCGGAAAGAACGAGTTTTTGTACCTATCTGTTCGGCAGTGTATCTCTCTTATTTTATCGCATCTGTCAGACCTAGAAATGTAGTGAGAAGTCATGATAATATTCTCTGTGTCGCTCTTTAAAATATCAGTTCTGAATATCTCAAGCAGCTGAAGCCTAGCGTGCAGCCTCCGAGTCTCTAGGGGCTCCCACCTTAATCCCTCTAACAGTTGTTTAACACTATATGTTCGGTCGTAGCATTTTTTTAACGAAGCGCACTGCTTTCCTTTGTATTTTGTTAATTTTTTTGGTTAAATCTTTATGACCAGGGTCCCAAATGCTCGCGACGTATTCGAGGTGTGGCCTAACCAGAGCGAAATAGCATTACTCTGACTTTTTCATCCGAGAACCTTCCTATTATACGTTTAACAAAACCTATTTTCGTTAATGCTGCACCACTTATGTTTTGTATTTGTAATCCCCACGATATATCAGAAGTTACGGTAAATTTAAGGTATTGGCTTATTCTGAAGGTTGAAATGTGCTGATGGGCATTTACTATTATTTAGTTCAAGTCCTCACTCCTGATACCTTGAATGAACGCTGTTTAGGTTCGATGTTAGAACTTCTGAGTCCGCTTCCTCGCTTAGTTCCTGGTAGATGGCTGTATCATTCGCAAATAACCTTAGTTCACTGGTAACTCGAGAACTAAAGTCATTTATGTAAATAATAAATAAGATAGGGTCGATCACACTTCCTTGTGGAACACCGGATGTGACTTCGACCATATCAGAGCTAATACCATTAACAACTACTCTTTGTTTCCGATTACTGAGCAAGTCCCGTCTCCATTTCACAATTTTTCCATTCACTCCGCATGATTGCAATTTTATATGAGTTTTTTTGTGAGGAACGTAGTCGAATGCTTTCTTAAAATCAAGGAATATTGTGTCAATCTATTTTTTCGATTCACCTCATTTCGAGATGTCATGAAGAAAGAGTGAAAGCTGTGTTTCGCAGGACCTGCCCTTCCCGAAGCCATGTTGATTGCTATATCAGAAGTGTCGATTACCCATGAATGTCATAATATTGATCACAGTAATATGTTCGTGTGTCTTTTATAAAGGCGATCTTTATCTCATAAGCCGATAATTTCCTTGGTCACGTCTGATTCCTTATTTAAATATTGGTATGGCATTGGTTATTTTCCAGCCTCCGGACACGTTGCCTTAGGATAATGATTAGCTGATCCTGATTTTTAATAATGGTGCAATCTGTGGCGCTAATTCCTTGAGCACGCGTGTAGGTATTCTTTCTGAACCTAGGGACTTATTACTTCTAATTGAATACAGTTGTTTAGATATTCCATCACATTAAACAATTATGTCATCCATCGGTTCATTTATGTTTGTAAAGTCTGAAATGTGAACTTTTTCATCCTTTGTGAATACACTTTCGAAGTAGTGGTTTGATATAGGTTGGATTAATTTTTATTGTAGGTGACTCTTTGTTGTTTTGTTTAAGAAAGAAAGAAAGAAAGACTCTACTGTCGAAGATTCGCCCTGCAGCTCTCTTGCGCAACACCAGAATGACTTGGGGTTCCCATCCAGTAATTCACGTAGGACTTTATTTCTTCAAGTTTTGTAAGGTAGAGCGCATTAATTTCTTCGTTTTTGACCGTTGATTAACATAAATTTTCCTTGCCTCAAGTTCCGTTGTTGTGTTACCTGACTTAATGTAATATGTAGATGGAGAGTTATACCGGAAACATACACGGAATGTTGCTATTACTGTATAGCAGAAAAGTTCACAAGTATTAGGAAGTAATTCAACTGACTACCTACACTATTAATCAAAATATCCAGTTAAAAGTTACATTTAGCAACTGTTATGATCTCTTATCATTCGTGAGTAAATTGAAATTTTTAACCTGTCCGTCCCGAAGTCTAATTCTCTAATTTTATCCTCATTAACTGCTCTACCGCATTAGTCAGAATTCGCCAAATTAATTTTACGTCGTCAGCGATTAAATTGGTTTGGAGCTTGCATAAATGATTATATTTAGGTTTTAATGGGCTCCCTGATAGCGATTCCCATACCAGATGTTGCAAAAAGTCAGCAACACTTGCTAAATTATCATGACGGCCTTTTGTGTATCATACCGATCTTTGCTGCACGCGTCCTTACTCAGTCCATTAGCTAACCTAATATGGATCTCAGGTGGTTGCAAGTTTCTACTGTCATTCCCTTCATCTCGGCGAACATCCTATCCCAATGTCATCCCGTCCACTGAGTGAATTCTTTTTCTTCTTACCATTCCTCGCTCATTCGAAATCCTCCCCTCAGTCCCCATATTATAGAATAGCCCATTGCAGTCTCTTCGCAATCCTGAAGTTTTCTTACCCCATCCCTCGGTGTCAAGAGCTCCTTTCAGTCCTACCTCTAACCCAACGTCTTACTTAGCGCCTATTTAGCGGTAATATGGCATTGGCGCCCCCAGTGGCATCATAACCTATTTTTTGACCGACGTTCAACATATTTTGCTAGAGCCTAACTATCATGGTAGGAACGATCACAGGAATAAGATTAAATAAATAGACTGCAGAACCGATAGACTTAAAATGTCATTTTTCCATGCTCAATAATGGACCATAATAGTTGTGATAGATCAGTTCTAGGATACTGACTAGGTTAAATAGGTTTTTCAGTAGTGCTAAATATCTTAACATGAATTTTAGATACTAACCTCGCATGCAATCTCCGGCATGATATATTCCTGCGTGCCTTAGTACCCTGTAGTGCTATTTATTTGTCGTATTAATAATACCAACCAGTAGTTATATCTTGAGTAGTAAGTTGCAAAGTAGCATGTTCTTCTACGTATCGCTCTCCTAGTTTCTGGTCTGACTGCGTACCGTTGCCCTGACTGCTTTTGGCCTGCGCCTGGCATTCGGGGGAACGTCTGCGGTTCTGATTTGAACTGGGATGATTGCTGCATGTCTGGTGTGGAATCACCCCGTTCCACGCACCCTAGCGGTGGCTTGCACGGTTATTCGTAGATGTAGATAACATGGAGTCAATATATATATTTATGATATAGATTTTGTCACTGGAAATATTAATGCCATGTGTTATTAGTTTTTTTTATTTTAAGCCCTGAGTATTTTGAAAATAAATCGAAGCGTCAGCAGAAAGAATTGCGAAGTTAAACATTAATTGACCTAACACCTCACAATAACATACGAACATGAATAAACGATTAGTGGCCGTGATAAAGAATAGGGTATATTATTTTATTGTTGGCTACATTTTTAATTAAGTTTTTTGCATTTTATTCTTACAATTTCCTGCATTTTGTTGTTTTTTTCCTCGTTTTAATATTTGTTTGTTGTTGCCATTGGTCAGAAGCAATTGTTGATTGTATTGGTAAATTAAGGCCTTTAAATAAATACGAAAGTATTTTATTTTAACTGAGCACATGCTCCTTTATTAATTTTTTCACTGGTTATAATATTTTTTTCAGTTCAAGCAAGGTTAATTAGCCAATAAATGCGTCTTTATACTTGACAAACCAATTTTTGCATCGTTTTCAATGCCTTTCCACATATTAGCCCACTGTTGAGAGAATTATAAACCAAAAGTTACAATCATTACTAATTTATTTTTTAAACAACAAAGGAGCAGAGAAGTAAATACGCCCATAGAGAGACAAAACACATTTTATGAGGTGGGCTACCTCAAGCTCTCAGAGCACTAACTCGGCTTCCGGCTGTGCTAAACAGCCTTTCCTTCTCCTACAAGACCTATCACTTTATACTAATTGCTAAATTCACCCATTTCTAGGCCATTTATGCATTTATAGAAAATTATTATTTTTACGAGCGAATTTGTAAGCTATACAGATATTCTTCCACTGCTAATCATATCATTCAAAAGCCAATTAGAATTGGGAGTAATTGTAGGGTTCTGTCTTTTAAAAGACAAACAGATGAATCAAATACTCTTTTTGAACGGGGCTGTAGGAATTCACTTCCTAAAGAAATGTTAAACCCTTTTCCCAAAACCTGCAAAGATTCTTGAAGTGAATGACGTCCATATTAGAAAATGATACAAATTGTGGGGTACACTCACATCCGACGGATGTATTGCCTTTACAGGTTTATTTGAATTTTATTTGAAGTATTTTTTGAATATGTATAATTAATAGATGTTGCAGTGGTATAAAAATTACATGTATTTAAATGATTTCCAATTATAATGGTTATAAAAATTACCACCAAGAGAATACATAATGTAGGGTTCTGTCAAAATAAGTAGTCAATATCAATAAGGGTTATTTAATGTTTAAACAGTCAATTAACATTTCAGTGTTGTCTGTGCAAAGGGTTTTAAGTCCAAAATAGGAAAAAAATGTGTCGCCACGTTAAGCATGTTAGAAAAATTAAGAGTTAGTGGATGGTACAGAGTTCTCTGTGACATCCAGTGTTATCTCTACCGTCCACTATCTCTTCATTTTTCTAGCATCCCAGAGACAGTCAAAGGGGGGGGGGGGAATGGGAAAAAATGAGATATCATCCCTGAGATGATATCTCATTTTTCCCCATTTTGGACTTAAGGCAGTGCGAGCGAGATAGTTCCGTAATCATCATAGAGACCATATTCGATGTACAGTAGAGTCCCGCAAACCCGAACTAATGTGGACTGAAGGGTGTCCGGGTTTGTGAAATGTCCGGGTTATCGGGAAAGGAGTAAAAATAAGAAAAAACACAAGTTTTTATACATTATTACTAAATTAAACCTTGCTGCCCCCTCCCACCTCTCTAATACCTCCCCCCCCTTTGACTGTCTTTCGTCGCGACGGAGGAAGAGAAGCAAGAAATTACTTCATTCCCCCCTTTCTCTATCACCGCATCGTCATCGAAAAGCCGACACCTATCGGCAGATATTCAATTGATGCGCGCCTCCTTCATAGCGGCCGCTCATATACACACGGCTGCGCTCTTAAGAGGAATCCTTAAGCCCCACTTAAGATAAGGGATCACTTAAGATAGTCCGAGCGAGATAGTTCCCTAGTCATAATAGAGGCCATATCCGAATTACACGTTTAAATTTCACCAGCTGTATGACACATGAATTAAATATTGCATTGTTAATGGTGCAGTAATATAGTATTATATGAAAGAAATGGTAAGTAATTAAATGAAAATATCTAAATAAGGCTTTAACTTGACTCATTTTTTTCACGCGGTACGTTTGAAACTCCTTCAAAACGGAAGGTTTCTTGTGATCCTGAAGAACCTACTGCTGTGAGAATATGATTAATTTCCAAAGAGAGTTGAGAAAATACACAAACTACACACTGTTGATTTTTTTGCGAGATCTAAATGTAGGAGATGGCTCATTTTTAATATAAGGTCTCTCTGGAGTGCATACGCGTACTATTTCCCATATAAAAGGGCTGGTATTTTTTGGCAAATATCTCGGAAAATAATGTGGTAAGGGGTTGAATTTTCTATGTCAGTTAGTGTCTATGAGTGATATATTTTTCCTTAAAATGAGTCCGAATTCATTGATTTCTTGGTAAAATGATATTTCGCTCAAACTACCTTAAACACCATCTACACAGGTAACACATATTTAATGCCGATCTTTTTTTTTGCAGTTACCCATTTATTCTGTATTTGAGTGGTTACTTATTTCATTCCGACCGTCTTACCATCATCAGTTTTGATAGCCAGATTTTGATCGAGATCGGTGTTGGTCCCCGCGTGGTCATGATGACGACACCCTGGGATGCGCAGCCTACCTGTGGTTCGTCCCTCCGCCTCTCCAATGACCTCTCTCCTTTCGTCGTGACCTTGGTGTCCACGCCCTTGCAAATTTGGAGGATTCTGTTCCCATGGAGATTAGAGAGGTCAAGGCGAGACGGCGAGTGGGCGTCCGGGAAATCACGAAAACTGTTGTCGGATGTCATTGGCCGGGACTCTAAGAAAGAATACGGCGACGGAATACCATTGCCTACCGAACCCGCACGATTTGTTACATAATTTTGAGGTCAAAATGCTCGCGATATTAACGGAAAAAATCAAATAACTCTGCTAAGGATTTTATTACTTAAGGTAGTCCGAGCGAGATAGTTCCCTAATCGTAATAGAGACCACATTCGGAATATACGTTTTAACTACACCATATGAAAGACACATAAATTAAATATTGCATTCTGAATGCTGCAATTATATAGTTTTATATGACAGAAATTGTAAGTAATTAAATGAAAGCATCAATGTAAATAAGTCTTTTACTTGACTCATTTCTTTCGCGCGGTGCGTTTGAACCTCCTTCAAAACGGATGGTTTTTTGTGATACCCAAGGAACCTACTGCGGTGACAATACGATTAATTTTCAAATATAGTTGAGAAAATATAAAAACTACACACTGTTAGTTTTTCACAAAGTCTAAGTCATTTTGTAAATAATGTCTCTCTGGAGTGCATGCATGTACCGTTTCCCATGTAAAGGTTCTGGTTATTATGGCAAATATCTCCTAAAGTAATTCGGTAAGGGGTTGAATTATTGGTGTCATTAGTAGGATGAGATATTTTTCTTTAAAGTGAGACTAAATTCATCGATTTTTAAGTAAAATGATATTTCGCTCAAACTACCTTAAGGATTTTATTAACACGATCCGACCTTCGATACTGTGTCATCAGAAGGTCTTTCACCCTCAATCCCGGACTTCGACACTTGCTCCATATTTGGGTTGAAAGTCCTCAAGGTGACACAAAGCTTCAAAACCGGGGACATATTTACTAATTCTTATAAAAGGAGTGGTCAAAGGAATATTAATTTTTCCGTGCTGGATAACCAAATCCGAGTCTCATTTCTTAACATGATCTTTACTTTAAATAGTTTTTTGTTAACTTTTTAACAATGTTCAAAAGCGGTTAGTATGTATTTTTTGGTTGACCACTTCTTAAACGAAAGGTGACGAAGCATCCCTTATATTCCAAAGAAAAAAGTTGTTTAGAATCCAAAAACAATCCGTGTGAGCTAGTGATCGGCTCAACTGGCTCATTTTTAACCACTTAGATGAACAAAAGACTAACTCAAGACGTTTTATAAAAAATTCAAGAGTACCACTATTTACGACTTGTAGCATACGGTACAAGAAGGGTAGTCAATACTATGTAAATTACGTGAGCCAAAGATTGGCGCCGCCGGATAAGAAATTGTTGCGCGATTGAGGGCAGTATTTATAGTCGTTACCTGTGTATCACCCTGGTTTGGGGGAACCCCTTGGCTAAGAAATGGTATTCGCAGTCGTTACTCAAGGGATTGCCGTCCCCTAACCCTCCCCCAGGCCATCGATTTCCTGGGTAAGGCATGAAGCTTACCCAAAGCTCCCCTAACGCAGTACTGCTGCCCACGCGTGGGACGAATTGATACTACTGTATTAAAAACAGTACACGATAATATCAACAACTTCCCAGAGTAACGTCTTCTGTTTACATACACGGGTACTTAATGAACCACCCTCTAATTCCTCACCATTCATATTACATAAATATTTAATTAATACTGTAAAAATTCTCTCATATTCCTTCTATCATTTTTCATCAACATCGTGTAACAGTATACTATATTATTTTTTATAGCTTGCTTGGTTACGGCGAAAAATGAGCATCGAAAACATCGAGAACCACTCAGCGGAACCGTTCATATGTATTTTTCCGCGGTATTGTTGCCAACTCTCTTACCCAGGCGTCCCCTGGCTGGGTGTTACCCAGGTAAGGTTTATTATTCGCACAGCGTAGAGGACCCCTAGGTGTCACCTGGCTAGGTGATACCCAGGTAACCGCTAGGAATACGACTATGAATACGGGCATGAATTTGGTACAGTTGCTGTCCTTCGATCTTACTTTCCGTTCTCAAATCTCTGAGAGTGGGAGTGCGATTAGAGGAACAAACTGGAAAGTACTGCAGGAGAAAAATCATACGCGTCATTTCCGTGATTCGAACCCGGATCGCACCGAGTGCTATTACTCTTCGGCATATTTTTGGTTTTTTTCGAGCAGATGGATTTTCAATGCTTGGCAATCCTTTTAAGTCCACAAATATTCTGCGGGGGAGTGGGAGAGGCTGCCTAGGTAATACAACTGAATAAAGCACTCATTTACATCTACATAATGGCCAATAGCCATGTAAGAGTGCGTGGTGGGTTATTTAAAAAGGTTCTTTACCTGGCTCGAGGAAGAGAGGCAAAACATTGTATAGTAAGAAATGAACGCGATGAATCCCCAAAATAATAATAAGCTTCCAAACACCCTTCACCATTTTACCTTCTCCTTTAAAATATTACTCGGCTGGTGTCCTAACACCACATGCCACACCCCTATGCAACGGCTCGCAGGGTAGTACGTAGATATAGATTAGCTTAGTTAATTGGAGAGGCGACCGACAGCTAAGTTCATTTGCGCCGTAGGGGATAGGTGAGGGAGGAAGGGTGGATAGAAACCCGGCGTCGGCATTAGCCTGCTCTTAACGAAAGGCGCCAAGGGGACCACGGCTTAACGTCTCATCCGACAGACGGAGTACTCTACTTGAAGTGCCCTCCACAAGACACTGAAGTAGAGATCGGGTATCCTCTGAAAAAAATCCTCCTCTGCAGGAATTTGAACCCTGGCCGCCCGTATGGTAGGCGAGTACTCTAGCCACCACACCAACCCGATCCCCGTACGTAGATATAGAATCCATTAATCGCCGCTGATCATTTAGTAAAAAATTCGTCTTCGTTCCGTTTTCAAGTGAAGTGAGTATTTTGGTCTCAGAGAACTCGTAGAAAGTTTCGCCTCACGGTTCCGGCGGGTTGTCGCTCTTACACTGCTCGTGGGATG
The DNA here is from genome assembly GCA_963169105.1 of Ceriagrion tenellum. Lineage (NCBI taxonomy): Eukaryota > Metazoa > Arthropoda > Insecta > Odonata > Coenagrionidae > Ceriagrion > Ceriagrion tenellum. Next base: position 105,158,865 of record OY720644.1, on the reverse strand, counting down.
CTGTGGAGTGGGGTTGGCATCAGAGGGCGCTGCCTTCATCGTGAAGAGTGGGAGGGCGTGTCGGCGTGGATGGAACGATGGAGCGATGAGGAGGAGGACGAAGGAGAAAGAAAGAAAGAAGGGAAGAAAGAAAGGAAGAAAGAAGGCACGCCCCTCGACAAAAGGCGAAGATGGGATGAGGAGGTTGCGGAGTGGGAAGGCCTTTCGGGCGGCGACAAGTGGAATGCTCGACCCACCTCCTCCCCGGCTCGCTCCTTAATTTCCGATTCAGTCTGGTGGACCGGAATGCTGAGGGAGAGACAAAAAGCGATCGGTTTCGTCGGCGAAGCGACACCTGGCGACGGAATCGGTGAACTACCAGCTGTTGGAGTCCGTCCGAGACAGTAGCTCATTGGAAATATACCGACTGAACATTGAAAGACACGAAAAGTAAACAATTTTATCGTATGATTTAAACAAATGCCACTGTCACGGATTCTTCACTCACGTGATTCGTTTCCCCAAACGTCATTGGACATATTTACTGATTGGCTTCATTTTTGACAGCTGCGTTACTACCTTGAAGAGGGTATATTGCTTTATTTTTCATCTTCTGTATAAAAATATAATTTTTGCATTGTTTTCTTTTATCCTAACATTACTCCTCCTTTGCGTTTTATTGTTCATCAGAATGCTTAATTGCTTAAATATCCTGCACTAATTTTTATTCATTAGTTTTTGCAGGTTTTTCTCAATCCCCCTACTTGTGCAGGTGTGATCATGTCCTATGTATAAGATTAGTGAAAATGGACTTTTTTATATTAGAAAATTATAAAATTTTATAAATTTTTTACTCGATCGTGTTATTTAAATGAACGCCACCTTATTGAATTCCTCGGTCCACGTGGTACCTCGAATACGCCGCGAGCATTTAAGACCGTGGTCAAATAGATTTAACCAAAAACATTAATAAAATACAAAGGAAAGCAGCGCGCTTCGTTAAAGACTGCAACGAGCGTACATATAGTGTCTCACAACTGTTAGAGGGTTTAAGGTGGGAGACCCTAGAGACTCAGAGGCTACACTCTAGGCTTAGGCTGCTTGAGAAATTCAGAACTGATATTTTTCAGAGCTACTCAGAGAATATATTATCATGACTCCTCACTACATCTCTAGGTCTGGTAGATACGATAAAATAAGAGAGATACACTGCCGAACAGATAGGTACAAAAACTCGTTCTTTCCGCGAACAATAAGTTACCACAATAAAAATTGAGCTCCACTAAAGACACTCACCAATAATACATGTCACCATTTCATCTCCAAAAACTTACACCTTTACAGGGCTGGTGACCTAACACCCCATGCTACACGCACATGCGGTGGCTAGCGGGGTATTATGTAGATATAGATCTCTCAAGGTGGCTTGTTGAAATGGATTTTGTTTTATGCAACTACGGAAATGTCACCATTTCTAATGATAAAAATAATTTTTACCCGCCCCAGTTTTGGGGATTTGGTTGGTGTGGTGACTAGAGTACTGGCTAACCATACGGACGGCCAGGGTTCAAATCCCTGCAGAGGAGGATGTATTTCAGAAGAACCCGATCCCTACTTGAGTGTCTTGTGGAGGGCACTTCAAGTACAGTACTCTGTTTGTCGAATGAGAAGTTAAACCGTGGTCCCCTTGGCGCCTTTCGTTAAGAACAGGCTAATGCCGACGCCGGGTTTCTATCCACCCTTCCTCCCTTACATATCCCCTATGGCGAAAATGACATTACCCGCGGTCTCCTCCCCAAATATGCAATCTGTCCCAGTTTATATCTTTGATTTTTTATAATTATTACTGGAATATGAAAAACAATTAATTTTGTAACCTTGTATTAGTCCAATGACTAAAGGCGACTCCGCTTAGAACATATATTTACAGTAATCGTCACTAATCACAATGGTATGAAAAGCTGGCACTCATTTTAGTTACCAGCGAAGTTTTGTTTACAGCAATCTTCAATGCTTTCACTATTATTGATGGCATTTTCGCGCTCCATAAGAGCACCATGGACATAAAAAAGTGATCACGTGATGGGGTTGAAGTGAGATAACGTAGTTAAAGAAAAATCTTGTGCTGCTCATATTAGTATATCTTAAAACTGAGGATGAGTCGATTCCAAATGTCGATTCACGATTCCACCGATTCTCAGGCTTAGAGTCGGTATCGAGAATCGATTGCCTAAGATCGATTCCGATTCCATCGATTCCAGATCGATGTTCTAATCATATTTTATTTTCATCTTTTAAAGCTCTTCAATATGAAAAAGTTGTACAATTGTAACCGAAAACATCTATCAATTATTTTATTTCACTTGGAAACTATTTGTTTTTCAAAGTCCTCATAAAAATATAGTTATGTGCTGTTGTTTTGTAATTTTTAATTCAAGTATGAAACATTTAATTCATATTTTATGTCTTTTTGTAATCACAATATATTAGTCTCAGTAATTTTGGGTGTAGGCTATCAATTTGTACTTTTTATCAACTACCTCAATAAGCTGAGGATATATGTTTTTGCTATTTGGTAATAAGTATACTTTTTGAGTGGCTTAATTGTCTTTGTTATTTTATTCCAGCCAATACTTTAATATAAAGAATGGTCGCACGCTACTGGTATATCAATATCTCACCTATTATTACGAAGAGGAATCGATGGAATCCGAATCGAGAATCGGGTATCGATTTGAAACAATCGAAATCGGATTGGGGTCGGAAAAAAGTAGAATCCACTCATCCCAACTTAAAACTATACAGAAATCAGACTACTGGGTTACTTACCAAAGTGTTCATACTTCATGTCTTTATGGCACGATGATGGATGATGCAGTCTCTGTCAACCGAAACACAATGAACTCTTTCTCCAGTCCATTATGCAACATATTTTGCTTATGTTTTTTTCACTCATCAAAAAGGAGGACAAAAATGTTGCCATTTCTACCTGCAGGGATTTCATGATGTAGCTTTTCTCTCCATCTATTCTTAGAACTTCATTAACGGTAAATCTCTCTCATCATTAGATCTTCCTCATTCATCGTCAACGCAACACTTCTCCCACTTCAAATTTTCTTTGTTCTGCTGGTTTGAACGTTTTTACCTCACAAATGCTTCCACGCTCAATATTTCTGCTGGTATTTAGTGCTTCTGAACTTTCAAGTTCATATCTTAAACATCGGTACACTCTAAATTTGCTACAATACCTTTTTGGCTAGCATTATACTCGGTTCTATCTCATTTTGTATAGTTTAGTTTCCTGTACATGAAAAATGCAAAAAAAACGCCAATTAATCATTCTGAAATAATTTTTCAGATTTAGGTTTACTCCTCACATTTAGGATATAAAGAAAGGTGGGATACTGTCTCAGGGTTTCTGAATGACCAGACTTATATGGTCGTCAGCTAAGCATTTTTGGTTCCTCGACAATTCGCCCCTTGGTACTACAGGATATACACAAGATTTGCAAGTGACTCTGCATTATACATCTACATAATACCCCGCGAGCCGCCGCAAGGGCGTGTGGCTGGGGGTGTTAGGTCACCAGCCGTATAAAGGTGTAAGTTTTTTGGAGATGAAATGGTGACATGTATTATTGGTGAGTGTATTTAGTGGAGCTCAGTTTTTATTGTGGTCGCTTATTGTTCGTGGAAAGAACGAGTTTTTGTACCTATCTGTTCGGCAGTATATCTCTCTTAATTTATCAAATCTGTCAGACCTAGAGATGTAGTGAGGAGTCATGATAATATATTCTCTGAGTAGCTCTGAAAAATATCAGTTCTGAATTTCTCAAGCAGCCTAAGCCTAGCGTGTAGCCTCTGAGTGTCTAGGGACTCCCACCTTAATCCCTCTAAAAGTTGTGAGACTCTATATGTACGCTCGTAGCAGTCTTTAACGAAGCGCGCTTCTTTCCTTTGTAGTTTATTAATTTTTTTTGGTAAATCTATTAGACCAGGGTCCCATGGATGGTCCCTAACCAGAGCGAGAACCACATTTGCGAGAGCAAAAGATAAAACGACTTTTGTCCCCAAATTTTCATATCACCGTGAATTGCTTGGACGAATCCGCCGCGAGAACTCCCATCAGTGGACGCATAGTCCCAGCAATAGTCCCTGGCACTGCTCAGTGGAGGAGTTTGAGACAAGGGCCGCGGAACTTTTGAAAGTATTGCGAAATATGGAAGGGAGGTGTTTTAGTGTAAAGGGTCAACCAGTAAACCTCACTAATTGCTTCCAGCAATAGTGCTTCGAGAGAAGTGATGAATCCCCAATAACTGTCGTCCCGTTTCGACTCGTTTCACAGTGAGATCTCAAAATACCGTCCCGGGTGAAGTGATGGCGATGAGTTATATTTACCACGTATATTTCATGTACGTGTCTTGAAACAAAAGTGTTACCTCGCCTGCCCCGGTGTCGGCGGGGTAAAGTCCTCGCCAGCTAAACTGAGGGTCGCGGGTTCGAGTCCACCTGGGTGGGTTTTCACCACCTAGGCATAGATGTATGTCAAGTTCTGTTGGTCCGGTCCCTGGAAAACGTGATGGTAGGCTTTTCAGCCCGTTGGGTTCCAGGGACATATGGGCCAACGTCCGGAATCGTCCGGAAAGCAAAAAAAAAAAATGTTTCTGCGAATTAGTTTAGTCACTTCTCTCTTCCCCTCCATCCATTCACTTCTCCCCCTCAATTTTACTTCCCCTCCCTACCGCTCAGGTCTGCGCCAGGAACTTCAGCGGTATAGTACGCAAACTTCCCGGGAGGGGGGGGGGGAATCATAGCGCACCCAATCCGATCCATCTCCACTCCACTTCCACTCCTCATCTCGCGATGATAAGTTCACGCAAATTCATGCCCGGCGCCTCTTCGACTTCCCCATCTCATCTTCGCTTCTCCAACCCCCCCCTCCCCCTTCCCCTCGATCTCCCACCCTCATATTCCACCACCCCGACCCCCCAATTCCGCCTCCTCTCCCCTTCGAACCGGTTTAGGAAAGTGGGAGAGAGAGAGTATAGGATGAGAAGAGAGACTGCGACGACTCGAGCATCGCCAAACCGCCGGCAGGGTGCGACACTGCCGCTGACCGACTACGGCCCTAGTTACCACCATGAATATATATTATGGATTGGGATCTCGTCGCCAAAAACTGTTGTCTAGAATTCCGTAAACAATTAACTCTTTGGAAAGTGGTGCCGCCTAGTGATGAAAGACGTAAGTTCAAATGTAAACACAGTCGATAGTTTGTAAATAAACACGTCGTACTGGTTTTACCATGAATATACGTACATGGGTTTTACTTACAGTTAGTCATAATTCAGGGGATAAACAATGTAGCACTATACACGCGGGACGTAATTATACACTTTTTAAAATATCGTTTGGTCTACAGATATATTTAATTCCTCTCCAAATTTAATTACACAAATGCACAATTAACTTCTTAGCACTTCGTGAATAGCGCTATACGGAAATTTAATGACAATGCGAGGTGACTTCATGAGTATTCCCAATGGCCATCATTGCAGTTTAAGTAAGAAGGAATGCATTTACCGCCGCCTTGAACAGATTCTTAATTTTCAATCCAAGTCTCCTATTTTTGGTCCTCGTAGACGCATACCCTGTTTTGCAGCCTGGTACGAAGCAAGTTCTGTTTAAACAAGGCATTCTAAATTCTTTATTTAAGCCGAACTGGCTTAATGCATTCAAATTATAATCGGATTATGGCAAACGACGTCGTCGGGTCACGATGGACGTTTAATTAACCTGTTACTGATTTCCTGTAATAGATATTTCCTCTCTAGCATTTAAAAAGTAAATTTTAGATAACAAAAATAGCAAGGTATATTCTAATCATCAATCAATTCATATCTCCTCGATCGTTATTAAATATTCACCCGTCTCGTATATTATACCGTTCAAAGCGTCACAAGGAATGGTGGTGTCAAGTGTCAGAACTATTTGAGCTGTTCTCATGGGATAAAGTGCGCGATGAATTATTATGAGTAATTATGCTGAATATTTAATATGCAGTCGCTTTTGAAAGACTCCGTTATTGTCATTTATCGTACAAATGAATTTAGGGTTTTAAAATAAGATTTGGGACTAACCCTTTTCATCCTCGATTCACACCTCATGATTATGTGTTTACTATAAGTTTATCGAATCATTCAAATATCACCAATGAGAAATCTCTACTAGCTTTCGTCTGAGACATATAATACAGAGAATAAAAACCAATTATTTTCACTTAATTTTTAACAAATTCAAAATCACAAATCTGATAAAAAATGGAGAATTAAATTGGTAATTCCCTTTTGATGAGCATTTATTTGCCATAAAGTGACGAAAAATTGCGAAATCAAGTGCGTAATTAACCCTTGTGCTTCAAACGTCACATAAAAGTATCATTCTTAAGATCCAAAGGTAAAATTTTAATCGTTTAAACCTGGAATTCGAAATATGCGAGCAAAGATATGGGTTCTTGAAACTTTTTTTCATTATGCGCGTGACGCGAGGAGTCGAAGGTCACAGACTTAATTCATCAAGCTTTATCATTCAATCTGCATTGTAAAATCTGCCGATGAAGCTCGTGAGTTGTGTAATCTCTTGGGAGTCAGACAGAAATACGGGCCATCTGTACCTATTCTCGATTAATTCCTTATCATGCCGGCTGTGTTCGTGTTCTGCGGGGCTTCCCTCCCAGCTTTAGTTCCTTCTTTCCACCCACCATTAGCGGCAACAACTACGCGAAACTAAAAGAAGACAAATCGTTTACATGTAAGTACAGGGTGTCCAGCACTCTGGAAAACCGGGAAGACCGGAAAATCTCAGGGAATTTTATTTTCACTGGAAATATCAGGGGAATCTGAGGGAAATATCGAATTGACTCTCGAGTTTTCTGTGGTTTCAATACATAAAATAGCAACGGAAGCAATGTGCCTTTTTCGGCAAGTTGCCAAGTCGAATTTCACTTGCGTTGTCGCATTTTGCATTCCTGCAATCACCGAAAGTAGGTACAATGTTTTCTATGTAGATACATTGTGTTCTTATAGGTCATGGTCTGTAAATCAGTGGTGTAAAGATCTTGCCTTTATCGGCAAGTTGCGAAGTCAAATTTCCCTTGCGCTGTCGTGTTTAGCAAAATAAGGAAAATAGTCAATTCCTTCAGTTTTTTAAGTTGGTGATCATTTTATATCAATGCCATTCATAGAAAAGTCTGGCTGTAATGTAACCTTGTTCCTTGAGCACCAGCATGGCAATGTTTAAATCTAAGAAAGTGTGGTGATGTGATTTTCTCTCAAACTATTTTAAAGTTTTGTGCTTATTTTCCTCCAAATATACAAGTTTAAAAATAATCCTTACGTTTTATCACACAAAAAACATACCAAAAACATTCCCTTATGATTAAAGATAAAATAATCAATATTTCCTCTGAAAAAATAAAAATTGTCTGGAAAACCGGGAAATCTCAGGGAATTTTCAAATGCCCAGCTGCTGGACACCCTGAAGTAACCTCTCTCATCCCCCCCCCCCCCCACACTCTGTTTCCTGTTCCCTCCCTTTAATGGCTGGTGTCCTAACACCCCCTACCACGCGTCGCTTAGGCGACTGGCAGGGTGGTAAATAAATGCGGAAGATCTCATTACATTTATACCCAATTTTTATTCTTAGAAATAAAGCATTATTTTTTAACATAGGTTGGGTCTTTGTTTGATTCTATTTAGGCCCTGCTTACAATGTCTGGTTAACATTTTTCATGGGGTGAGAACCGCGGTGGATATACTCTTTCGACGTTATTGGTCAAGCTAAACAACTTCATTTATGATATGCCATGAGTAACCCGAACTCTCGATAGCCCCGATATTTATATGGCGTGTATAAAAACTGTTAGTTAACATTTACCGGACATTATAAAACTGGGTCTTAATCTGTTAATCAACTTCTTTTCCGAGAACACCATATAGCCATTACTTCTCCAAGAGCGGCCATACTGATGTAAAATGACGTCATATTTAGGCTCTCTAAGCATTTGCAAATCAGCTGTCATTAAAAATAAATCCTTTTCATTTTTCCTGCCCTGAATTTCTTACGAGTACGCAATCATTCTTTTATTGCTCGACCGAAATAGTGGTGTGTTTTTTAGAGCCCGACTTCAGCCACGTCCATGCTGTAGTCGAAGTCTCCTGCGCACAACTATAAATCTGATTAGCGTTCAACCAATCTAGATGCAAATGGTGACAGGTCGGGCGTGGGTCGTTGGAATCGGAGCCTAATAAGCGAACGTGAGAGCGAAATTAAAAGTGGTCGGATAGTTGACATTCCTGATTATTCATTTCTCTCTAAATCTCCCTGCATATTCTATTCCTCGATAACGTAGTTTGAGATATCCTATTTGACTCCATATTCTAATTTTATTGTGAACTTCAAACAGTTTCAAACAGGGTGGAGTAAACATATCAATATATTCTAAGATTTTATTCTTTCTCGGTGAACTAAATATATAAATTTTTCTCGGATTTCCGTCCGAGTAAGGAGTAATCGTAGTTACATCAAAATAGATTGCATGAGAAACCGGTTTAAAATGACATTTTTCCGTGAGTGACAAGAGACTATAACGGCTTCCGATGAGTTTTTGATGTAAGTTAGTCGATAGACAGTGTAGTAATTAGTTGAATCGCTCCCTAATAATTGCCTCTTTATCAGCAACGAAGGAAAAGCATCACGTTTCACATGATTACTACATGAATCCCATATCTATGATCGTATCTGTATTTACTAAACATATTAATATAACTATTTTCTGAAGCATTAGTAGCTTAATTATAGTTAAGTGTATGCTGGTGAAGGTAACCCTTTTTACAAGTTTATGAAGGTTCTTGAGCTCAAGGAATTGAGTGCCTGTCTAAGGAAGCGAAAATCGCCTTGTACAAAAGTGTACTTCATCCAACTTTGCTATATGGTAGTGAAACATGGGTATGTCCGGATAGATATAAGAGTAAACTAAACGCCGTGGATATGAGTTATCTGAGGAGTATTTGTGGCAAACTTAGAATGGATAGGGTCAGGAATGAGTGGGTAACAAATGAATGTGGGTTAGATGCTCCAGTAATGGACATATATGAAATGAGTGTGATTCGTTGGTTTGGCCATGTTGAGAGCAAGGACACTGTAAAAAGGACGTTCCTCAAGGCGGATGAAAATGCAGATTTCTGCTGTCATCTCGCGCGCTTTTTAATGGTTTCCAAGACTTCCCTGACCGTGGCGCTAGTGAGCTGAGCGATCCGAATCATTCTCGTTGAGTGCATTGCCGTGTGCGGAAGAATTGGAGTGCGTCTCGCTTTTAAAGAGCATTAATAATTAGTGGTGGTTGTCCTGCCGATATTTTCAACTTTCAACTACGGATTTAGAAATGAGGCCCAATCGTCGTCGCTGTGTGCATGGGTGCATCGGAGGCTACGACAAGTCGAAAAAGGATAATAAAGAGTTGGGGCTGCGGAAACCAAGCCTCTTCAAAGCGAAAGTCAGTAAATTTGTTTAAATGTGGCATTAATCAATAAAGTGCAGAGATATAAACATAGATAAGGCCATGTAGTTGGTTCGAGTTGTTTTTTAGGTGAGATAAGCAGTTTAACGTCTAAAGATGGAATTAGTAGTGCGTTGTGTAGATTGAATCGGAAGTGAGGCACTTTCTTTTCAGTATCTTTTTTCCGCAGTTGATCCTGCTCTTTTTCTTTTGTAGGTTTTTACCTGTTGTTCATCCCTTCATATGGATTAGCATATGTGTGATCGGTACAAAGTGTTTATTACAACCTGTTCTATATTTATTTGCTCTTTAAATATAGAAACTGTCTATCTGAGCCCAATATCATATTTTCTCTTCCTGTCTCTTGTTTTCATTGTCGTTCATGTTCTTTGTTACGAAATGTCTTCCTGGGTACTTCCATGTAACCGTTAGCTCTCCACCAGTCATTGTAGAATAACTCCTGGGAATTTCTCTCCTGTAACATCTAGTGGCTGTAGTTAACTTCCTTTCTATAAGCGCATTATTACAACTCTGTGACTATACTATTTTCATTTGTCACATTTAAATCTTCTGGTTAATATACCAAATGAGTGAGGAATCGTTAGCCTTCTCTTATCTGATGTGGATTGTGAGCAAACTGAGAATTATGCTGTAGTTGCTGGGTGGCAAACATTAATTTACTTCAAATCTTGTCCAAAACATTTTTGGTTAATTTCATATCCCGGTCGAGGCGAGCCATTTTTCTTCGGTGGCTTCTCGCATTTTGCCTACTTGGCATTGTGGTTTTTTCTACAGATGTCACGTACATGACAAATATAACGTGGTACCACTATCGAGTGTAATTTTGAGTTAGCAGGGCGTAGTGTATATTACTGTATTTTATAAAATTGTCAAACGATGTGCCCTATCTTTCGTATTTATAACTATTCTGAGACTTGTGTCAGATTTAAGATTTTTGTTCTACCCGAACGCAATGTACAAGTGTAAAAGGTGTACGCTTAGTTATTCGATCACGAATCGAAAGATAGCTGTCATTCTGAGGTGTCTAATGTGAGGGGGCGGGCCGGTATGACACCAATATCTGTCCTAGGGTTTGCGAAGTCGCTGTAATTACGGGTAGAATAATAACTAGAGGGTCGACCTTCGGTGCCCTCGGATAATGGCACGAATTGCGCATTTATATTCGTCTGAAGTGAATAGCTAGTGAGTGAATATGAAGGTGATGCCTTCGAGTGCAGGTCTAATTTGTAAATCGTATTTTTGTTTAATTCAAATTACGCACGTCTTTAGACAGTCATTTGATTTCTTAAAGTGCGTGGGCATGCTTATTAATTGTAGAAAATTCCCAGTTTGGTCCGTTAATTAGATGATTTTACATCTTTCATGAACTGCTGGCATGATTCTCGGATCGCTCAAGGAATCAGCGCCGCGAGTGGCGACTTAGTGAAACTAATAAAATGCGCGGGCCCTGGCAGCACTTTCATTGGCCGAGTCGGTAATCCTCTCTGTAGAATCCTTGGTTGAGAGAATAGATGAGAGTCGAATAACTAAACAGATATACATGATTGAAATGAAAGGTGCGAGAGGTAGAGGTAGGCCGAGAAAGTTGTGGTTGAATGTGGTTGAGGAAATTCTTAGGAGGAGGAATATTAGGAGTCTTAAACACAGGAGGGCGTGTATGAAGCAGTGTATGGGGTTAAATGAGGCGAAGGAGGTTAGCAAGGATAGGTCAGTATGGAGGAAATTATTGAAGCAGAGTTATGGGTACAAATATGTATTTATGAGTGAAACTTAGTGACTCTGCCTACCCCGGAAGGTAACGGCGTGATTGGTATGTATGTGTGTATATATGCAGGTTCTTTCCAGGGCAATATTAGTCGCAGTTCATTATAATGGTACATTATAGTGTATGTTAGCGATATATAACCCCCAGTCACACACCCTTGAGTTGGCTGAATGGGTAATATGTATATGTAGACAAGTGAGCCGTTTACTATCCCGTATCGAGCGATCGGATCATTTGGGTGTAGCTCGGGGAACCCAGTGCAAAGCAGGACGTGCTTACGTTCGGAGTGGGCATGTATCAACCCTCCCCTTTCAACCCCTATCTCTCCACTTCGTCACCTTCCTTTCGTACCCTGCCTCCATCCCTACCCTCCCCCTACCTCCGAGAGATCCCCTGGGGGATAGATTTCATATCATTGCAGAATAGCTTTACTCACCGTTTTTTTTCTATCCCCACTATCCCTATCATTCTAGCCGTCGCTCTATTATGAGCTTAGTCTTTGTTTAGGGATAGGTCGATTCCACTTTTTTTCGATTCCTATTCCAATTTTTTCAAATCGATTCTCGATTCCGATTCCATCGATTCTAATTCCTAATAACAGGTGGGATATTGATATACCAGTTGCGTACGACTATTATTTAAATTCAAGTATTGGTTGGAATAAAATAAAAAAGACAATTAAGTCGCTCAAAAAGTATATTTATTAACAAATAGCAAATATATCCTCAGCTTATTGAGGTAGTACATAAAAAGTACAAATTGATAGCCTACACCCAAAAACACTGAGACTATTTTTTTTTTTTTTTGAGATATGAATGCCTTTATTTGCATTAAAGAAACTTGGACCTTCTAAGCCATAAGGCTTGTCAGAAGGTTCCATTATTATGTGATGTGATAAATGAAATTTGATTTGAATATTTATATATCTGGAATCGATGGAATCAGAATCGACTTTAGGCGATCGATTCTCGATACCAATTCTAATCCTGAGAGTCGGTGGAATCGAGAATCGACATTTGGATTCGACTCATCCTTAGTTTTTAGATTTTCGCAGCAATTTGATGCACTAGTATCAACCATTTCCGGTTAATTACTGCTGCGTGGTGAAGTTTAACGGCTCAATGTTTCGTTTCTCCTGCTGGGGACGTCGTCAGGAGACTGAAGAAGATGTATCCGTTTTCATCTGGTCGGACCGTTGGAATACTGACCATTGTTGTCATGGATTTAAAAAATAAATAAAATTCCCAATATATAAAAAAATCAAATATAAAACCAGAAAATGTGTCAATGATTGGTTGTCACACCCATATTATCCACGACTAACTAGAGAGGCAGTCGAAATATATTAACGGCCTTTAAATTTGAATAGGGATGATGGTTATCACTTGAGCACTGTATGGAAAGGATACCTTTCCCAAAACATGGGTGTGACAACCAATCATTAACACATTTTCTGGTTTTATATTTGATTTTTTATATATTGGATTTTTATTTATTTTTTTCAATCCATGACAATAATGGTCAGTATTCCAACGGTCCGACCAGATGAAAACGGATTCATCTTCTTCAGTCTCCTGTCGACGTTCCCAGAAGGAGGAACGGAACGTTGAGCCGTTAAACTTCACCACGCAGCAGTAATTAACTGGAAATGGTTTATACTAGTGTATTAACTTAGTCATTCAGGTATGATAACTCTTTAGTCTCATATCGATTGAAAAACCGAAACATGCTTGACTCTAGAATTAGTGCACTCTTGAATTGTTGCCCGAGACTCGTAAAAAGCAAGATAAAAATATCATTCGCTATCCATTGCTCCAGTTTGGGCCGCTCAAGAGGTATTTGTGGGAAGTAGGACCGGAAGAGGATCGTCTGCATTTTGAAGAATGGTCTGCTGCACAGCTACGTTTTTGAACCTCGATAGGCGTTTGTCATTCGGGTCCGACGCAATCACGCCATCTTTATCGAAATTTTCCGATCAGAAAACTGAATACGCTGTTTTTTTTGATAGTCTTTCAGTGATTTTAAATCCTTAATATTTTATGCTTTTCAACCCATAGACGTGAGTTTGACTCGCTTGAGCAATTGGAAACTTTAAAGACATTCTATGACCCTGACTGAAGATTTTAAATGAGTATCTGTACCCGTCCTCATCTCCCATCCTCACAGCCGCTTCCCGAATCACCCTTCCCCTCTCAGGACTCCCCGCCAATCACTGCTCCTGACCTTCAATCCGCATCCATGACACCCTAATATCGCTCGCCTCCATTCCCCCACCAAGCTTGTATATAAGACATTGTGAACCCCGTAAAAAACACCTGAAGATGACGCTTAAGCGTTGAAACCCGGGTCGTGTGTTTTTTAATTACGTGGTATTGTAAAATGTTATCATTAAATTATCTGAAAAATGGAATACCACAAAGTTACTAAGGAACTTGTATTTTTTATGCCCGTATTCATAGTCGTATTCCTAGGGGTTACCTGGGTATCCCCTAGACAGGTAACACCTAGGGGTCCCCTATGCTGAGCGATTCATAAACCTTACCTGGGTAATACCCAGCCTGGGTAAGAGATTTGGCAACAATCCCGCGGAAAAATACATATGAACGGTTCCGCTGAACGGTTATCGATGTTTTCGATGCTCATTTTTCACTGTAACCAGGCACACTATGAAAAATAATATACTATACTGTTTCACGATGTGGATGAAAAGTAATTGAAGGAATATGGGAGAATGTTTACGAAATTACTTAAATATTTATGTAATATGAATGGTGAGAAATACGAGGGTGGTTCATTAAGTACCCGTGTTTGTAAACAGAAGATGTTACTATGGAAAGTTGTTGATATTATTATGTACTGCGATTAGTACGGTAGTATCAATTCGTCTCACGCGTGGGCAGCAGTACTGCGTTAGGGGAGCTTTGGGTAAGCTTCATGCCTTACCCAGGAAATCGACGGCCTGGGGGAGGGTTAGGGGACAACAGTCCCCTGGGTAACGACTAT